>CAWUFW010002203.1:17500-1217500 GCA_963921515.1 Calotriton arnoldi
CGCACTTTACAAGCCTGTGATTGATTGATTGAATAAGCTGGAAAGTATTCTCAGGTCAAATAACAGCAGATCAAGAAATAAACTAAGACTTCTTATAAAGAGATGCCCGGGAAACGTAGTGTAGAGTCTCCTCTCAGAGAGTCTGGGACAGGGAACATACACCAACTGCTGAAAATCGGAAACTCTGAAAACATCTGACACTAGTCTAGGATCACACACTAATATGAACGCACGTTTTATATGTTGCACCATTAATATTCTTTCTTATTCATGTTGACCAATAAGATTTCAGCATGCTTCTGGGAACAGGTTTACTCTCCATCTTCTCACCAGAATACAACCATCTTGTAACCATGTGTCCTTGAATGTTGCAGCACATCCTTTCTTGTTTTCAAAAATGTCTTCTCATGAATCATCCTCTCTGTCGTCTACATCTTTTGTGGTGTGAACCACACTTTCACTCATCTAATGCAACAATTGCCTTTTCATTAACTAATAAACAGAGGCTTCTGAAATTGCAATGTCTGCAGCAAAAAACAAGTATTTCAACATTAATGGGCGGTCATGTTAAATCATGGCATCTTCAACCATGTCAATTTAAGAATTCATGCTATATTTCTATATTACAAGCCTATAAGTTTTAGGGATTGTTGCCTACTACAATTTTTGCGTTAAACACACTTCATTTTTAAATGTGAGTTCTGCACATTACATTTTTGATATAGCATTTTGTAAATAATTAAATTTGCATTCGCAATTTGATTTGAGTGCTACTAAGACCCTCATTATCAGTGATAGGTTAAAATCTCAGATATTTTCCCCTCTTGGAGTTACTGTTATCGAGGGTCCAGTAAATTCTGGAGGTAAGGAAAAAACAATGATTACATTATTTGGAAGGGTAAATCTCCACGTGAAACACAAACAACTTGTAATTCTGAAAGAAACATAAACTCCCTTTAATGGGTCCATCCAAATTAACAGGCTACTCATAATGGGATCCTGGCTGTACAATATCCAAACTAGAATCCTATCAGCAATGGGGTTGAGCCTGATATTCTTCATCGCTGTTCCCATGTTCAGGAGATTAGATGACAGCAAGTCAGAGCAGTTCCCCTTTTAGGTCCTATCAACCTAAATAACTAAGACATCTAAAGACCAAAGCACCGTACTACTAGTGAATTCCCTTTTATATATCGAATCGTTGCCCACCTCTCTGGGTTAGCTATCGCACATCCCAGTATTCGAAATTGTATAAAAGGACAGAGAGGCAATGGTAATATATCTCCAATTTCTAGTGATTTTTTAGTTCAGAAAGCCCAACCATCAATGTTTCAAGATGCTCCCAGCGGAAGACATTTAAAAAGATTCTTATTCATTATTTCTTCACAACAGCCAAAACAGCCAAAGTGTTCTACTCATACTAGAGCTTCATCAGGGCTGTAATATGCAAAATAAAATATTAAAAACCTCTAATTATAAAATTAAAAACATCATCTACATTGTTAATTACATTCATACAGTACCCAAATACAATGTATTGGCATAAAGACTTTTGGCAATAAAAAATAATATTTCATCACATGCAATAAGCGGAGGTAGAGTACCATAATCAAAAGACATGATTTGTTTTCATTTGTGCGGGTGCGGATACAAGAACATTTGCGAGCCTGTCTAAATAATGATGTGGCATATCCACTGGCAACACATACATGTACACATAGCACTAATAAGGTTGATTTTAGGTTCCATGGAATTGATTATGTCAAAGTGGACCCTAGAGGCGGAGACAGGAGTTTAAGCGAAATGGGTTTGTAAGTTGAGAGCTGTCGACTTGGGTCTTAACTCAGATATGGAATTCCATTATTTTCTAGAATAACAGCATCATTTTGCCCTTATTTTGACCTTTATTTATTCTGACCTTACTTATGCCTCTAACATGATTTTTGTATACATGTAAAAAAATAAGTGTCAGAACATGGTTTCAGAAGGAAAGTAAGAATACATATTGATGTTATGTGAGACATGATGAAGATGTGTTGTCCTATTAAGATTCGGACAAAAATACCCTTATTGTGAATAGACATATGATGTCATTGATTGCTTGATGTTGGTGTGATGTTTCATCCTACACCGCTGTACACTAGAAGATTCCAATTGACTGCATTGTACACTACAATATGTTCCCCGGTGTAATTGTGAACACTGAAATGTCAGGTAAACAATTCGATGTTTTTTATGTTATCAGGATTGCGGTTATTTAGGGTGTTGCCATTTGAAATGCAATATGTTGTTACTATGAAGTTCCATCCCAATCGGCTCCTGTATTTATCTTAAGATCATACCCTTTCTGGATATGAACATCATAACATCATTACTCTTAATTTTAGTGTGAGTTTGCTCTATTCCAATCAATTTCACAATGTAGTATAAGATGGCGCCCGTTGTAGATGTGAATGTTGCGATTCTGCAATAACAATACTTCTTGTGAACTCACAAAATGGTGCCCGTTTAGAACAACACTAGTACTATACTGTACCTTACATTATGTGTTTTATTTGGCACAAAAATGTTTTATTCAATGCAATGCCTGTCATGGATAACTTAAGTGGGCCATACACATAAGGATGGCAAAGAGAACTTAACTTTACAATCAACAGTACTATGAGACAATGATCATTTTAAGATGGTGTTTGTTTTTGATTTCGGACATATAGGTTGTCATCTGCAATGGATATTTTCACTTGTCATTTATGAACTATAACCTATTTTTGGTTTGAATATTGATAAGGTTTGGTTTTCGAATTAGTATGGCAGGTCGCTTTGGAAATGTAAGCAGTTCCAATTTACGAAATCCGCTCTAAGATGGCGGTTTAAGGCAATTTTACAGTGCCTGTGATTGGACGAGTGATAAATAAAAAGAAGTAATGGACTACCAGGTACATCTTTTGCAGTTTGTAGTGAGGATGCATGGACCAATTGCTGCACACAGGTATTTATTATTTGTCCATTAATGGCTATTTTGTGGAGTACTGAGCGCTGTGTGAAGGTTTGGAGTCATGAGCGACTGTATTTTAAAGAAAGGACGGTACCATCATGTATCAAAATATTAATAGCCTAATATTTTAGTTGACGAGGATTAACAAGTGGAATCACACACATGTACAAACACGAGTTTTGGCGCATTTGAGTTTGTTTCGGTGTTGAATTATTGGTTCATTTTGGATTGACTATGTTTTTAAATCAAATGCTGTTCAGGAACTGCCATTAGTAATTACAAATTTACTGATTATGATTTTGTCCTTTGAAATTATAAATTTAGAGATTTTGATTTTAGCGATGTAAGAACTTTCCTAGAAGATGTAATGAACATGATGGTCAATGCCATCTTACTGGTTTACCTTGATGATTCATGAGCTTTACTTTGAATAGGAGCTGCATCTAAAGGCCTTGTTTGTGAAATGTTGAGTGATATCATTGACCAGGTAGACGTAAGAATATCTTAGATAATACAATGGATGTCACAACCAGCATTTGCGTAATTATAAAGGTAAATATTTGCTGTTCCTTAGATTATGGTTTTACATGTACATGTAGGATATCAGCATTTCCAAGTACTGAGGATGTTTAATTAAGAGGACACGTCCAATTGTTTTTCCATGTTATGTTATGTTATGTTATGTTATGTTAAAAGCATTTATCAAGCGCACGTTCACCAAAGGTTTCTTGGCGCTGGGGGAGTGAAAAGGTGGCATCAGGAATGGATGGCTTAGGTTCCATACGCCTGTGCGAACAACCAGGTCTTTAGCTGTTTTCTGAATAGAGTGAGAGAGAGGTTAGAGACCTCCTCTCCATAGGGAGCGAGTTCCAGAACAGAGGGGCTAAGACCATAAATCTGGACCCTCCGTGTTTCTTACGTTTAAAAATAGGAGTGACCAATAGATTCTGATGGGAGGAACGCAGATTGCGAGAGGGGACATAGCGAGAAATCTTAGAAGCAATGAAGGCTGGGCTGTTGCCATGAAGGGCTTTAAAAACAGTACATCCTAACTTGAATGCACTGCGCTTGGCCACTGGAAGCCAATGAAGGCTTTTCATCAGTGGCTTAACATGATGCCATTTAGGTTGCGAAAAAATCAGTCTGGCAGCTTGATTCTGGACCAGCTGAAGGCGTTTTAATTGGTATGCCGGAATACCGACATAGAGTGAGTTAGCATAGTCCAAGCGGGAGATGACCAATGCCAGAACAACTAAAATCAAGGCTTCCCTGGACAAGAATTTACTGATCTTCTTTATTCTCCGAAGTTGGAAGAAACCAGCGGAGACAACGGCGCTGATCTGAGCTTTCATGCTCAGATCGTTGCTTATCACTATACCTAAGCTTTTAACTGAGCTGGCCGGTAGAGGGAGACTACCAAGGGTAGATGGCCAAAAGTTGGAATTCCATGGGTTGGAGAACCCTCCAGTAAGGATAAGCTCAGTTTTGTCGGGGTTAAGCTTCAATTGGTTGTTATTCATCCATTCGCTTATAAAAATCATCGTGTCTTGAAAATGGGACACAGAGGATGATGAAAGATTGATGTCGAAAACCAATTGAAGGTCATCCGCATAATTGTATGTTCCCACTTTCCTTTCTCTCAAGGAAGAGATTAAAGGGAGTAGGTACAAGTTAAAAAGGAGCGGGGAAAGAGAAGAGCCCTGGGGAACCCCACAAGTCAGTTCTGTCTTGGTAGAGGAGAAATTACCAAGACGCACCGCTTGGAACCGGTCTCTGAGGAAGGAAGAAAGCCACTTCAGAGCCAGGCCCTGGATCCCGGCCTTGTTGACACGATCGATCAGAATATTATGGTCGACCGTGTCAAATGCTGCAGACAGGTCCAGGAGTACCAAGGCCTGGGTGAGGCCTCTATCTGCCCCCCCTCTGAGTTCGTCTAGGACTGTCAGAATGACTGACTCGGTAGAATGGGCGGGTCGGAACCCCGCCTGGTGAGGGTCCAGAGCATGAGACTGTTCAACAAAAGAACTAAGTTGGTTTGATACATGAGCTTCTAAGACCTTTCCAAGGTAGGGTAGCAATGAAATGGGGCGGTAGTTGCTAAAAATGGAAGGGTCCACACCCGGTTTCTTTAAAATGGGGATAATTTCCGCGCTTTTAAAGAGGTTGGGGACTATACCAAACTTAAGTGAGTTATTAAGAAACAAAAGTGGAGGGTCTGGACATCTGGCGAAGATTTCCTGAAAAACATGAGGGGGCAACAGTCAGTCGGGGAGCCTGATCCGACCTTTTTAACAGACCCAAAAAGATCTCATAAGAGATGAAGGGAATCTGAGCCAGTTGAAATGGACACTTATAGGTATCAAAGGCAACTATGGGAGAAATGGGAGTAGGAATACTGGCCTTGATTGCCACAATTTTCTCCCAAAAAAATAGGTTAAGAGAATCACACAGGGACTGAGAAGGGGCTGAGTTAGGCGTAACTCTATCTAATGCAGACAGCTCATTTACTATAGAAAAGATTTCTTTAGATTTATTGAAATTGATTTGTTGAGTTAAGAATCCTATTCGAGAAGTAGTCTGCCTTAGTTTGAGTAATAGACTTCTTGTATTCTTTCAATAGAGTAGAGTATATTGTCTTTCCTTCTTCACAATACTGGTGTCTCCACCTGCGTTCAGCTTGACGCAACGCCAGCGTCTTAGTTTTGAGGTCATCTGAAAACCATCGTTGCGCATCATGAGATCTCACAGTTTTAATGGTTTTCAAAGGAGCAACACAATCACAAGCGGATTCGAGCCAAATTTTGATACTCTCTGCCTGAGTTTGAAACGGCTCCAACAAAGACGGGGCTGAAGTAGTTAGAAGTGAACAGAGGTGATCAATGTTAGCTCTTCTCCAGCTTCTAAACAACTTATTCTTAGGTAGTTGGGTTTTAGTGGGGCACACCTCGAAAATGGTGAAGGCAATGGAATAATGATCCGACCAAGTAGAAGGGGAGACCTGAAGGGTCGAAATCTTCAGGTTAGCTGTCCAGACTTGGTCCAGCGTGTGTCCTTTTGTCCATGAAACTGGAAGTACAAAAGACTGCAGATTTGTCATAATGCCACCTGCACACAAGATATGGTAAACGTTAGTTTGATTATGGGTGTGTAATTGAATATGTTTAGTTTGGCACTAGATTCAAAATGAGTAACTGATTTGAGAATATGTGGTGCTTTTGTGGTTATTATGTAATTAAACGATTTAGGGTGTGAGAAAATCTGTGAGATTAGTCCTCACCAATTCAAAATAATGCCCACGTGTTCATGGCCCACTTTCTTTAATCATTCACACTTCCTGACCTAAAATGATTCAATTTGTAGTTCTGTCTTATATTTTCTCTCTATGCTGGGTGTATCAATATTCTGAATACTTTGTTCTGATGTAGGTTTTGTAGAAATAAAAGCAAAACATGTCTCTTGATTATAGTACTCTCCCTCTGCATATTGCAATAGAGGAAATATTATTTTTTCTGCCGAGTCCTTATGCCAATGCATAGTATTTGGTACTGTAGAAATGTAATTAAAAATGAAGATGATGTTTTGATTTTATAATTAGAGGTTTTCAATATTTTGTATATTATAGCCCTGATGAAGTTATTGAATGAGCAAAACAGGTTGGCTGTTTTAATAGGAAGAAAAAATGAATACGAATTTGTTTAAATGACTTCGGATGGGAGCATCTTGAGACATTGATTATTGGACTTCCTGAACTAAAGAATCACTAGAAATTGGACATATATGACTGTTGCCTCTCTGTGCTATTGTCCAGTTTCATGTCCTTCCTGAAACACATGTAATTGGGCTCCACCTTCAGACTCAGGTGCAGTTCATTCTACAGTTTATGTTTCTAATCTCCCAATGACCTTTCTCTGTGTTTGATCTGGTTCAATGCCTTGGGTAATTAAATGTGCAGATGCAAAGCACAGTACCTTATTAACTGTATAGTGGACTGTCAGTCTTTACATGCATTCAGGTCTTTACCTTAGACAATCTTTGGATGCTGTAGAGTACTTTAAACTTGATTGTGATGTTCCATGGAGTCTGTGTAGAGCTTTCAAAGGTAGCTTTTTGAGAGCATGTCTCTGCAACTTCAGTAAGAGTCTGGCTGCCTAGGTTTGCATGCTGTGCATTTGTTTGAGTATCCTGTGTATGCTATTTTTTTCAATAGTCTAGTCTTACCATCACCTGGTCTCTATTCAGCTGCAGCCAATGGATCCGATTGAGGACTGAGAGGATTCTTTGAAGAGGGGAAAGTTGATGATTGAGTCACTCATCCAACACAGTAAGTTGGGAGGTGTGATGGAAAACACTGCAGAACATTTGTAATGCAGTTTGAGGTGGAGCTCCTAGGGTGAAGGGTCAATCGAAGGGAAGAGCATTGATTTCTATTTTGCTGAGCGCAAAGATTTTAGCATTCATTTTATTCAGACAAAGGAAGCTCTCTTTCTGCTAGTGAAATCGGCGGTCCAGGAACAAGTAGATGTTGTCCTGGGTTGTATATCTTTTACTGCTGGAAATCCATTGGAGCTTTATTGGCGTACATTTGAAGGCACACCTGGGACTGTTTTAGAAGTTGGGACAGAGTGCAGAAGGTGAATTTGAAGAAAAGAATGGCCAATGATGAACCTTGTGGTACTTCACAGGAGACTGAATGAGGCAAATATGTCACTTACCCTATTTGAACTTGCTGTCTGTGAATGGAGAAGAAGGAACTAATCCAGTATGGAGGTGGCATGGAAATGGCAGCCCATTCCTCATGTTGTTCTAACAAGATGCCAAGTTTCATGGTATTTTGAGCTGCTGAAAGTACAGGAAAAAGACTTCTTGCTTTCATCAGGAGTTCTTCATAGATATGAACTAAGGTGGAATTGGTTTCTCTTGTGGACCTAAACTCTGACTGGTGGTTGTGTAATATATGATAGTACTCAATGTTCTCTTGTAGAAGGCTGGTTGCTTCCCTTTTGTTGATCTTGCTAGGAAAGTGTAAATTGTGCCATCAATTGGTTTCTGAGGAGAGGTGTGATGATGACATGCTTCATGGACTTTGGAATAGTTCCACTAAGAAAGGAGACATTAAAGCAGTGAGGTCATCCTCCATAGATGACAGGGATAGTTTCACGCATTCAGCCAGGTACAGCTCTACTGAGAGGTTTGATGCTTTGATTTTTGGACCATTCTAAACATCTCCTCGGTGTTCAGTGGTAGGAGTTGGTGCAGTAGAACTGAACCAGAGGTGGAGCAATTGTGAAGAAAGGTGAAGTTCTGGTTTTGTAGAATATCGAATATCAAACCTAAGATATTTTGGAGTCCTAAAATAAGAGCTTAATCAGTTTTGAGTGATCATGGATAGTGTGTCTTCTGGGATTATCAGTTTGCAGTAGATATTAAAAATCTCAATTGTTTGGTTTGGTGCCTTGTGGGTGCTCTTGGCATGGTATACCTTCATGTCTCTCTTGACAGCTTTGTGGTATATAAAAGGTGTAAATTGAGTGTTGCTGATAAATGTTTTAAATTAATGCCTTTTCTTGCACACAACACTTTATTCAGGAATGAAGAATTACTGAATTTTAACCTGGGTGGAGAAAGGCAAATTCTTACTCTGCAAATGAGTTGCAAGACCTTACTGGCTGTGAATCAATGAGGGATTCACATTCAAGTCTAGGTTCTCGTGTACTGTTTGATGTGATATCTGCAGAGATTTCCCATCTGGCATGATCATCAAATAAACATATATATACATTCTACCAGGTGATACTTGGATACTGATAACAGTGAAAATGGAAACGTGGGAAAGGCTTTGGCTAGTGCCACTTCAGTTCCTTTGAAAAAGTGTAAGGTGTATTAAGAACAGAAATATGTTTTGCTTTAAGGGTCACAAAGGAAGAGGGAAGGGAATGAGGGGCTGTTAAAGGGGAGGTCTGTTCAGAATTTTTTACCAGAAATGAAGTATGTTACTGGCCTGTAACCCCCACCCTCATTGATGCAGGTTTCTATTTCTTCTAGTGAGGGGACTCCACAAGGGCTCAACCAAGCTCACCTGGGAATGTGAAATAAAGGCATAAGATAACAAAGTGTGCTCTAAAAATACCTGTCTTTGGCATGGGACAGAACACAAAATACACTGTAAAAGGTGAAAATGCATATCAAAAGAAGTGTGCCAAAAGTCAATAAGAGAGAGAGAGTAGAGACACTTTAGGGCACAGGTGCAAGAAGTGGCCAGCAATGCTAGATTTAAGTTGACACAATTTTAATTATCTACATAGGGCTTACCTGACGCCACAGTGACTACACAGGGTCTACTCGACGCGTTCATCGGGGTGCACAAGGAACGGTGGGATACTGGCGGACTTTGGTCATGCCACTTTGACACGCCAGGCGGTGAGACCCTTTTGGGAGGAAATACTACAGGAGGTGCAGTGGGTAACAGGAGTTAGAGCTGAATTGATAATACACTGTTGCCTATTAGGACTGTTGCCACTCCCTAAAGAAGGTAGGAAAATAGGGTACAGATTTGCCCTACTGGTCCTGGCCAAATGCTGCATCGCCATTTATTGGGCCAGCCCGATATCACCTGCACGGGGTAAATGGAGAACGTACTTATTGGAGTGGGCAGAAGCTGAAGAATGTAGGCTCTGAAAAGTCCGCACGGATGACAATGCAGAGAAGGACCTGGAGATATGATATGAGGTGCAATGGTAGACCTCTTGGGAGAGGACAGAAAAAACGTGGTTGAGGAATCTGCCCCGTGCACACCCGAGGATTCCACAGAGGCTCCTCAGACAAGGGTGGGAGACGGAGACAAGTCTGGTCGTGGCCTGTTGGCTACCCACGCCCCCCCAGGGAGAGGTCGGATAGACTCTGAGGTTATGTCCAGGTGGGGTATGTATGAGAGGTGTGACTGATGCCTGGTGCAGCACTGCTGGCCCCCCTCCCGCCCTGCAATCCCCACAGACTGATAATTGGTAGCTTTCTAGTTGTTCTGTGTATAGACATACACGTCATTCCCCCCCAAGCCACTCCTCGATAGAAGTAATTTGCTGATATTAGAACCCCTGAGGGGTAAGGGACCACTAAGCTGTGAAACAGTTTTAATGTTTATCTGTTATGATTGAGGGCTTTCACCCGAGCAGTTTTTTTATTGTATTGATGACATACTCAAAATACGAATAAAGAAATTTAAAAAACATAAATTAAAAAGGGACTACTTGCAAGTCACCTCAGAATTTTATGGCTTTATAAAGGCCATTACTGAACTCCGCAGTAACTTGCAATGTCTTTATGATGTACGCTATATGTCTCATATGGTGACCAATAATTATGCTAGAACTAATTATTCAGATATAGTTGAAACACTTCCTACTACCAGTATATTCCACAATGTCATGCATGGTGGTAAGTCATGCCAGAGTATAACCAGCTTACTAAAATTTTAATTTAATTTTCTTATATTGTGAATGTTATGTTATGTTATGTTAATAGAATTTACTATAGCGCACGTCTCACCCGGGGGCATCTCGGCGCTGTGAGCAGATCCTGTTTAGATATGTGCCAAAGTCAAATTAGTATAGAAAAGCTTTGAGTAGTTTTCTAAATTTGCTGTATGTGGGAGTCTCTCGAAGAGTTTGGGGTAATTTATTCCAATATGTTGGGGCAAGATAGGAAAAGGCCTTGCACCCAGAGCGTGTTTGACGCATCCGAGGCACGCGCAAAAGGGCTTGGGTGCTAGATCTCAAGTAGCGGCCGGGAATGTAGGTTATGAGTTTTCTTTGCAGGTAACGAGGGCCTTTGCCTCTCAAGGCATTATATGTGAGGGAGCAGATTTTGAAAAAGGAACGCTTCTTTATCGGAAGCCAATGTAGTTCCTTCAGTAAGGGCGCAGAGGCAGTGCCTGCAGGACGATTCAGGACTAATCTAGCCGCGGTATTATGAACTACCTGTAGCTTGGATAGTACGGAGTCTCCAACACCAGCTAGCAGAGCATTACCGTAGTCCAGCCTGCTTATCACCATAGCCTGCACCAGGGATCTGCGTGTATTCATAGGAAGGAGGGGAAAAATTCTGCGCAGCAGGCGCATATTATAATAGCAGGAGCTTGTGGTGGCCGCAATATGATCTTTCATTGACAGCGCTTGGTCAAGTTTAATCCCTAGATTTTTAACCGTTTGTTTAGGCACGGGGATAGCCCCTAATTGGTGTGGCCACCATTCCTCGGACCAGATGGCGGGGGCTTTCCCCAGTAGCATAATCTCCGTTTTTTCAGGGTTTAACTGAAGGCAGTTCTCGGTCATCCAATTTGATATTGCTAGCAGACCGGCTGAGAAACGTTGTCTATCTGCTTCTAGGTCTTGGCCCATCGTAAACAGCAGCTGGGTGTCGTCAGCATAAGAGATAATCTCAAAGCCGAACTGCTCTACGATCTTAGCAAGTGGGGCCAGATAGACATTAAATAAGTTTGGGCTCAGACATGAGCCCTGAGGCACACCCTTGTCCAACTGCATTTTACCTGAGGAAAAAGGGCCGAAGATGATTGTCTGCTGTCTATCTGTCAGAAAATGTTGCAGCCACTTTAAAGCTGTTCCCTGGACCCCTATAGCCTGCAGTCTATTCATCAGCCTTGGATGCGAGATGGTATCAAAGGCTGCAGACAGATCCAATAGAATCAATACTACTGGTCTGCCTGCATCCATTGCCTGTCTCAGTGAGTCGGTCACGGCCAGGAGAGCAGTCTCTGTACTGTAACCTGGCCGGAAACCCGATTGAGAGGCATCAAGGATATTATTAGCTTCAAGATATGATCCCAACTGCCTATTTATTACACCCTCTAGTAGTTTACCCAGGAGGGGTAGCAGGGAAATCGGACGATAGTTACTAGGTGCTTGTGGGTCCAGGGTAGATTTTTTTCAGTATGGGCCGTACGCACGCTTCCTTCCACTCTATTGGTATGGTTCCTGTTTGAATAGAGCATTTGAAAATCTTTTGGATCATGGGTGCACAGCAAGGGGCTAAAAGAGCCATCATCTTTGGGGGACATGAATCCCACGGTGATAATGATTTTGCGGTGGCCAGAGAGTTCAGTACTTCTTCTAAGGTGATAGGCAGAAAGTGGTCTAATGTACAGAGAGTCGCCCTCCCTCTCTCTTCCGCCCTTATGGGAGTCTCTGGGTACTGTAGAGGAGCATCTTTGAATTTTGAATAGATTTTAGATATCTTATCCTGAAAGTGGTTAGCCAGTGCGTCGCAGAACTCCTGGGATTCCACCGGAGATTGGCTACAAGCTTGCGGTGAAATAAAATCCTGAACTATATTAAAGAGAGATTTTGTAGAGTTACTAGCAAGTTCAATTTGATTTATAATAAAAGTTTGCCTGGCAGTTTTAATATTTCGGTGATATTGAGATAGAGCCTGTTTGTATGTATCTCTGTTTTGGTAATCTTTCCTTCTCCTCCAGAGTCTCTCCAGGGATTTACATTTGATTTTTTCAATTTTTAATTCTGGCGTATACCATGGGGCTGATGGTCGTCGTTTTAAGGAGCTATGTTTTTTAAAGGGAATCGTGTCATCCAATGCCATCCTGAAGGCGGAGTTAAATACTTCCAACAGCCCTGACACTGTCACATTATCATTTAGTGGCACTGGGTGAAATGCATCACAGAAGGCTTCATAGGTAAGTTTGTGCCAAGATCTGCGCACTACCTGATGCCGATCTTTGTTCGCTGTAAGGTCTGGAGAGTGAGAAAATGGGATTTTAAATGTAATTACAAAGTGGTCTGTCCACGTGAGGGGGCGAGGAGGATTACAGATCAGCTGGTTTATATTAGAGAAAATAAGGTCCAAAGAATGGCCGGCCAAATGAGTCGGTCCTTTAACTGATTGGACCAGCCCTAATAGTTCTAAGTTGGTCAAAAGTTTATTGACTTCAGGGTTGGAGTCTTCTTCTCCATGAAAATTAAAATCACCCAACAACAAAAATTTGTTGGATGCTAGGACATACATGGCTATTTGTTCTATCAGTACGTCACTAAAATTAGCTTTTGGTCCTGGGGGACGGTAGATCAATGCTCCGTTCCAGCTATCTGTGGGCGATATAGTTATCTTGAAAATCCCTAATTCCATAAGCTTATTGCTTATGGTGGTGATCCAAGTTACAGTTAGGGTGTTTTTAAAAGCGATGGCGATACCACCCCCGGTTTTGCCTCCTCTATCCAGGTGGATGAGTTTGTAGCTATCCGGAATGGCTAACTCAATAGTAGGATGATTAGTGGGGTTTAGCCATGTTTCTGTAAAGAAGCATATGTCCGGGGAATGGGAGGTAATCATATCCCATATCTCAATCGGATGTTTAGCTAATGACCTGACATTACAAAGTAGGCCAGTTAAGCCATGTGTTGGAAAATTTAAACTATTTACTTTCTTTTGTAAGGTGTTCATATCAGTATCCCATTGAAAATGACAGTTACGGCAGGCTACTTGTCCCTCTACAGTAGGTGTGTACTTATTGGGACAGATCGCCTGCAGGGAGTGCTCTCCAGCCATCTGTGTTCTGATCTGAAGCAGGGAGTCTGCTGAATAGTATAGGTGGGTAATCTTTTGGCTTTCTACCTCAGTAAGACCAGGGTTCAAGGCCACAAGGCCCGGTCTGGCGCGGACGGGCACAGACGGGCTTGCCTTTGGCGTGCCGGTGGCGCACCCGCTGCGCGTCCGACCTGGTATTTCCTTTTGTGAGGGTTTGGGCTGAACCGCTAGAGCGCTAACCTCGCTGCCGGCGGAAGTGTTGCCCGAGCTTCCTCCGCTCAATCAGCACCAGCTGTGGCGGACCGGGAAGCAAATGGCACCGAGACTCAAAGTGCAAACTAAAAGTACCACCGATTCAATTTAAAAACAAGAACTACAGATAAGTGATTAAATTATAACATGGAGAAGTAAAACTACATGTTAAAAATACACCAAGCCCACAATTACTAGAGAGTCGCGCTGCATATATCAAATGTTGGTAATTATTTTATTACGCACATGGAGTACGGTGGGTAGCATACAATTAAAAGATTATAGAAAAAGGCAAGCAAATCCAACCTGAATCCGCTCCGCGCCCAACCTGGCAACTCCTTTTGTGAGGGTTTGGGCTGAACCGCTAGAGTGCTAACCTCGCTTCCGGCGGAAGTGTTGCCCGAGCTTCCTCCGCTCAATCAGCACCAGCTGTGGCGGACCGGGAAGCAAATGGCACAGAGACTCAAAGTGCAAACTAAAAGCACCACCGATTTAATTTAAAAACAAGAACTACAGATAAGTGATTACATTATAACATGGAGAAGTAAAACTACATGTTAAAAATACACCAAGCCCACAATTACTAGAGAGTCGCGCTGCATATATCAAATGTTGGTAATTATTTTATTACGCACATGGAGTACGGCGGGTAGCGTACAAATAAAAGATTATAGAAAAAGGCAAGCAAATCCAACCTGGATCCGCTCCGCGCCCAACCTGGCAACTCCTTTTGTGAGGGTTTGGGCTGAACCGCTAGAGCGCTAACCTCGCTTACGGCGGAAGTGTTGCCCGAGCTTCCTCCGCTCAATCAGCACCAGCTGTGGCGGACCGGGAAGCAAATGGCACCGAGACTCAAAGTGCAAACTAAAAGCACCACCGATTCAATTTAAAAACAAGAACTACAGATAAGTGATTAAATTATAACATGGAGAAGTAAAACTACATGTTAAAAATACACCAAGCCCACAATTACGAGAGAGTCGCGCTGCATATATCAATTGGTAATTATTTTATTACGCACATGCAGTACGGCGGGTAGCGTACAATTAAAAGATTATAGAAAAAGGCAAGCAAATCCAACCTGGATCCGCCAGGTATAGTATAGTATAGTATTTCCCTAATGAGTTTAGCATGTGGGTGCATATTTTCATTTCGGTGATACTAGATGTTGCATTTCTTTAGCATTAGGTCTAATGGAACGTTGTTCTGATGTCTTCTTTTCTAAGTGCCCATGTCAGGGAATGGGTTATGCCAACTTCTGTAGGGATTCTCAGACACCAGACAGACAGTTCAATGCCTGTAATAGGAAAAAGAAAGAGTCAGTGTAGTTCGAGCTAACTTCAAAATCTACTGCTGTCTTTTCCTTGGAAGGATCTCTACCAAGTGTTATCAAGTGAACATGGTTGTAGTTATGCACAGCGGTAACCATGGTCCTGGTGAGGAGCAAGAGATCCAAAAATGCTCTTTTGGATTCAATATTCCACCTACTGAATACCATATTCCTTTTTAACACATATATGTGCTCTTTGAGCATGTGTGTGTATCTCAGAGTAATAAAAGTAGTCCCTTTGTTGCTCATTTCTGTGTGAATACACTTGTGAAAGCCCATATTCATTACACACATCCACCTGTATTTGTTACATTTAGAATCCGGTTTCACCGTGGCAGTGGATTTGTTTAATGTAGTATCCCAAGGACCATTACAATCTCAACAGTTCAACATTCCATCATCAGTCAACTGTATTTTGTCAAATGTGCTCTCAGATGACTATACTCTGTCAAAATAGTTACCTCGCCCATTCATCCAATATGCTAGGAGAGGAAGCAAACTGCATTCTAGTATCCCCATTCTACCCAAACCAGCCATGAATATGGTGTTACACGATTTGTTCAGGTGAATGTTTGCTAACTAAATTGATTTGCTCATACATACCTCTCTGGCATGGGACTAATAGAATTTAACTGGCAACCCATCATTACTTGTAGAGCACTGGTTTTCACCCTTGATTCTCAAGTAGTAGAAACAATATAGTGCTATCAGTTTCTTTGTATTCAGTAAAAGATGAATGATAAACCAGTGATTAGTGGGATCTTCCTGTTCTCACAGGCACTGTTCTTGACGGCTGTTCATGGTATTCGGTTTTTGGGTCATTTTCTGCCATTTAATTGCCATGAATCTAAAAATATATGAATATTAGGGAATAATGTCATACATATATTCAAAGCACTGGAGCCACAACACAGAATTAATTGAAATAAACTCAAATTTAATATTTTAGTATGTAGAGAGAATGATTGCAGACACTCAATTAAATTTACAAGAAAAGTCCTATCATTAAGAGGAAATACAGATACAGAGAATTAAAGCTCTTGCAAATTTACAAATACAATGCTAACATCAAAAAGGAATGTGGCAAAACACACATAAAATTCCAAGACATATAAAGCATCTTATATTTCTCCTAAGCTCAAGTGGTTTGTGGAGGAAACCAATTTATTGTAAAACATACACACATTTTCTTCACCTTTCTAACCATTCCTACACAGAGTGCCTTGATAGTGTCTATAGCAGTTGTATGACTTTAGCATGACCCCCCTAAACCCTAAAAACACCTTTACCACCCAACCCCCTTACCCACCACTAAACCCTAAAAAACCCTTACCACCCAATTCCCTACCCACCCTTAATTCCTAAAAACACCCTTACCTCCCAATACTCTTACCCACCACTAAACCCTAAAAAAATCCTTACCACCCTACTCCCTTAGCCACCCCTAAACCCTAAAAATACCCTTACCACGCACTTCCCTTAACCACCACATAACCCTAAAAACAGCCTTCCCACCCTATTCCCTCACACACCCCATAGCCCTAAAACCACTGTTACCACCCAAATCTCTTACCCACCCCTAAACACCCTCACCACCCTATTTCCTCACCCACCTCTAAACCCTAAAAACACCCTTACCACCCAATTCCATTACCCACAACGAAACCCCAAAAACACCCTTACCACCCAATTCCCTTACCTACCCCTAAACCCTAAAAACACCCTTACCACCCTATAACCTTACCCACCCGTAAAACCTAAAAAAACCCTTACCATGCCAAGATGGCCAACTGAGAAGGAGCAGCCTCTGGGCACTCCTGGGGCAAGAGGTGCTCCTGGGGCAAGGGGCGCTCCCAGTGCAGGGCACAGCTTCTGGCGTGGGTCCCTGTGATGCCCTGCCACCATGCCTCTGCCTGAGCTTGCAGAAGATTGGGAGGGAGGGTACCGTACGACCTCTGCCCGAGCTTGCAAAAGATTGGGAGAGAGGGTACCAGACGGAGGGTGTTTCTGGAGTGTGCCCTCCACAGGACTGTGATTTGCAGCCGAGCCTTGCAACACGTTACAATCTGGGGCCCCGTCTCGACAACGACTGCAGCAGCTGGGGTCGACCAAGGTCCTCAGGGGATCGCAGTGGCCAAGGGGGGATCGAGCTCTCCCTGAGTCCACTGTGCACGTGAGTCGGCATCGTTGTTATGTCTAGTGGTGAGTCTGTCACCCCCCACTATCCCACCTGGGCAACGCCACTGTTCTCCACCCTCGCTCCGACCCTGCCCTGAGCACGGAACCGACCATCCTTCAAGGGAGGCCCGCATCCTGCTTTATTGCACCAAGTGCATCCAGCGCTACTGCGAGTGGGCTTCCTGGATGGATGAAACCACGGTGTGGTCACCATGCTGGACTCCTCTTGATCAGGAGTTGCTCCCTGCTGCATGATGGGTTGGGGCTAATCCTGCAAATTCTCCCACCTCAATGTTGCTCCAGGCAGCCGCTTCATGCTGGTCCCGACTGCAGCAGCATCCACGGCCCCCGGTTGGACCCTTGGCTGCCTGGGAGCTCGGTGACACCTAACACCCCTGCCCCTCTGCTGATAGATCTAGGGGTTGGCCAGGGGCGACCCTGCACAAAGGCATCTTCGCCACTCCTGTGCCACAGGGGAGGGGGGCCTCGGCCCCCTACACCGGTTACCGGAGATCTTGCCATCACTGACAGCGAAAATGGACTGCAACACTGGATGGCGTCGGCCATCTTTGTTCACACAGTCTTTCCCCCTCCTTGCCCACTCCAGCCTGGACATACCCCAACTATGAGAAATTGGAGTAGGACTATGCACCATATATCCAGCAACATACAGCCTTTTTGGAGGCTGTCCCTTCCAGTAAGGGCACAAAAACTGCTGAAGTTCTATTCAAGGGTCTATTGTAATTTGTGTCTGATGCAACACAAATAATTTAGGCAGGCGAGGCACAGTCCCTGATACTGCAGTCAAAAAGACTGCATTGTATGTAGGTTCACCATCTGTATTCAAAATGGATCATCGTATACTTCCATCATATATCGTTTCATATATCATCCTTTGTCTAATCCCTATATATACTGTTACCTTTTTATATCATAATGCTATGCTATATAATATCATTATGCTATTTCTATATCCTTTGCGCTCACTCCCTGCCAGTACTCTTTGTGCTCACTTTCAGCCAATATTGGCAGATTTTACCTACGTTTTTGCGTTTAGACGCATGTATCAGTTTCGCATCTTGTATGTAATCCATGTACTCTGATGTCCTTATTTAATGTAACTGGTTCTCTTGTAATGCGCTCTGACACCTTCGGGTAAAGTACGTGCTGTATAAAAATGTATAAATATTCGTTCACTCACCCCATAACCCTAAAAACACCTTTACCACCCAATTGCCTCAGCCACCCCTAAATCATAAAATCACCTTTACCACCATATACCCTTACACACCTCTAAACCATAAACACGCCTTTACCACTCAATTTCCTTACTCACCACTAAACTCTAAAAAAACCTTTACCACCCTATACTCTTCGTCACCCCTCAATCCTAAAAACACCTTTGCACCCAATTCCGTTATCCACCTCTAAACCCTAAAAATACCCTTACCACCTTATTCCCTCACAACCAGTAAACCCTAAAACCACCTTCACCACTCAATTCCCTTACCCACCCCATAACCCTAAAAACACGCTTATCAGTAACATCTGTTACTCATCCCATAACCCTAAAAATGCTCTTACAGCCCTATACCCTTAGCAACACCTAAACCCTAAAAACACCCTTATCACCAATTCCCTTATCCACCCATTAATCCAAAAAAACACCCTTAACGGACTTTACCCTTAACCACCCCTAAACCCTAAAAACACCCCTACTACTCAATTACCTTACCCCCTCCTAAAGCCCAAAACTCCCTTACCACCCAATTAATATTCCATCACACACCCCTAAACCCTAAAAACACCTTCATCACCCAACTCCCTCATCCACCCATAAACCCTGAAAACACCTTTACCACTCTATTCCCTCACCCACCCCTGAACCCTAAACACACCCTTAAGACCCAATTCTCCTACCCACCCCTAAATCCAAAACACGCTCTCACCCCCCAAATTCCCTTACCCATCTCAAAACCTTACCCATCTCTAAACCTTACCACCCAATTCCCTCAGCCACCCCTAAACACTAAAATCACCCTTACCACCCTATGCCCTTACCCACCCATAATCCCTAAAGCACCCTTACTTTAATCCTATATATATATATTTTTTTTTCACTGAAATACCCAAAGGTAACATAGATAGGTGAATATTTCAGTGACAATATTAATGTTTTGAAGTAAAAAAAACACAGAACTCCGAGCTAACTATAACTTGCGCCCCGCCATGCACTGCTTATGGCCTCACTTATTACACCACAAATGACGTTCAATGGCATCATTTATGACATTACTGATGACATAATTTATTTAATCACTAATGACATCATTGATGACATCATCTAATTAGTGTGTTAGTTTGTTTTAAAGTTTACATAGTGGCAGGTAACTACCATATTTATTTTCCACCTCATTTTGTGCAGCCTGTGTCCAGCTAATTGGTATGTGTTTACAAAACGCATGTGCTCCTTATGCACTATGGGAGTGTAGAGGTATTGAACACGTTATAAATCTTTGTATTGAAGAGCAACTCTGTGTACAGGTGACAGTTGACAACTTGTGTAATTATGTTCCACACAAGTTTTTTGATACTGAAGAAAAAAGTTCCAGCAGGGCAAAGATTCTACGCACTACATACAAAGTATTGTAAGCAGCCTTGAGTTATTAGGCAAAATTCGTCTCAGCAGGCCAATTTCTACTTCACATAGAAGATTGTACACCTATGTACATGTGCTTGTTTTGCTGCAGTATATGGGCTACCTGTAAAGTTTCCACCACAGTATGAAGGCTTCAGGTAGTATGAACTTTAGCACCTTCTGACCTTGGTTATTTAAGTGAATAGTTGCTCTTCGGACAAGTTTGGCATAGAGTGTACACTGTTCTTAGTAGATACTTTTCAATACTCTGTGGTGTATTTCTCATGAGAGTTTCAGTGTCTGCAAACAATGTGGTACGGAGTAAACTCTCTCCATAGGGAAACAGGGTTAACAGTACCCAGGTTTCTACTTTTATCCACTTCTTTTCTCAAAGTAGGTTCAGTACTACAGGTAAAGACTGTCCATATTAGGGTATTAGATATGTAGCAGAGCTTCTGTAGCTGGAGGAACTTGGTTTTCCCTGAACAGTTGTATACAGATTGAAGACCGTGTGCAGGATAGGTTACCCTTTCATCTGTGGTTCATAGTCAACATGAATTCTGCTACCCATTAAGTGTATGCTGTAGTGTCAATGTTGCACATAACACAAGCTTGCTTTATCTATGGTGGTTCTTTGTACAATAGCAGTAATGGTGCTTCATATTAATCTGAGGTATTTTGCACTTACTTTCATAGCCCTAATGTTATACCCGTTTATAGAGCAATGTGTGCAAAAACAAGCTTGGATGATGTCATCAATGATATCATTTGAGAGGCCATTGGTGACGTCATAAATGATGTCATAGAACATGTCATGAGTGATGTATTATGTGAGGGCATAAGCAGTGCATGACGGGGGCGCAAGTTATAGTTTGTTGTTTTTAGTGAATTTCTAGAGTTTTTTAATGTAAAGTAATATTTTATTATCATATGTAAAGCCAACCCCACGCTGCGCACGGCCTTCCACCATATGCGGCGGGAGGTTGGCCACAGAACATTATGCTTTTTAAAGAGAGGGGTCCGCGTGCCTGCCTCCTTGAGCCTTATTAGTGACCTGGGGACCCCATCTCCCAGGTCCTTTTTTATTTTAAGGGAAGGGGGACCAAGTGGCCACCCTCCCTGAGCCTTATTAGGCACCGGGGACCCCATCCCCGGGACCTTTTTTATGAATGGAAAGGTGGGCAGCATGGCCCCCATCCCCAAGCTTATTAGGTGCTGGTGACCCCGTTTTTTTTTTAAGTGGAGGGGGCATTGTGGCCCCGCCCTGAGACTTATTGGGACCTGGGGACCCCATCCCCCAGGGCTGTGTGTTTCTCATTAAAGGGGATGGGGCTGCAAGGCCCCCCTCCCAGAGCCTTATTAGGCCCTGGGGAACCCATCCCCCAGGGCAACCACTTAAATTAAACAGGAGGGGGCCACATGGACCCCTTCCCAGAGCCTTACAAGGCCCTGGGAACCTCATCCCCAAGGCTCTTTTTTTTACTTAAAGGGGATGGGGGCAGAGTGGCCCCATCCCAAGCCTTATTAGCCCCTGGGATCCCATCCCCCAGGACATTTTTGTATGAAAGGGAAGGGGGGCCCGTGGCAACCCCCCTGAGAATTATTAGGCCCTGGGGACCCCATCCCCCAGGGCTGTATTTAATTAAAGAGGAGAGGAGCCGCATGGCTCCCTTCTCTGAGCCTTATTAGGCCCTATGGACCCTATCCTCCAGGACCACTACTTAAAATATAGGGGAGGAGGGGTGCGTGGCCTCACTCCCCAAGCCTAGTTAAGCCCTGGGGACCCCATCACCCAGGGTCATTTCTTTATATTAAAGGGAATGGAGGCTGCATGACCCCCCTCCACGAGCCTTCTTAGGCCCTGGGGACCCCATCTCCCATAGCCTTTTATTTCATGAAAGGGGAGTGGGCCGTGTCGCCCCCCTCCTCAAGCCTTGTTAGGCTCGGGGGAACTCATCCCCTAGGGCCACTACTTAAAATAAAGGGGAGGGGGCTGCATGGCCTCCCTCCCGAGCCTTGTTATGCCTTGTTAGACCTTGGTAGACCCTGGTGACTCCATACTCCAGGGCCATTTATTTAACAAAAGGGTGGGTGGCACGTGGCCTCCTTACCTGAGCCTTGTTAGGCCCTGGGGACACCATCCCCATCCCCCTTGCCCTTTTTTTTAAAATTAAAGGGCAGGGGCTGCATATCCCCCTCCCTGAGCCTTGTAAGGTCCTGGGGACCACAACCCCTAGGGCCAAACAATTTCAAAATGAAGAGGGGGGCCATGCGACCCCCCTCCTGAGCCTCTAAAGGCCTTGGGGAGCCCACCCCTGGGTCAAAGTTATTCAGAATGGGGACCTGGCCTTTTCTGGCCCCAGAGACCCCATCCCCCGGGGCCCACACTGTAAAAGTGAGGTGCCCTGGTGCTCACCCAGGGCACCCACCATATACACATTGGTGGCCACAGAGGGAACCCCAAGGCCCCCATGGCCCCAAACCGGCTCCCCTCATGCAGCAGGAGCCGGCATTGGTCCTGCCTCGGAGGGAGCAGCTACTAATGCTGCTCCCCCCGGGCGGGAGCAGTGTTTTGATCTGTTTCCCTGACATCATCAGTGTGGGCAGGGAGACAGTTCAAAAGTCTCTTCCCAGCTTGTGGAAGCATTTGTGTTTGCTCCCGCTTGGTAGGAGATTACAAAATGCTCCCACCAAGCAGTAGCAAACACAGGTTTCCCTGCCCGTGCAAGTGTGGGCAGGGAAACCGCTATGTCCCAGGTGTGGGCTCCCCGGGACATAGCATGTGAACCGGCCCGGGGGATTAATGTCTCAGGGAGAGCGGATATGCAGCCCCCCTCACCAATTTGAATAATTTCGGCCCCGGTGATGGGCTCCCCGGGGCCTGTCATGGCTCAGGGAGGGGGGCCACTCAGTGCCCCCATACCAATTTTTAGAAATTTTGGCTTCATTATGAGTCCCTCTGTTTTTGAGATGGGGATGTTAATGAGTGCTGCCAGTTGCATCAGAAATACAAGATCCACTGAAACTCTGAGTGTCAGTTACCAGTGTATTGGTGTCAGTACAACTATATCTTATATCATTCTCTCTGGGGGAAGCGTTACCATGTGGATTAAAGGGGAAATCATATTGATGTCCTAAATCACCGTAACCATCTTTACCAAGTGTTAACAATTCTCCACCACCAATCAAATGATCTACTGGCTGTACGGTAATAGTATGCATGGCAATCAATATCCGTAGGTTAAACACGAAAAATTGGGCCCAAATTTAATAATCTTTTCTTGGAATCACAGTCTCTGGAGATGCTGCAATGGTTCTTGTAAAGAGAAAATGAATCCAATTAAGTTGCAATTAAGTTGCCTTTAAAAGGAAAAACATCTTTAGGCAGTAGCTATCCATATATAATAAAGTCCTGGCTGAAATTCTAATAATGAGTAGTTAATCAAGTATTAGTAGAACAGAGAGCTGCCCAACATACATTTTTGTGGCTAAAATATTGTAATAGTGTTAAATGTAAATATATGTATTTGGATTTTATGACACTGAATAACAGATTGCCAATTTCATCATAACTTGCAATATGTACCAGAGGGATAAGAAGTATAACATAAAATTTTGATGACAGCACATGAATGCTCATTGCTCCGCTGTAATCAATGCAGTGGCAGATTACTCTAACTGATAATAAAGGCGTGTTGCATACAGATTTGCATTTCCTTTGCCTCGCCCGTCTTTCATTGAATGAAAACATGAGCACGAGCTGTGCACAAGGGCATGCACACTCCTGCTGCAGCCATCATTCATGACAGCTGTCTGTGGGATTCAAGAAGGAATCAGTGGCCATCACAAGGGCTGACCCCTTACTGCTTCCTCAGGCTCGAGCATGCTCTGGGTATGGATGTGTGGTGTCTTGGGCCCTAGGCCCACATGTTGGGTAAAGGACCACACAGACACAGCGTATTTGGGTACTGGAACTGACCCAGGGCACGTGCGCCCGGCCTCTTTTATTTGCAGGGTCACCTGACCAGTGACGCCTGTGGTGGGTGGGTGTAAAGTGTGGGGTACAGACAGGCAGAACACTAGAACTTGTCCAGCAGGACACTACAGGATGCATGCACAGCTCTTGCTAAACCTGCCTGCATTAATTTAGCTGGAAGAGGTAGGGGGCATTTGAAACACTACCTTTGGGAGTGCATGCAGTACCCCATGAACATTCTCCTGTGGAGATAGTGATCTTGACTGTAGATGCTATTGTGCAGATACATTCCTTTCTCCCTTACCTGTGGCTCAGAAACCCTCACTCAGGGGGTTGCTCAGGCCGTTGAGGATAAAGAAGCACCACCTCTTAAAAACTTTTTCAGTTATCTCTGCCAGAAAATGTTTAACCTCAGTCCCCTCAAGTGAACTAGAACATATACACTAATTATTTAATGCAGGATGTGCAAAAGAGAGAATGTAGGTGAGATGGTCTTCAACTGAATTCTCCAGTTTGGAATTCTAATTCCACCTGCCCTGTCATTAGTTTTGCAGCTATTTGCAGCACTAGATTTGGGTAGGGAGGATGAGTAAATTTTCAGGCTTGCTGCCCTAGGTGAGGAGCACAAATTTAGCAAACCAGTGGAACTCTGAGCATTTTATTGGATACATACAGATTCTTGAGCTGCATCATGTATTTAATCAGCTTATTATTATTGAGTATAAGCAACTAAATCATTGTGCAGCATTTCTCTTGCGCTCTCTTCTGCTCCCTCCCCCACTCATGCACGCACACAAAGTGTACTATACAAGATAAGCATTGATTGTAGAGAAGTCATAACATAGCTGGAAAACTTTTTAAGAGTTACAATTCAAGGAATTCTGATTTTTTTAATTGCTTCCTCATATAGCCATTAAGCATGAATCTATCTCACACACCCCTTCTCAGATGACACCAACTGTAAATTACTGTTTTAGCCAAACCACTTCCTTGTGATTATGTTTTAGTCCCCAGGTGAATGGAGTGTAATGTTTCATAGCTTTACCTGGAAATCTGTTTAGAGATAATAAGCAATACATTCCAGTAAACTAGCCCATGGCTCAGCACCTATCATCAAACCAATACGTATGGTAAATATCTAGCTATTATCCTTTAATAGGAGTTGCACACTCATAGAATTGAAGTCTAAACAGACTTTTGTCATGCGCATTGAAAAATAGAAGATGTTATTTAGGGAGCTGGTAGAAGTCCTTCTGAAGTGTGCTGTTTTAGTGACATTTCTTTGGGCATTATAACAATAACCATATGTGGGCCTCACTTGTTCTATTTTGCACAGATCCCGTCTGGTAAGCACCTTCTAGCAGTTTATCTATCTGCTGTTGTGAGTAACTCACATTGTGCTGTCTTTCCCCAGGGCCATTTTCCATGGTGGACAGAAAAATCGAGGGATGTACACACCCTTCTATATGATCTGCCTCAGTTATTCTCTCCAGGTTTCGCACATTGGCACACCAATATATTTTCTACACACCCAAGCAAAAGCATTTTCCTTTCTAAGAGCCACGTTGAAGGCCTAGGAGTTTTAAAAAAACTGGAAAACTAGACAGGCTGTTAAAGGGAAAAGGGAAAGGAAAGAATAACTCAGCAGGATCATTTACAGCAATGAAGTCTCCTCCATGTACACCATATATATTCTGTGGAAAAAAAGGTTAAAGTGACGTTATAATTAGGTCTGGTAAAATATCTTAAGTTAGAGTAAAAAAAAAAACACCTCAGATATTCTCAAAAAATAAAGGTTAAAGTGACTTTATAGTATGGTGAAAATGTAAGTTAAAACGTAACATTTTAAAATAAAAAACACAGAAATTCACTAGTTACAGTTAAATAAAGTTATCTAAACATCAGCACTTGCCATGCACATTGATGTCATTAGTGATGTCATTTAAGATGCCATCAGTGATGTCAATGATATCATAAAGCATGTTATGAGTGATGTAATATGTGAGGTCGTATGTGACATCATAAGCAGCGCATGTTGAGTGTGCAACTATAGTTACTTCATTTAAGTCTAAGTGAGCCGAGTGCCCATTTCCAGTAATGTCAGCTGCAACATTTCTCTTCATTTTGCGGCCAGCCAATCAGAGCTCCTGCTGGATTCGCTGGAGCATCTCACTCCCGCGCGAGCAAGGCGCCCAATGGGAAAAAAACCTTCAGCCAATCAGATCACACTATTACTTGAGGTTTTTATGCCTGCCGGACTCCTGTGGGATTCCCGCATACCCAACCATCCAGGGGCTGTATTATGCATTTTCATTGTTTGCGCCGGGCGCACCTATTAAAAGGTGCGCCCGGTGCAAACAATGAAAGTGCGCTCTATCACGGTAAATACGCTGCCCAGGGAGCCGCACATTCATGTGAAAACACAGAGCGGCTGCTTGCAGCCGCTCTGTGTTTTCACAGTGCAAGTGGCACCCGCCAGCACTTTTATAGGGGATTAGAGATCCTCTTGTAGGCGGGTGCAGTCAGTGGCTGCACCTGTCTGCAAGAGGATGTCTGGGGGGTACATAGGACCCCCTTTCCCCCTCCAGAGGGCTGCTCTCAGGGGGTGCACTCACAGTGCACCACCTTTCAGGTGGTGCACTGTGAGTGCGCCCCCTGAGAGCTTCTTTGCCTCCGCGCCTACATCGGTAATACGGCATGGGCGCAGAGGCAAAGGAATTCCCTCATTTGCATAGGGCACGCCCGATGCAATCGAGGGAATGCCCCTGAAGGTAGCACTGGCGCATTAAGTGCACCAGCGCTATCGGTATTACTGAAGGGGATGCACAAGCGTCTGCACCCCCTTCTGTAATACCACAGTGCCCCGGGGGCACGCAAAGCGGGTGCAAACACCCTTTGCACCCCCAGGGCACTTACTGTAATACAGCCCCAGATATCTATAAATTTCAAACCTTAAAACTACTGGACGAATTGACAATAAATTAAAAAAGGACACTTTCTAGGTGAAGATCTAGCTTTCTGACAAATTTGTTGTAATTCCATTCAGCAGTTTTGTGCTATACTGCTGTTCGAAAATCCCTATGGAAATTGCATGGGTAATTTGTGTTTTGGGACCCACCTTTTCTTCAGCACCTGCTTGACAGGTCACCCTGAAACCTTCCAGGAAGGAGATGAGGTGGGTGAACTTTTTTTGGTAAAGTTTTTTGAAGATTTGACAAATGGCGCTAAAGTTATTAGCAAAACAAAAAATCAATATCCTATGGAAACTAGGTCCTAAATATGTCCAACCTCTTCTCCACAGCATGTGTGCTGTCCCCTCGCCCAGCATAAGCCTGCAAGTCTATATATTGGTATTAGTTTCAAGACACCGTTAAACCTCAACACTAACCAAAAACCACATGTGAAACATAAATAAGAGACAAAATAATATAACCTTCATCTGTCTTTCTTCAACTAAACACTGATTCCATATTCTTAATGCAGCACTATTTCTCTGTTTTCATTGATGTAAGTAACTGATCAGCTTCTTTCACAGAACTTATTATGTACATTGTATTTAAGGAGGTGATGAATTTCTTCTTTACTATGGCCCTTCTTTCTTGAAGGCATTTTTTCACTCCATTATCCTGCAAATATCTGATCTGACTCAGAAAAAAAAACTGTAAGCCTGTATCTTTATGACCTTCTCGAAAATATATATAATTTTTTCTCTGCTCCAATTCAATGTACACATGTTTAATAAAGACCATTTTGCTATATCCGTCATCTCTGTGCCTATTTTCTCCACTTCCAAGATAATTATCATCTCAAATCAGGTTTCAAATGTTCCATTCTATCACAAATAATCTTTCCTAATTGTCAGAGATGTTGTATTGCATCATTACCTCTCCCTATGTCTACTTTCACTTTCCACAGTGATACTTCAAGAGAAGCACTTATCTTATCCAGTTTATTATGCATCTCTTAATAGTTCTTAACCTTAAGAACCTTTGTTATGTAACCTGATTCATTTTAGTTCATCTCCTGGCTAAAATCAAGGCAGATTTATGCTCACTTCATTTCAGTAATAGGGTTCACCTTCATACCTCACCATGAGTTTATTGTTCTAGTTCTGCTAATATTTCATGCAGATGAAAAAACGATTGAGATTAAAATCCTACATTGTTGTATTTTTCCATGTACCTTTTTCTTCCTGCTCTAACATCATAACTTTTAGCCTGAGGATGTAACGGGTTTGCTCAACTGATCTGAATATAGTCTAATTTCTGCCAACACTACTACCATTCGATGTCCATTTTGACACCTTCCATTTCTACTGCTGTACCACTGACTTATTGACCCACCACAGGGGATGAGTTTGAAAGCAGGGATGACTCCCTAATATTGCTTCCACATCTCTGTGTCTCTTGTCTGGGATTGTGGGTAGGACAAAGTAATTTTAAAGAATGTCATTAGCCATGTGTTAATATATAGAGCTATAGACATAATGGATATACTAAAATTACTACTATTTCCATTATGTGTATGTCCACTGCAGAAATATCAGAGGGTAGGCCTTGTGACATTTAACCGATATATCGTCATTTATATGGGTATTGCAGGTGACTGGCTGGCTGATAATACCAGCAGTAATATGAGTGGAAGATTAGCCTTAAAACAGCCGTGGAGGCCCCCTCACGGTGCATTCATGTGATTTGGTTGTCAGATTTTGCATAAAATGAGGAGTCTCTTTTAGCCAAAGTATTTGTCCCTCATTTCCACATATAGAGTTGAAGTAGTGTGCTTTTTAGGGAGTATATCCAAATGTGTTGCTAGTGCACAAGTGTGTTTATACCTGAGACATCTCTGAAAAATATGGTTTTGGAGAGGTTGTGAAGTCATGTTCTTCCTTCGTGTAATCCTCAGACATGAGGAATACATAAAGGAAGAACATACAACATAACCATATATACAGCAGTACACTATGACTATGCGAGAGTTCAGCACATATCAATAGATTTGAAAAATTCAAGACAGCTTTTGTTATTAGTACTAACATTAAAGCAAAGGAAACATTGGAGACAGCAAGACACCCCCAGGAGAATTGTGAAGGCATAACATTTAACATAACACTAGAGAAATAGGATGTTCACTGTATCTTAGAGGAGCAGTGGCTAATTATGACAAACCCGCAATATTCTGAGGATGGTAGTGAAATGGTGAGACATTTGAGCTCAATAAACAAGGAAATGTGTCACAAACAGGACTTCGAACGTGATGAGGAACAGCCACCCATCCCAGATTCCCCCTCTAAAGCACATGTCAGGTATGTGTAATTCTTCTGACATTAGTTTCCCCAGCATTAGGGCTGGGTGCCATCTCAAACTATGGCTCTTTACTGAACTACATGACAAGGAATATGTAACCAAGTACAGGCAGATTGCCTTAGTCCTTCTATCGAGCATAAGGTCTCCTCTACACTTGATACAGACCATCAGATGATGATATTCACAAGACTAGAAAAGTAGAAGGCCTGTCAAAATTTGCTATTTGACCTAGCTGGACCTATCATCAAAACTGTAGACATGGCAATGATGGCCAAAGAGGAGGGCTCTGTAATAGCCCCCAAAATACTACAAGACTGAGTGCAAAGGACAATATGTCTTCTAGGCAACACCAACTGCACCATTAACATGGAGAGATTTCAATCCATTTTACTTCCGGTACACCTGAAACTGGCGGTACTCACTTTTTCACAGACTAAACCCATGGTTTATGGGTTACTCTTTGGGAATCCACGTGTGAAAAGAGTTGCAAGTATATGTGCACACTTTTCTGCCACGGAAAAAGCCAAAATCTCAAACAAGAAAGTGTTTATTCCCAACATTTTTGGGAGGGTCAGTCGTGAAAAAGGGTGTATTTCTGGCCAATTATAAATGCAAGGTTCACAGAGTTTACAGGGCTCCTGTTGATAAGGGTACGAGGATAACCAAAGGAGATTTGGGAACTTCTACTCATTGAGAGACTAAGCTCATTGTAGGAGACGTTCCAGAAATATCTACCACGAAGCACCCTTATAATCTGGAGAATACGCCCCCATTCTTCCATTCTAGTTTTTGGGATGAGAGTAGGAAAATTTGCTCGCAATTGGCAAATTACATCACACAAGGGCCCTCATTAGGTTGTTGGTCGGAAAGCCTCCGACCACAGGTCGGAGGCTTTCCGACCGACATCCTTGGTTTGAATTCCAATTGCCGTATTAGGATTACAGCAGTCGGAATTCAAACTGGCCGGTAATTCCGGCTGGCTTCCGATGGGCTCATGGAGCCTGTTGGCCAGTTGGAAACCCACCATAATCCTGTGCGGACGACGTTTCCGCCGTCGGGATTATGATGTTGGTTTTCAACAGGCTTTCCATGTCGGCCTTTCGACATGGAAAGCCTGTTGGAAAGTGACTTTGGGGGCCTAGAAGGGCCCCCTTCTCCCTGCGGTCTCCAGTTGGGGGCCAAGGGGGCATCTATGGTGCCCCCCTGTAAATCCCTGCACCATGTGGCAGGCACCATGAGGTGCCAGCCACACGGTGCAGAGATTTACACAAACTCCCATTTCTCTATGGGAGCTTGTGCTGCGGGCAGTTTCCGCCCGCCGCGCAAGCTCCTATAGAGAAATGAGAGTTTGCGACTACGCCATTTGCGGTCACATCGAAATATTGTGTTCAGATCTGCCGACCTAGGGTCGGTCGGTTCCCACTCCGCAACGGTGTCATCATAATGAGGGCCAATGTTGGGTGCTACAGAGGATTCAGGTTTTTCAGATAGAATTGTATGGAGCCCCTGTGCAACCAGTGAGATCCAGTGAGATTTTTTTTGCCTAAATGGTGAGTGATCACTGTGGAAGTTCTCATACTGCTGAAAAAGGCACAATTTTTCCTTCAACCCTGTCCTTGTTTCTCAGCAACATTTTTCTAGTAAAGACAAAATAAAAGAATTTCAGGCTTGTCATGAACCTAAGAGAATTCAACATTTGGCTCATATACAGACATTTCAAGATGGAAGGCATTGATCTACTAACAGACGTACTGTTAGAAGTCCTAAACCTAAAGGACACTTGTGTAATGATCCCTTTCTTTGGCACACATGCCAGTTAGAGAGGGCACACCAAACATGAATTTGAAAGCCTTACATTTAGTCTCTCTCTTTTATCATGGTATGTCATAAAGTCGCTGATGTCACTGGTGGAATGATGTGGACACGCTGAGTTTGACTAATAAGGACAGGGATGTCATGATTTTCATGGGCCAACATCTTGTGACTCTTCAGAGTAACTTAAACATTTCAGTAATATTTAGCAGCGGTTGTGGTTGACCATGAATGAGTACAAATTGGAATTGGAAACCAAACTTGCAACCTCTAATGAGGTGTCACTAGGATTATTTTCAAATTGAGACCTTGTACATGTGCTGTTATACTTGGAACTTCAAAAATAGGGGAAAGGCAAGGTTCTGAGATCTTCCCCATGCCTGTAGGAAAGTGAAAGCTGTTTCCACCTCTGGATCTGCCCTCCACTTGAAGAATAACAAAAGCTGTTTGTTGAGATAAGATGCAAATACGTCTACCTAGCATGTAACTTACATTTTGTGATCTTCTGGAAGAGCTGATCATCCAACATCCAGTGATTGGAGGCCTTGAGACAATGAGTTAGAGATAAAATCGACCACAGTGTTCTCTTTCCATAGAAGGTACATGATTGCAACTAGGATTTCTGGATCAAGGCAGTAATTCAAGAAGTGCTTCAAAAGTACTGCTTGAAGTTTCGACTTCTTAGACTTAGAGTTCTTGATAAATGTATTTCATGGCTAAAATGTGGTCCATCCTTAGAAAGGCATAACATTTTATCAAGTTTGGTTTTCAGTATTTTGCAACTCTGCATGGGATTTTCTAATCCTTCTATCCCAGCATATGAAATTTGTGATGAACTTCCAGGTTTGCCTTTTCCCAATGATTCAGTCTGGCAAAGCTTAGTTGTTATTTTGAGAAGAATGTTCCTCAAAACTTTTTTCTATAACTAAAATATTCTTTTAGTGTCAGAGTTGTTCTATAATAGGTGACAGATCGCTTGTGCCCCTGAATACCAGAGCACTTTCCCCATACTCAAAAGGCCAAAGATTGCTCCTGCAGCAGTATATCTGCGGCCTGTTCTCCAATCTTGCCTGCTTCAGCAAATACATGCTAGACCCCAGTGACTACATCTTACTGGTTGAGCTCCACTTTTTCAATTGCATTGAACTGCCAGAACCTCATTCTATCATCCTCTACTCTTGCTCCTAATTGTCAAAGTCCACTCCCACACCCGATAGACCGGTCCTCTGTTCTCAGGCAGGATGGAACAAATAATGGACTATTACAAAGTTGTCAGGGTCTGAGATCTCATGGGTGATGGCCATTTCAGGAAAATGAAAAAAGCAGAAGTTACTCTGGAGGCTATGGAAAATAGGCTGTGTGACATTTTCCTATAGTGGGAATACTGTCTTTGACAAAGGACTTAACCAGACAAAAAAGGCAAACATCAATACTAAATGTGTAAGGTATTCTGCATAACCTATGCTTACCAGGTTCCTTCATCCTACACCCACAAAGAGTTACCTTTTCAGATCTGTCTATCACAACAGTATCCTGGATAAATGATGTCTGAAATGATTGTATAAGCAGAGATTGTTGATCAAGTACATGGTCTGGCACAACATTGATCAAGCATATATCATGAATAAAGCTCCCTTGAAACCTCCGTTTATGGACCTCATCACCAGCAGTTTTTTTTATTAAAACGATTAGCATACAGTAGACCAGAAACAACATTAACTAGTACATGATTGTTAGCCCCACTAGCTACACTGCCTGAGCAGGCACCTCCAGAATGTACAAAACATCTGTGCATGATATTCTTGTGCAGGTCCAGACCAATGCAAGATAATTTTACATTCTAATCAGGGTTTGATCTTTTTTCAGGGTTTGTGACTTGGTAGAAGAATTAATTTCAACTCCTTTTTTCTCATGAAAGCAGGCTTGTGAATCACAAACTTTCATGCTTTTGTCTTGCACACCTATAGACACGTGAAACCTGCACTTGTATGTGGCCTGAGAGGACTGAATCTTAAAGTGCACCACACTTGCCTGTTGTGATGTCTTGTAACCATCCAAAGGACTCAAAATGAGTTGATAACATTCCTACCTCATAGGACATTTCCATGCTCACCGAATGTGGCTGGTGTGATGTGGCCAGAACATAGCAGTTAATGTCTCCTCAATTGGTATATTGTACTGATCAGCCAATTGCATACTCTCCATTAAAATGTGGTTAATTCTTTCAGTCAGGTCATTGGTTGTGGGATGATAAAGTGTAGGTTAGTGTTGGCTACCACCTGCTTCTTGTGAGAAGGCAATCATATAAATACAAAAAAAGTCCCCCATTATTACCAACCTTAGTTTCCGAAAACCCTTCCCTACTGAATAGATCCTTTGAAAGCTCTATTACATTTTAATTGCAATTACCCACTAACTTTTCCTCAATCCACTTGGAATAATAATCTATTAAATACAAGATGTATCTGTGATTATGGTTACATTCTAAAAAGGCCCATAAAGTTAAAAGCAATTTTTTCCCACGGTCCATTAGGTAAGGCCACACGTGCTAACAGAGGCTGACACAGAAGGGCAGATTTGTCAGCTAGACAACAAATAATATAGCCCTTTATCAATGTCTACACCTATATGTCTATTTCAGGCCCCCAAGGGTCTTTTTTTTATCTGAATTGTAGTTATTTCAAGCAAATTAAAAAGAACAAAAGAACATACAGTGCGAGATTGCACCGCCATACATATTCTCACAACAGTTACATACCAAAGGCGGCGATAAACGTAATCATTGTACAGTAATCGGGTGCGGGAATAACTGCCAGCCCACAGCGATCAATGCAGTTTGTGCATGGAACCAAGACTACAAGTCGGTCATTATACAAGAAAGCACAATTACACACTCGGGGCCACATGTATGAAACCATTTTGGATTTGCAAATGGTGTGAATCACTAAATTCAACCGTTTGCGAATGCAAAATAGACTTTTAGGATGTATGAAAGGCTTTGTAGTCGCAATTTGAGGTAATCGCAATTTTTTGCAATTACCTAAAATTGCGAATGCAAATAGGGAATCGCGATTTATGATTTCCTTAGCACTTGTACCAAGCATTTTCTAAATGCAAACTGTGCATTTAGGAAAATGCAATTACCGTTGACTCTAAGTCGATGGTAACCATGTGCACATTTTGCAAAAATGAACAAAAATGCATTTTCCAAAGCGCCATCTAGGGCACACATGCCCTGTGTACGCTTTAGATGTGCACATTTTATTTTTGGGGGTGCTTCAGGGGGGGCTTAGGCCCCTGGGCACCCTTGGCTTTGCATTATCTAATTTGCGATTCCAAATTAGGTAATCGCAAATTAGCTAATGCAAAACCATTCACGAATGGAGTAGTATTACCTAATAGTGATTACTTATTTACCGAATCACTATTTGGTAATATTAATGAATCGCTAAATTGTTGTCGATTCCTTACATACATAGCATTTTGCGATTACCAAATAGCAATTTGGTAAAAATCGCTATTTGGTAATCACAAAATGCTTTTTTGATGCATGTGGCCCTTGGCCATCATAAAATTGGCTAGAGTGACACCCATTTACACAATCATCCCCCTGTTTCAAAACTGCTCTCAGAACCTGAATCACTGTAATTCTGGATCATACCCAGCAATTGAGTCCATAACATAATCTCATCAGCTGCCCATTCATCAGTATGCGACATGCTCATGTGGTGTTCTTCTGTCACTCCCCATTTTAGTAGGTCTCACAACCATTGATCCAGCAGCGGGACTCTAGTTCCCATCCAGCCAATGGCCACACGCCCCAAGGATTAGCTTTTAAGTTAATAAATGACATACATTAAGGACCTTGTAATTTGGCAATAACGGAAAATGGCTGTACACATTTACTGTTGCAACATAACAAAGCAACCTTTAATCTTAATTTAACATGACTTTCCAGACACCTTGCATTACCACAGGATCTGAATTTTGACATTGTAGCTAATCATTCACATAATGGATCACCTCAGAAGACTCTTATCCCCAGTCAGTGCATCACTCCTCTCACTGGAAGTGACACGTTGTTCAGCACACATTGCAATGCCAATGTCACAAAAGTATTGTCATCACCATTGTGTACTTTTACCTACTCCAGTTTTTGTTACTGCTATCTAGTTAAACAGTTAACATAGACATTTCTTCCTCCAGCATTGTATTCCAAAATAAACTGATATCCATCTATTCTAAATACCAATGCGGCAAATCGTGCGAAAGTTGTAACCACAGCCGCACAAGTGGTAACTTGTAAAAAGAGAATATGGCAGATTTTTAACGCACAATCATTACTTTACAGGAATTGGTTAGATTTTTCTACAGCCCACATACAGTGCAGATTTTCCTTTTTGATTACAGAATAATTACACTTTACCATCATAAAGATCTGGGACGCAATCAGTTTTGACAGGCCAACAGCAAGGCAGAAAAGCTGTTAAAGAGTGCACTGCTGTGCAATTGCTCCTCACTCAGTGAGGTGGGTCATGTTATATGAAATATAATACATTTCTTGAAATGACATATGTGGTCTTGTGGAATTTTTTTTATCCCAGTGTGCATCTCACTTTAAAAAGTCTCGCGAGATACCAGTGGAAGATTGATCCACACAGAGAGCTTCTCGACCCTGTCTCTGGTATCTTGTGAGATTTTTTTAAAGCAAGGTAGACACTTGAGTAAAACGAAAGTGACTGGAAATACTGACAATTCACATTTCTCTTCAAAATGTACTTTCACAAATTTTTCATGGAATTTATGAAATTCTTTCCCATTCTCTCATCACCACACTGTGAAAGGCAGAACTTTGAAGCCAAGGATTCTGTCTCAAGTAACTTGTTTAAAGAGTTTTTGCATGAGGGGTGGGCGTGTTTATACTGACAGTGTAATTTAATAATATCAGAGTTGTCAGGTAAGTGAACTCCGTCTTGCCAATGCCTTGAATTTGGCAGCAAAGCAAACTACACCACACCAGGGCCTATGATATGGCACCAGGATGGTTGAATGACAGCTTTGCATTTTACTCCAGTGTCCATTATTTTCATACTGGCTCTGTCCGTGTACTACTGGTTGTAAGAGATGCCTTCTATTTCTGTTGCCAACTGTCCTGATGGTACCTGGCTGTTCCATGATCAACAGTCGGGAGGGGAGGGGGGTTAGAATATATACTCAAATCAGTTTATTCCTGCAGCCTCACTCCGCAGAATATCTCCAACTGTGAAAGTGCCCTTTTTAAAATTGCACTGACCCATAATTTTACATTATCTGGGCTGCCTATATATCGGCCACCGGGCTCTTCAAAAGCCTTTTAAGAAGCCCTAGCTAATACTGCATCCACGCTAACATTAGAAGCAGCCAGTTTTAGCATTTTTGGGGACCTTAACCTACACCTGGACTGCCAAGAATCCCAGGATACTATCTATTTCCTGGGAGATATGGCTGCATGCCAGCTAATGCAGTTGGTTGAGGAACCAACACATGTAGCGGGCCACCTTCTTGACTCCGTATTTTCTAATCTCCAGACTATGGAGGCTAACCTCCCCCTTCCGATGCTTTGGATGGACCATTCACTCATCTCTCTGCGACTTTGCTTAGAAGGCTCCCCACTGCAACTCCTTTGCCCGCCTGCTATGAGGCGCCCGTGGCACAAATTAGACCCAACTATTTTTACAGCCACTCTAAACTCGTATCACCCAGAATGGCCAACAGATATAGAGACAGCTGATGCTGCCTTTAGAGGATAGGTCAATAATGCACTAGATTGCTGCATCCCGGGAAAAATGACCCAGGTCAAGCAGACCCAAACTCACGCATGGTACAACGAGACTCTGACTACGGAAAAGAAAAAATTTAAAATTCTAGGACGGGCCTGGAGAAGTTCCTACGATCTCACAGCAAAAACTATCTATAGGAATGCAGTTAAATTGTACCATAAACTGGTCCGGAAGACAAAGGCAATGTTTTATGCTAATTTGATTACTACGAGCAGCAATCCAACTAAAACCATCTTTTCCCTTCTGAAAGAAATGGTAAAACCCCTGCCTACTGCCAATAACTCTATATCCTCCAATCTGCAATGTGAGACACTGGCTACATTTTTTATTAGCAAGGTTGAAAGCATTTACAGCGCATTTTGTCCGAGGAAGGCTTCCTCCGATCACCGGAGGAATGCACTCTTGGTCACTGTGCCTTACTCCCTTCAGGACCTTCTGTCCATGTCCCCTAAAGACATGGAGGCCCTGTCGGCCAAGGTAAAATCAGGCTCCTCTGATGATCCTTTAATACCTGATCTTTTTAGAAAATTCCAGGACTGCCTTCTACCGGAGTGCCGGGGAGCTGATAAACAGGTCATTATCAGCGGCGGTGATCCCTAAGTCCTGGAAGCATGCCAAAGTTATCTCCTTGTTAAAAAAACCGATGCTGGATGCGTCTTTGCCTGAAAACTTTCGCCCAATATCTCTGCTCCCCTACTTTGCTACAATCATGGAGTCCTATGTCAACTCCATCTTGACTCGATACCTAGCAGCCAATTTGATTCTAGACAGGTCACAAAACGGCTTACGGCCTAGACATAGCACTGAATCGGCACTGCTTGCAGGTACAGAGCAGCTACAGTCTGCCTTGGATGAGGGCAGAACCTCAGCACTGATCCTGTTGGATCTTAGCACAGTCTTTGACGCGGTCTCCCACAGGATTCTGCTACATCGGCTAGAGGAGATCGGGGTCAATGGCAAGGCTCTGGCCTGGTTCGCGTCCTTTTTGACCGATCGGTCTTTCCAGGTCTCTGCTCCTCCTTTCACATCAAATATCCATCCTCTTGGGTGTTCCTCAGGGATCTGCCCTGAGCCCCACCCTATTTAATCTTTATGTCCGCCCCCTGGCCCTTCTGGCCAAAGCCTGGAACACGGCCATGGTATCATACGCCGATACAACTCTAAGCAAGATCAGGCGAAATTCCAAGGCGACCTTACGGCCATCTCTGAATGGATGGCCGACAACTACTTGCAATTGAATTTCACTAAGTCAGAAGTGCTTTTGGTGGGCCGAGATACCCATCTATGGGGCAATCAATGGTGGCCTATGGCCCTTGGAACCCCTCCCCAGCCGAAAAGCGTGGTTAAGAATTTGGGAGTTCTGGTGGACAGCACCCTTTTGTTTGAGGGGCATGCTAAGAATGTGGCGGGCACTTGCTTTGGTCTTTTACGTGGCCTGAAACCCATTTTAGGATTCTTTGATGCACCCACCTGACAGATGATCGTCCAATCCACCGTGCTGTCACGACTAGACTACTGTAATGGGCTACTACTTGACGCCAACAAAAAACTTAAACTGGCACAGAACGCGGCTGCCCGCACGCTCTTTGCACTACCTAAGTATTGCCATGCCTCTGACCTTCTTCGCCGGCTTCACTGGCTACCTATAGTACAGAGAGTCCACTTTAAGACCCTATGCACTACACACAAGATCTTGCATGGCTTAGGTCCGCAAATTCTGAGTGAGCTGTGCTCGATGTATGCTCCGGCCCGAGCCTTGCGCTCCGCGGACCTGCACCTGGCCTGTGTCCCGCGGGTGTGCAGGACAAGAGCAGGGGGGCGCTTATTCAGGGCACTGGCACCTGCACTTTGGAATTCCATTCCTCTTGCTGCCCATGGCATGCAAGACCACCGGGCGTTCAGAAAAATGATTAAGACGTGGCTCTTCTCCAACCTTTAGCCTAACTGCCTTTCTGTCCACTTCTATCAAATTTAGCGCTGGGACGCCCCGTTGCTAGGGCAGCCATGCACTCTATAAGTGCAGATAACATAACATAACATAACATTAATGCCTGTCATTGGCTGTCTCGTCCAGGTCTCATTCTGCCATTCTACCCCCCCAGTCTTTTTCACTGTCTCAACTTGTCTTTCCTCTCCTAAACCTGTCAATAACTGTCTCCTCCACTTTCCACAATCCAATCCCTGCATTAGCTGCCTCTGTCTTTCCTCCCATTTCACAATGCCTGCCGCCAGCTGCTACTGCTTTCTCTTGCCTATCATAGTGTCTCTACCTGCCCTCCCACCCTACAATCCCTGTCAATAATTGTCACTTCCTGCCCTCCAGGCACTGGGTGTCTCCTAGTGGTTTCTGTCTGCTCCATGAACCACCCGCCCCATCACGTGATGAGTTAACTACACCGTGCCTGTCTATCCAACAAACTAATGTCTGTAAACTGCTGTCTGATCCTTTTTTAATCTGTGACTTCTGACTCACTCAATCCTTGCTTTAAACTATCTGTTGGTCTCTGTGCACCACCCCCCACCTCTGTCTCACACAGCACCATGGCCATACACACCGCACCGCTTCCAAAACACTCACAGAATCACATTGATCCATTGCAACAGAACACATAAAGATAGAATACCCAAAACTATTGAATTTGCCAATTCTTGTTTGTTTTGCTTTCAGCTTTAGATTCCTTTGATGAATATTCACTGACTCTGGCAGTGACGTATCCCATTCATCTTTGGGTCGTTGTTGCAAATGTGATGAAAGAAATGGAATGGAAAAGAGGTAGATCACACTGTGGAGCACTTACAAAGTTATGCTGAGGTGGATGGTACAGAGTGAAAATATTTTTTGACCACTGATAACTTTAGACCTGTTTCATGAAATTTCACAAAAGTTTCAGAAAAAATACATGCACATAATTTTGATCTTGAGAAGATTCATGCAGATTGGACAAGGGGAAAGATGTAAAACTGCATTCCACATTGAAAGCGCTACAGCTCTTTTGCTCTCTGCTAAAGCAAAAACCCTTTGACGGATTTATATTCCAATGGTAAACAATTCCACTTTACTATATGCTGTCCATTGTTCCATAAATGCAGCCGTCTGCTGCCTAATAGCTATCTGTGTGCTGTAGGTGCTGCCAATATATGTTTGGGCCATGCTCAATAGGCGTTATGGCTGCATTCATATTAGGCCTGGGCGGAAAACTACGCTACGCTCGCTTAGTTTGCGTAGTTTGCGCAACTATGCGCTACGCGAATTGCACGTAGCACAGTGCAAAAACGCATAGCGTAGCGGGCATTTTTTGCTTGCTCGCAGTCCTCAACGTCAAGTTGGCGACCGCGTGCGAGCAAAATGACATCCCGGCGAGACTTTTTCCTCGTTCGCGTTCAGCAACATCAAGTTGCCGATCGCGAGCGTGGAAAATAAACCTCCCGGCGAGATTCTCAAAGCGGGGAGGTCAGGTTTCTCATTGCGAGTGGTCGCGTATGCTCGCGACCGCTCGCGATGAGAAACTACCAGTCCGCGTTGAGAAAACTGCCGCTCGAGTACAAATCTACTCGAGCGGCAGAAAATGACCGCTTGCACTGTGCAAGATGCAGTTTGCAATGATTGCACAGTGCGGACAAGCATCCGGCACTGTGCAATCATTGCGAACAGCATTTCCTACCGCACTACGCAGTTCGCGTAGTGCTACGCATAGCTCGCGTAGTGCGAAGTGCACTTCGCGTAGCTAAACGTAGCGCTACTACGCGAACTACGCCCAGGGTTAATTCATATGCCAAGTATTGCTTTATGCTTCTGCAGGATTCCCAAGCAAAGCTGCCCCCTGAAATAATAGAGTACAGCCTCAATACACAAGGAGGTAAAGCCCTTTGTGGGCTTTATTAGTCATAGAAGAGAGCTTTAAGCTGAAATCTCCCTGTGCAAGAGCAACAGAGGATGTTGGGTAGCTCAGCATAGCCCTGTGACATCAGCAATGGGTGGGGCAGAGAGAGCAAACAGTTCTGCTTCCATCGCCATCTTCTTCAACCTTCCAGACAGCCAATTCTTAGAATAATGAGGCAGCAGCCGTAATTCAGCCCTACATCTCAGTTTCAGACTTCAAGCGAATAGCCGAAGTCTTAGTCTGCGCCAGACTTAACTAAGGAGGACCTCTGGAATTCTTCAGACCCATCTTGCAGTACTGAAGAAGGTCCAGCACCCTGCTGCATGGCTTGTAACAGGAATCAAATGCCCTGAGCACATCACCCCCATACCCATTTCTCTTCAGTGGGTTCCATTGAGACGAAGAGTGTCTTGAGGTTTATCTATAGTGTGCCCAACCCAAAATACCTGGCACAGAAACTAAAACCATCTGGAAACTGGCTAGCACTATGGAACACAGAATCCCACCTCTGGCAATTCCCCTCCTCATCAGAAAGCAATAACCCCTCTCCCAATCTGTCATTGAGAATGCTGAAAAGATCTGGAACTCCATTCCCTCTGGGCACATGACTGTTTCAAGAAAAACAGAAAGAGCCACCTAAGACAGAGTCACAGAGGATCACAGACGCCTCCTCTTCATTCCATAACTAGTTAGAACACTTTACCCCTATGATATTCCTTTTAAAAAAAATAATAATTTGTATTTATTATGTATCAACCACCTGACCAACATTATGGATATTCTGATGCCACCTACATGCTTTTACACATGCTTCTGTAATTTGTGCTTTCGTTTCACTGCTATTTTGTATGCTCATCACTGGACAACTGTAACCTGACCATTTCTGTGCAGAGTTCCTACAACCTGAAGGTATGGCCCGCTCTATAACACTGCTAAAAAATAAATACATGCTGGACTAATTAGCGATCTTTTATCCTGTGCTTCTCAAGTCTCTTACTAGCCATCAGAAGGCATGGGGAAGTAGGGACCAATGACTGCGACAGAAAGCAGATCGTGCTCCTGATGAGCACTGCTTGCTCTTCCACTACGCATAAGTTCTGGCACAACACCTGCTTGACACACTAAGGTGTCGCACAAAGCAAAGGGAAAGATATGTGTCACGGCTGGAACCACCAGAAACCTCTCCCGCCAAATGATTCCCATAGACTCACTCTCGTCATCGAACAAACCTTACCAAGGCCATACCACAAGCGACAGCGAGCCTGAAGTTAAAAGTAAAAACCTATGTGAGGTTTCTCCAGGAGCATAGTTTCAGAGGGGGGCGGGGGTGTTTGGGATGATTCAACCCCCCCCCCCCCTTAATAAATGCATTTTCTGATAAATAGTTGTGTACAGGTGTTTTCAGTCAGGTATTGAGAGATGCCAGTTGGATTTCATCAGTAATTTTTACATACACACTGAAAAAGCACACACTCTCACTCTCTATTTTGAAAGTCCTGAAATATATTGTCTTTTTTTTTACAAAATATTGTGTTTCTCTCTTAGTACTCCTACCAATTCGCATTCTTCTCCCCTTCCACTGCTCTTTAGGCCCTCCTCATGTACCCTGCTTGTTGTATAATGTATTTAAACATTATATGCCAGCCTGATTGTCGGAAATCTGAAGCTCATACCCCCCCCTCCCCCCCCCCCCAATCTTACTGACCAAGTTATGCCCCTGGGTTTCCCAAGATCCTTAACAGTATTAAGAAAATGTAAATGCGTTTCCCTTTTTCATCCACTCCTTCTCCTCTTATGATCCAATGTACAAGAAAATATGAACCTGTAGGTGTGCGTATTCCTATCAGCAAGCGTGTAGTAACACCAACGTCCAACTGTCGTGCAATCACCGCTTACCATGCGTGGCGCCTGCAGTTCCTCAAAATATCCTTCTCGCGGCATGAACCGAGGATTCTGGAAGTGAGCTGAGCGACATTATGGATGCAGGGAGATACCTACAGGGAGTTGGGGCTGCTAAGTTAGTAACGACATGCAACCCCCAACAGTGTTTACAAATGGAATGCGGAGCTAAAATGTGCACGTGCATTCGACTCCATAGTTAGCAGATACTGCTGTTGTGCACCCGAGACAGTGACAATCCGCCAGCAGTATGTGTAGACATGTTGAACACATTTCCCGTCCCAAACCCACTGGTGATACCGAGTACGAAACTCAAATTTTGAGCCACAACCCACTGTTTGCATCCAACGTGACCTGCAAGCAATAACGCATGGACCGCGGGCAATGAAGAGCATTCTGTGATGTAAAGAAAGCATATTTCTAAACACAGCTGTGTTGATATTTATTTTAACTCAGACAAGAGTGGCATACTTCACATTTGTTTGACTGTGCCAGATATTATCCTGATAAAAATAATTAATATAGTGTAATTTTCTGGCACAGATATCGCATCTCCAGGTGCCGTGTCACATAGAAAACATATTCAGAGGAATACCGGCTGATGCACTCGTATTACTTCAACTGTAATAGACAAAACTCTTTAGTGTGCATTAGAAATTGCATTGCCTCCAAGCGACTAAAAGACGCAAAATATAATTTCCACCCTTAATGATAAGTGTTTTATCAGACTCAAAAGAATCAAATATTGAAACAGGTACAAGGGGATTTAAAGCAATTAACACTAGCCTATACACGCGATTAAAGGTCTTTTCGAGGAACATTGGACTTTTGTGGTAAAAGAGCAGCAAATTATGTATGACATGTATGGCTAACTAAAGGAAGGAAAGGGAAAATCATGCACCAATTAAAGGCAATGCATGCAGCACATTCTTTGGCATTATTAACTTGCAGTTATTATATTTTAATAAGATTGCACGCTAATTAAAAAAGAATCCCAACGCTCCAAAAAATGTAGCTTCTTATGAAAGGAAACAACACACACACACACACACGCACATGCGCGCGCACACACACACACACACACACACACACACACCCTCACTCACACACACACCCATCAGTTACTATTCAAAATGCTTTTCACCAATAATTATTGATTTTACTCCCCCACCCCCCCGAAGGGACAGAACTGCAATTAAAAAATAATAAAGGCATTCTGCAAATGGCATGCAGTGGTCCCCTGGGCAGCTGTCTGCTGCCTCCGGTGGCCATGCCACACTCACAACAAAAAGGACGGCATAGCTTCCACTTTGCAAATGGACATCACCCCATTTCAGGAGTGGGTGTCCATTCAGTAATTTTAGACCTCAATTTCAGCCACAAACTATTGATAGCTGGCATTGTGATTCGGAAGTGGGAGATGTCACCGCTTGTATATCCCTCTTTCAAAATCACAATGAGTTACAAAGTTCACACTGCTCTTCGGAAAGACTATTGTGACTCGCAATATGCCTTACAGACATTGCAACTTGTGGATTTGCAGGAATAAAGCATCACAGACTTGCTAGGCTGAAAACCCCTTACTGTATTGGACCTTAAATGATGTAAAAATATCATCTTCACGGATGGAGGGTATTTTTCACTTTGTATTTATACCTACGAGCGGGTTTAAAGAAATAATTCCTCTCTGTCCAGGTAGGTGGTAAAGGGAGGTGTGGACTGTTTTGCTGCAAATGTGGTTATTTCTTCTCAAGGTCATTTGGGAAACTGGGTGAACATGTAAGTTCTACATAGATGGGGTCCATGTCAAGGATGGATGGAGTCATGATTTGCTCCTTCACATTTCGGCAGGTCTTAAGGAGACCCACATGTGGTCTACATAGTTGCTGTCGAAGATTAGGCTGTCTAATGTGTGGGTTTATGTTTGAACCTAGAAGCCACCTCTCCAGACTATAAAATAAATGTCTAAATCACCATTGACTGTCGGTGGTGGGAGGGAGCAGGACCTGATGAGCAAAGGGATACCACCCTGCAAAAAACCCTTCCAATCCACCAGCTGTTGGTGATGGTCACATCCTACTCATGGAGGGGATTCCCACAAGTGGGAGTTCCAGTCAGTTGTGTGTAATATGGCAGTATCTCCTGTCCAACAGTAGTCCAGCCTATTTTCAGACAGCAGGCACTGAGTATTACATAAAGAATGAGATAACTTTGCAGTCAATGGTGGCTCAGTGGGTGGCAGGCGGTCAGGGTGGGGCTTTTGCAGGCCTGCCATTGTAAATACAGGTGCAATGATGCATACTTCAGCAGCACTCTGACTTCACTTAAGGAGCTTACTGCTTTTTGCTGATGTCGTTTACCAAATGATTCTGCTGGTGCCTCCCAGGCCCAGCTGCAGGGACTCTGGACCTTGGCTGTAAGGTGTATCAGTGGAAACTTTTAGCAAGCTGCATGAGTAGGAGCAGGCTGCAGCAATTTACTTTGTTCTTTTAAAGCAGTGTTTAAATCCACTAAAGTATTACCTTCCTTACAGACCGAATGTACTTAAAATGCAACACTTGCAACACATATTTCTGCATCAAACCCATGCAGCAGTGTTAGAATAAAAATGTTCTTGCTGTGTTGGTTACGTATTGTGCCCTATGTTAAGTTAGCATTTGCGGCACCATTTTATGTTTGGCCGCAATTTTGAGCCATGATCGAAACTAATTTCTCTGTGTCTCTGCTGAAAGCAGCTGTGGTAGTTTTCGTTTCTCCAAGGTTGGGCCTTGCTGTACTAATGAATACACTGTTCTTATTAGCGCATACCTTTCCCACTTGATAGAGGCCTGCTCCCACTAGTCTAGCGATGGGCACAGACAGAACAACCTTGGCATAGAGATAGTGTGTGCCCGGTCTCAGGATCAAAACTTATCCTTCTGTACCTCCTTTATGTAGCTGCCTCCTTCTGGAAATTTCCAGTCTGGGCGTGCCTTCTTTGGTTCTGAATCGTACATAATGTATCACCATGTTTTCTGATGTCAGACCCTCTGCAGCAATCCTTAGAGAATGGGCAGACTGGGCTCCGCTTGAGTGTACCTGAATAAATACTTGGTTTGTATTCTCTACTGTCTGACCGACTCTTCATTTGTATGGAAGGCTGAGAGGCGATCGCGAGTGACCCGGGTGGCCCTAATCAGGTCACTTCCTTCAGTTGGCGCCCGAACAGGGAATCCATCGGGTGACCCATCCCCGTCCGCGGATGGGTGGGGAGGTCGGGGCCATTGTCGGGTCGGATGGATGAATCAGGGATTCCTGTACGAGGATCATTGTTTGCTCGCAGCTGCCCCTTCTGTCCCGCCAGAGGGTGCCTCGCCCAGCGGTCATCCCGACTGGGGTCCTGAACGGCGAAACCCTTGGATCTGACCGTTTGGTCCGAAGAGTCGGCAGTGGAGAATACATTCGTTTGACCTGTGTGCACCAGGTGAGTTTGTTTTGGTTCTTTGTGGATATGGTACCATTTTGGTTTGTATTTGGCACGGTCTGAGGACCGATTTTGGTACAAAGTGTTTGTGAAAACTTTGCCAGGCAACATAACGAATTTGGCTTACTTTTGAAAATGCCTGGATTTAGCAGGTTTTTGGTTTCTTGTTGTCGTTGTTGCTCTGCAGAGGCTCGATTGGAAGAAAGTCAGCCAGCGCCTCCAGAAGGCAATCCGAACTTTGATATGTATGTGAAGCATGGCCTTGGCCCTATTATGTTTAGTAAGCTATGGCACAAATATACAAGGGACAACACTGAGTTGCTGTGGCCGCTGACAGGCACTTTTGATGAACAAAAAATATGGTTTTTACAGGAGAAGTTGTTTGCAAAAAGAAGTAGACAGTCTATGTTTGATTCTCTTCGAATGTGGCTAAAGGAGGCTAAACAGAGGCGAATGAAAGCAGAGAAAGAGGCCCGGAAGGGGAGAATGCAAACATTGACTCAGAAAGCTGTAGCACATGATAGAGAGAAACAAGAGATAGGAATTGAGCGTGAAGATAGGAGGATTCGATTGAATATTGATAAATCTTATGTGGCCCAAGAAGAAAATGATGCATTTGTGGAACAATTGTTAGATACTCGACCCCCGCCCCCATATGCCCCGCAGAGGATATATCCCGCTCTTCCCTCACAGGCTCAGCTGCCTGGTTCTTCTGTCTCTGCTGTTTCTGCTTCTGTTACTGTTGATCGGACTACCTTGGCCACAGCACCTCCTGTCCTCTCTTTGCCCTCGCCGTCTGTGGCAACTTTGTGATTGACTTGCGGGAAGTTAATAAAATAGTGATTCCCCAGTTTCTGGTGTTCCCTGACATTACGACTCTTTTGACAATGATTCCTTCTTCTGCTACATACTTTTCTGTCATTGACGTGAAAAACACATTCTTCAGTATTCCCATTCATCCTGACAGCAGGTATCTGTTTGGGTTCACCCTAGCTGGTAGAAGCTTTAGATTCTGTCGCGCTCCTCAAGGCTATACAGAGAATCTGTGTATCTATAGTCAGGCATTGAAAGGTCAGCTGGATTCCTTGTCGCACCCTACAGGTAATGTATTGCTTCAGTATGTCGATGACTTGCTCATCGCCTTGGATACAGAACAAGGTTGCAGAGACAGTACGGTTAAATTGTTGTTATATTTATCTCAACATGGCCATAAAGTATCCCTCTCCAAATTTCAGTATTGTCGACAGGAGGTCACCTACTTAGCTCACCTACTGTCGAAGGAGGGTAGGAGATTGACCCCTGAATGCATCAGTACCATTGTTAAAATGCCCATTCCGCAAACTCAGAAAGAGGTGCGCGCTTTCATAGGTATCACTTCCTATTGCAGGAAGTGGATACCTAGCTATTCGCTGTTAATTAAGCCCCTGCTTGCTTTAACACTAAAAGATGTACATGAACCCCTGCCTTGGACGCCTGAATGTCAGCAGTCTTTTGAGCAATTGAAAACTGCGCTTTGTTCGGCTCTAGTACTTGGCACCCCTGACTATGCTAAGCAGTTTGTGTTGTACGTCCTTGAGATGGCTGGTTGCGCGCTTTCTGTTTTAACACAAAAATTTGGAGATAAGCAACGTCAGTGTGCTTATTTCTCTGCTGTGCTTGACCCTGTCACACAAGCCCTCCCGAGCTGTCTAAGAGTGGTCGCGGCTGTCGCTGTCTCAATAAGACAATCGGCCAGACTCGTTCTTGATACCTACCTCACAGTCATGGTACCCCATGCTGTAGATACACTTTTGAATAAGACAAAGACACAGCACCTCACCAGTGCACGTCTGACAGGTTTTGAGCTAACGCTGATCGCTAAACATATTACGATTAAATGATGTGCCACTCTGAATCCAGCCACGTTACTACCCCTCCCTTATTTCCTGGGACCGCAGAGACCGCCACACACATCATTTACGTGAGTGGACTACCAGCAACGACCCTCTGCCTTGAGAAAGCCCACGGCCACCGGGCCAAACGGGCGAAACATGTGTCGGCTGTCCTTTGTTCTATGTGTGAAAAAAGTTTTGAATAAACACACCATGTTTGGAACCAACCAATGAATTTTGGAAATCATTCCACTTACGAGAAACATATTAAGAAGGCACAGTCCTCCACCAACTACCTAAACTTAGGATGAAAAGAATGTTCGTAGCAGGTCTCGCTAGGTGGGTGCCGGAGGTCACCATGTTTGAGGATACACTTGAGAATGTGAAGGAAATACAGCGTGAGGACACAGTGGAGGAATTAGCAGTGTGGAAAGAAAGTACAGCACAATTGAACGATGAGGGATGTTGTATTGACAAGTCAGGGAAGCAAAGATGGATGTTGCCAGATGCATATGTTCTTCCTGTAGTCACGATGGCTCATAGCCCAGCCCATATCAGTGCTAGGGGTATTTGCAAGTTGTTAGACCCTGTATGGCAGAATGATAACCTTTCAAGAACTGCTGCACATTTAGTGAAGTACTGTATGGTGTGCATGATGCACAATCCTGGGAAGGGTACCCCTACGCCACTCGGTAATTTTGCACCACCCACTTTCCCTTTTGAGGTCCTTCAGCTAGATTACATCAAATTAGACAGGGTCAACAATTTGAAGTACGTGTTGGTGGTTGTTTGTGCGTTCAGTAAATGGGTTGAGGCTTACCCCAGTAAAGACAATACAGCCATGATGACTGCAAAGGTACTCCTGAAGAAGTTCTTTCCTCATTTCGGCTTGCCCCATTTGATCAGGAGTGATAACGGAAGTCATTTCAATGCCAAGGTTATCCAGTTAATTTGTGACGGTTTGCACATAAAGCAGAAGTTTCATGCTCCAAATCACCCCCAGTCAGCAGGTTTGGTTGAGAAGTACAATGGTACTCTCAAACTGAAATTGGCAAAGATTCAGGAGACAACAGGGTTACAGTGGCCAGATGCTTTACCATTAGCTCTTTTGTTGACAAGAACAACAGCACATTCTAGAACAGAATTGTCACCTTACGAGGTCGTGTTTGGACACCCGGCGAATGTTTGGGGCGTTCCGCGCCCTCGTAAGTTCTCTGATATTGAGTTCCCATTACTGACAGACTATCTGTGCCAGTTAACTGAAAATTTGCGTTCTATTCACCAACAGATCCGGGAGGCTCTGCCTGATATACCAGAGGGACCCAGACACAACATTCAGCCTGGTGATTGGATTCTGGTGTGAAATTTTCAGCGAAAGAAGAGCTTGGAGCCCCGCTGGAAGGGACCTGAACAGGTCCTTCTGGCCACCCGAACCGCCGTGAAGGTCGCCGGCCAAAAGAACTGGATCCATGGCACTCATTGCAAACGAGTGCCCCTACCTTTACCCTATGACCAATGGGTCGCTGATGGAGTTAGGGATACTGAGTGTGAAAAGGTGCCTCAGTTCATCCCCTTCAGCGAAGGAAAATTAACGTGGACCCAAACGGATGCAGAGAATGATGACGTGCTAAATGCAGCGGTCCCTCCTGAAATTCGAACCATTAAGGAGCCGCTTTTTGTTGCCCTCTCTGTGCCTGGAGTCACCAGGTACAATTTGCTCCCTCGGCTGAGGAATAGTGCACCAAAGGAGAAGTCAGATTAGTTAGGGATGGACTGTGCAAGTTAGGGTGTACTTTGCTATAGTACCAACGGTGTTAGTTTAGGGTGTCGTGAGGTTGGTGCACTGTTCTGACATTAGACAGGATAAATCGAACGTGCTCCCTAGAAGGGGGGTACATTATCCTCCGCATCGTGGGATTCATCGAGAGCTTAGGACAGAGCAAGCTCCACCGCCGGTGTTCAAGCGCGCCAACGTTGATGAACAATAGGAGCCTGTACCAGTGAGGCTCAGACGACACTGGGAACAATTGCCTTTGCTATCAGTCTTATGCATTTCTTTTCTTGCTTCATAATGTATCCGTTTGGTCGACCTATTGAGGAGGAGGAACAGCCATTTGCATCACCGCGTTTAGCACGGGGTTGGTCAACAAAGAGTAAAATTGTTTTCATATCAATTGTTGTGATTACGCTAATGATAATACTTGGAATATCCTGGTTTCTAGAGGAGAAGTATCCTGTACACTCTTTGGTTGGTACGACGCCCACTCCCCCTGAGCATGTTTTTGTCACTTTGGCTCCACACAAAGCAGCGCATAGGTTGTCTTATCACAGACAATGTATTTATACAGAGGTTGCATCAAGTTCATAATGTGTCCAATACAACTAATTGTTGGGTTTGTGGATTGCTCCCCTCAGTTACACATTAGAGCGACAATTTATTGACCATACCATTTTCATATATTGGTAGCTGTGAAGGTTGGTTTGAATTGTTCATTATGGTGCACTATCATTTCCAACTCTCTACTCTGGTTATGACACCTGCTGATTCTCGCACTGTGGTAGAGTATATACGTTTTCATCATGGGTTTACTCCCGTAGGACCGGTAGGACAAGGGAGCTTCTGTACATTGTCCCCAAATTCCTGTATGAGCACATATGAAAAAGTGATGAACGAAACATGGCTTCGAATGGAAATGGCTGATTTCCAAAGGTTCAACATCTCTGAGTTATTTCAATCTTTCCAAGCTCGTAATATTACTAAGGACAAACGGATGCCGGTGTCCGTGGTCAACACAACAGCTAGTTTCTGTGTCCAGGGGACTGGGGAGGTAAAGGTGGGGGAGAGTAAATGCAATTTCACCTACAGACTGAGAACGATTAATAGTCCGCCTTTGATCCTACCCCATAATGTCTATTTTGTCTGTGGATCCCAAGCTCAAGTCTGGCTTCCGAGGGGATGGTCAGGCAGATGTTACCTCTCTTTCCTCCTTCCCCCTGTGTATGTTGCCCCGTCCAATTATCAAAAAGATCATCAGCTGCAGCGTAGGAGTACACACTTGTCCCGAGTCAGAAGGGTTGTTGATACAGAGGATATAGATCAGACAGATATCACTGCCCAGCAATTTGATGATGCTTTGAAGGGCCTACTACCTTATTGGGGTCCCATGACTAATAGCCTTAAAATTCGTCAGCTAACAAGAGTCGTTGAAGGGGTTATTAATACAACTGCTGGGATAATGACAAACATCACTGCTGAGCTCCAGGCTACGAGATTAGTCACTTTGCAGAACAAGATGGTGTTAGATGTCATCCTTGCAGATCGGGGAGGGGCCTTCGCGTCATTGGCAGCAGCTGTTGTGTTTACATACCTGACCACGCCCCCAGTGTGTATGCAGCTATACAAAAATTGCATAGACTTTCATCTGACATACACCAAGACACAGGTACTTGGACCCTATCGGGGTGGTTCTGGAATATGCTAACAACATGGGGTTGGAAGATCCTTACCTTTTTGGTTGTAGTTGCCGGTATTATCTTTACATGTTGCCTCTGTATACACTGTCTTCCAGCTTGTTGCACTTATTGTATCAGTGTTCTCACCCCCAAACAGAAAATATCAGTCCATGATACTAATGCTGCAATTATGCTCCAACAAGATATTGACAATATGATGCAGATTGACGAGGGTATCTTTGAGTACTGACTATATGAACAATTTCTCACAGTGTTGTTTCTTGCTTACCACAAAATGTTGTACTTTTCTTGACAATAACATAAATATTGTTTAGCTTCTGCTAAAAGGATGGTCTGTTAGAATAAAAATGTTCTCGCTGTGTTGGTTACATATTGTGCCCTATGTTAATTTAGCATTCGCGGCACCATTTTATGTTTGGCCGCCATTTTGAGCCTTGATCGAAACTAATTTCTCTGTGTCTCTGCTGAAAGCAGCTGTGGTAGTTTTCATTTCTCCAAGGTTGGGCCTTGCTGTACTAATGAATACACTGTTCTTATTAGCACATACCTTTCCCACTAGATAGAGGCCTGCTCCCACTAGTCTAGCGATGGGCACAGGCAGAACAACCTTCGCATAGAGATAGTGTGTGCCCGGTCTCGAGATCGAAACTTATCCTTCTGTACCTCCTTTGTGTAGCTGCCTCCATCTGGAAATTTCCATTCTGGGCGTGCCTTCTTTGGTTCTGAATCATACATAATGTATCACCATGTTTTCTGATGTCAGTCCCTCTGCAGCAATCCTTATAGACTGGGCTCCGCTCGAGTGTCCCTGAATAAATACTTGGTTTGTATTCTCTACTGTCTGACCAACTCTTCATTTGTATGGAAAGCTGAGAGGTGGTCGCGAGTGACCCGGGTGGCCCTAATCGGGTCACTTACTTCAGCACCATTATGATTTTTACATGTCTCAAGATTTAGACCTATATTACTGGAAGAAAGGCCTCTCACTGCACCCTTTCCATCCAAACTCCTCTTGTGCATGTTCCTACACTCTTAGCCCCCAAGAATTTTGAAGTCTGACTTGTTAGCACAGTTGCCTGCAAGACATACTGTTAACAATCCTTTACAATATAAATATAGTGGACTTTGTCTCTGCTCACTAGAATATTCCCCTCTCACCTCTATTTACTCCACCATGTCTATTTGTTGTGTCATTCCGCCTCCAGTGCATGCTTTGTATTGATAAAGTGATCGTTTTCATTTTATTTTTACACTTCAGTACATTTATTCTTTTGTTTTAGTCAGGACTAGAAATGCAAGTCAGACCTATTGGCTTGGTCAATGTTTGCAACACTCTGCAGTCCCTCACTCCGGCCATGCTGCCCCACTCCCCCCTCCGTTTCCATGCGACCTATATTTTGGAATTAAATACCCAGCCACAGAGGAAATACACACTCATCATTGTCGCTTGTCGCTTGAGGTGGGACTTTCTTTTTTAATATGTGCATGATGATATCTTTAAGGTGCTTTTTAAAAACCTGTCTGCTTTGTCATTAACTGCGCTTTCCAGGAACTGCTGGAAGATGTCCAAGGTAATTATTTCGCGTTCTTGGAAAGTTTAGCATTGAAAGATGGGCTTGAACTTGTTGACTGACTCAATGACGCAGTGTTAAAAACATCCCGCGCACTAATTGCAAACTGCCTACTAGAAGGGACTCAGAAGGAATGCCAATCTAAGAGATAAACGTTTATCCCTCTCTAATGACTCTACACCCCTAATTTGTCAGCTCAGCCTAGTTGATGAAAAACAGCTCTCTGTGCCTGGGTGTTAGCAGCAGGACCTTGTGATGTTTGGAGTTGGTTAGCAATGTCATCCTGCAAATCAGTGGTGCCACTGGCCGTGTTAATTTAACTCCTCTAGGGCTTCCGCTTCAATGCACCCTCTTGACCGCCTTTATTCTCAGCTTGTTTGCTTCATTGTCAGCCTCATTGTAACATATCCTGTGATGTTTGTGAACAATGTCTGGTTAGTTGCTCAGCAAAGGTAAGTGCTGCAAGACGGCCCTGCGGTATTCTGAATGCGGGTGTGCGTGTTTTAATGTGCGGATAGGTTGTGAGTTCATGTTGGTGCTGCGTGGCTAGGGTGTCTTATTACTGTTGCTGCTGGAGTGAGTGATAGAAGCCGCGGTTGTGCTTGCCTGTTATCTGTCAGTTAAGGCCTTGGTGTGCATGGAGTTTGTTGTAGGGCATCTACGGTTCTAATACTTAGTCCTGGGATTTTGCTACTACTTGATGTCTCCATTTGAGACATGACTTGATCTACGAGTTTGTAAGTTTTTGAGCTTGCAGGTGCATATAAACTTTGAATAAGTACATTTTCTTTTATTTATGGATGTAGACCAAATTGTAATGTCATAAATTCTGAAACCTTGCAGAGAAGCAGAGTTGTAATAACTAGTAATTTACCACATTTTTCCCACTGTAAAAAGATTAGTGAAAATGTATTTAAATAGATGCAGCATATGCATCCCTTCGTTACGATTGGTGAGGTTTGGATAACACTGGGATCGGAAATACGATTTGTTTGATAATTATCACACTCTCAATTGTGGTCCGCAGATAAATTCTGACAGGTCAAACCTGCTGAAATGTATCCAGGGCGCAGTGCTTAATTTGTAAAATATGAAGTGCAGGTGCTCAAATGTTTGTTGGAGGCCACATCTACTTTTCTCCGGCTCCACCCATTTCCTCCACTGGCCCCACCCACTTTATTAGCTCCACCCACATCCTCAACTGGCACTGCTAAAAGTCAGATGTAATACGAGGTACAAACACCTGTTAGTAACAATTCAGGGAAAGGGTGGAAACAGTAACATGACTATTGCACCGACGAGAGGGTCAAAAACATAAACCTGTGTGCACTAGAGGAAGTAGTGATGCCGAGGCATATAGATGCATTAATTAGAGGGGCGAGGGCTGCTGTAGTATTATATAATATTACACTAAGAGGCATCGGATGAAGTGCAACAAACAGGAAATAAGGACATGCTAAAAACTGTTGACCAACAGCCCCACTGAAACGTACCAGAACATTAAGCAGACTGTCTCGAGAGTAGAGTAACCATTACTTCCCGATCCCACGTTTCACAGCAGACCCGTCCCTCCCCCACCCAGACAAATGAGTAGCTTACTAACACGTTAATGATCGGCAAATTGCTGCTCTCCATGTACATTGTAGTCGGTGTTTCCCTCCGACCCCCACCCCCAGCACACATCCTGTCCCGGGACTGTCATCTGAAAGCAATTGTACTTCACTGTACTCTGCTCCTGAGGGCTGAGCGGACTCGGGCACAGCTGCGGCTTGCCACGGTGCTGCATAATGGAATGCAGATGGCCGGGAATGAGGTGCATAGGCAGAGCTATCATTTGGACTCAAGACGGGAATATCCAGGACAAAGCACCAGGAAGTCACGGTTAAGGCGAATAGGCAGAGCGCTGCATGTGGAATTTATGCACGCTATGAGAGTTATAGAGCACATGGTGGAAAGTTTGTTTTCGTGAGTCTTTGGAAAGTTTGTTTTCGTGAGTCTTTGTATTGGGCTTTTGGGCGTGTAGTTGTATGGTTTTGCATGGGGCACAATTCCAGGTATGCTGTGAATGTTTTTGATTCAGTTGGCGGCATGGAGTTCTTTGCGCAGTAATCAATGATTTTGCATTGAGCACATGATGTTTTCACTAATCACGAGTTTGTCATTTTATTCATTTTCAATTTTGGTGGAGGTCTTTAAGTGATTAAGTTTGGGATTGCACATTATGCACGGGGTGATTTAGGGCCTAATTGCTCATTAACGGAAGACACAGGTTATCTGCTGGTACTGATGTGTTTTTTTTAATACATTACAGTTACCCCTGAATCTAGTAATGGAATAAACCGAGGGCCTCTGGGGCAGGGTGGTGGTACATTGGTGGGTCTAAGCTTAGACACTGAAATGACGCGGCAGAGCAGACAAGAAGTGAGGGGCACACGCAGGTCTGTGTGTAGTCTCCAAATTAGAAAAGAGTGCTTGGGGGCAAAGATTGAGGTGCATTGGAGCGCAATGTTTGGTCGCCAGTGGCAATTTAACGGTGAAAAGAGTCTGCGAGCACCATGTGTGCGGCCAGCACTGCGTTAGAGGGGGTAGGGTGGGGAAGAGGGTCGCTGTAAACGTGACTGAGGTACACTATTACCCGAGCTGAGTGTAGTCTCCAGTGCGCTGGTAGGAAGGAGTGCTGTGATCGGTGATTGGTAGAGCTGTGTATGGATAGAAACCTCAGCACTCACCATTAGTAGCAGGCCTCAATGGCCTCCAGCGTGAAGCTGATTCTCGTACCACAGGCCGCAGAGTAGGGAAGCAGCACCCTCGGGATGTTCAGCTTGGAGGCGCACCAGTGCCAGGAAGAGCAGCGGGAGCATTAACATCGGAAGCCAGCGATGTGGAGTGCTGCGTGGCGGGGCCATGCTGCTCTCAGTGACGGAGACACACAGGGCCCAGGAGCCCCTCAGCCACCCAGAGAAGCACCCAACTGCTCAGCCTCAAACCCACTATCCTCGGATCACAGGAGCCCTCAGCCCTGTGCGATGGAAGGAGCGCCGCAGCCGGGTCATGAAACAGGAAGCATGATATAGAAGCTGCTGCACCTTGCACTTGCCCCTCTTCTTACAGTGGTTGCTCGCGCTCCCGGGGCTTGTAAGGGCAGTCCGGTGGCACCGTGGCAGACAGGGTTCAGGACTGGAGGAGCAGGCTGGGGCCCGGGAGCCACTGTATTATTTATTTTCAAATGTTCCCTCTAGAAATGAAAATGCCCGCCTATTTCCGCTATCAGAGTGACGTCAGGATCACTGTAGGGGCAGGAAGCAGAAGCGGAGAGACGGGCGGAAGTTAGAGTGGGGGGAGGTGCCTTTTCGAGAAGGCTGACCTGCTCTGGGGGCTGCGCAGTTTTTAAGCAGGAGGGACCAGGGACGTGATTACAGCCAGGGAGAACAATGTATGTTCCATCATCAGCCTTAGGCAGGAGCATTGGCATGCACTGCTCAGCTGTGTGCTCTCGGGCAGTCCCTCCCAGAGTGGCGGAATGTGCCTCATAATAAGGCATGCGCCCATGCTGCATCCAATTTTAAATATTTCACGGCGTTCACCGGGAAAACCCGTGTGAACTTAAGGAAGTCAATATGGAGTGTAGACCCGGCCCTAAGAAATAAGTGCCGGTGCTAAGCACCGGAAAGCACCGGCACAAATTAAGCACTGCCAGGGCGTAGGAAAGTCCAGAAAAAAAGGAAAAATATGTGCAATTCGATGTGTTAAACCATTTCTGCATGTTATAACGTGTTCCTGTTAAAAACTCGGATTAGGAGGTATTTGCCATACATGTTACATATCTCAACCTGGGGTTATGGTATAAATACCCCATTCTATTCTGACAGACTTGTAATGAGGGACTTTTTCGATTTATGTGGGTACTTCTTTCCCTTCTTTCCTTAAAGCTGAATGCCTACGTAAAGAATATTGGGCCAGATGTATGACGGTTTTAGTGGTCGCAAACGGAAAATTGGGCCGTTTGCGACAGCTAAGCAGGGTTGTAGCATATACAAAACCTATTTTGCGAGTCGGTAATCTATTACCGTCTCACAAAATAGGGCTTGCGAGTCGCTATTAGGAAGGGGTGTGCCAAGGGCGTCCATTCCTAATAGCGTGTCGCAGGGGGATGTGTGATTGTTTTGCGACTGGAAATGCAGTGGCAAAACAATTGCAGTTGCCACCAATTTCAAATTGGTGGTAAGTCAGTCACAAACAGGAAGGGGCCCCCAGAGGACCCCCTCCTCTTTGTATTTGGCAGCAAAAATATTTTTTGAGAGTAGGCAGTGTCCCCATGAAACTTTTCATTTTTTCTTTTAAAAGCATCCCGTTTTTCTTTAAGAAAACGGGCTGTATTTGAAGAAAAAAAGTTGCTTTATTTCAAAAGCAAACACAGACATGGTGGTCTGATGTCCCCAGCAAGCCACCACCCCTCTGATTGTAGCCCATTCCCAATGGGTCGCAAATTGCAGCCTGCTTCATGAATATTGATGAGGCAGGTCGTTTGTGACCCCTTTGGGAATCGCTAAATGTGTGACACATTAGTACATTCCATTTTGTGGGTCGCAAAAAATCACAATTTGCGACATGCAAAACTGAATGGTCGTACATCTGGCCCATTGTCCACATGGAGGGAATTCAGAGATAAGCACTGGCTAGGGCTTGGGCACCGTTACTTGCTCTTCAGGTGAGGCGGTGTGACCTACCCCATTAGACAGTACTGCTAATGACAGAGGACATGAACCTCCACTTCTCCCTCTAACAGTGTTGGGCCCATCTGACACATTTATTACATTAAGAGATTTTAATAGACTATATGTCTCCTAACGACCACTGTGCAGTGCTGAGTCGTTACGTGTGGGAGCAGAAGCAAATAAACCATCTTCTGCCTGGAATGAGTCCATTCAATGGTGTGGTGCGGGTGAACAGGATTGGCAAACCTAGGCCGGCCCCCCTGGATCAGGCAGGGGAGGAAACAGAGGAAATATCTGCTTTCAGGTTCTTCGCAGGACTAGATTTATGTCATTCCAATAACATGATCTCATCGCCCTGATGGCTCTTCTTCTCTGCTTTTGAATTTGTATGGATAGTTGGTGAGTCTATGCTTCCAGGCTTGTATTTAGAGTAGGACAATTTGTTGCATGTACCAGGATCAGAGCCTCACTAATATGTGGGCCTCTTGATAAGGGCCAGACTGGAGAACCAACAGCAGTCCTAGCAACAAAATGCTCAACCAGCACCATACTTTTGACTCCTCACACAATCTCTCTCTTCCATCCATCCATTCTCTCTCACCTCTCCCCTCCCTTTTCTCCCTCTTTGATCCCTTTCTCACTACCTTTCCACTCCCTCACCCTCTTCCTCTCTCTCTCTTACGCTCTCTTGAAGCCTCCTTGTGCCTGCTGCAATTAACCTCAGGGAGGCGGAGAAAGTGACAGAAGCACCAGGAGTGGCACTAGGCTTTCTAAACCGGCCTCCAAGGGCTCCAGACCACCAGAGAAATGCCCAGTGGAATAAAAGGCCTGTCTGGCCCTGCTCTTGACAAAGAGCAGTAGTAATATCTGCACCTGTATATGAACTTCTATGCATGGATGAATATTTACAATTGTATGAAAAGTACATTTCCACATGAGGGGAAGCCATTGTCTACATTCAGTTAATTGTTTTTCCTCTTTTTTTCCCCCAAGGAGAAACCCTTATCCCTAAAAGTCCACTTAGTTTAAACGATTTATTTTCTGCTTTCCACTCTGAAAAAGGAGTCACTTCAGCCTTTGACTGGTGTGACTCATGAAACATGGTAGGGAAGTGTCGGAGAGGTTATTATGCATTCTCTTAATCTAAGGTTTTTGAGAGAATTCACTTGGCCACCAGATGCCCTGGTTCTTTCTTGTGGAGGAAGCTATCAAAGTCCCAAAGTTCCAAACCATAGAATAGATTTGGCTCTTATTGGCCCTTTAACACACTAAGGCACATGTAGTCTCTTTCACCCAGAAGTGATTTGTCTGTTGCAATGTTGCTGCAGTGCTCTGGATCATTTAATTTCTTTGATGAATGAGTATACATTCCTTGTCCATTTGCAACTGGAGCAGGTATTAAAATGTCAGATGTACAGCAACCTCAATTGAACATAAAAAAGCAGTGGGGAGAGTGAGGATCCATGGGAAACCCAACATGAAAACCGAGGCTGCAACTCTCATGCACCAGCAGCAGTTAGACAAGAAGTGGAAAAATTTAGAGCCAAATCTTTTACCCTGGCAAATTCTTCAATCTGGACTAGCAGAATTTGTTTATCTAGAATGTCATAGGTCTAAATAGATCAAGAAAGCTTCGAATGGATGAAGCAGAAGATCTATTAGCATGATCTTGGGTGTCCGTGCTGGTCTGAAATCTGACAGGACTCAACAGTATGCCTTACTCAAGGGAGTCCATCAGTAAGTCATATCTTGTAAGTCAGCTCAGAAAATTCTGAAGTAATCTACACAAGAGACAAGAGTAATGCAAAACAATACAAAGAAAAAGCCATGTGGAAATGACCTGTAGTTCTCCAAACATGGTGCAGCATTAAGCTTGCCCAACCTCATTCAGACAAGCATAAATGCATGCTAAAATAACTCTTTCCCTAATACAAAATGACAAAAGGACAGGTGCAAAAATAAAAAACTGCTAATGACTGACTTGAACACCTTTACACCTCACCAAAAAAGGTAATGTAATTCACCGTAGCCAAAATTGTAAGCCTTATGAGAAAAACACAATGATCTCATTGAACACACATGCCATAAGAAGGCAAAAGCACAAATAATTCACAAAGGGGGAACCAGAACTTCATTTACATGAAACCATAGGACCTGCAAAGGCAGCATCATAGCACCATCCAAATAGCACAGCTACCTATTTTACACAGGACATAAAACTAACAACTCATTTCCCACTGAATAATGGTACAGAGCTAAACCCCTACCCAATGCAGCCACATGGCTCACTTTGAACCATGTTACATGGTAAATTGTAACAGCTGCCCAGCCAGGTCACATACTCACTTGCTGTCGCTGCTACTTGCCACAGTCTGCTAAACTCGCCAGCTGGACGCACGCCATAGCCGCAGTCTGTTTCTTTGGTCCCACGAGGGTGAAGGACCACAATACCCAGTAGCCTGAGCGGCGCGCATGCCGTGGTCGTCACCCAGCGCGCCAGGAGGCGCAGAAAAGGAAGCCGGGGCTCCCGTAGCGCGGGAGCCCATACTCACTTGCTGTCGCAGCTACTTACCACAGTCTGCCAAACTCGCCAGCGTGCAGCTGGACGCACGCCATAGCCGCAGTCTGTTTTTTTTGGTCCCACGAGTGTGAAGGACCACAATACCCAGTAGCCTGAGCGGTGTGCACGCCGTATTCGTCACCCAGCCCGCAGCGCGGGACGCGCGCGGGTGTGCCCGGGCCGCGCGCGGGCAAAGCCCGGGCCAAGGGCGGGCCCGTCCAAGCCCGTCAGAGGCCGAAGGGGGCTGGGCCCCGTTATTGACACTTTAAGGACTAGTGGATGCCCATGGACACTTGTTGATCTGTGATAGTAAGGTACTGGGGCTTAACACACTACTCACAACTAGAGATTGTATTATATTGCATTGAGTGAGTGATGGGGGAGTAAACCATGAGTAAGCGTAAATCGCTAACGGGGCAGGGAGTCGTAGGGACCTTGGACGCTTTCCTACTAAGGGCCGAGTCGGCTGTAATACATGAAATTGCTCTAAATGAGCATAAATTAACATTAGAGCCACATTGCCCCCTAAGTCACTCGGTTATAAATGTTCCCGTAGAACACATCAACTCCAAACCTAATTCTCCTATATCTAATGAATTGCATATATCTGATTTGGAAATTACTGACATTAATGAGACAACTGATAGACTAACTAGGTCGAATGTAGTAACTAGGGGCCAGAAAGTTAAAATCAGCCATGGGAGCAGCTCTGCACCACCACCTAAGAAAAGAAAGGGGCAGGGTCCTAATAAGCAAAATTACCCCCCCTCAAAAACGACGGGACGTAAACAAAAGATTGTGGAGAGGGAGATTAGTTTAGGACATAACACGGCCCAAAAGGACTCTGTTCCAATAGCTTCAGCCCCAATCCAGGACATTGATAATGTGGAGTTCTGGAAAAGGCTGGAAACGGCTGTCTTAGCCCTTTTGAATCCATTGGTGCTTAAACTATCCCATCTGGAGGCGAGCCTAAGTAAATTAGAAAATCTCGTCAGCAGTACCTCCCTAGCCCTGCCCAAGACTTGTCAATGCAGAACTAAGGCTGCATTGCCTAGCAGGAATGTGGGCTTAATAGCTAGCGAGCCTGAAGGCAATCTTGGAATTGGGATTGTGCCCCAGCAACCTCCTTACGATCCCCTACATAAAACTAACAATCCGGCTTGGTCTGGGACGTCGCATCCAAGAGAAGCGCCCCCCACTCACAAGCAATCAGAGTCCGCACAGGGCATGACCAGCGGGCGTGACCAGATGGTAAATACTCAGAAAGAGACCCTCTCTGTTAGGTATAACCATATGCGTAGAGAGGGAGTTCAGACCCTAAGTGACTCACGACGCCTGAACCTGCCAAGGGGTAACTCGCCAAGCCCAAGTAATCTGCATCTTCCTCCTGAAGTAACTCCATACACTATTGTGCTGGCCAATGTTCCCCCTCTGTTATCTGGGGATGTGGAACACTGGTCAACACTGAGGAATAAGTCACTACACTTACTAAGTGCAAGGACAGGTATCACAAACATGCTATTTGCAGAGTTCAAGATGGCGCGGCGGATTGGCTGGGTAGGAAGTTCCAATAAGGCTTTATCTGGAGATTGTGTAGTTTTAACATTTAGGTCGCCAGATTTGGATCGAGCCATACTAGATAAGGGGGGCAACTGGCCAGTTAGAACTACGAGGATAAACATCCTACCCCTGGGCTTCTTTTACCAACCGCATAGACTTCCACAGTATATCCCAGAGGAAGAGAGATAGTTCGGGATAAGACAATCTAGATATGCTGTTCCAGTCAGCAATCATTATGATATCTTTAACACCTTAGAGGATATTGACTGACTTGCACCATTAAGTTGGTACCTGAACCAAGATGAGGGCCTATCCAGGGATCGTGGTGATGTAACATTGTTAAATGGTAGCATCTCAGATCGTGATGAATTGGTGTTTAGGCCACGCCCTGCCATAATCGAGAGGGAAACTTGAGAGAGAGAGACTAGTACTAGAAGTTTAGCCCCACTCTCTGAATTGTGTGAGCCCTTAACTCAAGTAACATCCAGCACGGGAAATTCTAATCCCACCCCTCCTATTAAAGCTCCAACTAGATCCCTGTCCAATCTTGAGTGTTCTCTTTGTAAGATTATTTCTTGGAACATTGCAGGGTTACGCAATAAGACAAATAATCAAACATGGTGCGATTTTATTTTAAACTATGACATATTATGTTTCCAGGAAACATGGACCAGAGAACCAATTCATATAAATGGATCTAAAACATTTCACACGCCTGCAGTGAAGGGACAAGGGGGTAGAGCAAAGGGTGGGCTTTGTACATATATATCAAACAAGTTAGCAATAGACAAAATGGAATCTAAGTTGGGGGACAGTTATTATCAACTGATCAAACTACATCAAAGCTTGACTCATTGCATTGTTTTGATTAATTTTTATAATAACATTCTACCAGATGAGCTTGGAAAGGATGTAAAAAATATTGGCAGTGACCTTAATTCCATCTGTAATGCTAGTGCAAAAGACACAATGATAATCCTTGCGGGGGATTTCAACTGTCTCTTATGCCCACATGAGGATAGTAGAATCTGTGGTTTTAACGATGAAGAGGGCATATGTAACACTCATTTTTGCCACACACTGGTGGGGGAATTGTTTAATGACCTGATTTTGAGCACCGAGCTGGGTTTTGTGAACAATTTACTGGCTAGCCCTATCCCCATGCCCCACACATTTAATGGAAGAGGTTTATCCTCAACCATAGACTACATACTAGCATCCCGTAACTATGCATCCAGGCTGCATTCTTTTAATGTTGATGATAACCCCATGAGTGATCACTTCCCCCTATGCCTAAAGATTAGCCTGCCATCACATAGGTCTGATAGGGTGGACGATGCCACAGAAGCTATAGGCAGGGTAAAACTTGATAAAATCAGTGGTTATACATTACCGGGGTCAAAGGTGGACACTGTTGCAGTTACAAAACAACTAGTAATGAAGTACAAAACCGCCTTTGATACTTGTCTGAGCGATTCAGCCTCCCACGACAGTATTTTATCATCCTTTCAGATAATATCAGCTGGGGTCAGGGAGTTATTATTCGTTCAACTCCGTAATAAAGTTAAAAGCCAGGGGTGGTTCGACAGTAAATGCACACGAGCATACACCAACCTTAAAAATGAGTTACATAGGTAGCCCAGAACTCCTAACAATGTCAGGCAGGCAAGAATGGATTATAGGCTGGCCCTTAAGGAAAGAAGATGTGCTATGAGAAGGGAAGCCTGGGAATCCCTTCATAGTGCGGCACAACAGAAAGATAGTGTTGCCTTTTGGAGAGCAGTGAAAACGCCGTTTTTACAACCTGAGGGCGGTCCTTCTATAGAAATCGCTATACCTGAGGAGTCCTGGATTAGACACTTTTTAAAGGTGTATAACGGGCAGGAGATCCTCAATTTACCAGTTAGTGATATGTCAGAGGATAATATTGATAAAGTAGACTTGCAGTTCACACTGGAGGAGGTGGACAGAGCACTTTCAGTGAGCCAGGGAGGTAAGGCTCCTGGCCCTGACGGAGTACCAGTGGACCTGTTTAAGTCAAATATCGCTCTTTGGGGGCCCATAGTAACCCAGGTTATTAACGCCAGTAGTCTGGATTCAATGCCAAAGACTTGGGTGGAATCTATTATTGTTCCAATTTTCAAAAAAGGGGATCGTAATGATCCTGGGTGTTATAGGCCCATCTCGTTATTGGACTCCATGGTAAAAGTAGCTGGGCGAGTCATTTTGGAGCGCCTGCAAGCATGGGCAGCAGACAGTCTGGTGCTATCAGATATACAGTATGGCTTTCGAGAGGGGCTGGGGACGGTCGAGCAGAGTGTAAACCTGGCCTTATTAGTGGGGAAATACACAAGAGCAAAGAAGGGAAGTTTGTTTCTGGCATTTGTGGACCTTACGGCGGGATTTGATTCTGTAAGGGATTACAGATTGTGGGAGGTTCATGAGACCGCGGGGGTCGACCCGCACATTATTTTTTTTTCTACGGCGTCTGTATAGCGGCGCAATAGCGAGCGTGCGTTTTGGACTGGGTGGTGAGCGCACAGCTTCCTTTCCCATTAGAAGGGGGGTCAGGCAAGGTTGTGTGCTGGCCCCCTTTCTTTTTAATCTTTATATTAATGGACTGGATCAAGCATTGCTTAGGAATAATCAAGATTTCCCTTTAGTGGGTGGACGACCCATACCTGCTCTCCTCTATGCGGACGACGCAGTATTAATGTCTAGAACACAAATTGGTCTTCAGAGGGTCCTAGACAGTTTTACTAATTTTATGAAGGACCTAGGTCTCTCTATTAATATATCGAAGACTTTTATTATGAGTTGTGGTCGTGGAAGTCAGAGGTCAAGAGGCATGTTTGTGGACGGGTGGAAGCTAGCACTGACAAAGAGTTTTTCATACCTCGGCATTTTATTTAATCAAGGCGATTCATGGGCTCAAGCCATATCTGCGAAAAAACTGGTGTTTATTAAGTCAACAGCTGCCCTCGCTTCTTTCTCTAAGAAGCTAGGCAGGAAACCGCCAGGAGAGCTCATTCAAATTTATAAAGCCAAATGCACTACAACTGCAATGTACGGGGCGGGAGTCTGGGGTTTTGCTAATACCCACACGATCCAAGTTGTGGAAAACTCTTTTTTAAGGTTTATTTTATCAGTTCCAGCCAGTACCCCTTCTTATGCCTGCCATGATGAGCTGGGCCTTCCTTTCATCTCTGACCTTATAAAACTGGAACCCATCCTCCTGTGGCACAGGATTTGGTCAAAAGAGCAGACCAAGTTAAACAGGGAGATTCTACAGGATTGCCTTAAACTGGAGGGGATTTGAAAGATTCCATGGGTTAAGTATGTGCGTGATTTTATGAACGACCTCGGGCACACAGAATATTTTACTGACCATAGATCTATGCAGGCAACTACCAGAAAGGATCTAAGAAAGGAGGGTCTCCAGTTATTGGTTACAATAAGAATGTCAGGAGAGATTTTAAAGCCCAGTGTTAAACAACATCAGCTAATTTTAACCACTTTAGACATGGAACCATATTTAACATTTGTACCTGGTGATTTTGACAGGCGTATATTAACCAGATTTAGGCTGGGTAATGTCCACAGACTCGTGACCTTTCCTAAACTGAATGACTGGTCGCGGAAACTGCAATTATGTCGGTGTGATAATTATTATGACCAGTCCACTATTCATCTAGTTTTATTTTGTAAATTTTATACAGTGTTAAGAAAAGTATGGATTCTTCCACTTTTAAGACATCAGGGGTTGAGGCAATGCCGCCCGGCTCTGATTAAACTTCAGTTTTTGGAGAATGAACATATAGCCTGGTGCTTAGCAATGTTCTTGAAGAAGATACTCCATCAAAGGAAAAATATTATAATTGATGAATTGTAACTGGGCATTTGCTGCTTTTTAGATGGTTTTATTATCGTCGCATTAACTTTATTTTGAATTTTAAATTTTGCTATTTGTTTTTTTTTTTAAATACATTTTATTACACATTTTTAATATAAGCAGCACAATTTTTCAATATACAACTCAATATTGTTTGAGGATTAATCATTCTGGGTTTGCCATACATCAATTTTTAATAAGATATATATCAAAAAGCAGAAATCAAAAAATAAAAAGGAAAACAGAAGAAAGAAGCAATAAAAAATTGGAAGAAAAAAAAAAAGAGCAAAAAACATGTTTTTAGCTTCCATTAGAGTAGCGATACTAACAGCATAAAAGCAAGCTGGAAAGAAAGAGAAAGGAAAAGCATGGGTATTGCAATTCTAAGTTAACTAATATTGGATATTAATCTAAAGCCAACCTAAGATTGTGATTCCTTCCATTTATATATAGGGTCCCAAATTCTTTTACCCAAAATTTTCCCCCTTTTACCCCGTCTTTCATAGATTCCCCTTTCAAGATTAAACGTTGCTAGTAGCCGGGCGAGCCAGCACTGAAATGTAGGAGCAGTTTGATCACGCCAGGCAGCGGCAATACAAATCCGAAGTATAGCCATAGCAAGAAATAGAAAGCGGGAATGAGGGAGCTGCCCTTGGCAATTATCAACCCTAAGAGCATTAACGTTGGAGTTAAATTAACTTTAAAACCAAGAGTGTGGTCACAGAAAGCCATTATTGATGTCTTTGTTATATCAAGTCGTGGGCAGGTACTAAACATATGAACTGCATCCGCATCTAATGAGTTACAACGAGGGCAACTAATTCCCGTGAGACCGCCCCACTGTGCTATTTTGGCTGGGGTATAATAGAGCGAGAACACTGTTTTATAATGCTGAGCCTGCAGTGCAGCAGAGCACAAAACTGCATGCCCCAGCTCAAGAGACTCTAGGAAGTTAACTGAGTCATTGCCCAACCGGTTTTTCCATTTTTCGGTCTGCTTTGCCAAATCATCCTGTTTGAGTGCTATGAGTTCAGAATAAACTCCTTTGATGGAACAATCCATCCCAGTTCTTATAATATCTATAATCTGAGCCTTTTCAAAGCCCCTAGTACCACCCGACCTTTTACAAAGAAAACTTCTTATTTGGAGATATTTAAAAAAGTTTTTGGGGCTAATACTAAATTTGTCTTGTATATCCCGGAATTGATAAATTCCCCCTTGGCCCATTAGATCCCCCACTTTCAGCAGTCCAAGCGCTCCCCATTCTACCATAATTTGATCGGAAAAAATTTCTGGCAATGTTGGATTGCCAATCATATGAGTATAATAATGTAATCTACCCAGACCAAGCTTCCTTTTAAGGGCAGCCCAAATTTTAAAAGCAGCATGCAGGGTTTTGAATTTTGTTCTCTTGTAGTAGCTTGGTTCGCTGAATTTCATCAAGCTATTCAGGGCCTGTTCACCCATCAATAAGTTATAAACATCCGGAAGACTTTCTTCAACATTTAAGATCTCGGAACACCCACCCAACAAAGCCCCCATATATTGAAGTGCAGCAGCCCAATAATAAAGTTTAAAATCAGGTAATGCCAAACCTCCTTTTGCCAAGGGAAGAGTCATGAATCGTAAGGCCCTCCTTGTCTTGCCGTGTGCCCACACAAAACGGTTGACCAAGTGCTCTAGCTCATTAAACCATTGTTTCCCAAATTCTAATGGGATAGCCCTAAACAGATAGAGTATTTTTGGCAAAAATACCATTTTAATCACATTGCACCGTCCCACTAGTGACAAGTGCAAATTATGAAATTTGGCAAAATCTTTTCTAGCCTTTTGAATTATGGGATTAATGTTCATTGCAACCACATCTTTCAATTCAGGAGTTATAGTGATACCTAAATATACCGCTGAGTCAGTCATCCGAGGATCCGATAGATTTATCAAACAGTTGGTAACTATCTGAGTCTTCCCTTTATTTAGGGCATACCCAGAGAGCTCGCCGAATACCAATGCCAGTGCTTCAACGGCTGCAATTGCTTCTAATGGTTTGGGGGTAACTAATGCGATATCATCCGCATAAGCGAGTACTTTTGTTGAGATGTCATGAAACAGCATTGGTTTGATTTCTTGGCAAGCTGCAAGGAGCTGCAGTAGTGGATCAATGTAAATAGCAAAAAGCAAAGGTGAGCATGGGCACCCTTGCCGAGTACCCCGCTTAATCACAATGGGCGCAGTATACTTCCCATTTATTCTCAAGCGTGCTGTTGGTGCCAAATACATTGTGCGGATAGCATTAATAAACCCTGACCCAATTCCGAACCATTTCAATACCTCCCAAAGAAAGCCCCAGGAGACCCTATCAAAAGCCTTTTCTGCATCCAGGAGCAGCAAAGCCATCGGGTCTCCTGAGACTTCTGCTGCATCAAATAGGGTAATTACCCGGCGCGTATGTTCCGTCGTCCCCCTCCCAGGTATAAACCCATGCTGGCATGGATGAATGGTATCTGCGATGATGTTATTCAGTTTGGTGGCAAGGGCTTTTGAATTTTTTTTAGCATCACTGTTTATAAGAGTAATTGGCCGGTATGACCCCGGTTCCTGAGGTGGCTTCCCTTTCTTTAAAAAAATTATAATATCGGCGCCTGCCCATGAGGCTGGGGCCAACCCGCCGGTTTGAACACATAGAATGGTTTCCACCAGAACTGCTCCCAGCTCATCCCAAAAAATCTTATAAAACTCCAGGGGAATCTGGTCAGGTCCAGTAGCCTTACCTGAGGGGAGATCTCTTAATGCGTCAAAAATTTCTTCCTGTGTCAAAACTGCATCTAGTTTCTCCCTCTCCTGAGGTTCAATTCTATGTAGCGGTATACCGCTAAGAAAGTCCTGAATTGAGTTCTGTGAGACCAGAGGGCCTTCCCCATATAAGCGACGGTAAAATTGTCTAAATACTTCCTGGATACCAAGAGGGTCTATAACTAAATTACCGACATCATCAATAATTTCATTTATCTCATTCCTTACGCTCCTTTGTCGAAGTCTAACTGCAAGTGTATGACCAACCCTCTCACTAAATTCATGGCAGTGCTCCCTTTTTGCTAGGAAGCATTCAGATGCTTTTACGGCGGCTCGTTCTCCAATTTCTGCTTTGGCCCATGCAAGCCGATGCAGAATATCATCAGTAGCTAAGCCAGATTTTAGTGCAGCAACCAATTCCTCCTCGATCCTGGTTAGATTTTTATAAAGCATTTCCTCAAGGAGCGCCAGCCTCTTATGCCTGGACAAACTAAAGCTCAATGTCTCCCCTCTGACACCCGCTTTAAAAGCGTCCCACACGACGCGTATTGTGGTGCTATACCTATTTATATCAAAGAAGGCCTTAATCCAACCCTTCATATGATAAACATAATCCGGATCAAATAATAGCCCTCTCTCAAAGGTCCAAATTCGCTCAATTTGTTCTCTTTTTTCAAAAGCTAGCGTGAGAACAAGAGGGTTATGGTCTGACAATATCCTAGGGGATTTCTGAATTTTCGCCTGATGAACTAAGGAATGAGATACAAAAAAATAATCTAATCTAAAAATAGCGTTATGTGGGGCAGAATAAAACGTGCAGCCATTATCTCCGTTAACTAAATGATCCCATAAGTCGATAAGTCCATGATTATTGACTAAGTTGGTGAGTGCCCTAAAGACCTTTTTCTTTCGGCCAGTGTATTTATCAGCGGCAGCATCCCAGAGACCCCCAAGCCCATTGATATTAAAATCGCCACACACTATGAGCGGAGCTGACCAGTTAACTAATTCATCATCCAGCAACTCTAATATCTCCGGATCGTCTGCCGTTGAACCATACACTGAGCATACAGTGACTAACCTCCCCTGGATAAAACATTCTGCAAGTGCCCAACGCCCCCATCTATCTGATAAAACCCTTTTGGCAATAATATCTTTCCTACAAGTAAGGATAGCGACCCCTCTAGTTTTAGTGCCTTGCTTAGTTGCCACCAAAAGTCTGAAACCAAGTTGCTCTAAAATTCTGGACCTATCCCCCTCTATATGTGTCTCCTGAACACACAAGACATCTGCCCGCATTGTTTTCAAAATTATAGCCGCCCTTTGTCGCTTAAATTGGTCATTGAGCCCACATATATTGATTGAAATAAATCTAATATTTAATACATTCATAAAGCAATATTGAATAGATTCCCTGCCATTTCGAGCGACTTATAGATTGCCTTTTTCCTAAAAATAGCCTTCCAAGTTACAAATGGGCAATACACCATATTCATCAAAACTAGTATCTAAAAAATTCCTCAAACAATATTTTGTGCAGCGCTGAAGCCTACCACCCTGATGACCCCACCCCGGCCCCCTCCCACCCCCACCCCCAGCACCCAAACCCCCCCAACCCACCCTCCCCTACCACCCAAACAGGCAAATAGGTCACCCATGACCTATGTGTGGCTACCAATCTCACGTCTCGAGCTGCCACCGAGACTCTGCGCCCCCTGCCTTCAATAAAGAAAAAAGAAAACAGCAAAAAAAAAACAACCCTATTTTAACTAGAAAAGAGACCCACCCAACCCAAAACCCCAGATTCAAAAAAAGTATACATCAAACAACAGGTGCCACTACTTAAGAAATACAAGGCTCTATGGTATTAGTCAGGCAGAGAGGAATAGAAATCAATACAGCCCCCAGCCATCCTGTAAATCCCAATCAGCTTATCGACCTGAGGCCCCCCGCCCTCCTGCATCCTTCAGCTCTGCCAGAAATTCTTGAGCTTTTACCTCTGATTACAGCATTCGTACCCGCCCACTCGTAATAACTTTAAGGCGGGCGGGGAATAATAAATATGCTTCAGAACCCACCCCCTGAAACGCAGATATCATCTGTCGGAGCCTCCACCGACGTTCAACAGTAACATGACAGAAGTCAGGGCGGACAAAGAAGGTATGTCCATCAAATGTCCGTTTGGAATTGGGTCTGACCATATCTATTATAGCCTGTCTGAGAAGAAAATTTCCAATATAAATCAGAATGGCTCTCGGTTGCTCATCATGCCTGCTCACATTGTTTCTTCTCTGCACCATAGGGAAGCGATGAGCCCGTTGAACTTCCATTTCCCAGTTCCAGTGAGCAAGCTCCGGGAGTGCACCTTTTAACAAAGACACCACAAAGGCCATTATGTTACTCCCTTCTACATTTTCGGCAATGCCCAATAGGCGAACGTTATTCCGCCGTTGGCGGTTCTCGAAATCTTCGAGTTTCCAGGCTACATCAGTGGATTGTTTCTCATGCAAATCAATGGACTCCTGTATTTTTGCAACCTCCTCTTCCAGCGCCACTGTTCTATCCTCCACATGAGTAACTCTCTCTGCCATTTCTGTGCAAAGCTTATTGACCTTACGGATGGAAATTTGTAATTTTTTGGTAGCCTGATGTGATCTTCTACTTTCCATTCTTGCCTCCCCCTGCATCTGTTTCAATGTGGAGTAAACTAGATCTAGCGTTGGCGGAGTTGATGGACCAGGGGGGGCTGTTGAGCCACCGGATCCAGCCTGCGCATCAGTATCATAAACCTGGCTAGTAGCTGCATAATCCCATTCCAGCTTTTTTGCTGCGGCCACATCTAATTTAGCTGGGCTCCTTCTGGATCTTGATCTGTGTTTTGAAAAAACGGCCTTTGTGCGTCAATTTTTAAGCACAGTGGAGGATCCTCCAGTGTCAGTCTCTTCTGAAGAAATAACATCACTCGAAGCCAATGACTCTGAATCGTCATTGAGTGAATAAAACTGATCCCCCTCGGGAGATCCATGAATCAGTTCAGGGCCCTTAGCTTTGCCTTTGCCTTTACTTATGGGTTCTGAAGAGGGGACACATTGAGTTAATACAGCACGAGGGGGGTTGCTGTTAAATCCATTGATAACTTTAGCTCTGTGCTTGCCATTCATCATTACTTTGTTCGTGGTAACTATGAGGGGCCCTGACAAGTTATCACCTTCAGAGGCACCCCCTGTAACCAGATCAGGGGCATCTGAGTTTGCCAATTCTGAGTCCCCAGGATTCGCAGCCATAGAGCTCAAGTGGTTTACCTGTGAGGCCATTGTAGGCAGGATCCGATCCGCTGGCAAGCCCTGCTCCTGTCCGGTTTCTGCATGCAGCTCTACGTGGTGTTCATTATCCTCACCAACCTCTGGGGCCTCCGTTCCTGCCAGCGGAAGATTCATGATGTTATCCGCCACCCGAACGATGGCAGCGTGAGCGATGGACGGGACCAGAGAGAAGGCTTCAACCACCGTTGTCTGCCTTAGCGCGACTTCCACAGTTGCTGGGGGAAGCCGGCTATCGTCAGAGACACTGGCGTCCCTCCCGCCGCCATCTGCTCTCTTGGACTGTCCGCCACGCCGTGAGTGAATCGGACCCCTTGCCGAACGTAAAGCGGAATTAGCAGCGTTGACAGTGTTGGCGCCCGGAGCTCCGGCCGCTCCTCCGACACCGGCACCCACACCCCCGGGGAGATTGGGAGCCTTAGCAGCCTTGACAGTTTTTGGAGCCATATTCCTTGTAAGCCAACACCGGTCCGCACGAGGAGTATAGGAGCAGCGCCAGAAACCGCGTGATAAGGAGCAAATTACAGCGGAAAACAATCTGGTTTTTAACAAATAGCCAATGTCCAGCAGCCTCATACCAGCCAAAGGTAAGCGCCAATGCGGATGTTTTTGCAAGTTTTTATCCGTGAACGCATTCTAATCACTAGCAGAGAGGAGAGACCCGGCAGCAGCTCTCATTGAGGTCAGACAGCAGCCATCTTGCCCTCAACCCATATAAATTAAATTTTGCTATTTGGTTGTGGTTCTTTCGATTGTGTGTAATTTTATGAATTTTGAGCTTTTATGATTGTTAAAAAATGCAGTCGAATAAAGCTTTCCTTGACTTGACTTGAGAACTATGTTCCCTACTGATCCTTGGCATAGGGTACTAAATGTAGCCCCCTTCCACAGAAGAATAGGGTAACCCATAGCCAAACTGGGCACATGACAACAAACCATTAACCTCTTTAAAACAAGGACACAGGACAATCCCTAAAGTGCACTAACACAAGGATAACTGTAAAACGTTGCAATTTATTCAACCCACAAATGTCCTCACATTTCCTGTCATCAATGTCTGTAAGAACACAGGAATAACAGGTAAATTATGTGACACGGCTTCAACAGTTTGAAAAGTGATACAGATGTTGTAGAATGTTGATTGTTTTGGTATGACCACATCATCAATCTCACTACTTCAGGCAAGGGAATATTACAATCTACTGATCATCATATAAACAATTACCTAAAAATGCATTAGATCATTCATATAACCTATTGTCCTTGTAAAGGCTGATTTTCTCATGTACTATCTCCTCATGTTTCAGAAATTCCTATATGTACCTAGATACAAGTAAGACACCCATACACGACACCATTCAATTTTCTCCTCAACATCCTGGGTCATGCTCTACCCTTTAGCCTTCACTTCTTCAACCCCTTTCCCATATGTCAATGTTATATGTATTTGTAAAGCACAATATCACCTGCAAGGATATTCTGGTGATGAGAGGGTGTGTGCCTAGCCCTGCCTATGGTAGGTTGGTTAATTGAAAAGCCAGGTCATCCTCTTCTTGTGGAATTCAGGAAAAGGGGAGGAGGCCCTAGTGTTTAGTGGAGATGTCAATGAGGAACAGATTTCAACAGCTTGTCTCTCAAGACAATAAGTGGCATCAGCTTTTCTACACTCTGCAACAATCCATTCTGCACAGACACCTACGAAGCAACATTTCATAGGGTCCCAACCCTGATCCCAAAATTATTTCTGTAGACTTTCCAAAGGTACCACTCCACTGCTCGTGTATGCTGCTTCTCACTACTCATCATTATTTCTCATTTTATGTACTTTCATTATATTGTCTCCCTGTTTATTTACATAACTAATATGCCCGTTTTTCAAACAATCTCTAAACCCACTTCCTTGTTCCTATATACCCTTCAGTTTCCTACAAGCTATTTGTTTTAACAATGTCTATTTTTTTCTCGACATATTCTGCGCATATTGCTTGTGTGTCTCAACTGAAAATTCCCATATATGCAAATTTGCTCTGTACAAATATTTTTCTGTCAATAATGTTGCCAATAATCGTATTCCTGTTCATATAGCTCTATGAACTCTATGATATAAGAGCTCTTATTGAGCAGCCCGAAATGTTTTTCTGCCCCCTCATGCAATCTGTTTACCCTTGGGGTAGGTCTACCTGTATTTTGTCCTTTTTGAAGCGTGCTGTCTTTTAGTATGCTTAAAGCGAACCAAAAAATGGGAAGGGGGATGACTGGATTCTGGCCCACATGATGACTAGAGCCAGGGAGTGGGAAAGGATTAATATGCAGTTGAGTGCATGAATTTCTTCAGTGAGTTTTATGCTGTGTCTCTCAGGAACCATATATGCTTGTGACTACATTTTTATTGTACGAGCTTGCTAGGTGTGTTGACATGCACTACTGAGAGGTCAGTGTGCAGGCTGTCGGGAACTATGGAATGCGATCATTCATAAAATTTACAATTAGTGCAAACAAAGCCGGAAACTCCCACTTCTGTTTTCATTGCTGCTGGTGGCAGAGTCGCTAATTGTTTAACTGAAGTTTCAGTTATGTGGGAACATTGCCACTTATGGATTTCCCTCATGCCCATTTTCTGACTTCTGGCTGCCATATCAAGATCTAAGATCCATCTTCTCTGGAGGGAAAATGTTGGCAATTAGAGCAGACAAGATATGTCACGGCTGCTGCTATTTCTACCTTGTGTTCAGGACAGGATATGAGAACTAAAATAACTTAGTTCCACTTCCTGTTATACAGTATCTCTACTACTTACTAACGTTTTCCTCATTCTTGCTGCTCTTTTTTCAGTTAAAGCAAGCATATCACTTTGTAATTTACAAATGTAGTCAATACTCTTTATTGCTAATTGCTTCACTTCTGCTCCCGATAAGCTGTTAGTCAAATGCTACAATGTTTTTATCAACCTGCTGTTACTCCCAGCGTCTTTAAATACTTTACACCTATCCCACATTCTTGGATCCACTTAATCTTTTGTTACAATCTGCCCACTGAGAAAGTCTAACGTATTTCTTTGGTCACTCTGGTTTTGGTCATGAGGGCCCTTGCTATTGCTATGATTTGCATTTTGGTGTGCCTGCACGTAGATATGGGATTATGGGTGCCCTGAACAAAACTTTATACTGAGTATGGGACGTGCATGTTAGAGGTAGGCTCTCCCCCTTCTTCAGCACCAGATCCTGCCATTTAGTTACATAGGGTGCTTCTTGCCAATGCAAGAAACAGACATGCACAGGGGAAAAAGCAATCGAAAACCTGTGCAACTTTATAGTCTTTGTGAGCTATACAAATAATGTGTTGCACTCTATTCCTAGGAACATATGTAAATAGCATCAAAAGAATGATGGTTCCTTCTGAGTCATTTGGACTCAAATTTGAATATATTGCGGAGTGCTGTAGCAAGCATCTGCCCAAAACACTTAAGGCATCAGTCAACCATAGTCAGGTTACATGAATACGTTCACTTGAAAAGATGACTGTGAAATAGCAAAAGCAAAGGGGCCAATTTACAAAGGTATTTTCGGACATAAATGCATGTTTATGACTTAAAATGCCTCCATTTACGTTTGGCAGGAATTTACAAATGGATGTACTACAGAAGGCTTTTCTGCTATAAGTACGGTGAAATCTGCAGTAGTTAATGCCACTCAGTGGGTGAGAAGTGGACATTAAAAGGTATGATTGGGGGGTGGGGGCAGGGTCATACCACTGCCTAAGATGGCCACTCTCCCCTGAGCTCTGCGGTCGCAGGAAAGAAACGAGGCCGCTGCTGCAGACATCGCCACTGTGGCCATGACAGGAGGATGGGGGCTTGGGAAACTGTACGCCCTAGAGCCTCTGGCCCAGCTTTGATGATTCTGCACTGCTTCTCCCTCCAATGGCAGCTTCTCCAACACTCTGCTGGGGTCTGTGCTCGCAGAGGGCGCCTCCTCTACGGCAGTGATCCTGATGCCCTGGGTGCCACGGAACTCTCTTTGGAAACTCCCACAGCCCGATTTACCACAGAGACCTGCTCCAATGTGGAAGCTTCACAGCAGACATTGCTTTCTCACACCAGTGGCCTGTTTTTTCGCAGAGCAGGCGGGTCGTGTCCCAAAAACGCACAATCCGCCAACTCCTCTCGACACCAGGGGAGGCTGGGCTCCTTCTCGAGTGAGTCAACAGGTCCCCGAGGATAGTACAACTGTAGCCGGGGTGCTTCCCCTTTGCCTGTTTTCCTCCAAGGCCGCTGCCAGGATACCGATGACTGGAAAGAGAGACTTTGCCACTGAATCCTCTTTTCCTCTTTGAGGACGGCTGCCCCTTCCCAATGAGTGGAGTACGATAGATAGGGAACATAGTCCTAGACGTTCGAGCCACACTTCGCTTGGCCTCCAGCTCCCGCTACGGGTGCCAGCATTTTCCTATTACCCCTACAGAACCCTATTTCCTATAGTGGACCTCCCTGTGCGGCCGTGCTATGATGCTTTACTGTGCCCACCTCCGGCTGGCCTGCTGATGACTTTTTAATTTACCCTCACACTGGTGGGCCACTGTAAGGATCCCCCGGGCCCTGGGATCATGTCTGGCCTCTCATAATGGACCCTCTTCTCAGTGGTGGACCGCTCCTGGCCTGCCGACTCTCAGCTCTGGTTGGACCAACAATGGCAACCAGAAAGTACTCTCAACAGCCTTTTTTCATTGATATGGTGGGTGGCAGCAAGCAACCTCCCACCCCTGCTCCAATGGTGTCCGCTGCCGCACCTGAAGCACATTTGAAAGCCATCCTTAGGGAAGTTACTTCCATTGGAACCCGTCTCTCCACCATGGATGAGACGATTCCAGACCTTACCCAGGATATGAAAAGTATCAAAATGAACATTGGGCTCTTTTATTCACAAGTGGAGGACAAGTTGACAGACCTGGAGAAGATCCAACAGGAAATGTGGCTCATAAAACAAAAACTCATTGACATAGAGGACCGCTCCCATCATGATAACATTTGTTTGCATGGAATTCCAGAGAAACTGGAACTATCTGACATGTGAGCATTCTTACTTATTCCTAAAATGACAGGGTTGTCCTTCACTCTCCTCCTTGAAATACAAAGAGCTCACAGGATCTGGGCTCACAACCCAAATGAGGATTGGACCACTAAACCCCACCCCAATGTTGCCTGCCTTCTAAGACATGCACTGACCATACAGATCTTTTTGGAGTCCTGCAAACACGGCTAATGTTTATTATGTGTAATGGCTTTATGATGTTTATTATGTCTATTATGTTTATTGTGCTTGCAAATGTAGGTAATGTTACCTATCTTTGAAAATGTTTGGCTGGCTCATTACTACCCCACTTCATGCACTCTGGATTGCCAACTTGGGGGATTGCTCAGATGGCACATGTTTTAGGTTTAGTCCCTGCCACCTTCAGGCTACTGTAACATCAGACATCCTCTTGGCTGTCATGCTCCCTTGGGATCCCATCCACTCTATATGTCCTGGACACTATCCCTGCTGTACAATACTATATTTTGTCCTACAACAGCTCATTGTGGCCCTTCCTCCCCTCATGGCTAGATGGCGAGCCCTGATTTCCCCAAGATGTTCAATTCCTTACCCACGGGGATTCAGCGCCATGTGTCTGTTTGTAATGCCCTTCCTTCAAGAGCTTCACATCCTCCCGAACCCTGTACCGACCTCCCTCCATCCCGGCTGATAGGTCTGATTGACTGTTCTCATAACCCCCCAGGCATTCCGGCCCGACAGAGTTATGTGGACAGACTACATGAGGTGATCCCTCTGCCTTTCTGGAACTGCCTTTTCTCCTAAACTACCTACTTCTCCCCTCCTTCTTCCAATTGGCAGTGGCAGCAGCACATTATTATCTGTGATCTTAGTATTTCCTGCTAGCACTCGCCACTATCTCCCAATGGCGGTTGTCTGCCCGGAGAGCCTGGAAAGTTTAGGAATCAGGACAAACCTCGTCCTTTCTGTGAACCATGTAACAACCGTCCTAACTTGAGACCCCACTGCACCACTTTTTATCTATCCCTGGCATTTCCCCTGGGGCCCTTCCCCCTTACCGCCCGCAGCCCTCTCCTCTCTCTCTCTTCTTTCCTGTCCCCCCGGGGACTTCGCTCCCACCTCTGAGCGCTTGCCGATACCCCCGGACTACTGACCACTCTATCCTCACACGTTCTCTATTTCGCTACCACAGTGCCTCTCATCATGGTCTCACGACCTTTCACCGTTATCTCTCTTAATGTGACCGGACTGGCCAACTATATAAAATGCAAAAAAGTACTGCCCTATCAGGCCTCGCAGTGAGCAGACATTGCGCTCATACAAGAAATGTACCTCTCCTCGACAAAGGTCGATAAACTTAGAAGAGACTGGGTGGAAAAGATCATCAACAATTGCACATCCCCAGACGCCCTGACTCGGCATCTTCTTCTTTATCGCCTCCAATATCCAGGAAATGGGGGATGGCTATACTAATACATAAAGAACTACCCTGTATGGTCCTTAAAGCCTGGACTGAAGATGATGACTGCTATGCCATATTCAAGACAGCTCTAAAATACTTGGAATTGGGTCAATATATGCCACTACTGGCCCGAAATCCACATTTCTCTCCTGTCTTTATAGTCCATTGATCGAAGTGGCAATCCCTAACATTATGCTGGGTGGGGACTGGAACCTGGCACCAGTTCCATTATTAGATCGGACAGGTCCCATAGATAAACCTAATGAGGTCGACAGAGCCCTTCTATGTGGCCTCTGTGATGACCATGGCCTCTATGACGTTTGGCGCCTCCTGCATCTGACGGATAGAGAGTACTCCCTTCTCTCAGTGGCCCATGGCATACAATCTTGGTTAGATAACTTCCTCATTTCCCACAAGACCATACCAATCATATGAGACCGTGCAGTATTAGAGAGCTCCTTATCAGACCATGCTCCGGGAGGGTTACATGCAGACTATAATGTTCAGATCCCAGTCCCTAAACTAGTGGTTCCCAATCTGTGCGCCGCGGCACCCTGGTGCGCCATCAAAACTAGCCTGGGGCGCCGCGAGCACTAATGGGAATTCAGTGCTTTGAAGGGGATATTGAGGCGCGTGCATGAATGAAATGAAATGGCGCAGCAACAGTTCTGAGACGGCAGCAACTCAAAACTCATAAGACCACAGGAAAGGACTGGGTGCCTGGAGCCGGCAAACATACTCTGAATTCCAGGACTAGGAAAATAGCTCAGTCGTCTGCTCATCCGACGAGGCCACACGCATAGAAGCTGCTCATACACTTGCGGAGACACCCCTGCAGTGCAGCAGATACCACAGCAGTGGTGGCAAAGCACAGGCGCTCCCTCCTCTCACGGCGCCAGTTGAAAGGGAGACCCTCACCCTTGCCACATGCCCTTCAGGCATCAGTGTAAGTAAGAAACTAAATCAGCCTGTGAACATAGCCACATTCTCCACAGCTATAAAGTAGTTGCTTCTATGTCTCCGCTAGCGGGAAGAGCTGCTCAGTTTAAGCCTTTAGCCGGGGTAATTTTTATGTCAAAAGGCATGAGTCACTCGTCCAACGAGGTCATCCAAATCCCGGTAACAAATGTTTGTAGGGTAAAAGGGCAACATAGGACACTGAAGCGTTGCTTCAGTAACAGAAATAAGTAAGTGTGAGCTCTTTGAAGGGTGTACACGTGTGCTAGAGATCTGGGGAAGGCAGAGTATAAATGCCTTTGAAGCAGGGCCAAGCCGAAAGTGGCCATATTTTACTCAAAGGCTACTAGCCTGTCTGGCACACAGTATGTACAAGAAGCCTTTTTTTTGCAGTTTTATTTTTTATTTTATATAGAGCGAACTCGACCCGAAGGTATTGGAGTGCTTTACATGAGCACCAGTTATGCTAAACAAGGACACATTCATTTTTTGATAGGCACGGGGATATTGGGTGATTTGCCCAGGTAAGGAATCGAATATTGCTGTGCCTCCGTCAAACGAAATGCATTAACTACACTTCCTGTCAACACGTAGTGATGGCTCAACTCCAGCCAATCAGAGCAGCCGGTCTTCAAATATGCCTGATAACTAATAGAGCGTACCGCAGTAACTTAACTGAGGAGACCACATTCCCGGCTTACAAATAGAACATAATGAGGACTTATACTAGACCACTTACAGATGGGCCACACGCTGAGTCAAGGTATGTGTGCAGCCACCCTTTACCTTCCAACTACTACTTGCTACATGACCCGGCGCTCAAAATGGAAGTCTCCCGAGGCCGGGCTTACACCCCCCACCCACCAAAGAAAAGTAACTTAATGGGGTGCCACGGGCAACTGCCAATGAGTCAAGGGAGCCGCTGGTCTAAAAAGTTTGGGAACCACTGCCCTAAACCCTGGCACTTTAAAGTGGCACATTACCGGTCTCCTCAGGAGAAAATATGACTGCAAGCCCATATGGCCTACTATATGTCCGACAACCGGGGACTGTCTCCTCCCCTCAGACTCTATGGAGTGCAGCCAAAGCTACACTCCTCAGCCAATTGATGAGAGATGCAGCGTTAGCCAATTAAAAGTGGGCTCAGTGCAAATTTACCCTAGAGAAAGATAATAAAACCTGCACTAGAGAAAACACATTGAAACCCTCAGCAGTGACCAGATGCGCCCTAGAGAAGGCCAGAATGGAACTTAACTCGCTCAACACATTTAAGGCTAAATATGCCCTTTATAAAATGAGAGCCTGGTCACTACGAGCACAGTGAGAAGGGAGGGAGACTCCTAGCAGAATGACTATGGCAAAGAGAAGCCGTGTCTGCTATACCTGCCATTAAAGATTGCACTGGTCATATTGTCAGTGACCTGCAGGGTATCGCCAACACTTTTAGCACTTTCAAAATTTCTATGCCCAGTTATATAGTTTTGAGCTCCTGGGCGATGCAGATTGGACATCAATATTCCTAGACAGCCTAAACCTCCTCAGTCTTAATGAGGATGGCAGGGGACTCCTCAGAAGTGCAATCACCAAAGAGGAATCTACCATATAATAAGACTCTTGGAGATGATGGTTTACCAGGGGAATTCGACTGCTGGATCAAAGACAACTCAATAGACCGCCTTCATGCCGCTTTCCAGGAGGCGGAACAGATCATCTCTCTCCTCTTCGGGGCCAATACGGCGGTGATTAGGGTCCTCCCCAAGCTGGCCAAAGATCCCCTCACTGCGGTAGTTACTGCCCAGTCTTACCTCTGAATACTAACACAAAAAGTTTGGCAAGCCTCCTGGCTGCCAGACTCAAACGAGTCATTCCAAGTTTGATCCATGAGTCCCAAGTGTGGTTTGTCCTGGGATGATCCTCCTGCAACCATCTTCGCACCTTGGCCCACATACTGTGGCTCTCTAAAGATTCACCCAAAGCCACAATTGCCCTCTCACTGGGTGCTGAGAAGACGTGTGACTGGATAGAATGGGACTACCTATTAAAAGTGCTCCACCACTTTGGCCTGCGGGACAACTTTATTTAAAAGATGTGCTGGATTTATGCTGACCCAATGTCTGAGGTGAACGGTGGGGGGTTTATGTCGTCTGCCTTTCCAGTTAGGATGGGGGCCAGACAGGGCTGCCCACTCTCTCCTCTGATAGAGTCACCGGCAGCCGCCATTCATTAATCATCCCAGATAAAGGGTATCTCCACTGCTGCAGGCACTGCAAAAATATGATATCTTACTTACGCTCACAGACCTGAACAGAGCTCTACCAGCTCTAATGTGCTTGATTGCATCCTTCTCTCTGTTATCAGGCTATAGGATCAACTGGAACAAGAGCGAAGCCTTACCCATGTCTCGTCCCACCACAAAAGCCGCTATAATGAGATTCCCATTTAAATGGAAACAGCCCCGGCTCAAGTACCTTGGCATCCTGATCAATATCGGCCTGGACAACATGATCTCCCCCTTATAGCTTAAACCAATATCAAATACCGGAAATGGACCCATCTTAACCTCGCATACGATTAAGGGTGGCTGGTAGATTCCAGAGGAACACCATTGTAAGCCCTGAATCGGGTGATTAGAGCGGATACCAATGTTGGACTATTCTGCCATGTCTGTACAATTGTATACAAATATATACACCAGTAACTAAATGGAAGTGTTAAATAACATGCTTGGGAGTAGCGATTACTCCATCTGATTGTTAATGTTTACAAGGTGCCTCATGGTAAAAGTACATTTATAAGCAAATGTTAACAATAAACTGGTGCCTCACAGTAAAAGTACATTTGTAAGCAGATGTTTAAAATGGCATAACATCCGGATGACCCTAAGGCTGGACTCACCTAGTTAAGTTTATAGGGGTCGAAACGTCGACAACAACCAGATTACAAGCCAGGACAACTGTAATTTACTGACAGTGTTCATGCACAGCTATGTAATATATTTGGAACAACTGACCTTTGTTAAGGCCGGATCAGTATCACCATGTGAATGTGATGGATATATGTCACACTACCCTGTCCTTGTCCACTACCCTCACGTCTCCACATTGCTCACTATCACTCCTCTCTTCTCGTTACCCAACCCTGAGCACCAATTAGTGTAAATATTTGTAAATATTTGTACCACCATAGAAGTATTGAGCAATAGCGTTGCCAACAACTTAAAGTCATAACTTTATTGCAAATAAATTGCATTTCTTGCGAATTTGACTTTACAAATCAGGTACTGTGGATGCGACTTATTGTTTGTCTTTTAATTGTTGTGTACTACTTGACCATTTCGATATTGTACTGTAGAACGAAATGGTAGCAGACCTGGGCAGGGGTACGCTGGAAGAGCGAATGAAATTCTCTCTTTTCTAAATGATACACAAATGATACTGAACTCCCCAGGAACTGGCAGCCTTGGGCCTCCTCCACATGCTGCTGGAGATGTCCACAACCAGACTGTGACCTTACCCATATCCTATGTAATTGCCCGACCATCTCCCGCCAATGGGCTCGCAAAGGCGACAAGCTACACTTCGTACTTGATCTTCTCTCCCCACAACCGCTAACCCTGATTATGCTACATGACTTTGCGGACCTCCCTGACCTCTTAATACATACCATATGACTGTTATCAACGGCCTTGACTGTGGCAAAGCATTGCATGCTCTGCAAATGGCGTGGAATCCCCTTACCCACACACGGTGAATATCTAACCGAGATGTATAAGGTAGCCTATTATGAGAGGATTTTATACCGGCTCCAGGCAAGGAAGACGTGTTTGATAACATTTAGTCCACCTTCAGGAATCTAGGGGTTGGAACACAATGATACCACACTACATCGCCATGACCATGTGACAATGAGCAGTTCCTATCCTCCCACCTGTAGCCCATAAACATAGGACTGCTTGCGACATGCTCCAGAACTACCCCCTACCCACCCCCCAGCTTCATATTGTTTGGATTATTGCTTTGCATATTACATTTTGGCCCCCGTGGACTTTGAGTGCATAGTTGGTCAGGATACGAAGACCGATATTTCTCCTCTACATGAAATTGTCCTTAGGGCCTGACTGGTTGTAGCAGGCATTGGGCATTTCCCCGGGATGCTGGAAGGGTGGGGGCCAGTTTTGGAGTGGTGGGTGCCGGTTTTGCTACTGGGGGCTGGTTTTGCAGCAGTGCTGCAATATCGGCCCCCAGTAACAAAAGCAGCAATGCCAGGGGCCAATTTAGTTAAGCAGCAGAGCATCACACTTGCACCTTAGGCCAACCCCCCACGCCCCCTCCCAGGGGCCGGTCCGACAAAATTGCCAGGGCTGCTTTGTGTTTTCAGTCTGGCCCTGATTGGCCTGCATAGGTGCAATGTGATTTATATTTTTTTATGTATGCATTTCTGTATTGCTGGTAAACTTTACAATAAATATTGTTTTGAAAAAAATAAAAAATAAATAGTAGGCATGGTTAGCCTTGGTAGCTTATGAACATGCACAAACCATGCACGTTTAATGGCAGTCTGAACTCCAATCTGACCCCTTCCCACACTGAATATGCGGAGAAATGTTTGTTACTAAAAGTCTACAATAACTCTCCGTCTAGTATGGAAGAAGAACGGATAAACCTGAGATTTGGCGTGGGTGTAGGGCAAGGGCTTTCTCCATGGGGAATGAATGTTTTCGCTTTGGAAAAAGGTGCATTTGCACAGCCTCAATTCCCATATGCGTAAATCTATGCTATTGCAGAAAATACAATCATGGGCGGTTGAGGAGGATATCCTCTCGCAATACCAGGCGGGCTTTAGGGCCAATACCGGGACAATTGATCAGGTTTTTAGGCTAATGCTCATATATTGGAAAGTTGTTGTAATTGGGAAAGGTAGTCTCTATATGGCATTTATTGACCTTAAAACAGCGTTTGACCTGGTACCGAGGAATAAATTGTGGCAGATTTTAAATGATATGGGCATCCCACCATTAATTCTTAATTTACTAATACGTCTCCACAAGGGTACTTATGCTCAAGTGAGATGGGGTGTCCAAGGGCAGCTAACGGAGCAGATTCCTGTTGGCAAGGGAGTGCGCCAGGGTTGCGTGATGGCTCCCACCCTGTTCTCTTTGTATGTGAACGGGGTGGTGAAGCTTCTCCAGGAGGACCCAGCCGACGCGCCAATCTTGGTGGGTGACAAAGTGCCAACACTCCTGTTCGCCGACGATACTTTGTTGGTGGCAAAGACTCCAGTTGGGCTTCAAAAACTGTTGAGTAGGTATCAATCCTTTTGTGATGCTCGGGGATTAGTTATCAATACTACGAAGACAAAGCTTATGGCTTTCAACCCTCCTAAATCCTTCAGGAACAACTTCTTACTTAATGGTACCCCCCTTGAGAGAGTCGGGAATTTTGAATATTTGGGCATGCGACTCTCGGACAAAATGCTCTGGAGGCCCCCACATAGCTAAAATGCTATTGAATCATAGACGCGTGACTGGGGCAATAAGCAAAGAACATCGCTCCTCATATAGTAGGCCTGTTGCCCCAGCGCTCGCAGTCTATGAAGCAAAAGCAGTTAGCTCGGCTCTGTATGGAGCCGAGCTATGGGGGTTTGAAAATGTGGATGAAATAAGCAGGTCAGAGCACAAATTTCTGAGGGATCTGGTGATGCTCCCACGAAACACTCCTTTAATACCATTAATGCACGACATGGGGAGGCGTCCATTTGGAGCTATAGCCAGGCTACGACCTTTGCTCTTCTGGGCTCGCATACGGCGTACCGAAGAGCTCACTAATTATGCTTTAGCTCTAACGGAGATAATGAATTTGGATGTGAACCACAAGGTCAAGTGGCTATCATATGTGAAGAAAACAATGATGCAACTTGGCCTTAAAGATTCATGGGATACCCAGATACCGCCGTGTAAAGCGGAACTTAAGAGATGTTATTGGGACTGGTTTGACAGGCAAGAAGTATACAAGCCAATGTTGGGTAGATTGTCAGAAGAGTTCCTCTTGTTTAAGCAAGCCAGATGTTTGGAGCCTTACCTAGATGTGATCCAGGTCCCAAGAGATAGGACCTTGTACATTCAGTTTAGGTTCGGCACGCTCCCCGTTAATACCTATATTACTAAGTGGCATACAGCCGAGAACAAGACAGAGCACTGTCCGTGCTGCGGAGCGTTGGTCGAATGCATTGCCCATGTCCTCTTTGCTTGCCCTGCATATGCTACACCTAGGAGCAAGTGGATAAAACCAATATGTAGTGGCATGGGCACTCGTGACTTCCGGTCTGCTCTGCGTATTCTAAAATCTGATCCCAGCGTCCTTTTTTCATGTGGAGTGGCCAAGTTCTTAGGCCGGGCCTGGCTAATAAGAATTAGAGCCATACAAAGTGTGACCCCAATGTAGACACACGATCTATTATAGGTGTTTAAATCACATACTATATTGGTCTGCAATGTAATTTTTAAAGTATTAATCATGATATAGATAGCATTAGCATTTTATTTATACGTTGTTATATAATGCTCACATTAACTGATTTGTCCCCTATATGTATATAGTGTTCTAGAATGAAATCTCTTTTATGACATTTGTCTAATGATTTTAACCAAATATGCTGCTATTAATTTTAGGGATAGCATTAGCACTTTACATATATATTGTCATATACTGCTCACCATAACTGACCTGCCCTTTATATCTACACAGTGTCCCAGAATGGAATCTTTTTTATGTTATTTGTTTAATGGTTTTAACCAAATATGCTGCTATTAATTTTAAGGATAGCACTAGTACCTTATACATACATTGTTATATGCTGCTCATCATAATTGACTTGTCCCTTATATGTACACAGTGCCCCTGAATGAATTCTCTTTTATGATATTTGTTTAATGGTTTTAACCAAATATGCTGCTATTAACTATATCTTATGAGACTGCTAAACAACCCTCTGTATTATATGATTCCCCTCTCTTTTTTATTGTACAGAAGCTATTTTTAATGTATATATGCTATTCGATGCTTTTATGACATATGCTGTCGAATAAAGCTATTTGAAATGAAATCTATGCTATGCATATTTCTACACAGGGAGAATAGGAGTGTGAAACATGTAACAGCCTTGCACAGATTTCCAGGGTATTACTGGGAATGTTTCTGTTCTGGAAAAAATATAAAAGTGTGTACGTCTCTGCATGTATGTTTACCTTTAGTTCGTGTACTGGACCGTATGTTCAGATTAACAATATTCATTTAATAATCCAGCAATAAAACACCATTATACATTAAGCAAGACGGGGGTGATACACATACCAAAACAGAGGGAGAGCGTATAAAACATGGGGGCATATTAGCAAGGGCAGTATCGCCACTTTAGCGGCACTTTTTGCCGCTAAAGCGGCGATATTTTTATCGCCCTATCAGCAAGCTGTCGCTAACAGGCGTTAGCGACAGCTTTCTTGCGATAGCGGCCGGTTTTCCTATCGCCTTGCATGCCAGCGATAATTATCGCTAATGACATGCAAGGTAGGCGTTCCCAACTAAAAGCGACTGAAAACAGTCGCTAACACAACTTCCCCCTATTAGCAACGCACACGAAGTGATAAAAAACTCGCGCTAAGCGCGATTATCGCTAGAATTTAACACCTGATAAAAACATGACTTACCTGTTTGTTCAATGGGAGGTGGATTGTCAGGCTAAGTCCCCCATGGCGTTAATGCGTGAATATCGCTGGATTTCCAGTGATATTCACGCATTTCGCCGCTGTCGCTGGATATTTTATCGCATTGGAGATAAACGTTGCTAATAACGTGTTATCTCCGCGGTAAAATCCAGCGATACGCGCCGATAAAAAAAAACACGCTAAGCGCGGTTTGCGATAATTATCGCAAGTTGTTGCTAATATCCCCCATGATCTGTAATTGTTTGCTGAATCCTGTGTAATATAGCCAACCTACCACAAGGGCGTGTTATGCTTCACTCTGGCCATACTCCACAACAGCATCCAAGCAAACGGCCCCACCTTGCATAGGGAGAGGGGGGCACAGAGGGGATGATATCGGTTGAGTGGACAAAATGAAGACCAATCCACACCCGTGCTGCCAGGAAAAAAACAATACTGCCCAGAGGGGATTGTAAATAAAAAAATGTAATTTCCGACATTCCAATCACCATAAATATGGCACCCGTGTTCAATTTGTCACTACCTAAACTCTCATTGGCAGATATATTAGTCCTGAGCAAAGGATTGTCCTTTGTTCCCGAGGAAAGTCCACTTTCTTGACTAAAGTAGAACAGCATCATTTTTTAAGTAAAATCAGAAAAAAAACACTTTTTCAAAAACAAGGGCCATGTGTTATGTATACTGTTGCTATGTAACTCGGCACGAACCTCTCATTCTACACTCATTCTAGAATGTATGGTCCGTGCCGTGCGGTTGGGGGTTGTTGTATGTTGGAGATTGATGGCACTGGACGTCCTCCGGTGATGCTGTTACTTATGGAATAAACTTCCTTTTACTTCTCTACTGGATGCGTCTTTACTTAACAATTGGCGACAGAGTTTGGGATCAGCATCACCTAGCGAACTACGGACCTGCGTGTGTACTATCACTTTATTTTCTACTTTCCACCGGCGTTTTGCGACGATCATTTGGAATCACAGAACTTCGTGAATAGTGTGCTTACTGGAGGATTGCTTGTGCCTGTTAAAGCAGCGTTTGGACTTGCTTTTACGCTCCCGAATCGCACTTTTATCAAGGTTGGAAGTTTGTTTTTTTTGGTTTCGTATCCGATAAGAAACAGCCACGAGCATTTTCTTTATGTGTGGCGCTGTCTTGTCGAATGAAGATGCCCTTCAATGTATGTTTTGGGTGAATTTCTAGATATTCCTCAAGTAAATCTCATCATCGGCATTTTCGTTTGAAAGCTTACCGTTGCTACCGTTGCTGTGTAGCGTGGACAACGCTCTTGAAATCCTGCATTATCCTGGAGTCTGAAGAGTTCCATGTTACGACGACGCTTCCTTCCTTAGAACCCACAGACGGAACCTGATTATACGTCGGTAAACGTGAGTCAACGTCATCCCGTTTTCTCACGCAACGTACCACCATGTTGTTGTCTGTGCATCTCCTAGCAACCACTCCGTACTAGCGCGGTGTTCATTTTGCCACTGAACCATCGCGCTTAATTTAAAAAGAAGGCTTTTGCATACTTAGCGTTTTCTTCATTTTGCCACTGAACCATCGCGCTCAAATTGATACGAAAGCACTTGTGGTAATTCTCCTTTCATTTTACTTCTATGAGAATTTCATTCACTTCAAAGGCATGGCATTCGTATTCAGTGAACAATTCCCTTTACTATACTTCTACTGTTTATAATACTTAAAGGGTGAAGATTGGACACTGATTTTATTTTTATTTGTTATACATAGACAATTAACGTTACTCATCAACATGTCTACCCAACATTATAATTTAGCTCCTCCTCAATGTTTTTGGCCAGCCGGTTCCTCTCCATGCATGAAATGGTCTGAATGGAAGGCATACTTTATCAACTACATTGACACCCTTGATGTACAAGGAAAAATGTCTCCAGCCCACAAAAAGGAATTTTCTTACACTCTGTTGGACCTGAGGGACTTAAAGCTTATAGTCAAATGGTTAGAGTGAGTGGGGGGAGTGATGAAAATGTTTTTACTGCTGCTCTTAATGACTTTGATCGTTATTTTTCCCCTAAGGTATGTATTGGTATTACAAGGTATAAGTTTTTTCAACGTAAACAAAACGCTGATGAACCTATTGACTCCTATGTTTCTGCCTTAAGAACCTTGTCTCTTGACTGCCAATTTGGATTATTACAAGAGGATCTCATAAGGGATCAAGTGGTCATGCATGTTAGAGACTCTTCTATCCAGGACAGGTTGTGGATAAATGGTGACTCCAAATTAGATGATATTTTGGCTATAGTGAGAAAAGCTGAGATGTCATGCAGGAGTGCCAAAGAGGTTAGAGCAGATGATAAAGATAAAGCAGATTCAGCCAATTCAGTTGTAGCTAAAGTTAATAATGCTAGTGGCAATTTTAAAAAGCAAAACACTTTAAAGGAACGTAATGTTTTCCCTGACAAAGACATGTTTATTTGTTATAGATGTGGCAGTAAATCTCACTTGGCTAACAACAAAATGTGTCCTGCCTTAAAACAGAAATGTTCTGTTTGCAAATTGGTGGGGCATTTTTCTAAAATGTGCAGAAGAGCCAAAGGGGGTAAGATAAAGTGTGTTGACGGAGATAACCAAGGTGGAAGTGATAATGATGACAATAGCTCTAATTTTGATAGGTCTTACATGTTGAACATCAGAGATTCTTCTCATGTCGTGTTAAATATCGACAATTTAGTCATAAAAAAGAAGCCCATATGTAATATGACTATTGGAGGTATAGAAATACAAATTTATGCTGACTCTGGATCTCCATATTCCATTGTGAATGAGAATATTTGGAAGTCTAAGTTTGTTGACAAACTGGGATCCAGTTTAGATTCTTCCGATATCAATCCTGAAGGGTACTCAGGTGAAAGAATAGATATTATTGGGTCTCGTTTACTTATTTTCAGATTCAAGGACCGTGAATGTGTTGCAAGGTTGTATGTTTCAAAAAAAGGACCGTCTGTTTTGGGATGGTTTGAACAGGGTAAACTAAATATTATCCTCAATCCTAATAATCCTGATCCTGTCATGGTTATGGGAGATTCTGATGACTATAGTAAAATGTTGTTGGAGAAATTTTCCGATGTGTTTAGGAATAACATCGGTGAGTTAACTAATTTCAAGCACAAGATAATCTTGAAAGATAATGCATGTCCTAAGATCTTTAAAGCTAGAAATATTCCCATTTCCGTAAGAGATGAAGTAAAGAAAGAACTCGACAAATTGATGGAGAGCATGATTATCGAAAAGATTGAGTCCTCTGAATGGATTTCTCCCATCGTAGTGGCCAGACGGGCTAATGGTAATATCAGACTTTGCATTGACCTCCGCCATCTTAATAATAATATTGTAATTGACCAATTTCCGTTACCTAGAATTTCTGAATTGTTGGCACTTATAGGCAGGGCGAAATTTTTTCATGTATCGACCTTTCTGCAGCCTACCATCAAATTGTTCTTGATGAAGACTGTAAGAAATACACTGCGTTCGTTACACCTTTTGGATGTTATCAATTTAAAAGAATGCCTTTTGGTCTCGCCTCTGCGGCGGCCGTATTCCAACGCACCATGCATAACATATTTGGAAATTGCAAAAATGCAGTATGTTTTCAGGATGATATCCTTGTCTTTGCCGACAACAAAATTGATCATGATCATTCTTTAGATCTTGTTCTGGGTAGATTATCTTCCAATGGTTTGACTGTGAAACATTCAAAATGCAAATTTGGAGTTTCCTCCGTGACTTATCTTGGTCATGTACTATGTGAAGATGGTATCAAACCTAAACCTGAACTTGTTGAGGCAATTCGGTTTGCACCTTCTCCTACCTCAAAGGATGATGTAAGGTCATTTTTAGGATTGACTGAGTTTTATGCAAAATACATACCGAATTTCTCTTCCAGGGTGTTCAATATTAGGCAATTACTTAAAATCAAAAGCAAATTTGTGTGGAGTGAGGAATGCGAGAGGGAATTTAAAGATGTGAAATTTGCCATTGGCGATTCCACTGCCTTTAGTAGTTTTGAACCCCTTCTTCCCTGTGTTATTACCACGGATGCCAGCTCCAAAGGTCTGGGAGCAGTTCTTGCACAGAAATGTGAGGATGGTAAAGAAACCATTATAGCTTATGCTTCTAGAACTTTAACGCCTTCTGAAGTAAAGTACTCCACCATTGAAAGGGAAACCTTGGCATGCGTGTGGGCGTTGGAACATTTTAGAGTGTTTGTTTGGGGCAAGGAGTGTGAAATTCGCAGTGATCACAAACCTTTAGTACGTCTTCTCACTACTGATGGTATGATGAATGCCTCGGCAAGAATTGCCAGGATGTCCATGAGACTACAGGACTTTATTTACAAAATAGTGTATGTCCCGGGAAAAGAAAATGTCACTGCTGACTTCTTATCCAGACTTCCTGTACCACTTAAAGAGCACGTTCACAATCCTTGGGACGATTTTCAGATTGCGTTAGTACATGATGAGGGTCCCATTCCCATTAAAAGGAAGTGTGGTCTTCTGAATACTCTAAAGACCATATTTTGCAAAAAGTTCAGAAATATATCAGGGAAGGCTGGCCCTCCAAGAAAGATTTCCGTCTGAACTTAAAGGGTTCTGGGAGGTGAGAAATGAATTGTCATCTTCCAATGGTACCATTTGGAGAGGGGACAGAGCTATTCCACCTACTGGTATAAGACAATTGGTTGTTCTTCATGGTCATGAAGGCCACAATGGTATTGTAAGAACTAAACAATCTGTTAAAAAATTATTCTGGTGGCCAGGATTAGACATTTTTGTGGAACGTATAGTTAGAGATTGTGTCACCTGCGCCAACGCTGACAAGTCTTTAAAGACACTCAGACCCAATATGGGTGAACACTGTGTTCCCAATGGGCCATGGGAAACGATTGCTATGGATATTATGGGCCCCATTGGTCCAATGAACAAATTCATTATTGCTGCCATTAATATATTTTCAAAATGGCCTGTTTTAAAAATTGTAGAAAAAGTTAACACAGATTCTGTATTACTGTTTCTAGATGAATTATTTACAGTGGAGGGGTTACCCATCCGGGTCATTACCGACAACGGAGTTCAATTTATTTCCAACAAGGCTAAAGATTATTTTCAGAAGATTGGTGTTTTACATTGTACTACTTCTGTGTATAACCCCAGTGGTAACGGAATCATTGAAAGGTTTAACAGAGTACTGAAGAGTACCATACAGGTCACTGGAGTTGATGACTACAAATGGGAAATTCAGGTAGTGAAGACCATGTGGAAGTACAGAACTACTCCTAATGTTATAACTGAGTGTTCCCCTTTTGAAATCATGAGGGGTAGATTACCAAGGACCAAATGTAGCCCTTCTTGGTTAGTGACTTCTACCAGTACTCACATTGATTTAGATGTAGTTAAGAAGAGGATTGAAAAAACGCATATAGTCAATAAACATAGATTTGATGTGAAAAGAGGTTCTAAAATTAATCCAGTTGTCCAGGTTGGTATGCTGGTCAAAGTTAAAAAACCTTGGAAGGTTCCAAAGGGTCAAAGCCAATATATGGGACCATTTACTGTGAAAGATGTTTTAAAAATTCAGTTAGACTTTCCAATGGTAAAGTTTGGAACCTCAATAGAATTGCTGTTCTAAAAGGTAACAAGAATTTGTATCGTGAGGAGCATATGCCTCCCAAGCATAATTTTGATGATGAAGATTGTTGTCCAGTTGTCCTTGAGCATAGTAGTGAGGGGAGTTCAAAGAGTATGAATTCTCCCTCTCTTGCAGTCTACACGGACACTGGTTCTGGTATCAATGATTGTACATCTGTTCCTGTCAATGAGGGTACATCAGTTCCTGCATTGCTTGAAACCAAGCGTTTAAGCAAGAAACCTGGTTGGCTTTCTGATTTTGTTACTTGCATTAAAGATAAATTGTATATTTAGTTTTTTTTTTGTTCTTTTGTTTTTTGTTTTTTGTGGTTACTGTTGCTATGTAACTCGGCACAAACCTCTCATTCTACACTCATTCTAGAATGTATGGTCCGTGCCGTGCGGTTGGGGGTTGTTGTATGTTGGAGATTGATGGCACTGGACGTCCTCCGGTGATGCTGTTACTTATGGAATAAACTTCCTTTTACTTCTCTACTGGATGCGTCTTTACTTAACACCATGCCTCTCTTTTTGACACCATATGATTCCGGCCAACCACTTCTTTCAACCCCCGCTCCACATTATAAATGAATAGACAACTTCCTTTAAAAATATAACTTTGAAAGAAGTCAAAACACTGAATAAAAAGAGAAGCTACATCAGTTTAATACAACACACAGCACTGCTATCAGTAACAACTGACTGTACAAGCTCGACAGATGAAATTATGAGGCAACCCCACAGCTGAAATACATGAGCCTATGTCCCATAATAGCAATGAGGAAATTGATTTGGGCTTACTAAGCAACAGTGAACACCCATTCCTGAACTAACCATGCCAATGCATTCTAGTAATTTATATTTGGCCAAAATACAAAAAGATTTACAGAATCATCCTAAGCGTACCTTAATTTCTGGATGCGGATCATTTTGGGAACCTTATGCTGATAAATCGTTTTTTTAGTTCAACCCTTTATGCCATTCTGTACTGCATTCATAAGGAAACTTATCAACTTAATCAATAGTAAAGAGGATTTTTCATTTGAGTACTAAGAACAGATGCTACCCACTGTGGAAATGGACTTGTTCTATGCCAACCCCTTCAGGCAGAAACCTTGATTTCCCTGAGAGAAGTACTCAATAAACAACCATCAGCAACTCCTGTTCTGACCAACTTCATCATAACCTTGGCAGAACTCACTCGGACAAAAAATGATGTCTGGTTCCCGACATATGTCTTTTACCAGCCAAAGGGATGTGGCTATGGGGATAAGGATTCTGCTGAATCTGGCTGATCTTTTCATGGACCACTTTGAATGGCAATTTGTCTATACTATCACTAATCCTTTCAAGTCCCACCTTACACCTGGAAAAGGTACTTAGAAGATGGGGAGTTCCTTTTCTGGAAGGGTTACAGTATACAGCGTCAGTAATATACTGAATGGCTATTTACACTCTGTACAGATATTCAATTTACCTTAACATTTGACACCCACGTGCTTCAATGTCTTGACATGATTATTAAAGAAGATAGTCAAACTATACACAATCCTTTTTAGGATGCTGACAGGGCGTAACATTCTGTTGACATATTCAAGCTAACATCTGCATCATCGATGCAACAACATCTAATTCGGACAATAGCTTATAACACCCAGAAATGACAAACTCTGAAGATTGCTTCAAGGAATTAGATTTCCTCATGAATGACTGCTTGACATCGGCTACCCAAAGACTTCTCAGGCAGAAACAAGAATGGTCCCAAATGACGATCCACTGAAATACAAAGAGAAAATGCTGCTGGGGTAGACTGAGTTTCATTGCAACCTTCAATACATAGAACAACCAGATAAAAAAATGTTCAGCACCATACCTGCCAACTCACACGGCGGCACAGTGTGACAGACGATATCGGCTCCCTTCACACGGTCTCCCAGTGAGGAGCCGATATCACACAGTGGCAGGAAAAACGAGCTGAAAACCACTGTAAACAATGGATTTGCACCTCACTTTCGGAGGCTTTGAAATTCTGACATCCATTTAGGGGTGCGCGAAAACTCCCCAGGACATCGGCACCAGCCTCAGGAAGCTTTTTCTCTGGTTTTGGAGGAGGGTGATTGGGGCGGGCGGGGGCAAAAGTGTCTCTCAGGTGCTTCGGCGGCACAAGGCCCACCCCCATCCTCACAAGGTGAAATTTCTGTTTTAGCTGGCAGGTATGCAGCACACATTAGAATAAGCCTGGATAGCTCCATCAAAAAACATTGTTTTCCTTTAAAAGCAGCAAGAATGTACACAACAAGGTTGTGTGAGCAGAAAAAAAAGTAGGCAACACTCTTTCCTTCACTGTACCATGTGTGTACCTCTCATCGTTGAGCATTTCAAATGCAGTCGTTGCAGTACCTGCAAGTGCCTGAATGGCAAGTTATAGATCAATTATTGCCATTTTCAAGAAGAGGTGATGAAACAACAACCTTTACAATTCAATAAAGTAAATGGATAAATCACCCCAAACCTATAACATTGCACCTAAATGAATAACAGGAAAGGGCCTACTTAGTCACAATGAAAATATAATTACCTGGTGCTGCTTTGCTCCCAAGTAATGTTCTGCTATCCCATATTTGTTTCATTGTTACACAATCAATAAGAACTTACTGTCTATTTTTGTTTATATGATTTACATCTAACTGAATATTTATTGCTTTCTTTCTACATTGGACACATGATATTCCTTATATGGCACTGACCTCATTAGGCGACATAACACTTGCAAATAATCTTCTACATTCATGAAGGCTTTAGAATCCACATCTTCATCTGGTTTGCACATCGATTTATCCCACTGTTAATTTATTATTAATTGAGTTTTAGAATGTGCAGAGCTGACACTCCTTGGTAAATCCTTTATCTACCAAAGGATACCCCTATACTGCATGAATAGAAAGTGTGTATCTGACACTGATCTCCTACAGATGTTGGTTTGTGTGAAATGTTACTGTATAATTCTCAGCATTATGTGGAAACACACGAACATTTTGGTCAATTCACAAAAGGATTCATAATTACAGGAGGTAGCACTACAGAAGTACTCTTTTATGTGCTCTCACACGGCTTTATGATTCGGTCCCAAAAAGCATATTTAATGTTGAATCTAAATGACTCCAAAGGAACATTTTTCTGCTGATTAAATTCTTTTGTGTGATATTAATAAGTGTACATAGAGAACTGATTATGTTTTTCAAATTACCAGAAGTAGTCATTTGTGCAATGGTTATCCTCTTTGACAGTAGAAACAACTACACAATGATGTTTAGACTTTGAAGAGCTTCATGGAATTAAAATATGTTGTTTATAACCAGTTTAACTTTCCTGCCACAGAATCAGCAATCTTCCTTGTACTACCGCCTTTAAACAACTTTTGGTGAACTTTACCTGTATGCAGAATATATTTACCAAAGTCCTGGGACTGAACAGTATTTAAATGTTTGTCCTCTCCTCCTTCAAGTTATAATTGACTTCAACGATCATGAAAGACATTTCCAGGAGTACAAGATAATCTACTACAGTCCACCGAATTTGCAGATGGCTATACATGGGTGTCTGCCATTGACCGCTATTTTACTTAGATTATCCTTGGGTGCACTGTTTATAGCCCCCAATCGCTTTCATGTACCAAAGTATAACCTCTAACAGGTGTCAGAAGGAGACTACCTGTGATGCAGATGAATAATGGGGCTGTGAATCCTTGGCAGTCCGTTTATTTCCTCTGAGTTCAGTTCCTGTGATGCAACTTCTTTTGCATCAGGTGGGCATAAACATCATGCGATATAATTCTTTTTCATTTCATCAAACATCAAATTTGGTAGTTAGTTTACTTTCTTTCCTATTGTTGGAAATTGGGTTACACAGTTTGAGGGGGGGTGAAACCCTACTCAAGCCGCAACCACAATCCTAGGCAGAGTGAAGTCACAAGCAAAACCCAATTTAATCTGTGCTCAACCCTCTGATAGCTTGGCACAGAGAAGTCAGGCTTAACTTAGAGGCAAATGTGTAAAGTATTTATGCAGCACTTCAAACAGTAATAAAGTCAAAACACAACACATGAAAAATCCCACATCAACTTAGAAAAATAGAGTACATTTTAATAAATAGGTCAAGACTGAAACAACAAAAAACCCAATTAGTAGAATCAGAGATATGCAAGTTTAAAAATGTCTGTGAAATTTATGCCAAAAAGCACCAAGCGCCAACGGTGGGTATCTGGTTGCGTTGGACCAGGGCAAAGCCACAAGTTCAGGCTGACAGCGATGGAGCGCATGCTGGGTACAGACAGCCACCTAGGTCTGCTGAACACAACACCTTAACCCTGGTTGCGATGAGCTCTGGAGTCCCGCGTTGAGGATGCGTCACACAGCAGAGGCAATGCGAGGTCCAGGAGAGGAGATGCCTCACGTAACTGCTGTTAAGAGCATTGCAATGTCCTTGCATGAAGATGCATCGCACAGCGGCGGTTCCAATGGGCTGCTATAGCTGATTTGGAAACCTTGCCTTGGGGAAGTCCCCCCAGCAGCTGCAATGCGTCAGTTCAGAGGGCAATGCATCGGGCCGCAGAGGTAATGTGCAGATTCTGCGGGAGATGCGCCATGGAGAAGCATTGGTTCTGCTGAATCCACAGATGGTCTGGCAGAGAACCTTCAGGCCCACTTCCAAGGGTCAAGCACCTGGGGAGGCACCACTTTTGAGTGCAGGACTCACAGATTACAGAGTCCATGTGCTGGGTTCAAGGTAGTTGGAAGCCTGTTCTGTCCCTGAGGCATCTGATCAGGAGGCCAGCTAACTAGTCCTTGGAGTCACTTTGGCGTCCTGGGTTTAGAGATGTAGGTCCAGTCCATCTCACCCAGGCAAGAGGGCAGCAGGACGGCAGGTCAGCACAGTGGGCAGCAGTCCTTTCAAGCAGCAGTCCGTCAAAGTGGCACTCCTTTCAGCAGCACTGCAGTCGTTCTTCCTGGCAGAGTCCACAGGTTCAGAAGTGTACTGAAGAATTGGGGTCTGAGATCCAATATTTAAACCTGGTGCCCACTTTCAAGTGGAGAAAGCTGGTAGAGGTTTCTAACCCCTGAGGTGCCGGGCATCCTTTTTCTTCCTGTCCTAACCCCAGCTTGTCTGGGGGCACAAAAGACCACTGACAAACCCTTTGTGAGAGTGTTCAGGCAAAGCCTTTGTGATGTGCAAGTGTGGTAGGTGACAGCTCCTCCACCTCATTAGCTCAGCATAGCCCATCCTGACAAAACCTATCTTCACATTTGTCTCACTGTCTGGGAACTATACACAAAGACTAACTGACAATTATACCTGGTCATGTGACCCAGGATCAGGCTGCAGGCACCAAATGGTTAGGAAAACAAAATGCCAACCTCCTAAAAGTGCTAAACAAAATAAGGTTTTGTCCCTAAATCAGTAAGGCTAGGCCAATATATTCAATGTCAGAAACAAGAAGAAGTGCCAATACTGATAGTCAATCCAAAATTATTTTGCCAGATCACACGTTAGACTCGTTGTGATCAAATGATCAAATCATTTTTTTATTTTTCTGTCATAACAAATGATGTGTTAAATCCATCAACTTTTTTCCGAATAAAATCACTTATTGTTCAACACAACACCAAATAATTCAATTGTTGACATAAAACACATAAACCACATATAATAGTTCATGGACAAATACTCTGACTTCACACTCATTAGACAACAAAAGACAAGACTTAGACAACAAATTTTTAAGACAAAATTTTTTTTTTTACATCTATACATCAATACATAAGCTCTAATTCCAGGACAAACAAAATACAGCAATACAAGGGAACAAAAACAGGAAAAAATATATATGGAAAAAATAGCCCAACATTAGTTTATATTATTTACAACCATCAGTTATTTGAACAGGGCAAAGACCAAACAGTGTACTGTCCAGGGCAACAATATACATTAGTCAATTTCTTTTTCAAACATTTGAAGATGTAACGATGAAAAGAAGTTGGCCTGACAGTCCGTTTTTTTAAACACTTGAAAGGTCATGTACTGGTCAACGCGTTTCGAACCCAAATGAATGATTCGTGGGGTTCTCCTCGCAGAAGATATGGTGATGCAGTAAATGCAAGATTCAAAAGCCTTTCTGACTCGTCGGGCGTCTTCACAAATGGCGTGTGCAGCCATATCTTCTGCACAAAATGAAGTACTGGCACTTCACATACTGCCATCTATGAACTCAAAAACTTATTTAAACACACCGTGCTTAAAAAATCTTCCATATAACTGGAGATCGGTTGATCTCGGACTGAGCTCTTTCCAGGTTTAGGTCCTGAGGAGAACCCCACGAATCATTCATTTGGGTTTGGACAGTACACTGTTTGGTCTTTGCCCTGTTTTTTGTCTTGAAAATTTGTTGTCTAAGTCTTGTCTTTTGTTGTCTAATGAGTGTGAAGTCAGAGTATTTGTCCATGAACTATTATATGTGGTTTATGTGTTTTATGTCAACAGTTGAATTATTTGGTGTTGTGTTGACCAATAAGTGATTTTATTCGAAAAAAGTTGATGGATTTAACACATCATTTGTTATGACAGAAAAATAAAAAAATGTCTAACGTCTAACGTGTGATCTGGCAAAATAATTTTGGATTGACTATTAGTATTGGCACTTCTTCTTGTTTCTGACATTGAACCTCCTAAAAGTGGCATTTTCAGAATTGTGATAAAAAATCCAACTTTATCATTAAGGAGGACTTTTAATTACATTTCTTTAGACACCAAACATGACCTGTCTACCTGCTTCCAGTTGGACGTTACAGCTTATTAAATGTACTAAGGTAACTCCAGTGTTATCCTATGGGAGAGGTTGGCCTTGCAGTAGTAAAAAACAAATGTAAGAGTTTTTCACTACCAGGATATGTGGAACCTAAAACACATGTCCGATTTTTTTAATACTGCACCCTGCCCGCTGGGCTGTTCAGGGCCTCCCTTAGGGGTGAATTATCCATATTAGAAAGGAAGGTTTGGGCCTGACAAAAGGTTTATTTTGCCAGTTCAACATGGCTGTATAAAAATGCTCTCTGAAGTAACTCCAGAGACCACATTCAAGAGGAGAACAAGTTAATTTCTAACCAGCTACACAGATAAAGCTCCCATGCCTGTTCCACAGCAACTGTCACCACAGTTCATCAGCTGATCACAGGATTCTGTTACCAGAATTTTCAACATCTGAACACCATGGCAACGATCACCAAGCAAGCTGGCAGTCACATTATAACACGCACACAGGCTGCAGCGGAAGGCAGGGCCGGACTGGCCGTAGCGGGCACCGGGGGTTTCCCCGGTGGGCCGCAAGAGTGGGGGCTGGTTTTGGACCCCTGGGAGGCCGTGTTTGTTACCGGAGGCCAGGTTTGCAGCATAGTTGCAAAATCGGCCCATGTAACAAAAGTGCTTAAATGTAAAATCTATTTGCTATGTAAATGCTTTCCATTACCCCCCACCCCCCTGACCTCCCCAGGCCAGCCGAGCTGTTTGCCAGGGCCGGTTTCGGCTCCCAGTCCGGCCCTGGCGGAAGGCTTGAGAGGGCTACTTAAGTGGGTGGCACAATTACAGCTGCAGGCCCACTAGCAGCATTTATTGTATAGGCATTTTGCACATGTAGTGCCACTTTACTAGGGCTTACAAGCAAATTAAACATGCCATTTGGATTGAAGCCAATTCTACCATGTTTAAAGGTGAGAGCACAAGCACTTTAGCACTGGTTTGCAGTGATAAAGTGCTCAGAGTCCCAAAGGCCAACAGAATGGGTTCAGAAAACAGGAGGGTGAAGACAAAAAGTTTGGGAATTACCCTACAGAGAGGGCCAAGTCCAACACTTATTTAGGACTTAATTCCAGATTCAGATTTTAATTTGCAATGAAGTACAACCAAAACCATTCACAGATGTAGATGCCACTTCACTTTATTGGTGCTATCAGGTTAATATTTGATACCGAACAAACAAACTACTTAGAGGGGGTCAAAGGGAATTTTTAAAGACCAGCCACAGATTCGTTCCCCAAATATGTCATAGAAAAAACAAACAGAATCAGAGGGTCAAACAAAATTGCAGATAAAAGAGCAGACGATTTGTATGTGAATGCCAGTATCGATATCTCCCCTATGAGAAGTCCTTTATAGAGGATGGAATCCCATCACCCACCGAGGTGGCATGCTTCGTCATCTGGGACCTCCTCTTGGCCGCAATACCTAGTGCAGCGAAGGGCTACAACCCCCTCGCTAGGAGGGAGGAGCACAGGGATGTTTTAAATAGGTAGTCCTAGGATTTACTAAATCCAAATGATGTGAAGCTGGTGATTGTTTATGGGGGTGGTGGTTACAGTGCGTGTGAAAAACAGTGAAAAGGTGATCTAAAATTGGCTACCAGGAAGAAAAAACTTTATTGTGGCCTTTACTGGTGTCAAATAACTAAAAACAGTGCGTATGCAGCTTATAGCAAATAACTGCATTTGTCCAGGGAAAGGTCTACATGTTTCAGCCTACGAGATCAAAAATGTGATCACGGCTTTCTTCAGGACCTAGATGATAAAAACGCTACTGTAAAACAGTGAAAAATTGTTAAAAATAACAATTGGTTGGAATGAAAACAACCTACGTTCACCTATGTCTTCATATCAATTTTCTAGAGAAGAACACAGGGACCTGGCCGCACCTGCAGGAAACAGAAAAAGGATAGTAGTGTCCTACAGTCATTCCAATTCAATTACATACTGGCAATATTGACTCAAGATAGAAACACATACATCAATGTACTGCTCCATATTGTTAAGCAAAGATGTCAAACTAGTTATAGTGACAAATTGATAGATAACTTATCTGTGAACATCACAGAATGGTGATGCGAAGTTCAATAGGCTCACCCGTAATTCGACGGGTGTAGTCCTCGCCTCACCTGGCACCAGCTCAGGGATTGAGGCACCGCTCTGATAAGAAATAAAAATAAAATGCCATATAAAACCAAGCAGTTCTCCACATGGCTATCTGGCAGAGTACTGCATATAGAATAAAAAGGCTGAACACATAGTTTAACAAACATCTATGGATACGCATCATAACAGTGATCCAAAATCTGGCAAAACATGTAAAGGCCACAATAAAGTTTTTTCTTCCTGGTAGCCAATTTTAGATCACCTTTTCACTGTTTTTCATACGCACTGTAACCACCACCCCCATAAACAATCTCCGGCTTCACATCATTTGGATTTAGTAAATCCTAGGCCTACCTATTTAAAACATCCCTGTGCTCCTCCCTCCTAGCGAGGGGGTTGTAGCCCTTCGCTGCATTAGGTATTGCGGCCAAGAGGAGGTCCCAGATGATGAAGCATGCCACCTCGGTGGGTGATGGGATTCCGTCCTCTATAAAGGACTTCTCATAGGGGAGATATCGATACTGGCATTCACATACAAATCGTCTGCTCTTTTATCTGCAATTTTGTTTGACCCCTGATTCTGTTTGTTTTTTCTATAATATTTGATACCTCCAAAAGTTGCACAGTAGCCAAATGGACTACAGTTGTGCTTGTCATACAATCATTAATAGAAATGATCTAAATATGATGCATTACATTTCGCTTCTTAAAAGTCTAACTTCCGCATTCAGTAAATAATATTTTAACGAGTATGCACACACAAACATGGACATATATATATATATATATATATATACATTAAAATTGAGAATGACGATGTGAAGAAAAAAACACACACAGACATATGCAGACACACACACATCTGCTGCAGAATTAACAATTTGCTTCATAAACCTTTCAGTGATTAAACATGTTGTTTGTCCGCAATATTAAAAATTCCTTTCCAATTAACATTGCATTTTAGCAGTTGGACATTTTCCCAGAAGTCAATTCTTCCGCTTTTTATCTCTAACACTAATACACATGCTGGAGGAAAAAATGTTGGATGCTGAAAACATGTAATTCATGGTGATGGTGTAAGGAGATGTTACTAATTTTATAATGCATTTTCAGTAAATTGCTAACTGAAAGCCAAAAAAATAGCTGTTGGCTGTAGCATGGGGGGATACATTTTTTCCAGTATTGCAGTTACACATATTGAATGCCGCGTGTGCATTTTGCACAAGGGCCCAATGGTTAGAGCGGTCTTCCTCACCCCAATTATCATAATAATATAATACATAACCGAGGGAAAGGGGCCTATTATTCCTTATTAAAGCCCATGGCACTCTTTCCACATTTCACGTTACTGCGACACATGCTCTTTGTGACCCATTGACCTCTGCCCTTTGTTTGTGCCGCCATTACAGTGCTTCTTTGCGTTTGTGTTTATCATTGCTGTTGACTAAACGTTGTGCCCTTAGAGTAGGTATGGATAACGCTCGGATTACAACTCACTCTCTTGCTTTCATTTGAAATTCTCTATAACTTGTATGAGCTAGAAAAATAAAATTATATGGTCACAGCACAAATGCTGGCCTTAAACAGAAATTATGAATCCAAACAGACCCTGTTGCCAGGAGAGGGATAAAGCTTTTAGTCTTTGCTGCTGTTGACGGTCAGATGGAGCATTAGTGGTAATTTCTCTTTTGTCCGTCCTCTACTGGACTTCCCGTTTGACTCAGTCACGTGACCTCTCAGCTGTCGTGTCGCGTCTTTCAGCGCCTATCCCCGCTGCTGCGGTTGAAACCTCCCGGAACAGTGGGTGTCCCAGATGATACCCGCGTGTGTGTCCCCTGAGCTGCGACATTCTTTCGAGGCAGGCATGTGGCGCCCCATCTGTAGGAAATGAAATAATCCGTTCCCACAGAGTCATGGAAGTGTCCATCTGGCACCCAGGAGCAACAGGCGTTAGAGCTCGCATCTTCCGTGGCAATGTATAAACCGTCGTGCAGCAAACTGCCAGGAAGTGTCCTTTGGCTAATGAGAAGTATATCCCCACATGAACATCCCTAAACCAAAGCGGGACAAATAGGGAAAAAAATCCATAACAAACTGCCAGCGTACTTCATGTGGGTGCCGAGGATTCGAAGCTGCTTTGATATTTCTTGAAACAAATGTTTGAGTTACCTAAAGGGAAAGACCAGGAGGTGTAACTTGTAGAAAGGGACCTTACCTTACTGCTCCGTCATCAATGTCTGATTTGATATTACTATGCTTTTACATTGTGCAGCTCTATAGAGTGTCACAAAAACTACAATGACAACTTACAACGTGTTTGTACACCAAGCTGTAACATTGTATCCAGTGTGCCTCTCTCACCGAACTTCATTATTGGTAACATGTACACCTGCTAAATTTATACCCACAGCATATAGAAAGTATTGATATGGCAATTTTCTGCTAGGAGTTTAACAAACATCTGTGAAGGCAAGATATTAAATTTAATACGATAATAATATGCTTTCCTGCAATAACCACCATACTCATTAATGCACACAATCCTCTTTGCCAATGCCATCTGGTAAAAAACACAATTTTTAAAATATGTCTTTACAGTAGGCTTTTTTTGAAATATCTTACATTAATGCTGTAAAACTGGTTGGCATATGCACTAATTATGTAACCTCTACTATGAAGAGCAGAGAAGAGACCATGAGCCCTATGTCACTCATCTTCCCTCGGTTATACTTTACCCACTTTTCAAACAATAATCCGAAGGGTTGGGTTTCTAAGTATAGCCAAATGTTTTCTCCCAGACTCAATCTACAATGGGCCTAGGATCCTCAGCACAACCAAAACAATACATGTTTGGCCTGGGAGCAAAGTGCACTACAGAAGGTTTGTTCCAAGCACAGGGTGCCCTCATAGCTCCACCACTCAAGTGGCACATGCTAATATATCAAATGTCTTGGTGTGTATATCATGGTCTAGTTGCTTTTGTTCCTGGATTCAGTGGTAATATTGTTGTGAGTCCAAGGCAACCAGTCATATTGCTCCAACCAAACCACAAGCTTAGGATAGACCTATTTGTTTCGGAAATCACTCGATTTAACAGGTGTGAGAAGTTGGCCTGGTATATGCTGTCCACTAATTATAGTGGGCACCTTGCACCAGTCCAAACAACCCCTTATTGGAGATAGGTTAAAGACAACCTTTATTGAAAGCTATCCTAGTGGTAGCTATGGAGAGCAGCCTTCAGGCTAAGTCTTGAAGGAATGTAAAGCAGCTTGTTTTACCAGTCTATAATCTCTTGAGTGACCAAATGAAAGAGGACCACACCAGGTATATATTCAAAATATATGTATTTATTGCTAAACACACCCCTCTAGTCTCTTTATGAGGCTAGAGTTCGAAGTACATAAGTTATAAGTTAGTTATCTACAGTAATAGCACAAATACACGTTTGAGCCCTAGGGGCGTACCAAACCATATACCAATAAAGTGGTATAAGAACCACGACTGAGTTAGACACAGGGCCTAGAGCCTGTACAAGTGCTTGGACCACAAGGAACCACCCAAGGTAGTGACACAGGGGACCCACGGGGGACGCGTGCAGTGTGAGAACACAGCCGCGAATCGCCGTTGACTTCTATGGGGAAAGTCGCGGTTGGAATTTTAAAGAAAAGGGACACTTAGAGGAGGACTTGGAGCAAACCCTTTTAGAACCAGGCTGTTCTAGTGTCAATACCCACGGGAGCACCGGAGTACTCGAGTTACCTCACCCAGGGGAGCCGGGTGCATAGGTGCCTTTCGGGGTCGGGTTTCGTCGTCATTTTCTATGGCGATCTGCTGCAAAGTGCTGCTGGCGGCCAAGTCGAAAGTGTTCGGGTGGATCCAAAGGTGGATCGAAGATCTGAAGAACCTGAAAGCAGAGGGGACAGAGTCTGGGTCACTAGCCAGTGACCAGGAAGGCGATGAGCAGATGCCCACCGATGTCGAGTGCTTCAGGTAGGTTGACGGTTGTCTTGACTCTTCAGCCACGAGGTCCAGGAGGTGTCGACGACAACCAGGAGCTGGATTCGAGCTGTCCCACAACGTCTGTCGATTGCAGGGGTGTCGCCGACCGTATTGGACCCAACAAGCCTTGGCAACGACAAGTCTTGTGGAAATAAAAGAAGGACGATGGTGCAGACCAGCAAGGTCTGTGGGACTCACCCAGCAAGGATAAGTCAGGGCACGCCTGCAGCAACCAGGGAGCCCAAGCAGAAGAAGATTGGCCTTCAGGAGGGCCTACTAGCCAAAGGACTAGCGACCGCGAAGGAGCCTCGAGTGGACGCACTTGGAGCTGGCTCACAGGACACTCGTGGAGTGGAGGCCAGTGATCTTCGGTGCAGTCGGTGCTGGAGGCTGGTGCTACTAGGAGCCCAAAGCACAACTTCGTGGGAGACCGAGAAGAGGATGCACTTGCAAATGCGATCGGTGTCCAGGGGTCACGGTTCCACGTTATCCACGACAGCTACGGGCCTCAGCTTTGCTGGAGACTCAGGGCAGCCTCGGAGAAGTCTGGAAATTCACCTCTGGTGATGCAAAGACTTCGGCATCCAGCGGGAGCTTCAGCGATGCAGACTGGACAATTGCTTCTTTGGTGCCTGCCAAGCAGGGGAGTCACTCCTTGACCCCAAGGGAGATTCTTCAGTCCTCTAATCTTGAAGTAGAGCGTCGAAGGTCCAGGATTCTGTGTCAGAGTTTCATCCAGGTAAATCTAAAGTCCTAAGGACTGGGGTCCCATACTTATACTAAGATAGGGGGTTGGACATACTCTGGGGACCCACCTATGGGAGGGTCAGGGCAGAGGGGTGGTTACACCCCTTTCCCTTTGTCCAGTTTTGCACCAGAGCAGGGGCTGGAAGCCCCTGAGCCGGTTTGAACTGGGGTATGCACAGGGACATCAAATGTGCCCCCAGTACAGGACTTCAAAGCACCAGAGAGTGCTCCCGCCCAGTCCCAATACACACTATCCTGTCTGGGGAGGTGGTTACACCTCCCTGGGACAGGAAACCTATTGTCCAGGCCTCCCCTGCCGGAGTTTCGGTCAGCAGCAGGAGGCCAGACTCGTGTCTGTGGCAGCGGCATCCATTTTGTGATGCCAGGGCTCTGGAAAGTCAGTACCGGGTATACCGGTGTGTACATGTCTCTCCCTCTAGAAGGGTGGAATGCTACCCCCGCCGCCAGAACTGGCGGGGGGGTAGTATTCCAAGATGTTTGACACCAAACACGACATGTTTCCGTGCAGCCATCCCAAAGTTAGCATTTACCGCGAGGTTATAATGCGCTTAAGAGTATATGGTCAGGCTGCACTACAAACAGCATCAGAGAAGGGTCTCCGAACGCTGCAGAGGGGCCCTGCTCATGCAGGGGCACCCTCTCACATAGGAACCACGCACTCTGCCTTCAGGATTGATAAGGCCTGCCATAGGAGTGACTTATAGATTTATATGTGTGTATGTATGTAGTGATATAGGTAGCCTATATCACAGTAAGAGGTGCATGCACCACCTTACCCAGGCTGCAGTAGCAGACCTGTGGTGTCCTTTGGCTGGCCTTCCAGGGGTGGCACAATACATGCTTCAGCCCCTGGCAGGCCTCTGAGGTACCTATGCCTTGGGTACATAGTATACCATATACTAGGGACTTATAAGGGCACTCCAGATTCCAATCAGAGATGTGCCTAAGGCACATGGAAACCATTTTAGAGAGGAAGCAGCTAGGCTGGGGTTCTGATTAGCAGGGCCCCAGCCAGACTAAAGTCGAAAAACAGAGAAGCATCAGCAAAAAGTGGGGGTACTCATGTGAAGCAGATCCTACTCTCCTACATCAGGGACCTGTTTACAGTACTTGATTAAGTCTTCTTAAGTTGTTCTTGCTATGAAAAATCTAAGTACAATGTGACTACGTTTAGTAATTCTTATCTGGTGCTATATTAAGCAAATTGATGCTCTCATAGTTGCCAACTCCATAATCCTTTTCCAATTGAAAATCTGTTTCAAAGGTGGGACAGTGCAAAGTGAGCAGCGGGTTTGATGAGTAGATCTTCCAATAAGTTCAGTTACAAATTTACCTCCAAATAATCTTTGAACTTCTTGGGTGTTCTGCCCATGGAGTAGTGTCAGTGCTTGTCTTGATGTATTATATAATTCTCCTGTGTCTTAAATGATGCTCATGACTGCACCTGTCTTATACCATCATTATAGAGAATACCAGTAAGATCCTTAGAGAAGAGTAGGCTTCCTTTTAGAAACACATCTACTCAACATAACAGATCTCTTGGTCAGACTAATTCCATTAAAGAATAGGTTGATCCCCTTAATCACCACAGCAATGATCAGATCGACCGGAGCTGTGTTAGCTGAATCTACTCTGCCAAATACGATGACCACTGATAAGTCCTGAAGGTTGCATTTTTAATGATCCTAAATGTTTGGCGCACCAAGAAGCACGATTGGAAGGTGCCTCCTCCTACCTACCTGGAAATATTTAAATCAGCTGAGTTGGAAATATTCAAATCACTGCAGTATAAAACTAGAATGGTCAGAAGCAATATAGATCTCATCACTTATGGGGAAAATCCTCTCCATTTAAAGCACCTTCATAGATCTTGAGAGAGAAACTACTGGAGAAATATGTGAATTTTCGCTGGCCAAAGAGAATGGAAAGGTACTCATGCAAGTTCTTTCTTGAGTCATTCCTTCCAGAGCTATTTGAATTTACTGATGACTGAGCATTCCAGATTACTCAAACCGAACTTGGATTATTGTGTCCAAAAGCCAATGCCATGAAGCTTGTTCAGGTGATCTGCAAAAACTTGGGGGCAGTATCTCACACTCACAGGATAGCATAATCTCTTGGAAACACATCATAATCAAGGGCCCATCAAATTTACAGCACCTGATATCAGCAAATAACTGTGTATTTCATGAAAAGTAGTAAAGGTGAAGGAATTGTTGAATCTTCATTGCTGTTTTGCATCTTGAGATACAAACGCTGCTTTTTTGACTGAGTGCTTCTGAAGGTCTCTTCCAGAGACACTGCTTAGTCCATTCATAATCCCAGATATTTTGTACCTTCCTGGGCAGAAACACTCAAGTGGCTGCATAAGGAACATTTCTGTGCATTGCTGGATGTTGGCAGATGGGAATTAACTTCCTTCCTGCAAGCAGAATTAGACAAGATTGTGTTGCTGATTGCAACAAGTGTTGCCATATTTAAAAAAATGTTATATACATTTTGATTCTATGTATTTCCATGGGCAGTCATTGTAAGAGAATTAACTACTAGCCACTTTCAGATTCCCATTTATGCATATGACAGCTGTGTCTTCATATGTACTCTTTTGCTATGTGGCAATGCTACAATACAGTTCCTTTGAAGGCAATTGAACTTCCCCGCTCCTCAAACGTCTACAGTTGTCTTGCAATCCAGCCCTGCAGAGTGTTACATCCTTTTCCTACGAGTGTCACAGGTGTCAGATATCAATTTTAGATGTCCTAAGTCCAGAAACACACCAAGTTGAAACATATTATTGCTACAAACTTATATTTCATTAGACAGGTAGCAAGAGTTTAGGTGCATAAGGCGAGGATGTGAATTTTCTTCCAGCGGGAACTTCTGTGTTCTTAAATAAATATTTGGACCCAGGGACAGTACTTTTATGATATCCCAAAAAGGAGACAGTGGCCAAAAAAGAGTTCTAGCCCAATGCAGGGCAGATGTGACTAATTAATTCTGTTCAAGATATAGTATTTGTTAATACCATTTGGTACTCTTGTACTTTCAGTGAAGTGGTGTGTTTTCCCCATGATAGGCATATTATGGATACAGCTTCTTTTATTAATTTTTAACAGTTTTAATACAGGATAGTCCTGACAAAAAGGTAATTAGCTGCATTTTGCAACGTTTGGCACCAGACTGGATGCTCACTTGACTGTTGCAATGAATTGACAGTCAAAAGATGAAGCCCTGTTCTTTTCATAGCACTACATTGAAAACCCTAACATATTAGATGCACGCATCTAAGACCATTTCACAATTGCATTTGTTCCAATAATGGTACCTCTTCTGACAGAATGTGTATCTACAAGGATTCTCCGGCAGTCCTCAGGAATGTAAACTGATGCACGTCCCATAAGCATAGAAAGCTGGGTTCAAACCACAGGACAGAAAGGTCAGGGCAAGTGACAAGCTGCAGTGCAGCAGAGGCTAAGTAGCCTATCACATGTATTCTAGCTCTTTCACATAGATTATTTTCTGTTGGAATTTCAGCATTTGTCTCGTGTTGGCGGATTCTAAGTTTTCCAGATCCCTCCATTTCAGAAGGATACCTGGTTTCCAGTCCTAGGCTCTGCTTTTACAAGTAACTGTCATCAGGCATATTCATCTAAATGATTCAATAGAAGCACAGAATATATTTATTGGTTAAATGAAAACTCTGCCCTGTAAGCATGGCATTTTGCTGATATAGTATAACTGGGCAACCCTGTTTACTGACAAGGGGAATCTGTCAGTGTTTGCAGTTACAAAGGTACAGCATGTGTTGCCCCTGAGACAATGTGGGAGTCCTCTCCCATATACAAGAGATTTTAAATAAGAGTGGAAGTTCTAGAAGCCAGGCAACCGTGACCAATTCTAGGGTTACATCGCCTCTCCACCCCTGTCCCAACCCTCCTGCACAGCATGCTGGAACAGTACAAGATGGTGCTGTCCAAAAGTCACTGGACACATTACCTCTGGGAGCCTCAGCTCTGCCCCTTGCTGACATCACTGCCAAGGCCTTTTCCACCAAAACGTCAAGCAGGAGCCCCCTTCTGTGTTGGCTCCAGTTGTCTAGATTTCCTCCTTTGTTGGCCTGGGCTGTCCAAGCCCTGGTACATTGTGACAGCTAATTAACAGACGTAGATTTTCTTCCCCACTCCTTCCTCCTCAGGAGCTGAGGGAAGCAGTGTTAAGTACTCCCTCTGGGCGTGGAGGCCTTTGTGTCCTCTGCTGGGGAGCAGAGTAATTAACTTTACCTAGCAGGGTGACAAAAGGCCTGGGCTCTGATCCTGAGCTGTTCCAGGGAAATATGAACATTCTGGATGACCTATAAAGTGTTCATGTATGATCTTCGGACTTGCGTATATGAACTGGGCTTACACGTCCCTTCTCAGTTTCATACCCCACAGGACTTTGTAGGCCTAAGAGAAGGAAAACTGTACTATAAGGAAGATTTTCCCATGTATGTATAATAAAGTGTCACTGCAGATAAAACAGTAAATCATATTGACTTCACCTATGGGTGCCCACTAGAGAGGAATCGCCTTCATCTCGTGGTGAAAGCCAGATATCCCTGGAAGTCACAAAGTTTGTCCACCTGCTTTTTAGGCCTGGGCAGAGCTCGTGGAGTTTTACCCCACAGAATTCTGCGGAGTAGCTGAAAAACTCAGCAAAATAATAAGAGGACCCGTGAGCGAGCGGATTATTGCTAGATCACCTCTTATGATGTCCCTTTGGCTGCTGGGGTCGCTGGGGACCAAGAACCCCTATTGTTATGATAAGTAAGTCCCCCAGAACGGGATGACTGAGATGTCGTCGGAGGCCTCGCCCTCTTTCTCAACCAGTCTGCAAAGGGGACTCCTGGCGCACTACTGGTTGGAGGATGAAGTCCCCTTGGCTGCTGAGGGTCGTTGGGGGCCAAGAACCCATATTGTAGTCACAAGTAAGTCCGCCATAGGAGTATTGCTGAGATATCGTTGAAGGCCCGCCCCATTTCTCAACCACTCTGCAGAGGGGCCTCCTGGCGCACTACTGGTTGGGTGATGAAGTCTCTTGGCTGCTGAGAGTCGTTGGGGGCCGAGAACCCCTATCGTTGCCACAAGTAAGTTCCCCACAGCGGGATTGTTGAGATGTCTCTGGAGGCCCGCCCCCTTTCTCAACCACTCTGCAAAGGGGCCTCCTGGCGCACTACTACTTGGGTGATGAAGTCCTCTTGGCTACTGGAGTCGTTGGTGGCCAAGAACCCCTATTTTTGCCACAAGTAAGTCTCCCACAGTGGGATTGCTGAGACGTCGTCGGAGGCCATGCCCCCTTTCTTAACCACTCTGCAAAGGGTCCTCCTAGTGCTCTACTAGTTGTGGGATGAAGTCCCCTTGGCTGCTAAGGGTCGTTGGGGACCAAGAACCCCTATTGTTGCCACAAGTAAGTGCCCTGCAGCGGGATTGCTGAGATGTCATCAGAGGTCCCGCCCACTTTCTCAACCACTCTGCAAAGGTACCTCCTGGCACACTACTAGTAGGGGGATGAGGTCCCCTTCACTGCTGAAGGTCGTTGGGGGCCAAGAACTCCTATTGTTGCCACAAGTAAGTTCCCCACAGCGGGATTGCTGAGACGTCATCGGAGGCCCACCTCCTATCTCAAAAACGCCTCAAAGGGGCCTCCTGGAGCACTTCTGGTTGCGGGATGAAGCCCCCTTGGCTACTGAGGGTTGTTGGGGGCCAAGAACCCATATTGTTGCCACATGTAAGCCCCCCACAGCGGGATTGCTGAGACGTTGTTGGAAGCCCTGCTCCTTTCTCAACCACTTGGCAATGGGGCCTCCTGTCGCACTACTGGTTGGAGGATGAAATCCCCTTGGCCGCTGAGGGTCGTTGGGGACCAAGAACCCCTATTGTTGCCACAAGTAAGTCCCCTACAGTGGGATTGCTGAGACTAGGGATGAGCGTGCTTGTAAACTCCGCTCCGCCAAACTCTATGTTCCAAGTGGAGCACGGAGTGACAAAACTCTGCAAACTACGCCAGCGGAGCGAAGTTTACTGCCCACCCCTACTGCTTTGGACCACGACCATCACCATCAGGACATGGAACGTGAGGTCCATGTACGAGACAGGCAAGACAGCCCAAGTCACAGCGGAAATGGAAAAATACAGCCTTGCCCTGCTTGCCATCAGAAAGACCAGATGGACACAGTCTGGACAGAAAAGACTGGCCCTAGGAGGAATGCTGCTGTATTCTGGACATGAGGAAGAGAATGCCCTACATACTCAAGGGGTAGAACTGATGCTAATGCCAGCAGCCAACAGAGCTCTGATTACATAGGAAGTCCAAGGTCTGAAAATCATCACAGTCACCTTCTGTACAAAGAAAAAGAGGATCAACATGAATGTTATCTAGGGCTATGCACCTACAAATGACAGTAAAGAGGAGGAAAAAGAACAATTTTACAACAGTTTCCAGTCGATCCTAGAGAAATGCCTTGAGAGAGACATCACCATAGTGATGGGGGACCTCAATCTGGGTCCGAAGAAGTCACGGGCAACCATGGCCTTGGCGCCATGAGCGAGAATGGTGAAAGGCTTGTAGATGTCTACGCCCTGAACACTTTGGTGATAGGCAGTAGTGTATTCCCATTCAAAGGAATACACAAGGCAAAGTGAGTATCGCCAGACCATTCAACAGAGAAGCTGATCGACCAAGTCTACATTGCCAAGAAGTTATGGAGGTCCCTGAAGTATGTGAGAGTGATGAGAGGAGCAGACATGGCATCAGACCATTACCATGTCCTGGCCAGGCTAAAGCTAAAACTGAAGAAAACATGGAAGGAACCAACAAACCAACATCAGCCATATAACACCACCCTCCTCAAAGATGCACAGACACAGAGATAGAGATGGGTTACACCTGGAGTCAGTTACCCTCAGTAGGAAGTTTCAAGTTCTGCAAGAACTAGGGGATGACAAAGACCCAGTAGACAGAAGGAGAAGATCAAAGAAACAGTGACATCAACCTACCAGGAGGTATTGGGCCATGAGAAATACCAGCATAAAGAATGGATCTCCACCAAGACTCTCCACAAACTCCAAAAGAGAAAAGAAAAGAAAGCTGCAGTCAACACCAGCTGAACAAGAGCAGAAAAGCAAAAGTTCAAGGCGAATACACCAAAACCAACAAGGAAGCAAGAGAAGCTTAAGAGCAGACAAGCAAAGATTCATCAGTGGCCTTGTCACAGAAACCCAGGAAGCAGCAAGTCATGGAAACTTGAAAGAACTCTACAACCTAACAAGGAAACTCTTCAGCAGATACAGCAAGTCAGAAAGACCTGTTAAAGACAAGGCTGGGAAGGGAATCATGGTTAACGAAGGCCAACATCGAAGATGGGTGGAGCACTTTGAAGAACTGCTGAATCAGCTCTGGATGCATTCTCCACCAGACATACAGCCAGCTGACAAGGACTTGCAAATCGACTGCAGCAGACCAACCAAGGAAGAAATACAGCAGGCCATCATATATATCTGAGTAATTGGAAGGCAGCAGGACCTGACAACATTCCTGCAGAGGCACTGAAGGCACACATTGAAAAATCAGTATAAAAGCTCTATCCCATGTTTGGAAGGATCTGGGAAGAGGAAAAGGGGCAGTCAGACTGGAAGGAGGGATATCACATCAATATCCCCAAGAAAGGGGACCTGAGTAACTGCGCAAACTACAGAGGGATAGCTCTTCTATGAACCCCAGGCTAAGTGTTCAGCAGAGTCATCCTATACAGAATGAAGGAACAAGTTGACTCTCAGTGCAAAGATTAGCAAGCCGGCTCCTGCAAAGATAGATCCTGAACAGAGCAGGATGCAACACTGTGCATCATCATTGAGCACTCAATGGAATGGAACTTCCCCCTCTATGTCAACTTCATCGACTATGAGAAGGTGTTCAACAGCGTGGACAGAGAGACACTTTGGAAACTCGTCCATCACTAAAGTGTGCTAGATAAATTCGTAAGGATCATCACAAACTCTTACGAGAGATTGACCTGCAAGATAGTCCATGAAGGACTTCCATGTGAGGACTGGAGCCTCCAGGGTTGTTTGCTCTTGCTTTTTCTCTTCCTGCTTGCCATAGTCTGGATCATGAAGACAACCACAGCAAGGAGAAGAAATGGGATCCAGTGGACAGCAAGGAGAAGAAATGGGATCCAGTGGACACCTTGGAAGCAGCTCGACGACCTGGACTCTCCAGACAACCTGGCCCTACTCTCCCATACCGATCTGCAGATGCAAGAGAAGACTGACAAGGTGGGAGCCACATCAGCACAACTTGGCCTTAATATTTGCAGGGTAAAAAACAAGACCCTGTAGGCTAACATGACCAGCACAACTGCAGTCACTCTTGCAGGCGAAGCACTAGAAGAGGTTGTGGCCTTCAGCTACCGGAGCATTGTCGTAGACAAGCAGGGTGGCACAGATACCGATGTCAATGCAAGAAACAGGAAAGCAAGGGCTGCATTCATTCAACTAAAGAAGATCTGGAGCTCCAAGGACCCAACACTGCGAAGCAAGATCAGGCTTTTTAACACCAGTGTAATATTGGTCCTTCTATATGTAGCAGAAACTTGGAGGACAACAGTGACCACCACCTATAAAGTCCAGACCTTCATCAACACCTGCCTGACGAAAATCCTCCAAATCCTCTGGCCAAACACCATCAGCAACAATGACCTATGGCAGCAGACTTTTCAACTCTCTACTCATGAAGAAATCATGAAAATAAGCTGGGGCTGGATAAGTCACACCCTCCACCAGCCCACATCAAACATCACCAGGCAAGTCCTGACCTGGAACCTTCAAGAGAAAAGGAAAAAAGGAAGGCCAAGAAATATCTGGCGCTGACTGCAAGGAGATGGGTTACACCTGGAGTCAGAGGTGGCTGGAGAGTCCTGGTTGATGGGCTGTAATTCAGGAGGGATAGTAGGCAGGAGTAAGTAAGTTAAGTACTAAATGGGCTGAACCCATTTTGCAACACTAGACATTAGCTAATAAAAGTGAAAATAGAGTTAACAGTTGCACAACATTTGTATGCATTATTTTGGTCTTGTTCAGACCTTCTTCCATGGTAACTGAAGGAGTATACTTGGCTTGCTAATTCGCAGGTCGAGCTATCATGCTGGATGCTTCCCATCAAGGAGCCCACACAGGCTCACCAGACTTATGTAAAAATGGATAAGGTTATACCACCCTCTTACCTACTTGCAATTAATTTGGCCAATCTGTCAACCCCTCGACCCCATGCCTCTTAGCCTGGTTTCATAGCATTCTCTAAAATACTTCAGGACACCTTCAGGCATCACTGTGCTGACTGAACTACTATCGTACAAGCTTGGTTAAAAAATATGATGCCCAGAACAAATGCTCGATATATATTCCTTCGTTCTTTTTCCTCCTTGCAGTGGGGGATGGCAACCTTGACTTTCCTACAATTACTGATGTTTAACAGAAATCCAAAGTTGGGCAAGTGTGTAAGTCTGTACGTTGGCATCTATATATGAGATAAGATGAAATGTGCTCTGTATCTTAATTGTGTACAAATGTACACATTCAAAAGGAATAGGACACTTTACTCCGCACGCGTTTACAACATGTGCCATTACCCCGCATTTTTTACTCCGCAAAATCTTTTACAACGCAGGGCTTTAAAACGCAGTCCATTACAACGCATTCCCCATTACAACACAATTTACTATTCTAACGCCACCGGGGCGTTGCTTTGGGGAATGTGTTGTAATGGCTTGCGGTGCAAAGCCCTGCGTTGTAAAAGATTTTGCAGAGTAAAAAATGCGGGGTAATGGCATGCTTTGTAACGCATTCGTTGTAGAGGATGTTTACCATTCAAAAGCATCTTGTGAATGCTTAGGCATCTGTGGCAGCATGCACATACAATTCCCTTTTGACAACAATTGATCATGGCAGTCTAATCTTATTGTAGCTAGTATCATTGCAGCAATATACTTGGCACCTCTTAGAATAAACCATTTCCTGGTTTATGTAGAAATCTAAGAAACTGTCAAAGAGACTTGATGCGTGTGACCCTCACTCTTGCCTACCAGCTATACTACGGATAAAGCCAAGTTGCCTAGAAAAAAAGTACAAAAACACAATCAACTTCTTTCCATTTACAATTTTTGCACCTCCGACATGCCAAATCACATTGAGTGTTGCTCCAAACCATTAGAAGTCTGACCATTCACTTTAAAGCCAAATTGAGCAGTTAATTAAAATTAATTTGAGCAGGCTGCCATGTTTTCTGAAATCCAGAATTGAGCAATACTCTCCATTTCATCTAACAAGATGAGTTCCATAAGCACATAAAACGGCCCAGATAACATCACTTTTCCACAAATGACTATCCTTTTTTTTGGATGAAAGATTCAGAAAGTTATTTGGACCAGAGAGCATATCACACCAAAACCTACTGGAAAAGTCTCTGGGATAACATATCTAGGGACGTAGTTTGTGCTGCACCGTAACCAAGATTCTATGATCATCGAGATCTACCACCTTCAAATCAGCAAACTCTTGTTACCTCTGATTACCTCTTCGTCCACCCTCCTCTTTTCAGTCCCAACATACATTAGGAGGCATTAAAGAGACCATAATCCATTATTATATGGTTGGGAACAATTACTTTCTCAACTTAGAGGAGTCTTTCTTCCCTTTCCACCTTACTTGCACCATCCCACATTCTGCAATCCTTCCTCCTACAAACAGGAATCACGTTTTGTGTCTCCTGCAAAACAATTACTCATGATCAGGTAAGTGCTTTTATTATCTTTTAAACTTTGTTTACATGTGGACGAAAATAATATGTGTTTTTACACCATGAAGAACAGTTGGCTGGCATTGGTCATGTTGGCATGTCTTGCTATTGCTTTGACCTGGCAGTTTCATCTGGACACCGGATGCTCCTCTCATGAGCTAAAGCTAGATGGAGCAGAGGGGTGTGGGGTACTTTACAACTGAGAAGCCATTCCCGCATTAATACAGAATGGGCAGTTTTCATTCCTTGCTTCTCTTCTGTTGTAGCAAGGACTAGGGCACCCTACTCAGGTGCTGTAGCTGGAGCAGGATGGTGAACTATGATGTGGCCAGCGGAGTAAAGTCAGGGTGGCAGACATAGGGGCATATTTACTAGGAAACTGTTAAAGCACGGCGTTAAGCCCAGAAGGCTAACATCACACTCCAAGAGTTTATTCACAAGAATACGGTGCGCCCCTGCCTTTCCCTTGGCGCTGGCGCTTAATGTAGCTGCCTTGCCCCAACGCATGCACTCTTGCACCTGCCCGTGTCCTGGTACTGCGCCATCATTGTCCTGGTATTGTGTATTCATTCTGTAATTGTCCATTGTGCATTTCATTTCTGTGACTGTCCTTGTACTGTTCCTTCATTTTGATTTATTATTGCCCCTGTTATTGTGCCTCCAACTTTTTGTGCCACTCTCGCTGTTCCCGGTTGCGTGCCCGGTTTTCCCGCCCGCCGCTGCTGCCCCCATGGCCTCTCCCCCCTGCCAGTTCTCCCGCCTCCCAGCTGAGCTTCCTTCCCTCCCCCTCCCCTATTTAATGGTGGCCACTGCGCGGCCGCACCGCTGACGTGCCAAAGGCAAGCCCGTCTGCGCCCGTCCACGACCCGCCCGCGACCAGCACCAGAAACCCTGGATCTCCACCCATCCACCGCTACGACTCAGCCATCCTCCTCGCACTCAACCCCGGGAGGAACAACAACTGCCAGCTATCCATGCCGGGCACCACCCACGGACAGTTCTCCTGCCGTCACTGCCGCCAGACCTTCAATACCGTCAGCATCCCTACGGCCACCACCCCCGCACCGAACGCCAACACCCCCGAAACCCTAAGGTGCATCCTCCTCAACGTACGCTCCCTGCACAGACTCGCCGCTGAGATCTTGGACCTCCTCAACACCCTCTCACTAGACGTCGCCTTCTTTACAGAAACCTGGACCAACGCCTCCTCCACCCCCGACATCGCCACCGCCATCCCCGATGGATACAAGATCCAGAGGAAAGACCGCCCCAACCGCCCAGGAGGAGGACTCCCCATCGCACACAAGAGCTCCCTCCGACTCTCCACCTCCACCATGAACGACCCCCTCTCCACCACCGAACACCTGCACTTCCAGATCCAGACCAGCCCTAGAACCACACTTCGCGGCACCCTCGCCTACAGACCCCCAGGACCTCGCGCCTCGTTCGCCACAACCATCGCCAAACTCATTGCACCCCACGCCATCGCCTCCTTGAACTACATACACATCGGAGATCTGAACTTCCACCTCGACAACCTCAGCGACCCCAACTCCACCACCCTCCTGGACAACTTCGCCAACATCGGCCTGAAACAACTCGTCACCACGCCCACCCACAAGGCAGGACACACCCTCGACCCCTTCTTCGCAGGAGGCAACAGCATTCACTTCAGCCACACCACACAACCCCCCTGGATGGACCACCACTGCGTACATTTCAACATCGACAAGCCTACCGCCCCCAAACCTGCACCACACCCTCCAAGAAGGAACTGGAGCAAAATCACTGAGGAGCAGCTGAACTCCGCCCTCAACCGCGACGCCCCACCACATTAACCGACACCAACCTCACAGCCAAAGAACTCCACAGATGGATCTCCAACTGCGCAGATGAGCTTGCACTCCTGCGCAACTCCGACAGACAGTGCCCCAGGAAGGCCACCTGGTTCACCACCAACCTCCAAGAATTCAGACGCACCTGTAGACGTCTCGAGAAGTCCTGGAGAAACAGCAAAACAGCAGATCGCACCACCTACAAAAATGCCATGACGGATTACCACCAACGCATCAGATCCACCAAGAGGACCTTCATCCGAAACAAGATCCTTGCCAACGCCAGCAACTCCCAGGAACTCTTCAGCGTCATCCAGGATTTCACCAAACCCCCCAGCAAAACCACAGACATCACCCCCTCCCAGGACCTCTGCGACAAGCTCGGATCCTACTTCCATCTGAAAATCAAGGGCCTCTACGACCCCTTCAATGGCCAGACACCTGACTCCGAAACCACCTCCCTCTCCAGCAACGCCAGCCAGCCTACCGTCTCCTCCTGGACCACAGTCACCACCGAAGACACCACTTAGACCATGAAAGGCATCCTCTCAGGGGCCCCCATGGATCCCTTCCCGCCGCACATCTACCACAGAGCCGCCACCGCGATCGCTCCACAACTACGATGCGCCATCAACACCACCCTCATGACCGGCACCTTTCCCGACGACTCGAAATGTGCAGAAGTCAGACCCCTGCTCAAGAAGCCCACAGCAGACCCCATGGACCTCAAGAACTACCGACCCATCTCCCTCCTCCCCTTCGCGGCCAAAGTCACAGAGAAGATCGTCAATGCACAGCTAACAAAATTAATCAAAGAAAACGCCATCCTCGACCCTTCCCAATCCGGATTCCGCAGCAAGCACAGCACCGAGACCGCTCTATTCGCCGCCACAGATGACATCCGCACCCTCCTCGACCAAGGACACACCACGGCCCTGATCCTACTCGACCTCTCTGCAGCGTTCAACACTGTCTCCCACCGCACACTCATTGCCAGACTCCACGACACCGGCATCAGGGAACCGCCCTCGACTGGATCCGCTCCTTCCTCACCGGCAGAACCCAAAGTTTCAGACTGCCACCCTTCCTCTCCGAACCCATGGAAACCAACTGCGGAGTACCCCAAGGATCATTGCTCAGCTCCATTCTCTTCAACATCTACATGGCCCCCCTCACCGCCATCGTCAGGCAGCACAGACTCAGCATAGTATCCTACGCCGATGACACCCAGCTCATCCTCTCCCTCACCAAGGACCCTGTCACCACCAGACTCAACTTCCATAAAGGAATGGAGGACATTGCAACCTGGATGAGCAGCAGCTGCCTGAAGCTCAACTCGGAGATGACAGAGGTCCTCGTCCTCGGACCCTCCCTCTCTGCATGGGACAACACCTGGTGGCCCACCGCCCTCGGCAGACCTCCCACCCCCACGGACCATGCCCAGAACCTCAGCATCATACTCGACTCCTCCCTCTCCATGACCCGATAGGTCAACGCCATTGCCTCCAGCTGTTTCAACACCCTCCGCATCCTCCGAAAGACCTTCAAGTGGATCCCCCCGAATCAAAGAAGACCATCACCCATGCTCTCATAACCAGCAGACTGGACTACAGAAACGCCCTCTACGCCGGAATCAACAAATCCCTGCTCCACAACTCCAGACCATCCAGAACACCGTGGCTAGACTCGCCCTCGGCATCCCACGACAGGAACACATCACCTAGCACCTGCGCAACCTTCACTGGCTCCCCGTCGAGAAGAGAGTCACCTTCAAGATACTCACCCATGCCTACAAATGCCTCCACAACACCGGACCCCAATAACTCAACGAGAGAATCTCGTTCCACGTACCCAAGAGAAACCTCCGATCCACCGACCTCGCCCTCGCCAAAAACTCGCGTATCCGCAGAGCCAGAACAGGTGAAAGAGCCTACTCCTACATCGCGGCAAAGACCTGGAACGAGCTCCCGATCAACATCAGACGCGCCCCTTTCCTGAACATCTTCAGGAAGACGCTCAAGACCTGGCTCTTCGACTGAACAGAGCTGCCTACACTCCCCCCCCAGCGCCTTGGGACCCTCACGTGTGAGTAGCGCGCTTACAAATCCCCTGATTGATTGATCGATTGATTGATTGTGCAAGGGAAAGATTGTTTATGTGCAGGAAGGTGTCCCTTCCTGCTCATAAACAGTCAGTAATGGCGTTTTGTAACTTCTATGTGGGCTGCAGAATGCTGCACACATAGAAGTTGCAACTCGTAATTTTTTTTAATGATTGTTTATATGCAGGAAGGGACACCTTCCTGCACATAAACAATCAATGGTGTTTTGAAGTTTCTATGTATGCTGGACAATGCAGTACACATAGAAACAGCAAAAATGAGGAGATATAAAGCATTCCTCCTCATTTTGCCATGTTAAGACCAGGTTTTCTCTGGTCTTAATTTTGGCACTGCTCCATATTTACTTCGCCCTTGTAAATATGTGGCAGTGTCAAAATCAATGGGTGTTGCGGCGGAACACCCACTTCAACACCCATTGCCCACCCCTTTCACACTAAGGGGTCGATTACGATGCCGGACGGAAGTGCATCCGTAGTGGTGGCGGTGGCGGGAAACCGTAGATCATTCCGCTCCTGATGCAGTGACTGCGACCGCCATATTACGATGGGCTAACATAGGCCATTTCCCGACCGCCGCGGTGTTTCAGGCTCCGCACATTTTTTCCTTACGCAAGGGTGGCGGACATAGCCAATAGAGCAAGACCTGCGTGCAGAATCATGTTCCGTCCACCAACCAGATTACGATGTATGAAACAGCCAATCCCACTGCGGCGTAAATACCACCTCATCGCGGATGGCGGAAGCACGACTACGGAGAGGAAAAGTTGAAGCACAACACCCGCACACGACCAGAGCCGCCATGGATCCTGCTCTACAGGCCTTTCCGCTGCTCTACCTGATGCATCACCAGCAGATAAGACGCCGCCGTGCTCTTCAGCAGAGGTACGTCTAAAACATCTCCACGCATGCAACACCGGTACAACAACTCACAGCAAGCGTGCAAGCAGGGCCGGCTCTACAATGTTTAGGGAAACATGCGAAATGCTATGTGTGAGGCTCCCTCAATTTACATTAGTGACACCTTCAGGGCCCCGAAGGCTGCCCTGTGCTGACTCTACCTGGCACGCTGCTCCCCTCTCCCCCCACCTACAAGCACCACTCACACAGCTCCGATCAGGCTCAAGGTGGCTGATTTGCTTGGGGGCCGGGAGTGTATGCAATGCAGACTGCAAAGTGTGGAAGATGCGTGCCCAGGATGGGTAGCAGTGTCGCTGCAAACAGCTACACACTTTTGCTATCACCTACTGCTACACAACCCAGGCAAACATCCATGCTGGAACACGACAAGAGGACTGTGCTGGAAATACATCTGTACTGTACATCAGCAACCATGACTGAAATCAAGTAGGCTCAAATAGCACATATCACCTACTGAAACAGTGCTGAGGGCCACAATGCTTCTGGATACAAATCATTTGCACACAGTACAGTGTCACAACATGAAGTGTTGTGGAGGGTTAAACATGTGCATGGCATGCAGTGGCACATGGATTGACTAAAGTGGTGTATACACGAGAATTGCACAGGTGAGGAGTGTACAGAGCAAAAAACCATAGTGGATTATCTCACATTGTGTAGGCCACAATGGTATGACTGGGACTGCTAGGAAACACCTATTGGAGACCATAAATTGGAAAGTGACAGCAATGCATGCCAAACACACACATATCATGATTGTATCCCAGAGACATGCAGCACAGTGAGAACAAAGGTAAGCAAGAGCCAGGCCGGATCCCAAGACACACAACACAGACATTGCAGTGACACACTCTGCATACTCACAAATGATGTGGATAAGATGTACGTGTACCTAGGACTGTGAGGTTACAATGACACACTGCACACTGCTACGGCAACAACCCCAACATGTCCACAAACACTACACAAGGTGTTTGCTCATGGAAACAAACAGGCACTCATCAACTGGATCACACATGTGTGAAAGGGCAATGCTCAAGGGCACATACACATCAACACCTCTGCTAATGACAGGACACTCACACCGTCTGATGACTCCAGTAAGCAAATGTACATCTATCCATTTGACTATGAAGTCATACCTATCCAAGATGACTACACACCTGTGTATAGCTAAACAAAGAGAGAGAAAGGGAACTTCTTTGTCTCCACTCTTATTCCCCAGGAATATATAATAAACAACCAAAGAGTGAGGCCAAGGTATCAAGGGCTATAAACAGGGATCACTCATGTTTTTATAAAGGGTCCTCACTCACCCACCTAGTTGGTGACATGCTTCATCATAGGACCCCCACCAGAGAGGCCGAATGCCTCTCCAGTGTGCTTCAACGCCTGATTACAGCGGAGCAGGATTTTTGAGTGTTGAGTGCAAGTGATGGTGCAAAAAGTGATGTTAAAATAATCTTTACTACTCCTAAAAAAAAAAATATTTAATAGTAGGGTAGTAAGACTAGGTTAAAAAGTGTGTAATGGACGCTATGACTGAATAAATTGATCAGCCATATCCAAAATTAAAACATTAGGTCGACATGTTTCAGCCTCTGTGCGCCAATTGCGAGGCTTTCCTCAGGACCAGGGACCATGGCGGTATGCACTCTCTAAGGTGCACCTAACCTATGGCCACGTAGAGAACCGGATTACTCACGGTTCAGAAAAAACAAACACGCCTCCAACTCTTCTGAATGCGTAATTAAATGTTTCGATATGAAGTTATATTACAGCATGGGTCCTGGCAGGGCGGTGACAAGCCGTCACTTGTGCCTCAAAGTCAGCCGCCCGCGTTGCCTAGGTCGTGCCCGTCTACAGGACCCGAAAACTTTCGGGTCCTGTAGACGGGCACGACCTAGGCAACGCGGGCGGCTGACTTTGAGGCACAAGTGACGGCTTGTCACCGCCCCCTGCCAGGACCCATGCTGTAATATAACTTCATATCGAAACATTTAATTACGCATTCAGAAGAGTTGGAGGCGTGTTTGTTTTTCTGAACCGTGAGTAATCCGGTTCTCTACGTGGCCATAGGTTAGGTGCACCTTAGAGAGTGCATACCGCCATGGTCCCTGGTCCTGAGGAAAGCCTCGCAATTGGCGCACAGAGGCTGAAACATGTCGACCTAATGTTTTAATTTTGGATATGGCTGATCAATTTATTCAGTCATAGCGTCCATTACACACTTTTAACCTAGTCTTACTACCCTACTATTAAATATTTTTTTTTTTTAGGAGTAGTAAAGATTATTTTAACATCACTTTTGCACCATCACTTGCACTCAACACTCAAAAATCCTGCTCCGCTGTAATCAGGCGTTGAAGCACACTGGAGAGGCATTCGGCCTCTCTGGTGGGGGTCCTATGATGAAGCATGTCACCAACTAGGTGGGTGAGTGAGGACCCTTTATAAAAACATGAGTGATCCCTGTTTATAGCCCTTGATACCTTGGCCTCACTCTTTGGTTGTTTATTATACACACCTGTGTACACATCAAGATAGATCACACAGATATGTTGTACCCTGTCCACCCCTCAAGTCAACATGTAAATTGGAATAGATTCTCATGATGGAGATCAAACAAATCAGACGTGTGAATAAGTAGAGCTCATTTCACATAATGAACTGGACCAGAGTGGACCATCACAGACAAGCAGCTTGCCCCCATAAATCCTCAGAGTCAAAAGTGGACATTAGTTGCCGTAACCTCTGGGAACACATGCAATATCAACTGAAGTACATGCCAATGGTAAAGTGTGAATTCCGAGCATGGAACCAATGAGCAGATACACATACATTGTAAAGCATCATTAGTAAGGCCAGCGACAACGCTCAGAACATAAATATATTTTTTATCAGCATGTAAAGTGCAAAACATTAAAGGCAAAGGCCAGTCCATACTCAAGTCCACACTTGTGTGCTTTGAAATTCCACACAGATGATTTAAACACAGTCTACAGCCATGGGAATATCACCAGGATAGGGCCAGCAAATGGGCAGCTCAGGCACCGCTCTGGGAGGAATGGGGTGGGAAGGGGACTCTGCTTCAAATTTGTGGAGAACCAGAACTGGGTGGGGGATGACTGTCTGGGGTAGTCGGAGGACTGGACCTGGGAGGGGAAGAACTGGTTGACATAGAGGGATCCCTGGATGAAGGAGCCTGAGGGCTGGCTGGACCTGGTGGAGGAGTCGCACGGGGAGGCGGTGAAATGCACTGGTGAGGCTCAGTGGCTGATGTTGCATGTGGAGGGCTGGGCCTCACTTGCTTGGGGATACGATAGCCCACAAGTGTTTTGGGCCAAGGGATAGGTGAGGTGGCCACAACAGCTTCCTTCTTCCCAGAAGGTGGAGCAGGTGCTCGTGGATCCTTCCGGGAAAAACCTTCGGATCTGGTTGTACGCTTGGGGGGGGGGTGGGCTTCTACCCTGCCTCCCCTGTTTTGGAGCTACCGCTACCTCACTGCTTCTCTATCCATGCTTCCTAGGGGGTGGCTTGGTGGGAGTGGATGTCCTGGGCACAACAGCCCTCTGAACTGGGGGGGGTTGCAGTTGTGGCATGCAACAGGCCCACGGCAGCCAGGGCAACATCCTGTTCTGATTCAGGATCAGCTGTAGATCTTGGAGGGCTCTTGGACGGTGAGGAATGTGAGGTCTGCAATGTGGATGCATGTTTTTTGTGTTTCGGCTTCTCTGTGTCCTGTGATGTCTTTGTGGTGGGGCTGGCATGTGTGCTCCTGGTGTGCCTTGGTGATGATGTCTCGTGTCTTTGTCGCTTGGACTCCTGTTGTCGTGTGCTGCGTGGGGATGACTTGGGGCCTGAGTGCTCTGGTGTGTGTGTTCTCTGGTCAGGTGGGGTCACAGACAGGGTGGTTGCGGAAGGGACCGGAGCCGGACTGTGAGCCTGTGACTGCAGAATGGCTGCCGTCAGTGTGGAGGCCAAAGACTGGACAGTCCTGTGCAGGCCACCGACGTCAGAATGGATGCCCTCCATGAACGCAACAACCTGTGACAACTTGTTGCCATAATCCTGGAGGGCATTCAGGAGCAAAGTCTGCCCCACAGACACCTGATGCAAGATGTCTATGGCCTCCACACTGAGGGCAGCAGGGGACACAGGGGCTGGGGTAGCGGTGCCTGGGGGAAAAGATACCCTACCCTTCTTAGGGCAGCGGGCACGGATAACATTTGGGGGAGCATCAGGGAGGGTGGACACAGGACAGGGTGTGGCGGACGATGAAGCAAAGGTCGATCCTCCTTTGCCCGACAACACCGAGGAGTCACCGCTGGAGTGTGAGGAAGTGGAGGTAGGCATTTCTGGAGGGGACTCCTCCAGGGCACTCCTGTCCCCCTCCGATGTGCTGGTCCCCTCAGTGTCGCTGTACTCCCGGGCAGCAGTGATGCCAGTAGCTTCACCGACGGTTCCGTGCCTCTCTCCTTCTCTGGCCTCGGTAGATTCTATAGGAGACAGAGACACTGTTCAGTGAAGTGGCCAGACCACAAACATGTTAGGCAATACCAACTGAAAAGCTTGAACTCCAGGCACACATTTGACTCTCCATGTACTGTCTGCATAAGTCTAAATATTGCTATGATCTGCTGTTTGCATGTTAACATGCTTATCGGACAGTCCTGCTCCATGTTGCCTCCATACTGTAAAATTGCTACGCATGTGTAGGCATTTCAACATCACATCCTATTGTCTGAAGGCACATCGACATGCGTTCAGCTAAGAGAGCTACACATCTGAATGAACTGTGTGTGTCACACAGGAATTTTGAGGTGATAGAATCACACTCATAGTAAGTTAAAGAAAACTATTGTTAAGTGACATGACATCCTTACATCCACTAATGTAGGTACTGCAACACAACTACTGTTGAACATTGGTAAGCAATCTGTAGATGTATCAATTACATGGAAATGCACAACATCAATCTCGAAAATCACCCTAACATGATGCTCACTGATGTCCACTTCTAGTTGATGCCACAGAGACTGACACTTATGCTGATGTTACCTGCACACATGACAATGCAGACATTGTAGATGCGCAGAATATCTGCACTCACCACTGAGTCAACTCAGAGGCTATTACACCACACTAGAGACAACTCATAGGTTACTGCCTTGCTCTGGGCTGGGATTCGAGCAGTCTTTCATGCGCAACATCACACTTTTACCAATACTCACCCCCGACTTGCTGCTGCTGGGCCCTCAGGCGCCCGTCCAGCTCTGGCTGTGTCACTGCCAGGATGCCGGCCAATAGTGGGGTCATGTTCCGGTGCGCCAAACGACCAGTCCAAGGAACCAGGCCCAGCGTCATTTCGGCGACGGTTTTGCTAAGGCGGCAGATGTCATCCCACCTCTTGTGGCAGTGGTTGTGTCGACGGTTAGAGACCCCTAGGGCCCACACCTTCCGGGCGATGGCCTTCCATATTGCCTTCCGCTGATGGACCTTGTGCAGTAGGTATGGGAGACAAGAGGAGATATTTGTAACACTTTGTAGTGGTGCATTGTGTGTCATTACACAGTACATACACATGAGCGAGTCTACACATAATGACACCAAAAGAAGGATGGCATGTCCACTGTACATTTACCAGATGCGAGAGGTTATTTCACACTAATCTAGACATTAACAGGCCCTGTACTCTCGTGCATACTGGGCTCACCTCCATAGTATCCCTGTAGAATGAGCACACCCCATAATCACAAACCCCTGCCCAATCGAAAATTACCATCTCACTAATGTACATATGTACACGTAATGAACTCATAGAGACATGATACAGGGAATGTGTGTCCTAAAAGAGATTCCATCGACTCATCATTGTAACTGTATTACAGATAAACCTGGTTCTGGCTAAATCGTCATTGCAGGCACTCAGGGCTCAGGGGCAACAATGTTCAACACCATACACTTGAATTCGTTTGGCTACACAGACTCCAACACATATACATCATACTTTCTGAGATTCAGATGTGTGATGTTACACAACTATGGAGCTGCAACATTGACAAGTGGTCCATCCTCCTCATAAACTGATGTGCATCAACTTGAATGTCATGTATGGGAAATGCAGATGACTAAATCAGAAAGCACAAATATAGGCTTGCAGTCTGAGGCACAGAGCACTGTACAGTGACATGTTGTGAGCCTTCGGACCCCCCTAAGTAACTTTGGCATTCACTTACCAGTACCTCGGGAGCACCATAGAGCTGGCCGTACTGTCCAAAGACCTCGTCCACCAGGACCTCCAGCTCCTCTGTGGTAAAGGGACGGGCCCTCAGGTTCTCAGTACGAGCCATGACCAGTCCAGAGATGAGGCACAGCAGCAGTTCGTGGTGAGGAATGGCAGGCAGCAGTGTCTCTAGGCAAGTGACAGGTGTGTACATTTCACAGACATATATATAGGCCCCTAGGCTCGGTCCAGTGTTGCTCTGCTGATACCATTGGCCAGCCTCGTTCTCATTATTCAATTGGGGCCAATGCCGGGCCCCGCAGTGGCGGAGCACACCTACCGCAAGTTTCAAAAATGTAAGCCGCTGGCGGTTCCCATTGGCTGATGTCTGCTCCTCATAGGCGGTGACACACCGTGGAGGTCAGGAAGCGGCCACGGCTATCCTGCATCATTCACTTGGGGCCAATACGTGTTACCGCTGTGGATGCCAGGTACCGCGCCTGTGAACACATTTTTCATTTCCATTCTCGCTTTGCTGATTGCATCACTCATCCAAACACATTCGCAAAAAGTGAAATGTGCACCCTGTTAAGGTATCATAGAGTGTGACCTTTCAGTTTAAGTCTTCACACACATGGTATGTCCAAGAAGAGGAGAGTGAAATGACAATCATCGTTATGTCTTGTGCCCAGCATGGTATGAAATGAGTTAAGGAGTCGAAAAGAACAAAGGCCTTTCGCACGGTACTAATGTTGTGTATTGAAACATGGAACCTGTGAACACTGTTTGAATATCACTTACTAATTGACTGTCTGATTTTTGGCCATGGGTTGTCTCTTGAAGGCCCAGTGATGTTGACTGATATTTTGTGTTGTCCATTGGACGGAAATCAGATATACTTGTAAGCTCTAGACTTTCTACACACGTACTGCTGTGGCATGCTGTGTGCCTACATGCCATTGCCTGCATATGTTTTCACACATGTCAGAGGAGAGCACATGTGTTCCAAACAAACATCACTTTGTCCGACCTAATTGCTCATTTTCAGCCATGTGTGCATGTATACACAATCCATGTGTATATGTTTACCATTTTAGTGAACATGGCAATGTCTGTCACGCTAACTCCTCACACAGTCACGATGTACTGATCACATCGTGTTCATACTTGTCGGTCCACTGCGCTGCTTATTCAAGTATTGTTGCTCCAGGTGACACTCAGTGATCTCATTTCGTAAAGTTGATGTGTATTGTGGGAGTGAAGCTTGAGGTCGTGATATGACAACAGAGAATGCAACTCAACATTGATGCTGTTACCCACATGTGCCGTGCCATACACCCACAGGGCTTCTCACACTTTGATGTATCACTGTACCACATGTCATACACTGTGACTAATTTTGATGTTGTAGTAGTTAGTATGTCGAGTGAGTGTAGGAAATGAATGTCTGTATGCAGGTCACTTGTGCATTTAACGTCTTCAAGAGTCATGTCAATGTTGTGTTTGTGTGAGTCTTTGTTTAAGCTGTTTCACACATATCATCTTTTTATCATCTTTTGCATGTGTACCCTGCCAGAGTACGTAGAAGGAGACCACCTATCTTTCGCCCTGTACCAGTCCTGGCAATGATGGAGGACACTGAAATCATTAGGAAATTTCGTCTGGATCGCCTCACACTGCGAGAGCTATGTGTTCAGTTGGAGCCCCATTTGAAGCCCAACAGAACATATGCTGCTGCACTGTCTGCTACAGTCAAAGTGATGGTTGCACTGCATTACTTTGCCACTGGGTCTTTTCAGTACACCGTGGCCAGCGCCGGTGGGATGTCACAGCCTATGTTCAGCATGGTGTTGCATGATGTCCTGTCTGCATTGATGACATACAAGGACAACTACATACACTTCCCAAGGCGCAATGAATTGGCATCTGTAAAGGGGGATTTTTATGAACTTGGACACATCCCACATGTTGTTGGAGCCATTGACGGAGCACACATTGGCCTAGTTCCACCACAGGCACGTGAACACATATATCAAAATCGCAAGCATTACCACTCCATTAATGTGCAAGTGGTATGCCAAGCGGATCAGATCATTTCGCACGTGTGTGCCAAGTATCCCGGCTCGGCACATGACTCTTACATTCTGCAGAACAGCAGCATACCACAATTGATGCCAAATCTTCACCCAAAGCGTGCCTAGGCTTGTCGGTGAGTGGGCTGTGTCAATGAGTGTGATGTATGTGTGACATGCTGCTCTTCTCACATATTACTGATACATTGTTGTTCTGTGTTTCTCACAACTAGGTGACTCAGGGTATCCCAATCGTCCATGGTTGCTGACCCCACTGCGGAATCCTACTACGCCCGGGGAAGTCCACTTCAATGATGCCCATGGGAGGACACTTCGTGTGGTGGAGCGCTCTTTTGGACTTCTAAAGTCTAGATTTAGGTGTCTGGACAAGAGTGGTAGTGCACTACTCTACTCTCTCCAAAAGGTGTGTCAGATGGTAGTCGCCTACTGCATGCTCCACAACCTGGCCTTGCGAAAAAAGATCCCCCTGATTCAGGACGATGATGAGCAGCAGCAGCCCCCCGCTGCAAACCCACACATGCCCAGTGAAAATGATAGTGGTGAGGAAGAAGGCCTTGACCTGCGTGCACAGCTCATCGCGCATACTTCCATTGAGTGTAAGTTAGCATTGATTAACTGTGACTGTGTCTGTGCGCTATGCTGTTGTCTCCCAAACTTTGTGGGTTGTTGCAGGGATTCTGCACACATACAGTAATATGCACAGGATTATAGGACTTGGGCAGGCAGGGACTGAGTCATCCGACCACCTGTGTACCCATTAGCCCAGGACCAAATAGCTCTCGTGCCTCAGTAGCTCTCCTACTCACTGACAGTGATACAAGCGCTTATACAACCCATAACACAACACTATCACATCCCTCTGGAAACGCGGTAACAAGACACACCCTGTCGCCCTCACTCTTATACTTCTCCACAATAATATCAGTTGAATCCAAGATACGTCTCGAAATGTTTATTTCAAAAAACGTGTACTAACATGCAGTATATGTGCCACAGCAAGCAGATTAATGCATCAGACAAACAAGCATTGGCATAGCCAATAGGTCTCGCCTTTAGGACCTTATAAGTGTTTAGCCAGAGATATTGGCAATGTTTTTAAGGTATGTTGTAGAGCAATGTAGCTGCTGTGTTCAATACTGTAAATTTTGTTTACAGTATGCCTCTCCCTGCATTGGAACAGGGGCAGGTCATATCTCTTTTTTTCCCTGCAAATTTATATAGCTCGAACTAGACCCGAAGGTTTTGGAGCGCTTTACATGAGCTCTAGTTACGTTACACAAGGACACTTTTTTAATACGCGGCCTACCAGCGTGTGCTGAGACAAATTTCTCAAAACTGCCCAATGATTAACATGGGTTTCTCAAAAACAGGCATTTTTTGTGAGTAAGCACAGTGGTCGCGCAAAGTAGCGGTAAGCAGTGGCGAGGTAAAGCTGAGCAAAAGATGTATGTTTTTGTGTTAATCTAGGAAGTCTTCTAATTATATAAATTTGAAAGCTTCGTGTAGCCCGTGACATGCCAGCTATGCCGATTCACTGATTAGTTTAAAAAAAGTATGAATATGATAAGGAACTGTGAATATGTGTGCGCTGCTGGGATATCTAACTAACTAGAAGTTATGTAGTTAACTTTCAATCCAGAAAGTTGACGCGCTTGTAATGCGCTGTAAAAAAACAGAAGGGACAAGAACGGCCGCAAAAGTGAAAGCAAATCGCGCGGAAAATTAATTAAATAAACAAGTGCGGTCCCCAAAGTGAAAGCGGACCGCGCTACAGATAATAACAAACAAGGAAGAGTGGGACGGGGTGCAAACATGGAGCGCAGGCTGCAAATGCAAACAAGCAACTCAAGAGGAGTGGTGGGGGAGGGCTGCTCGCTCCCTAGAGCAAAACGCAGTGGGAGTCAACGTTACAAAAAGAGGTGGGACATGCACCCGCCTTTACCCATTTGCGTGCTTTCATTCTTGAAAGACACATGCAAAAGACAATCCTATGCGTGGGGGGAGTCAGACCCACATGGAGTAGTTTTGAGTAGTTACAAGAAGCCTCGCAGAGCAGCGCATGTGCGCTGCGCTAGGCTCGACCTAAACAGTCAGCATAGACACATTTCCAGATGTCATGAAGGGAGAAGTCATATTAATAAGCCCTCATGAGGAAGACCTACGGGCATATCCCACCTCCCCTTGCCAGAACAAGTCATGTAATGTATCCCAAAAGCCCTCTGGGCTTTGTCAGCAGAGCCCATTCCTCAGCCCATAGATGGTGAAATGTACTGTACTCCAGGACAGCGCAGAGAACAAGCTCTGTGGACAAGTCTCATGTGAAAGACATAAACGAAGCAACTTGCAAAACAACAAAGGCATGTATTGACGTGCGCTATAGCTGCATAATGGAAGCCGGGCTCGTACTAGGCGACAATGTCCACAACGGCCATATAACAGACTACTCTTGCTCAGGTCTGTGGAACCAAGTGAAACAGACCGCAAAGGTAAGCAGAGTCAAAGTGAATGCAGACAGGGCCAATGTTTGAGATAAATCTGATTGAATTTCAGAAGGAGGCGAGATAAGGTCAAACTATATTGAATTTGTTCCAAAGATTTGCGATGCTGGTAAGTGGTTACTAATCCAAGAAAGCACTAGCAGCTTCGTAGGCAATCAGTTCCAATAGACGATCAGAATCAGCTTCAGAAAACAGGACCGCCATCCAATCCAGTAGTATGAAGGAACAGATGTGCTCCTCGCACCCCGTGGACGAAAGGAGCATTTCAGGGCAACCTGGAAGAGGTTTGATGTAGGCATGGCACAGAGATGTTGCACAAATGCACAGGCAAAGTTGGCAGCCCGTCTGCCACGTTGTAAGGCATCCCATAAACGGATATCACCGGAAAAGTCCTGGTCGTGGGCCAACAAAGGACTCACCCACAGGTCATAATCCAGATCAGCAAGAGATGTGTTGGAAAGGCAGACATCCATGGCCCACTGAAAGGGGCATCGGCGACAGTAGAACACAGGTTGCACACAGGTGAAATAGGCATAGTGGAAGGTTAGTCTATAACTGATGCGCAGCACAGCTAATGGCAGACATCCAAAAATAAGCTGCATTCGTTCACGGTACAGTTGCAACTGACCGGGGTTGGGCTGGACCACAGGACAGGCAGCCATTGCGTAAGAGCTGTCTAAGAACCAGCACTCTGCAGAACAGGCAAGAGAATGATGCTAAACCGCAGAATGCACTAGAAATATTGTATGAATGACCCACGGTAGTACTCCTAAAATAGTCTGAAACGAAGTAACAAGGCCATAGCCCACAAGTTAAACATGATATGTGCAAGGCCTTCAGTATCATAATTTTTTGATGTTTGGTGTATCAGTTGGCCAAGATGGAGTGGGAGAGTCTTGTTTAGCACTGACTGGATCTCGCAAGACGTTCGAGCCAACTGCAATTTGAAGGTCTCACAGGCTGATGTGAGAGCACCTTCTCGTAGGAACAAAGGCGCTTTCAGCCTGCTTAACTCTTTGAAGTATGCTTTCATAGTGGGAATGTGATGCCACGACTAACTATCAACACTCACATATGGGGGAGTGAACAGTACATTGCTACAGCAAGTGACACGTTGTGAGACTGATACTGTATAAGGGAGGCCTGCCCGTAAACCGCAGCTGTTTGTGTTATTAAGGATTAGATGACTTCCGTCAAAAAGGGGATTTAGCGTGGAACTGTTGGCTGGGACTGGTGTCCATCTATGAAAAGTGGCTAAAAACAACAATGGCCACTTACAAGCCCGTGTGACTGTACTTGACTTACTGGCCACAACAATGTCCCCAAATGACATTTAACAGGATGTGTTTGGATGCTGGCTCTTGTTGGCACACTGCTAAGGGTTATATTGTGCAGCGCTGTGTGCTTTTTTACCAGTTACGTCATGTCCATGTTGAGGGTAGTAAGGGGATGGTAGGACAGTTCTTCACCTCCCTGCACAGTTCACCCCTTGACATCTGTGTAAATGCACAGAAGTTAAAATTGCTTACTTGAAATGTAGCTGAAGTGTTTCACCAAAGTTGGACAGGGAGAGGTACTGAGACCTGAGAGGATTGTGTCAGCTTTCTCAGCTGACAACGATTTTCAGTTCCTTATCTCTACTGATGAACGATAATATCCAGGAACACATGTGAGTAGAGATTCACAGCACTAATCTGCAACAACCTTGGTGAAACACTTCGCCGGAAAGTCAAGTAAGCATTTCAAATGAAGTGCATTTACCATGCTGCTAAGTGTTGAACTGTGGTGGGAGGTGAAGTACTGTGCTCCCATTCCCCTTCTGTCCATGATGATGGTGTTGTCCAGTGTGATCTGGAATGCTTCTTGTACAGTGTTGCCTAGTGCTGTGCCTTAGCTGTCATGCCATCATATGTCAACTCTATGTTATTTTCTTGTGTCGTTCTAGGTTCCTCCGCTCTCTCAATGGATTGTCGCATTCAAATCTTGTGATACATTGCAATGTGAGTTAACATGCTACTTACTATGATAAACATGCTACTGACACAAACGCATACGGGTGTGATTTGTGTTTATTTTGACATGAGTGACAGGTGAGGGGTTGAACTTGAAAGTGATGGTACATGGATAGTTAGGGTAGAACACACAAGGGTGGAATTCCACTGTCTAACAGAACACTCCCATCATTGTGGCAATGTGTGATCGGATCTACAACAAAGTCAATGATCGTTGTGACACTGGTGACATCAACAGTGGCTCCTAGAATGGTACGGCACGGTGCTTTGCCACGTGATCCTCCCGGGTCTTTTTTGGGCGTCCCCTCTGCCGTTTGGCTGAGGGGGAACCTGCTGCATGCTCCGAGGTGTCTGAGGAATCGCTGTGTGGTGACTCACCCCTCCCTGTGGCCACTGCTGAGGTGTTGTGACTAGCATCCTGCTGGCCCCGGGGGGGGGGATGGGCTGCTATTTGAGCTGCATGCATGTCCCTCAGAACACCCACAAGCTGGCCCATGTACTCAGCAATTTGACCCAAGCGTGTGTCCATGGACCTCTGCAGCAGGCGGAGTTCACACAGTTCTTCAAGGGGTAAACAGACAGAATATCGAGGTTTTTTTTTCGACCTACAAGAATATCGAGTTTTAAATATCGAGGTACAAGAATATCGACATCAAGAATATCCTGGTACAGAATATCGACAGTAAGGTAAGAAATATCGTTTTTTTAAATATTGAAGACAGTAATATTGTTTGTAAAAATATCGTTGTTAATATCGATATTTATATTAGTGTTCTGTATTTTAGTATGTTGGTTAAAAGTATGTGATGTAATTTTTTGTATAAGTATAGCAATTTTTTTTAATGTGTGTTCAATTTTTAGCAATAAATAATTTAATGTTAATTAATTTTTGCATATTTTAGTTCTGTAGCAGGTTGTGGGTTTATAGGGGAATAGGGTGGGAAGTAATTTAATTATAATAAAGTAATTATTAAGTTTCATTTATTACTATTTATAATTAATTTATTAATAATTAATTATTAATTGGTTAATAATTTTTATTAATAGATTAATTGATAATTGTAATAATTGAGTTATTTATTTTAGGAGTGGGTTGTGGGTTTATAGGCAAATAGGGTGGGAAGTAATTTAATTATAATAAAGTAATTTTTAATGTTTATTTATTAGCATTTATAATTAATTAATTATTAATCACTTATTAATTGGTTATTAATTGATTAATTGATAATTAATATATATTTTATTTTTAGGAGCGGGTTGTGGGTTTATAGGGGAATAGGGTGGGAAGTAATTTAATTATAGTAAAGTAATTATCAATTTTTATTTATTAGTATTTATAAGTAATTTATTATTTATTAATTATTAATGGGTTATTAATTTTTTTAAATTATTAAATTGATAATTAAGTTAAAAGTGTTAATTTTTTAAGAAGTGGGTTGTAGGTTTATAGGGGAACAGGTTGGGAAGTAATTTAATTAAAATAAAGTAATTAATATTTTTTATTTATTAGTATTTATTTTATATTTCTATTTTATAGTGTTGTTTGTTGTAATTTATTTAATAATATTTAATTATTAATTGTTTGAAAAGTATAAATATTTAATTGGTAAATATGTTAATTCTGTCAAATTCGTATGAGTTCTTTGTGCGTTTATAGTGGAATATGGTGTGAAGTAATTTATTTATAAATTATTAATAAATATTTTTTGGATTATAATTATGTATTTGTAAAGATAGTTGTTTGTAAAATGTTGTTTTAAAACTTTCATAAATTAATGTTTATATTTAATTTTTAGTATTTTTTAATATTTAATTATTTTTGTATCTTTTGGAATTTTGTAATATTTTGATATATTTATTTTTGTGTTATTAACAATTTTTGGATTGTATTTGCTATTTTGTTTTTGTTGTTGAAATTATTAATTTGAACCCCTTGCTATCCAACACTTTCCCTACTGTTGCACTCACTGGAGTGGGAATAGTAATTTTTACCCCTACGCTATCCAACACTTTCCCTACTGTTGCACTCACTGGAGTGGGAATAGTAATTTTTACTCCTACGCTATCCAACACTTTCCCTACTGTTGCACTCACTAGAGTGGGAAGACAAACTTTTACCCCTACGCTATCCTACACTTTCCCTACTGTTGCACTCACTGAAGTGGGAATAGTAATTTTTACCCCTCCGCTATCCAACACTTTCCCTACTGTTGCATTCATTGGAGTGGGAATAGTAATTTTTACCCCTACGCTATCCAACACTTTCCCTACTGTTGCACTCACTGGAGTGGGAATAGTAATTTTTACTTCTACGCTATCCAACACTTTCCCTACTGTTGCACTCACTGGAGTGGGAATAGTAATTTTTACCCCTACGCTATCCAACACTTTCCCTACTGTTGCATTCATTGGAGTGGGAATAGTAATTTTTACCCCTACGCTATCCAACACTTTCCCTACTGTTGCACTCACTGGAGTGGGAATAGTAATTTTTACTTCTACGCTATCCAACACTTTCCTTACTGTTGCACTCACTGGAATGGGAATAGTAATTTTCATTCCTACGCTATCCAACACTTTCCCTACTGTTGCACTCTCTGGAGTGGGAATAGTAATTTTATCCTCTCCGCTATCCAATGTTTTCTTTACTGTTTAAGTTAATGTAGTGTAAAATGTAATTTAAAAAAATTAAAAATATTCTAATATTTTAATTTATTATATATATATTTTATTTTTATTTTTATGTTATTGGTGTACGTGTATATATATGTATTTATATTTTGTAATATGTTGGTAACAAAATATAATTGATTAAAATAATTATTTATTAATATTATTAAGTAAATATATATATTATATTTTATATATATCTATGTTTAATTTATTTTTACATTATATGCATTAATTATAATTTTAAACATTTTCTAATAATTTTAACAATGTTTATTTTAATTACATGTATTATTTAATTTATATTACATTATTTTTAAACATTAAAAAAACGATATTTTTAACAACGATATTTTTGTACTTACCATTATGTAGATAGGACTTTGATAGTCTGGACATCGATATTTCGGGTCCGATATTTTTGTCGTCGATATTCTGGTCGTCGATATTCTGTCAGAGATTCTCTTCAGGACCTGGCCCATCTGTACCTGGTTTTGTTGGCATGCACCAAGGACTGCATTCACGGTGGCCAGGGCCTCACTCTCAGTGTCCTCCTGTGACTGTCCCCCAGTTGACCTCCCACCTGCCCTGCAGACACGGACCTGTGGCTTTGCCTGGCGCCGCCGCCGCACACTGTCCCCAGCGTCCCCAGGCTGCCTGGAGGTATTGGCCACAACTGGCACAGGGACAGTGTTGGAGGCAGAGGTGGTGATGGTGGAGGTGGCTGCCACACAGGTCATTGTTGCAGGGGTCTGCGTTGTAGGTGCAGCTGTTGTGGGAGTCGTGGTGGTGGTGTTGGTGGGGACAGTGAGGGCCGGAGACTGAGCTTGCCTGGGCACGCCGGAGGGGCCAGGTCGGTCCTCTTCATCTGAAAAAAACAGGGAATCTGTATCCGAGAGTTCACCTTCCTGGGTGGGAGACTGGCTTGGCTCATCCATGGCATGGGCGCCTGCTGTTGCTAGCGAGTCACCTGTTGAACAGAGGTTATATTGTCAGCATGTTCAGTACACATCACAACTTTGTTGTTCACGTTATGCACATTTCATTTGAGATGACCTGACTTTTGACCTTGGCATTACTTGGCATTCATGAAATGAATGAAATGAAATTTGTACTTGTAAAGCGCACCCATACCCCCAAAGGGGTGTCCAGGCGCTGTACGCATACCGCTGTGGAACCCTTCCTGGCCTTTCCCTGTGAAATGTCCACTCCTGGGCACCCCCAGGGTGAAGCCAGGCATCCCAGCGCTGTTGGGGCCGTTGTGGAGATTAAGCAAGCTATTGCCCAGAGTTGCAGAGTGGGACCCATGATTAGAATAGGCACAGAGGCGAGAATTATCAGGTCCGAGGAAATTGAGCCCAAGACCCGCCGAGGCGGGAATTGAACCCTGGTCCCGGGCCAGATCTCTGCATCAGGGTCTGCCGCTCTAACCATTGAGCCACACTTCTCCACTCATTCATAACAGTTTGTCAGCAGTCGAACATGATGTAGAGGTACATACATTGCTCGTTGGCAATGTGACATGGCGTAAGCAACAATTTCATATGTAGAGATATTGGGGTCGATTCCGATTCGGGCCGTAAATTTCTCCGACCGAGCCGGACCCGGAGATATTTCCGACCGAATCGGACCCGTGCAGTCCGACCGAACGAGTACGATGCGTCCGTATGTTATCGGACTCGAGTCGGTCGGACTCCCATTGATGTCAATGGGAGCCTGTCGTACAACGCGTACGCGGGCTCCCATTGACTCAATGGGTGCGAGTCGGACAAGGGCGCCCCCTACAGCGGGTACGCGGCGAAGCGATTCGCGCCGTTCACGCACAGGTAGGGGGGACCCATGGGTCCCCCCTGTGTGCGACTCGCGCGGCTACGCGTACAGTGGGGTCCGACACGGACCCCCGAAGTACTGCTCCGACTGCTCTTACGAGCCGGAGTGCGCGGCTCAGTCGGACTGCTCGCGGCGCGCATCGTACTTACCCGGCCGGGAAACGTCTCCATTGCGCGGTGCGAGTCGAGTCCGAGCGAGTCGGTCGGAGCGGTTCGAGCCGGGAGCGAGTCGGTCGGAGCGGTCGGGACGCCCGGACGAGTCGGTCGGCGATTTCGCATCGTACTCGCTCGGCCGGACCCGCGTACGGTTCGGTCGGGAAACAGGGCTCCGAATCGGATCCGGTAAAGCCGAATCCGATTCGGAGCCCTACCGGCCGAGATCGGAATCGGCCCCATTGTATTTACAAGGACATGTTCTCTGGTAGCAACTTGTTGCTCATCCACTTCAGTTTATGCTTGGATATTTGTGACTTTTTAATGATTATCTGTACTATGCCGCCACTTCATGATTTCTCTTGTTTGGTTTTTTACTGAATCTTGCGGTAGGCGTGCTCTGCCACTGCGGGGCCCAGCATTGGCCACAATTGAATTGACCCGGGCCTTGAGGTCGGTCCACAGCCTTTTGATCTCACGCAGTGTGCGTAGGGTGGTCCCTACTGCATTGACTTTGTTGTAGATCCTAGCCCACATCTGATTTTTGCGCACAATGGGTATCTGTTGGACCAGGTTCCCATACAAATGTGGTTCTACCCTGATTATCTCATCTACCAGCACTTTCAACTCTGTGTCTGTGAATTTTGGCATTTTGGGATTGGGCATGGTGCAAATGAACGAAAGGTGCAGGGTGCAAGGTGGTGATGAGGATGTGTGAGGTGTGTCAGGTGTGTGGATGTGAAGTGGTGGTGCGTGGAGTTGTGTGGGTGTGATGGTGTGCCAAAATGGTGTCCTGTCTGTCTCTGTCTCTCTGTCTCAGCGCCTGCTTTGCAAAGGATGCTGGTCCAGGAAGGGGTTGGTTTTGTACTGTGGTATGTGGGTGTGTCCACATGAGTGATGACCACCAGGTGTATCTTCCATGCTGACCATGGCTTTCATTTCAGGAATGCATTTGTGGTGTGTCATTGATGCGTGTCTGATGTGATTGAGGGCAGCTGAGAGTACAGGCACACCTTGAGCATTGCAGTGCAGTTTGTACCGTCCGCCATTCATTTTGCCTGAGCGCGACCGTGGCGGTCGGAACAGCCATGATCGTTACACCAGCTCCGCTTTCTCATCGTAATTAGCCCTGCGGTCATTCCGCAGGAGGTGCAGCCTTTTTGGTCCATTGATCAGCTTTCCCCGACCGCAGCGGTCGGATTTGCAGCTTTTCCGACCGTGGCGGACGGACTTTTGTGGATTCCGTCCGCCGCGGACGAACTTTACGTGATTTCCATCGTACTTTGACCGGCGGGAATGCCGCGGCACAATCGGACGTTTTTTTCCGCAGGCACTGCGGTCAGAGGGATTTTCCGTCCGTCATCGTAATGAGCCTCTAAGTGTAGCGTGAAAGGGGGCCTTATTCACAAGGCGACATTAAGCCACGTTAAGTGGCTTAACACCGCATTGTGAATAAAGCGAAGCCCCTATCGCCACAGGAACATCGGAAAAAGTGACATTCCTCTGGCGATAGGGGGCTTGTCAATATGCCCCATAAAGTCACCCACCCGAGAGCCTTTACTCCGTCCACCGACCTCTAAATCAGGCCCCAAGTCTGCTGCAATATACAATAATAATTATACTGAATCTCATCTTAGCTGTTTGAACATTGCTACTTACACATAAAAAACAACAACATTTAAACGTGGATTAAAAAGAGACATTAACCAGTTTAATATTAAATCTGGCACGAAATGCAGTAAGCCTTGATTTATAATCACTGTTGACATAGAGGAGCTGCGTTATAAATTATAGACCATTTACAACTTGTGATACTTAGTAGAATATATATTGGATAAATAAAATGAGTTCATATCGCTGAAAATGTAAATTTTAGAATAAAAAAACAATAATTGGTCGTACCCTTCAGTGCCATCTGATTTTCACCAAGCTCTGATCTGCTAAGCAGATTTCATTTTGACTTCATTTTGTAGGCCACAATTGAGGTAAATGAAGTTGAGAGTTTCATGGTTTTTAACTAAGGATATAAAAGCAGGGAACTTGGAAAAACATTCAAAGCTTAGGGGCACATTACGATGGCGGGCGGAAACACCACCGCCGTGCTGGCGGATGCAAAAAGCACCAGTTACCGCCGGCACGCAGCAGTCCACACGCCCGTCCAATTACGATGCGAAAAGTAGGCCAAACACCGCCGGCAAGCCAGCAACACCGTCCGCCATCAAAGTGCGCCCGTACACGTAGCGGCGCAGCCCAACTGACACACACCGTCCGACGAAACACGTCCCGCCCGGCGCATAAATTACAATGCCGCAAACAAACGGCTCCCATGGCCAAGAGATACCGTACGAGAAACCGAAGCGGTAACACGGATGCCGAGCACGGACAACGAAGAAGCGGCTCCCCGAGCATGAATCCAGCACTGCAGGCCCTCCCCATGCTTCTGCTGATGCACCACCAAGGACGCAACGTACCGCGGAGACGCAGGTAGGCACACACACAACAAGTGCACGCAAACAGCGCACACAGTGCAAGGGCGGAAAAAGCGGACAACCCCCCACCAGCGCGTGTACACTACACATCCACCATTGCATCCACATATGACACACAGGCCAAATCGTAACATCGCGGAACACATGTGTACACACCACCTGGGACTAGGAACCAACCACCCCGTCACGGCCCCAAAGCGCCGATGACGCCGCCACACATGCGCACAACGCAGAGGCCAACCGCAGCGCCATGCATGCGTCGCACACAGACACAGGGACACAACCAAGCAGCACACACATCAGCCCCACCCCGAACGCACATGACACGTGACAGGCCTGCCACAGACATGTCCCCAACGCCCAATTCACGGACAACACCCAACGCCACACAACCGACGCACACATGTCAGTGAAGACACGCAACAGCAGGACACACCCCAGTGTAACAAACATGGCGTAGCACACAGCGGCAGCAACACCAACTAGGAGAAGCAGGGCCCCTTCGGGAAGAGGAACGCCAGTACCACACAGAAACACCCATACCACCCTGCACATATGAACAAGACATATAAAACGGAACACCAAAGAGCCCGGGGACCGACAACAGGTGGCCCAAGAATAACATTCACACACAAGGCCCAACGCAGAGCGGAAAGGCAGCCTGCCGCCCACACAAGGGAGAGCAGACAGCACTGAATGACCTTCCATTCCAACTCCGAAACCACAGCCCTACGACAGAAGCCGGTGAATACAGCCATTGTCCAAGAATAGACCAACACAGGCATGCCGAGGAGACCGACCACAGGGCAGATAGCGCATATCACAGAAGCACACAACGGACGGGGAAGAAAGAAGAAAACACTCCCCCATGTCGGCCACATGCAAGTTAATTGGAAGGAGTCACACATCACTGACCTTGAACTGTCTGAGAAGCATGTGGGAAGAGGGCCCGTGTCCTCCAAACAAGCCAACAGAACACAAGTCCTGTCTCCCTACGACTACACAGAGCTCACAGCAACCTCGGAGCGTGCACATTGCAGACTGCACACACAGCCGGAGCACGCCACCTCAACGAACCGCTGCGAAATGGCAACTGCAACACACCTACCCAACTACGCCGAACAGCTCAAGCTGTACAAAACCAACCTGTTCCATACATTGGGATGCGATCTCCTGTCCCTGCTGAACGTAAGTTACCGACTGACTTACCGCATCACATTGTTCAGCTGCGTCATGCCCGTCTTCTACTGTCGGAGGTGTCCCTACCAGCATCCCGTCGAGATATGCCTCTCCAACCCGGCATGTCTGAAGGCGGACCTGCTACCACTACTCCTCCCTCTGGACGCACACGACAGGGCCTGCTCTGCCTATGAGGCATGGCGTATGTGGCCAACATCGCACCCGCACTGAAATGGGACCACTGTGCCTCCACACGACGGATCATCGAGAACAGCTACATCGAATGTCACCCAGCATGCCCCATCATGGTCCTCCAAGGGACAACTTACGAACAACACATTGACAGCCACCATCCGCTACATTGGCTGGCAAACATGTACACCACCAATGACATGGAAGCCCTGCTGGACGGCATCGCATACCTGACAACCTGTAAATTCGTCGGACCACAACGCAGGTTCCCCGAGTGACCTATGATGTCCAACCCCGCACCCATGCTTAGCTTCCGCACGGACTGGCCAGTCACCACCACAACAGCCATACCAAACGACCGGCAACTGTAACCACACCATCAACGACATCGCCATGACATCGGATATGACCGGGACATGCACACTGTTCCCCATCACATCCAGGAACACCGCATGCATCGTGGGAGGCAGTGGCATGGGCTCTGTGTATTGCACCCACATGGACGGAACTGCACGAACAACCAGGACACGACATGGATCCAGCGCACATGGACACACACACCGCTCAGTGGACATGAATAGGTCGCCTGGAGTCTGTGGGTGCTGCACCCCTCCCACTCCCGCCCCGGGAATCCCATACCAGGACCTTTGCATGGACGACAAGTGCATACAACAACAACACGACCCCAGTGACTGTGACATGTCCAGTAACCACCACAGTGCAACAACAAGTGGCACGCCGCTGCATGCACGCAAGCACATGCCCTGATGTCATCTCACATGCACGCGTGCATGAGGAACAACCGCAGCAAACCTGTCACATGGAACTGAGATGGACTGTGCCCATGATGCCAAGCGGTCTGGTAGGCTACATGTATACCGTCTGTGACAAAGTCCGCAGCTCCGCAGCTATACGTAAATGTACATTAGCACAGCCTTGGCCAAGCAGATGTCACTCTGAAGCCCACATCCCACATGCAACAGCCAATCACATGTAACCCCACACCCTATCCCATTTGCAATCATGCTCAGTATATCCTCAACATGTATTCCGCTGCCAGTAGTGTCCACTATACTGCATCACAGAGGACAGAAGACTCAATATAATGTTTGAAACCAAAACTGTCTCCGCTGACTCATTTCACAAGTACGAATGAGAGAGGATGAGAGTATGTGAAGTACACGGCAGTCGTGACATGACCATGTAGTCCACTGGTATTGGATGTCAACGCAAATGAGTAGCACTACTGTGGAAGACACACATGTGTCGTGTGAAGTCGTATGGACGCAGTGCTCAGGTGGGTGGGTGCGACGGGTAGATGCGCACATGCCAAGTTGGAGCACGCCGTGTTGGGAGGGCTCATGAACAGTACACCACCGCTTCCCTGGGCATTGTGAGAGGACACCTGTCGGGGGGAGTGAACACGTGTGTGCACAGCAGCCGGGCACACGTACAAAGCGGTACCAGGCGCACCTCAGCCCACCCTCTGTGGACAAGCTGGATCCTGTTGTGCGCCCGCCATGCCCCTTGACAAGGCACACACAGCCCAAGTCGACCAGGTGTAACCCCAACATAGTCAATCCGCACAGGCGATACAGGGCACGGGATGGCAGTGGAGCATGGTGTGTGAGAGGTCTCCTCGCGCTCCTCCTGGTCATATCACGCAGGCAATAGAACCTCAACGTCTAGCATGGCACAAGTCAAATGGAAGTGTAGGGGGACGCACCACAGCACGAGCAGCACTGACGTCACGGGAGGTGGCTCGCACCATCCCATCCATTGCCCATCATACCAACCACGCCACATGCCATTGCGACTAAGTGCAAGCGCGTGCGCCACCACCCCCGAGCCCTCCCCAGAGAGGCCAAAGAGTGAATGTGTGGGCCATCAGCCGCAGACGGACGCGGCCTGGCCGCAAGGGCAGCCACAGCCACTGGGTGTCGCAGGTGGCGGATCCGGAAGGCGAAGACTGTGATGCATAGTCCATGCAGGCCGGGTCTCCATTTGGGGCACCACGCAGGTGGACGGCGTCCCGCCACACATCATACCCTGAGACAGCCCACTCGTGCAACTGGACCCACACATACACTCCTTTCCCTCTCTGGTGCGAGCTTGGGGCTGCCTGTGCAGGCGCTAGCCTCGCAGGTGAGCATGCATATTGGGGGAGCGAGGGGAGGACATGAGGGCTGGGGCGAAGATGACTGTATCACTGTCAGTAAGTACAAGGGATGACCCAGATGTGGAAAGGAAGAGACGTGTCCCGTGTGTACTGCAACTAGTCGCCAATCCAACTACCCCCATGTCCGGAATGTAAGCCCGCACCTAGGCCCGCCCATCCGCCACATCGAACATACCACCAGCACGACAACCTTCCCATTCGAAACACTGACTGGGGGTGGCGACCAGTGTACAATCATGTGTAGCCTACCCACGCGTACATGTGGGCCCTCCATGATCCATGTCACCTGCGGCAAAGTCATGACATGCGCAATGAGGGAAGTGAGGAGAGCTGTCCGCCCCACGCGCAGAAGGTGCATCAGCTCCACAGACCCAGCAGCGAGTCCAGCAGGGGTCACATGTGCAGGGGCAGCTGTGCCTGGTGTGAAGGCACATGCATATAGACAGCACATCGACCAATGTGTAGTCTGCCCACATCTACAGTCCATCATCATGCGGACATAGGAATTGAACACAGGGCAACACATCTTCAGTTGGTGCACCCACCGTGACCAACAATGCGCAATCATCGACGTACCCGCCCTGTGCATGGCCCCCCACCCAACGGAGGCACATCCAGTGCCACCATCCCACACACACAAGCCTTCCACGGAACATGCTGTGTCCAATGGTCAGTACAGAGTCAGCGCCCATCTGGTGGATCCTGAACAGGAGACACATGCACACACATGCCAGCTCCCACTATGTACGTCTGCCACCTGGCACGTGCAATGTAACCTCTCACCTGTGACGTGTGACTGCAAGCACACAGCCGTCTTGGCATGGGGCTGTCAATGTGGACACCTGTCAATGTTTCGGGAGGTGTGATCCGTACAGTGCTGTACATAGGGTGCAGTGCTGACACCTACTACTGTCTCATATCCCCTCGTGCCACAGGTCCCACTTGTTTTGGCCGCTCAGCCTGTGCCCACATCGTCGTCGTCGTGTGCCATACTCATCCAGCCGCGGAAGCAGTTCCATGCTCAGCAGACATTCATGTTGCCGTGGCGTTGCCGCTTGACGGATATGCAGTCAGTCCCCATCAGCACGCCCCACAAGTCATTGGGGCCTAGATCCCCATGTGCATGCACATGGCAGTGGTTCGTATCACTAGCCATTGCCATTGTTGGGAGACCTGTGTAAGTGTATTGTGGCCGTGCCGTCCCAGCTTGACAGCTGGGCTGTGGCTCATGTGCTTGCTCAGTCATGTCAGTGATGTGTATGCGAAATTGCTATGTGTCGTGTTGTTTTGACATGTGTCCTCTGCCATTGTCCCTAGGCAGAGACCGAACATTGACCGCCCATACCAATTGCTGGCGGACATGGACGATACAGAGGTTATTAGGAAGTTTCGGCTGGACAGGCCAACCCTGCATCGACTGTGTGCCATGTTAGAACCCCATCTCCGTCCCCGCAGGGTGTATCCGACTGCTGTCACCCCCACGGCTAAGGTGATGGCCGCCATGCATTTCTTCGCCACTGGGTCATTCCAGCACACAGTGGGCATTGGAGGAGGGATGTCCCAGCCCATGTTCAGCAAGGTGCTGAGGGATGTACTGGCAGCCATGATGCTGTACCGAAACAGGTACATCCGCTACCCCAGGGCTCGTGAATTGGCGGCAGTGAAGGGTGCATTCTATGCCCTTGGCAGAATCCCACACGTCGTTGGAGCCATTGACTGCACACATGTCGGCCTTGTTCCACCACAGGCCACTGAGCACCTGTACCGCAACAGGAAGCACACGCACTCCCTGAATGTGCAAGTGGTGTGCCTTGCGGACATGGTGATCACCCACGTGTGTGCAAAGTTCCCAGGCTCGGCCCATGACGCACACATAATGCGCAACAGCATCTTGCCACGACTGATGTCCAATATGCAACAGGATCGTGCCTGTATTGTCGGTGAGTATGTGGAGTGGTGTAGCGTGCTGGTTGTGCGATGCTGTCCCCTGTCCAGTTGGAATTGCAACGGTTCTCTGTGTCCCTCACACCCAGGTGACTCTGCGTACCCGAATGGGGCATGGCTGCTCAGTCCATTGAGGAATCCTCGCACCCCAGCAGACGATCGCTACAATGAGGCACATGGGAGGACCAGACGTGTGGTCGAGCGTACCTTTGGCCTCCTCAAGTCCAGGTTCAGGTGCCTGGACCACACCGGGAGTGCGCTGGTGTACTCCCCACAGAAGGTGTGCCAGATAGTGGTGGCGTGCTGCATGCTGCACAATCTGGCCATTCGGAAGCAGATCCCCCTCATCGTGGATGACGGAGATCAACCAGGGCCCCAGCCCTCAGACCAGGACAGCTCGAGTGAGGAGGACAGCGGAGAGGAGGAAGCTGGTAATGTGCGGCAGCAGCTCATCGCCCGCTACTTCACTTGACGGTGAGTGTCCATGTACGATGGCTGATGTGGCTGTATCTGTGCAGGTGTGTGTGTGCTGTGGCAGGGTGGCCATTTGTTCACTGCGTGCTGTGTGTCAACGCTCCATGGCCAGGGTAGTATGCCACTGTTGGTGGCTGTGGCATTGTGCCCTATTGCTCTGTGCGATGTGTGTACATTGCTTGTAGTTGTTGACATGTACTGTGTGATGGGTGTGTGACACACTCATTGAATGTGCTCCTGTTCTGTCTCCCACCCCTAGGTCCCTACAGGCCCTCCGGATTCAATTGCCATGCCACGCATCAGGTGCCTTTCCGCCCAAGGTGGCCGTTGTATTCCGTACAAATAAAACACAGGGCACAAACAGCAGTTAGTGAAAAAGGTGCATTTATTACAAACTGTGACATGTGATTGTGTGTAAGGTGATGACAAAAGTGGTGCGTGCAGTGACAATGAGCTGTCGGTCATGGCTGCGTGATGATCAGGGTGTACCCACTGGTTCTATGTCCATAGTCCAACACACACATGCCATCCAGATGGCTGTGTGGAGTGGGATCGTAGTCCAAGTCAATGCAGTGGCTGGTCAAGGAAGGCTGGCGGAAGGCTGGCTGGCTGCCTCACTTGCGTTTGGAGCGTGCGAAGTCCTCCCGGGAGATCTGTTTCCACTTCGGACGGCCCCTTCCACGTTTGCGAGGGGGTGCCTGCTTGCGACATGCTGGTGGTTGAGGTGTGCTCACTGGCTGTGGACGCAGGGGAACTGGACACTGCTGCTCCACCCTGCGCCCCGGCAGGTGGTGGCGGAGGGGAGCTGCTGTCCCTGGCTGTGACCTCACCGCCACCACCAGCTGTCCCATGAGGTCCACGATTTGGCCCATACGGGCGTCCATGGACCTCAGCACCCCCAGCACCTCACGCGTGTCTGAAGCAGACCGGACCCATTGTCCTTGGGCCTCTTCATAGGCCCCAAGGACTCTGGCCATTTGAGGCAGGGCATGGCTCCCAGGGGAGGCTGGCGTTTCCCTGACCCTGCTCCTCCTACCAGTCCTGCTGCCACCGGCCTGCCCACTAGCCACATTGCTCACCACGGTCCTCGCTGTGGCTCCCAGGGTGGATCCAGTCGGCCGGGCCACCACCTGCGCTGGGGCTGGTGCCAGCGAAGACGTGGCGGTGGTGGCGGCGGTGGTGGTCGGTGCGGCGATGGTGGCGGTTGCGGCAGTGGTAGTGGCCACAATGACCGTGGGTGTGGCCGCAACGACAGTGGCAGCAGGGGGCTGGGAATGTTCAGCAGCCCTGGATGATGGGTTGGTGGGTAGGAGGGGTCCTGGGGAGCGGCTGGGCCCTGCCACACCAGATGGGCCTGCTTGGTGGTCCGTGTCCGAAGAGGAGGACAGATCCTCCAGATCCGTGTGTCCTCGTTGGGGGCTTGTAGGCTGGCTGTGCTGGCTGCTGGCTCCATCCCCAGCATCCAGCAGTTCGTCACCTGTGGAGAGAATGAGATTTGTTATTGTGTTGCACCTGGCGAAGTATGTATTTGTCGTCTGACATTGACAGTTCGTGCAATCTCGTACATGGGTTTCCCGGAGGCGTGTGTGTGGCTGTAGCATCTGTAGTTGTGTGTGCTTGGCAATGGGACTGTGTGCTGTGCACATGTGGCATGGGACGGATTGGCCATGCCGATGGGTGTGTTGCTGTGCCCCTACTTATTGTGACTCTGGTGTATGCGGGCTCCTGGCCCATCCTGGGTCTGGTTTGTACTTTGCTTTTGGTGTTCAGATGGGACGCTTAGGAACGCATATGGCAACATGGGGGCCATGCCCCAGATTCGCATTTGGGAGGGAATATGCTTTTGGGGTTCAAATGGAACGCTTAGGAACGCATATGGCAACATGGGGGCCATGCCCCAGATTCGCATTTGGGAGGGAATATGCTTTTGGGGTTCAAATGGAATGCTTAGGAACGCATATGGCAACATGGGGGCCATGCCCCAGATTCGCATTTGGGAGGGAATATGCTTTTGGGGTTCAAATGGAACGCTTAGGAACGCATATGGCAACATGGGGGCCATGCCCCAGATTCGCATTTGGGAGGGGATATGCTTTTGGGGTACATGCTGTGAGCCATGGGTGCCGAAAGTGAGATGTGTTGTGGCAGCATGACAGTGCATGGTTTGAGGTGTGTGCATGCTTGACATGGCCTGCATATTTGCTGTCTGTTGTGATTACTGGACATGGCATTGGACGCATCGTTATGAGTGAGTGATAGTTGTGTGCCAGCCAACGTATTGCAGTTGTCCCATCTCCTTGGTGTGCGTGCTGCCCTGTGCCATGTGCATCACTGCAGTGCTCGGGGGGGTGTGGCCCATGTTGTGTGTTGTTGCTCACAGTGTGTCGTGCGCTTAATTGACTTCTGGCACATGGTTGGTCATGGGCATGTATCTTAGCGTGACTGCTGTATGTGTGGCAGCTGTGCGGATGACATGCCTTTCATGAGACTGGGGCTGACGGATGGGATGGATGGTATGTTGTATGTGCATGGTGTGTCTGTGAGTTTGATGGGTTCAGTGGTGTTCGTGTGCATTTATGTTGTTCCGCTCTGTTGCGTCTAGTGTTGTTTGTCTTACATAGGCGTAGTTGTGGGGTGTGTGGTTGACAGGCAGTAGGGGCTACATGGACAGGACTTCAATGGTGTTTCGGTTGTGTGTGATGAGTTGCACAGTGGCTGCCGTGTGGGACTATATTCAGTGTGGCTTGTGCATGCAGACGTGGCTCCTTGGGTGTTGCTATGTCTGTGATGGGTCATGTGGGGTGTGAGTCTGTTGTTCATGTCCGTGTGCACATTGTTCACTTGTTCGTGACGGTGGGCGGTGCTGCGTGTTCGTCTGCTACGTGACATGTCCCATGTGTTGGTCGTGTTATGGTCCTCATGCCTCCAGTAATCCAGCCCTGTCCAGTTTCCCACCTGCAAGTTGTTCGTGCGTGCACTGTACTGGATGCCACATGGCTCTAAGCGGGGGGTGCTCCATGTTGCAGGTCTGTGGGGGTGGGGGGGTGTTGTGGGTCGTGGTAGTGGCTGGACACCCACTGACACCGATTGCTGTGGACCGTGATGTCTGCCTTTCGGCTGTTGTTGTGCACTGCGGTGGCTGACACGTGGCTGTGGGGTGTGGGGGATGCTCCTCCTTGCTGTGCTGTGGGACTGGGGCCTGGTGTGTGTTGTACTTGGGCTGTCCACCCTCCCACCCACTGCACTTTGTGTTCCTGCCACTTACCTGTTACTTGTCGGTTAGTGCAGCTGTGGCGGACACATGGGTGTGGTGGGTGCTCGTTGTGGCGCTTCTGGCATATTTGGGGACCTGTTGGTGGTTACGTGGCTGGCTGAGTGTACACATGTCCCCACGCATCTTACAGTTGTTCGGTTTGGGCTGTGTGTGGTGGTGTCTGTTGCATGTGTGTGTGATGTGTTGTGTATTGTGTGCTGGACATGGGGGTGTTTGTCCCTGGGAGCTGTGGCATGGTAGTTGCGCATGTGAGTACATAGCGGTGTGCTGGTATACATTAGTTTGTACTTACCAGCCTCCACTCCCCCTGCTAATCGGGCGAGGATCTCCGGATGTATTACGACTCGCACCTTCTCCTCCCACGCTTTGAAGGTCTTAAAGAGCGCGGGATTCCCTCCGCCAGTGACGGCAGCCAGCTCTCTGTTTTTGCCCTCCTTCTTCTTGACCAGGCTCTTTACGTCATTCCAACGTTTGTTAATTTCTACTCTGTTCCTGGGCAGGGTCCCGACTGCATTGACCTGGTCTACGATCCGGTTCCACATTCTGTTTCTGGTGGCTAGTGGTGTGTGCTGGACCATGTTCCCATAGATTTGTGGGTACACCTTGATGATCTCGTCGACCATGACCGTCAGCTCCATGGGCGTGAACTTGGGCATTCTTTGTGGTGCCATGGTGTTTGTGGTGCTGGTGCGGTGTGTGTTGTGTAATGTGCAGGGGGTTTGTGGTGCCGGTGTTTGGTGGTGGTGGTGGTGGTGTTTGGTGGTGGTGGTGGTGGTGGTTGTGATGTGTGCGTTTCTGTGGTGTGCTGCTGTCCTTGCTGTGTCACTGTGTCCTCTCCTCTCCTCTCTGGTTTGCAATGTAGCAAGGGGTTGTGGTCTGTGGGAGTGCTGCTTTTGTACTCACCTATGTGGGTGTGTCCTCATGGTCTGTTGTTTTCAGGTGTGTTGTGTCTGGGGTTCTGGCCTTTGTATTTTTTGGTTGTCCGGGGGTGTTTTCGGGATGTGTACTGTGCTTGTGTATTTGTGCGTGCCTTGCTGTGTGGACTTGTTGGCCATGTTGTGTGCTATTGGTTTTGTGTGCGGATGGTTTCTGTGCAGGTACGTTGGCGCCATGGCTTCTGCCGTGTCGATTCTCATCGGCGTTGTTTGCGCTGGCGGGCGGTATATTTGTGGTTTTTCCGCGCTCATGTCGGTGCGATCGTAATTTCACGTGCGGTGTGTCGGCCGTGAGGGCGGGCGGTTTTGTGTTGTCGTGCGTGTTTCCGTCCGTGGCGGGCGGTTTGACTCCGACTCGGACGTTGGCGGGCGGTATTTTGTGTGGTTTTTCCGCCAATGGCGGTTTTCGGTTTGTGTAATCGTAATGGCGTGGTCGGTGTTCAGACGGTGTGTGCGGGCGGATTTTTGCCGCTTCCATGCCTGGCGGATTTATTTACGCCGGGTATCGTAATGGGCCCCTTAGTTTGTATTTTAATTTCTTTATATTTTATTTATTTGCTAATTTATTAAATGTTTTGTAATTGATTTCCTAATATTTCGTATGTTTCATTCAAATATATATTTATATATAGATAGATATATAGATAGGTAGTTATGCCTTTTATAGTAGTAAATGGAATAAATTAATAAACAAATATGAACATGTGAAATATATGTTTTTGACAATTGCGTCACATATATATATATATATTCACTGAAAAAACCACAGGTTTCAGGGACGTTATAGTTAGTTGGTCATTTCACTTGTACAAAACCAGAGAAATTCGAACGTTATAGTTAGTTGAGCTAACTATAACTCGCGCCCCCGCAATGCACTGCTGACGACATCTCAAGTGACATCACTGATGACATCACTGATGATATCATCCAGTGACTGTGTTTTGTCTGTAAAGTTTAAATATGTTTTATATATATATATATATATATACACCAAGGTGTATTGAAGAATGAGTGGGTGTATAAGTGTCTGAATGGATGATTTAGTAGGTGTGTGACTGACTGTATAAGTGAGTGATTAAATGTGTCTTACTGAATGCATGGGTTAGTGACTAAAGTGTGTGAATGTCTGTATCAGTCTGTTAGTTGGTGTGTAAGCAGCTACATGGGTTGGTGAGTAGCTACATGAGTGTCTATATGGGTTATTGATTGGTTGTCTGAGTATCTGTATGGGTGCCTGAGTGTCTGTGTGGGTGGGTGGGGGTATGTGGCTCTGTGCATAGATGTGTGAGTGGGTGATTCACTGGGTGTATGGGTTCAAGAGTGCATCTGTGAAGGGCTGTATGGGTGGGTGAGTGTGTGTATGGGTGTGTTGGTGAGTGAATGGATGTCTCAGTGGTACATGTGTGAGTAACTACATATGTAAAAGGCAGTATTTGTGAGTGTTAGAGTATATAAATGACTGTGAGAGTGAGTGATTGTGAGAGTGGCTGTATGGATGAGTATGTGCTTGTGTCAGTGATTGTATAAGAGAGTAAGTATGTGTTAGTATCTGTATGAATAAGTAAGGTGGTGTGTGTATAACTGTATAGGTGAGTAAATGGGAGTGTGATTGATTCTTTGCATGACTGACTAGGTGTGTGAGTAACTCTATGGATAAGTGGTGGTGTGTGAGTGTCTGTATAGGTGTATGAGTGCATATGATAGTGCTGTATTGATGAGTGACTGCATGTATGAGTGATTGTATGGATGAATGAGTGGATGTGTGTGTAGACATAGGAATCAGTGAGTGGGTATGTAGTAACTGGTGTTGGTGTGTCTATGGTTTTGAAAATGGTAGTCTGTATTTTAGAGTGGGTGTATCAAAGGTTATATTAGGGTATGAGGAGGTGCATCAGATTATCATGTGGATGATGTCATCAGCGATGTCATCAGTGATGTCATTTGAGATGTCATCAGTGATGTCATCAGTGATGTCACTGACCATGTCATGAATGATGTAATATGTGACGTCATCAGCAGTGCATTGCGGGGGGGCGAGTTATAGTTAGCTCAACTAACTATAACGGCCGAATTTCTCTAGTTTTCTACGAGTGAAATGTCCAACTAACTATAATCTCCCTGAAACCTGTGTTTTTTTCAGTGAATTTCTAAGGTTTTTTAAATGCTAATTTCTAACTATAACGTCCCTAGAAACCTATGGTTTTTTCAGTGAATTTCAAAGGTTTTTTAAATGCTAATTTCTAACTATAACGTCCCTGAAACCTATGGTTTTTTCAGTGAATTTCAAAGGTTTTTTAAATGCTAATTTCTAACTATACCGTCCCTGAAACCTATGGTTTTTTCAGTGAATTTCTAAGGTTTTTTAAATGCTAATTCCCAACTATAACGTCCCTGAAATCTATGTTTTTTTTCAGTTAATTTCAAAGGTTTTTTAAATGCTAATTTCTAACTATACCTACAGAGGTAGGACATGTGCAGAAAGAGGAAGAAAAGTGCAGAAAGAAGCAAGAGAAATGCAGAAAGAGGCAACAGAAGTCCAGAAAGACGAAGAAAGGTGCAGAAAGAAGCAAGAGATATGCAGAAAGAACCAACAGAGGTGCAGAAAGAGGCCTTGTTGCAAAGTCATCCTGTGCTCGCCAACTTTTTGCTGACTGGTATTGGTGGTAACAAACTCTGACTAACCAAGCCCGGAGCCAGTGCTATGCTGAAAGACACTTAGAATACAGTGAAAACACCTACATATTCTAGGGTACACTATGGGTTGGGGTACCCCTGTGATTGGCTTGACCTCCCCTGTAAGGCCCTAGTACATACTAGGGCAGGGGGATTAAAACTACCTCTAAGTCAGAGGTGCAGAAAGAGGCAAGAGAAGTGCAGAAAGAAGCAACAGAGGTGCCAAAAGAGGCAAGAGAGATGCAGAAAGAAGCAAGTGAAGTACAGAAAGAGGCAACAGAGGTGCAGAAAGACACAAGAGAGGTGCAGAAACAAGCAAGAGAAGTGCAGAAAGAGGCAAGAGAATTGCTGAAAGAAGCAACAGAGGTGTAGAAAGAAGCAAGAGAAGTGCAGAAAGAGGCAAGTGAGGTGCAGAAAAAAGCAAGAGCAGTGCAGAAAGAACCAACAGAGGTGCAAAAAGATGCAAGAGGGGTGCAGAAAGAGGTAGGAGAGGTGCACAAAGAGGCAAGAGAGGTACAGAAAGAGGCAGGAGGCATGCAGAATGAAGGAAGAGAAGTGCAGAAAGAGGCAAGAGCATTGTTGATAGAAGCAACAGAGGTGTAGAAAGAAGCAAGAGAAGTGCAGAAAGAGGCAAGTTAGGTGCAGAAAGAAGCAAGAGCAGTGCAGAAAGAACCAACAGAGGTGCAAAAAGAGGCAAGAGGGGTGCAGAAAGAGATAAGAGGGGTGCACAAAGAGGCAAGAGAGGTACAGAAAGAGGCAGGAGGGGTGCAGAAATAAGGAAGAGAAGTGCAGAAAGAAGCAACAGAGGTGCTGAAAGAGGCACAAAGGGTGCAGAAAGAGCAAGAGAAGTGCAGAAAGAAGCAACAGAGGTACAGAAAGAGGCAAGAGAGGTGCAGACACAGGCAGGAAAGGTGCAGAAAGAGGGAACAGGGTTGCAGAAAGAAGCAATAGAGGTGCAGAAAGAGAATAGAGGGGTACAGAAAGAGGCAAGACGGGTACAGAAAGACGCAAGAGAGGTGCAGAAACAAGCAAGAGAAGTGCAGAAAGAGGCAAGAGAATTGTTGAAAGAAGCAACAGAAGTGTAGAAAGAAGCAAGAGAAGTGCAGAAAGAAGCAAGTGAGGTGCAGAAAGAGGCAAGAGAGGTGCAGAAAATGGCAAAAGAGCTACAGAAAGAGGCAAGAGGGATGCAGAAAGAGAAAAGGGAGGTGCAGAAAGAGGCAAGAGGGGTGGAGAAAGACGCAAGAGAGGTACAGAAACAGGCAAGAGAAGTGCAGAAATAGGCAAGAGAATTGCTGAAAGAAGCAACAGAGGTGTAGAAAGAAGCAGGAGAGGTGCAGAAAGAAGCAAGTGAAGTGTAGAAAGAAGCAAGAGAGGTGCAGAAAGAGAGAAGACGAGTGCAGAAAGAGACAACAGAGGTGTAGAAAGAAGCAAGAGAGGTGCAGAAAGAGGCAAAAGAAGTACAGAAAGAAGCAACAGAAGTGCAGAAAGAAGCAACAGAGGTACAGAAAGGGGCAAGAGAGGTGCAGAAAGAGGGAGGAGGGGTGCAAAAAGAGGTAAGAAGGGTGCAGAAAGACACAAGAGAGGTGCATAAACAAGCAAGAGAAGTGCAGAAAGAGGCTAGAGAAATGCTGAAAAAAGCAACAGAGGTGTAGAAAGAAGCAAGAGAGGTGTAGAAAGAAGCAAAAGAAGTGCAGAAAGAAGCAAGAGAGGTGCAGAAAGAGGGAAGACGAGTGCAGAAAGAGACAACAGGGATGCAGAAAGAAGCAAGAGAGGTGCAGAAAGAGGCAAAAGAAGTGCAGAAAGAAGCAACAGAAGTGCAGAAAGAAGCAACAGAGGTACAGAAAGAGGCAAGAGAGGTGCAGAAAGAGGGAGGAGGGGGGCAAAAAGAGGCAAGATGGGTGCAGAAAGAAGCAAGAGAGGTACAGAAAGAAGCAAGAGAAGTGCAGAAAGAAGCAACAGGGGTGCAGAAAGCGGCTAGAGAGGTGCAGAAAGAGGCAAGACAAGTGCAGAAAGAAGCAACAGAGGTGCAGAAGGAGGAAAAAGAACTGCAGAAAGAGGCAAGAGAGTTGCAGAAACAGGCAAAAGGGGTGTAGAAAGAGGGAACAAGTGTGCAGACAGAGGCAAGAGAGGTGCAGAAAGACGGAAGAGGGGTACTGAAAGAGGCAAGAGAGATGCATAAATTTGCAACAGAGGTGCAGAAAGAAGCAAGAGCAGTGCAGAATGAACCAACAGAGGTGCAGAGAGAGGCAAGAGTGGTACTGAGAGAGGTAAAAGAAGTACAGAAAGAAGCCAAAGAGGCAAGAGAACAGCAGAAAAAGGCAAGAGAGGTGCACAAAGAGGAAGGAGAGGTGCACAAAGAGGCAAGAGGGGTGCAGAAAGAGGCAAGAGGGGTGCAGAAAGAAGCAAGATAAGTGCAGAAAGAAGCAACAGAGGTGCAGAAAGGTAAGAGAGGTGCAGAAACAGGCAAGAAAGGTGCAGAAAGAGGGAACAGGGGAGCAGAAAGAGGCAATAGGGATACAGGAATTTGCAAAAGAGGTGCAGAAAGAAGCAGGAGCAGTGCAGAAGGAACCAACAGAGGTGCATAAAGAGGCTAGAGGGGTGCAGAAAGAGGCAAGACAAGTGCAGAAAGAAGCAACAGAGGTGCAGAAGGAGGCAAAAGAACTGCAGAAAGAGGCAAGACAGTTGCAGAAACAGGCAAAAGGGATGCAGAAAGAGGGAACAGGTGTGCAGACAGAGGCAAGAGAGGTGCAGAAAGACGGAAGAGGGGTGCTGAAAGGGGCAAGAGGGATGAATAAATTTGCAACAGAGGTGCAGAAAGAAGCAAGAGCAGTGCAGAATGAACCAACAGAGGTGCAGAAAGAGGTAAGAGTGATACTGAAAGAGGCAAGAGAAGTGCAGAAAGTGGCAAGTGAGGAGCAGAAAGAGGCAAGAGAGGTATAGAAAGAGGCAAGATAAGTGTAGAAAGATGCAAGAGAAGTGCAGAAAGAGGCTCGAGAAGTGCACAAAGAGGCAAGAGAGGATCAGAAAGAGGCAAGAGAGGTGTAGAAAGAAGCAAGAGAAGTGCAGAAAGAGGCAAGTGAGGTGCAGAAAGAGGCAAAAGAGGTGCAGAAAGAGGCAAGATGTACAGAAAGAGGCAATCGAAGTGCAGAAAGAGGCAAGAGATCTGCAGAAAAAAGCAAGAGAGGTACAGAAAGAGGCAAGAGAGGTGCAGAAAGGGGCAAAAGATCTTCAGAAAAAATCAACAGAGGTGCAGAAAGAGGCAAGTGAAGTGCAGAAAGAAGCCAGTGACGTGCAGAAAGAGGGAGAAAGGTACAGAAAGAAGCAAGAGAAATGCAGAAAGAGGCAAGAAAGGCACAGAAAGAAGAGAGGTTTGTGCACCATTAGTACCAGTTTAACACCCACATTTTGCAATAAGTAACACGTGACCATTCCAGCTTTGCAAAGAGCCTTTCACCACGCTGTAACACGTGACGCTGCATTTTTGGGAACATTTGAGACGTTTGAGCTAGAAACAAGGCTTTTTTTGTTCAAATCTGCAGATTAGGCAGCAGATGATGGAATATTTGGCAAATGTGGAAAATGTTTAATTATGTGAAAATTGGTGCAGCTGAACAGTCACATAATTCCAGTGCCCTGCTCATACCTCCGACTAGGTCCAGAAGTGCTCCTCAGTGGTTCCTTCTGTTTTTTGTGTCTCATTGAGTTTATAGTTTAACTTCTATGGAAACGAGGAAGACTAAACCTGAGGTTACCACTCCACAACACAGACTACAATACCACATAATTACTCTCCAAAACACATAATCCCACTCCACATAATTCCTATACACTAAATACCACATACTTTCTATTCACATAATTTCACTGCACAACATACCACATAATTCCACTACACACAATGTACATCCACTCTACACCCAAAAATATTAGTAAAATTCTTTTACATTTACAACGCCAATAGCTCTGACTCTCGCAAAAGCGAGACCAATTACTTTACAAATGCTTCTTTAACTGGTAGTCACGTTTGCAGAGTGGTGCAGAAAGGGGGCTTGGCCTCTGACTAGCGCTCAGGAATTCCTCTGCGTAGGACTTACAGGAGGTACCAGGAGGGCTTCTTGGCCCCCAAAGTTCCTCAGGAGTAAAGTGGACTTCATCCCCCAACCAGTACTGTGCCAGGAGGCGCGTTTGCATTGTGGTGGAGAAAGAGGGGCGTGGCCTCCAAAGACCTCTTAGCAATCCCACTGTGTGGGACTTAGTGGAGGTAATAGGAGAGGAAGTTGGCCCCCAAGGACAACCTTGGGGGCCAACTACCCCTCCTATTACCTCCAGTAAGTCCCTCACAGCGGGATTGCTAAGTTGTCATAACAGGCCGTGCCCCCTTTCCCCACCACTCTGCAAATGCACTCCCTGGCGCGCTCTTGGATGGGGATTAAAGTCCCCTTCACTGCTGGGGGTGCTTAGGGGCCAACTAGCCTACCTGATACCTCCAGTATGCCCTAGATAGTGGGGTTGCTGATAGGTGGGCACAGGCCACGCCCCCTTTGTCCACCACTCTGCAAACGCACCTCCTGGCACACTCTTGGTTGGGGGATGAAGTCCCCTTGCCTCCTGAGAGTCCCTGGGGGCCAACTAGCCCACCAGGTACCTCCAGTAAGCCCCACACAGCTGGATTGCTGAGAGTGGTCCGAGGCCACACCCCCTATTTACACCACTCTGCAAACGCGCCTCCTGGCACTTTGCTGCTCGGGGGGTGAAGTCCACTTTAGTCCTGAGGTCCTCAGGACACAAGAGGACCTCATCACCCCACCAGCAGTGTGCCAAGAGGCGTGTTTGCAGAGTGGTGTAAAAAGGGGCGTGGCCTCGGACCACCTCTCAGCAATCCCACTCTGTCTGGCTTACTGGAGGTACCTGGTGGGCTAGTTGACTCCCAGGGACCCTCGGGAATAAAGGGGACTTAATCCCCCAACTTAGAACGCACCAGGGGCACGTTTGCAGAGTGGTGCAGGGAGGGGGCGGGGCCTACAGCGATATGCCGGCTTTTTTTAAATTTGGTTTTTGGAAGGGGGCTGTGTGGACCCCCTTCCCTTTATTATTTTTGGGCCCTGGGGGCCCCATCCCCCAGGGCCTGAGCATTTTATTTTTTTAAATGGGAGGAGCTGCGCGGCCCCCTCCCATGGCCGATTTCGGCTCCGGGGACCCCATCCCCCGGGGCATGGCCACATATTTAATCTTTTTTATTTATTATTTTAAAGGAGGGGGGCTGCGCGGCCCCCCTCCTGAGGCCAATTATTGGCCCCGGGGACCCCATCCCCCGGGGCTGTGCCTCGATCTTTTTTTTTTTTTTTTTTTAATTAGGGAAGGGGGCTGCATGACATGCAGCTCCCTTGCCCAAAGCAATTCTGCTTTGCTTCTTAGAAGCGAGAGCAGGTTTCCTGCTCTCGCTTCCAAGAAGCAAAGCAGTGTTTGCTATGGCAGGGCGGGAGCCGTGCTCCCACCCTGCCATAGCAAACGGCAATGTCCCGGGGTTGGGCACCCTGGGACATTGCAGGAGCTGGCCCTGGGGGGTGGCGGTCCCAAGGGCCATCGAGGGCTCAAGGAGGGGGGCCGCGCGGCCCCATCCCATCATTTGCACAGCCCCGGGGAGGTGGTGGTCCCCGGTGCCGGGGGTCCGCAATGGACCCCCATATGTAAATGAGGTGGTGGTCCCTGGGGCCGTGTGGGGGGGCACGACCCCCCCACACACATTTTTTTTAAAAGATCAGAGCCCCGGGGAGGTGGCGGTCCCTAGGGCTGCGGGGAGGCCGCGTGCCCCCGCGTTTAATTATTAAAGCCCCGGGGAGGTGCCGGCCCCCGGGGCTGCGTGGGGGGAGGCATAAGCCCCCCCATGCCTTTTAATTACAATCAAGCCGTGGGAGGTGGCGGTTCCCGGGGCTGTGGGGGGGGCCACATGCCCCCGCATATAATTAGCATAGCCCGGGGAGGTGGTTGTCCCCGGGGCTGCGGGAGCCCCTGCGGGCCCCCTCTACATAATTACACATTGCCCCCGGGACCTGGCCCACCTGGGGGCTTATAGAAAATGAAGCACGGGAGCCCACGCTTCGTTTTTAAAAAAAAAGCTCGGCCGGATTCGCGCACCCAGCGCAAATTCGGCTGATTTTTTTTTTTTAAATGCTTTTTTGGGCCCTGGGGGTCCTTGTGGGACCGCCAAAGCAGGCCTAGGGGGTCAGGGTGTTTCTACCCTGCCCCCTTTTCTTGTTTGTCATCTTTTATTTACTGTTTTCTTGTGACTCGAAGATGGCTGCCAACACTTCCTGGTTTGGAGTGTTGGCAGCCAATCAGAATGAAACTCGTGCTCGGGAGGAGTCGCGAACCTCCTCGTTGCTCAGATATATAAATGTTTATTTTTTTAATTTCTCAGGAACTACTGAACGGATTTACACCATTAAAAAAAGGTCTCTTTCTGAACCAAGAGTTACCTTTTTACCAAATTTGGTGTAATTCCGTTCAGCAGTTCTGGCTGTAGCCTGTTCCAAAATTCCTATGGAAAATTACATGGGGAAAACACGTTTTGGGACCCTCCTTTTTTCTCGGCCCCCGCTTGACGATTCATCCCGAAACTTTCAAGACAGGAGCTGACCTGAGTGAACCATTAGCTTTGAAAATTTCGTGAAGATTCGTGAAACGGCGCCAAAGATATTGGCAAAAGAAAAAACGCTTTTTGAATAGAAACGAGGTCCTAACTATAACTACCTACTGGTGACGGCCAGTAGGAAATAAATTGTATATATATGTATATATACAATTATCACTCACATAAGTCCGGTAGTGCGGGTCTTTGCCGCGCGGCGGTCCTGAGCGGAATCTGGCATTCCTTAATTTCACCACAACTTTTTCTCCTTTGAAAGAAAAATGCTCAGGACACTCCAAGATGCTGAAATCTGTTTATTGCATAACAGATAGCCTTCTACCGACGCGTTTCGCCTTTCGGCTTGTTCACGGTAAGGCAAGCAGTGTTTCACTTCCGTATACATACACAAGTTAATTAAACATAGAAAGTCGACACGCAAATTACTGGTGAGAACTAGTGGGCGCCATATTGTAATGGTAGATCTTAGTAATTACAAGGCTCATTAGTCTCAAAAGTGCAAGTGCATCATATTTTACAGACTTTACATTTGCAATTGTTGCGCAAATTTACAAAACATCATATCCTTCATGCAAATAAAATAATCGTACACATCTAACAACGATAATTTTGGCCTGGATCAAAAATACATGGAATACAATTCCGTATCCCGCCCCAGTGGGCTTCAGGATGCATGACGTAAAGTGCCTGTGCAATAACTAATTGTAAACACGTTTTACCCAATCCGTAACAATAAAGTGCAAGTGCATCATATTTTACAGACTTTACATTTGCAAATCATCATATCCTTCATGCAAATAAAGTAATCGTCCGCATCTAGCAACGATAATTCTAGCCTGAATCAATTTATTTGCATGAAGGATATGATGATTTGCAAATGTAAAGTCTGTAAAATAGGATGCTCTTGCACTTTATTGTTACGGACAATGTGTAATTTAGGAAACAAAATAAATACTAGCCTGAGAAAGGTTCCACCGTTGTATGTCATCAAGAGAATTGGAGACTGAAAATTAACTTTATAGTAGTTTTTAAGAACTGTGATATTTCTTTATGTACACATTTTACAGGTATTAACTAGTTTATCAGTAATTTAGAGAACCAGAGAAACATTAATTGTTGGGAAGATATTTAAATAATATACATTTTGTAAGATTGCTAAACAAATGTATGTATGTAAATATTTATTAAAAGCTTCAATTAAGTCATACGTAACACTTTGTTTTTAGGTGTACAGTACAGGCAGCAACATAATTGGTTTGTGTTGTCTCAGTGCCTAGATGTCAAAAATGGCTGCAATCCAGGATAGTAAAAAGTAAAAGAGGAACTGGAGGAAGAAGTGGAACATTTGGATTGTCCTACATTTCAGAAAGGTTGAAAAGCTGTTAAAATAATGACATGATAATGAAGGATGGAAAGTTGCAACAAAATAAAAATTGGAGAAATCCCATGTACAAACTAGTTTGCATGAAAAAAGACACTGAAAATCTTGCTTTTTGTGCAAGTGAAGCCAAGTGACATTGGAAAAAACAAAACATTTAGGAAAATTATTGCCATTATTCATAACACTCTCATGTTTCATATTAGCTTGTATTTAAAAGAATGCCAAGCTTCTTACTAGATGGAGACAGAAATTAGGCTGCCTCATGGTAACTATCTATGCCAACAACAATGTCATTACCAAAAATACAAAAACTATGCTACCTCACAAAAACACTTTTATATAAAGATGCAAATCACATTTATTTAATCAGAAATGCATAGAACATTATTAAAAGTGGCGCAGCAATTTTAAAGTAAAGGAGATCAATTGACCCATTTCTAAATTTTAATGTGATATATACAAACGTATTTCATAAGAATAGGCCTCGTGGCTGTTTCAAAGCTCAAGTAAAATTACCCTTACAATCTAATCCCTAGTCAAATAATTATCATAGTTTTCTGAAGTTATTCACCATTTAATCAACATATTCCTTGTTTATCCTTCTAAGCTACTTATATTGGTTGATAGTTTGGGACTTTTTGTCACTACAAGTCTCCTTCATCAGGACCATACTTATTCCAAATAAACATAAGGTGGTCACCACTGTGTAGTTATAGTTCAGACCTAGTTACCTTAGGAAGATAATTTTTTAATTTGCCAATAAGTTTGTCACTGTTTGGCGAATATTCACGAAACTTTAAAAAAAGAAAAAAACATTCATCCACCTCAGCTCCTTCCATAAAGGTTTTGGGGTGATCTGTCAAGTGGGGGATGAGAAAACAGGAGAGTCCCAGAACGCAATTTCTCCATACAATTTCCATTAGGATAAGGATCTTCTAATAGTGTACAGAACTTCAAATAATAAAGCGATCTGATTGGTCAAGGGGCCTTTTTCCCATAAGCTGTCTCACTCCCAGAGGAGCAAGAGGCTTGTGCGAACCTTGCAGGAGCTCGCGCTTTGATTGGCTGGTCACAACATGAGGAGAAATTTTGCAGCCGTTATTTCACTCAGTCCCTATGTCCTGAGGATTAAAGAAAATCTGTATAAGGGGGTAAGTTAGGGGTACCCTGACCCTCTAGACCTTGTGGAGGAGGAGTCCCAGAAGCAGTGCCCTGCGGCCAAATTAAAAAAATAATATTGTTTGTTTTGCCGTGATCCAATGGGCTTTCCTACTCCCACAAGAGTTCCATGGGAGTGCAGGGGCTGGCTGGCTCCTGTGAGTGTCCCACGGGACCGGAAACCCTTTAAAAAAAGTGGGAAGGGGCGTAGTTAGACCTTTTGATGCCTGTGGTGGTCCCTGCATTTGCTGCCCCATGACGGCCAGAGGGAAGAGCGGAGGGATGGCTGCGGGTAAAAGTGCTGCCACCCTCAAAACTCATGCCGCCCAGGGCGAACCGCCCCTCTTGCTATGCCATTGAAAGGGGGAGCATGAGTGTCTGTGATGGGTTGACCGCGAATGGACGGTTGGCCCTGCAGCTAACCCATGCCATGCAAAGCCGAAGGCTGTGCATGGTGGGAGGTTGGCTCCCCACGGGGAGGTGGTGTAGGGCCTGGCTGCATGCCAACCATATGCCACGAATGGCCAAAGGTCATGCGTGGTAGCGGGTGGTAGCCCATAGGGGTTGAGTGCAGAGCCTGACCACTTTGCGAGCTGCTGCTCACTGCTGAAGGCACAGCAGGTTGGCATGGTTAGGTATGCCAATAAAATATTACTTCATGTGAAAAAAGCCCTAGAAATTCACTGAAAAAACAAACGTTAAAGTGACATTATAGTTGGGTATGGTCATAATATCTTACTTTGCCTTTAAAAGAAACCTTAGAAATTCACTGAAAAGCAAACATTATAGCGATGCTATAGTTAGGTGAAAATGACAATTTAAAGGAAACATTTTAAACAAAAAAAATCATTGAAATTCACCAGTGTGTGTGTGTGTATCCCAAAGCAAAGTGGTCTAAAAAGAAGCGCGCTCACCTGCTGGTGCCAGCATGGGGGTAAAAGACCACAAACCCCCTAATATTTTTTACACAAGACACTCTGCACTCCTGGAGGCTCCATTAAGTAGATTCTTTTGTTAATTAAACAACATAGCACCAGACACCCCTCGTAACGGTCAACTTAAAGGAACTGCTGTTCACCTAAACTTTGGAACTACCCAGAGTTCCCTGCATCCGGTTTCGCATACCTTATGCGGCACTCTAAGCCTGAAAGGGTATTGTCCTGACTTATACTTGGTGCTCCCTTGTATCTGGACAAAGCTATACCTTACTGAAGAGTTCTAACTAGAGAAAAACACATGTCAGGGGCTGCTTTTATTCATTCTAGGTTGGCTTGGATGGTATTTTACCAATTTAAAGCTGTAATACTGTGCCTGGAGTGGTAAAATGTTTTTGCTATTTTGCAGCTCGGCGTGGATGGTACTGTGCTAATCCTATGCTTAAAAACATTGCTGTAAGAATGGCAAAAGGCTTTGTCACTTTATGGTTTTGTGTGGATGGTACTGTGATAAGCCTATGTTTATTAAAAACTCTGCTATAAGAACTGACATTTGAGGTAAGCAGATTCAGAACGTCACTGGTATTGTAGGGTGCCCCATATGAATTATGCGGCTCTCTGTCTAACCTTGCGAACTACCCAGATTTCCCTGCTTCCATCTTTGCTTAATTTGAGTGGCACACTAAGGGGCCGATTCCGATCTGGGTCAGAAAGCTCTCCGACCAAGCCGGACTCCCCCAGTCCGACCGAGCGAGTACGATGCGGCCGTATGCTGCCCGACTCGATTCGGTCGGACTCCCATTGAAGTCAATGGGAGCCGGTCGTACAACGCGTACACGGGCTCCCATTGACTGAATGGGCACGTCGCAAACAGGGGGGCCCCCTACAGTGGGTACGTGGCGGTGCTACTCGCACCGTACATGCATGTGTAGGGGGGACCCTTGGGTCCCCCCTGTGTTCGACTCATGCGGCTACGCGTGAAGGGGGGTCCGACACGGACCCCCCAAGTCCGGCTCCGGGTGCTTTTGCGAGCCGGACGCTCCGACTCGATCCGGCCGTCCGACGCGTGCATCGTACTCGCTTGGTCGGGAAACGTCTCCATTGCGTGGTGCGAGCCGTGTCCGAACGAGTCGGTCGGAGCGGTTCGGACCCGGGAACGAGTCGGTCGGCAATTTCGCGTGCGCTCGCATCGTACTTGCTCGCTGGGACGACTGTACGAATCGGTCAGAAAAAAGGCCTCCGAATCGGATCCGGTAAAGCCGAATCCGATTCGGAGCCCTACCGGCCGAGATCGGAATCGGCCCCTAAGCCTGAAAGAGATTGAAGTCATTTTTCCCTCATATTTAATAAGTAAAAAATATTGATGGACATGCAAATATCAAAAGACTATTTTCACAATGCTATCGACTATCAGAATGAAGAATAACAAGAATAATTCTATGTACCAGCTTCCTCGCCCATTTATTGTGATTTATGTAAAACAAACTACTCAACTTTCGAAGTACAGATGGCATTTTGTCAGTACAGTTACTACCTTTCTTATCAATATCGATCATACATAGGCCAAGATTTGAATTGTCCAATTGAACACTTACCAATAGGACCTATATAGACACTTTGATAACACTGTGATTGAGTTCAAAAACATTTTCTTTTCTCAGTTTTCCATATAGTAAATCAAAAAGATTTGTAGTTAGTATTATACTATGTTAGATTCTCTTGAAACTTTAGCAATATTTTAAACTACCTAATTAGTAAGCAGTCATTCATACATGAATGAGGGGAATTCATTACAATCTACCTGGGTCCCTGTCTCAAAAGTCAGAGAAATGTATTTATTTTTCTTAAATCATTTCTTGAAATCAGTGAATAAGTAATGAAAAACAATAATTAAAAAAGGCAAATTAATCCACTTCTACTTAACCATTACAAAATGCAAAATGTTTCCAGCTTGCGGGTAGAGTTTATGTTTTGCATGACCCTAGTTGGTCGCAGAGCTCACTAAATGTCAACCATAAGAGTTAATCTCATTAAGACATCTTGTCAGCTTGTCATTTAGAGTATGGTATTTTCTTGTTTTCAACCATGAGGAAAACTGCTAAAGTATTGTAGTGTAGTTTCCACCCTACAGTAGGAACTGCGCGTTTGTGGATAGCATAACTGTTGGAATAGTGCCAGACTGATTCTATGCACCCACTTAGGATATGTTGTCCTATAGGCCAGATATCTTACAGTGCCACCATAAGTACCCCTAAACCTATGTGGGTAGCAAATGGTTCTGGCAATTACTGAACATGACAACCCTGACCCCCCCCCAGGAATCATGGTAACAAATCTAGAACCCTTTTGCTCAGTCACTTGCGCTCTCTTATCCTCAGAGAAACATACAAGGAATACATAGTGGGACGTTTTCAATGTTTATTGAACCAACGTTATTCTTGTATAGAATATATTTGCTGCAATGATCAATAGACAGAAGCAGATGAAAGTTATTAGGAGTACCAAGATAGCGAACAGAATAAAAAGTTCCACCATCGTGCTAATAAGGTGTATATGTGCAGGCATATAAAACATTCTAGAAATCTGGCGTACTCCTACTACGCAGTCCCTAACCCAAGTGTCTAGGGCATGTGTGTATGTGTATGTGTTCAACCAAGAATCCCCGTACTCGATAATCCAACCCCGGTTACCTGAAGGCAAAGAATGTTGGTCCCCGTCTTGGTCACGAGCTGAACTCCTATGCAGAGATATCAGCAAGCTGCTGGGCCGAAACTTCAGCATGTAGAGACCTCACCAATGACAGCAGAGTGCTCCTCTAACTAAACCTTAAAATGCTTGTTTATAATGAAAAGCATCCTTGCAAGAACTGTGCAAGCCAGCATTGTTATGGTCCATAGATAGGCATGTCGCCCCGTGGATGCAAAATTGAACAACATTTGCACAATGTGTGTCGAGGCCTTGGACATGGTGTTCAAGGAGTTGTGATAATGTTAAGCGAAGTGGAATCTGTAAGCAAAGCAGTTTCAGAGAATCTAATCCAACATTGTCACACACGCAAATGTGTGTAAAAAGGTTATTCTGTGAAACGGAAGTCAATGTAAGAAATGTGTTTGACAGTAAAAGATGGCAGAATTTTTACATGGGCCTAACTAAGGGGGTCATTACGATGGCGGGCGAAAGCACAACCGCCGTGCTGGCGGATGCAAAAACCACCAGTTACCGCCGGCACGCAGCAGTCCACACGCCCGCCCAATTACGATGCGAAAAGTAGGCCAAACACCGCCGGCAAGCCAGCAACACCGTCCGCCATCAAAGTGCGTCCGTACACGTAGCGGCGCAGCACAATTGACACACACCGTCCGACGAAATCACGTCCCGCCCGGCGTATAAATTACGATGCCGCAAACAAACGGCTCCCACGGCTAAGAGATACCGTACGACAAACCGAAGCGGTAACACGGACGCCGAGCACGGACAACGAAGAAGCGGCTCCCCGAGCATGAATCCAGCACTGCAGGCCCTCCCCATGCTCTTGCTGATGCACCACCAAGGACGCAACGTACCGCGGAGACGCAGGTAGGCACACACACAACAAGTGCACGCAAACAGCGCACACAGTGCAAGGGCGGAAAAAGCAGACAACCCCCCACCAGCGCGTGTACACTACACATCCACCATTGCATCCACATATGACACACAGGCCAAATCGTAACATCGCGTAACACATGTGTACACACCACCTGGGACTAGGAACCAACCACCCCGTCACGGCCCCAAAGCGGCGATGACGCCACCACACATGCGCACAACGCAGAGGCCAACCGCAGCGCCATGCATGCGTCGCACACAGACACAGGGACACAACCAAGCAGCACACACATCAGCCCCACCCCGAACGCACATGACACGTGACAGGCCTGCCACAGACATGTCCCCAACGCCCAATTCACGGACAACACCCAACGCCACACAACCGACGCACACATGTCAGTGAAGTCACGCAACAGCAGGACACACCCCAGTGTAACAAATATTGCGTAGCACACAGCGGCGGCAACACCAACTAGGAGAAGCAGGGCCCCTTCGGGAAGAGGAACGCCAGTACCACACTGAAACACCCATACCACCCTGCACATATGAACAAGACATATAAAACGGAACACCAAAGAGCCCGGGGACCGACAACAGGTGGCCCAAGAATAACATTCACACACAAGGCCCAACGCAGAGCGGAAAGGCAGCCTGCCGCCCACACAAGGGAGAGCAGACAGCACTGAATGACCTTCCATTCCAACTCCGAAACCACAGCCCTACGAAAGAAGCCGGTGAATACAGCCATTGTCCAAGAAAAGACCAACACAGGCATGCCGAGGAGACCGACCACAGGGCAGATAGCGCATATCACAGAAGCACACAACGGACGGGAGGAAAAAATAACACTCCCCCATGTCAGCCACATGCAAGTTAATTGGAAGGAGTCACACATCACTGACCCTGAACTGTCTGAGAAGCATGTGGGATGAGGGCCCATGTCCTCCGCACAAGCCAACAGAACACAAGTCCTGTCTCCCTACGACTACACAGAGCTCACAGCAACCTCGGAGCGTGCACATTGCAGACTGCACACACAGCCGGAGCACGCCACCACAACGCACCGCTGCGAAATGGCAACCGCAACACACCTACCCAACTACGCCGGACAGCTCAAGCTGTACAAAACCAACCTGATACATATATTGGGATGCGATCTCCTGTCCCTGCTGAACGTAAGTTACCGACTGACTTACCGCATCACATTGTTCAGCTGCGTCATGCCCGTCTTCTACTGTCGGAGGTGTCCCTACCATCATCCCGTGGAGATATGCCTCTCCAACCCGGCATGTCTAAAGGCGGACCTGCTACCACTACTCCTCCCTCTGGACGCACACGACAGGGCCTGCTCTGCCTATGGGGGCATGGCGTATGTGGCCAACATCGCACCCGCACTGAAATGGGACCACTGTGCCTCCACACGACGGATCATCGAGAACAGCTACATCGAATGTCACCCAGCATGCCCCATCATGGTCCTCCAAGGGACAACTTACGAACAACACCTTGACAGCCACCATCCGCTACATTGGCTGGCAAACATGTACACCACCAATGACATGGAAGCCCTGCTGGACGGCATCGCATACCTGACAACCTGTAAATTCGTCGGACCACAACGCAGGTTCCCCGATTGACCTATGATGGCCAACCCCGCACCCATGCTTAGCTTCCGCACGGACTGGCCAGTCACCACCACAACAGCCATACCAAACGACCGGCAACTGTAACCACACCATCAACGACATCGCCATGACATCGGATATGACCGGGACATGCACACTGTTCCCCATCACATCCAGGAACACCGCATGCATCGTGGGAGGCAGTGGCAGGGGGTCTGTGTATCGCACCCACATGGACGGAACTGCACGAACAACCAGGACACGACATGGATCCAGCGCCCATGGACACACACACCGCTCAGTGGACATGAATAGGTCGCCTGGAGTCTGTGGGTGCTGCACCGCTCCCACCCCCGCCCCGGGAATCCCATACCAGGACCCTTGCATGGACGACAAGTGCATACAACAACAACACGACCCCAGTGACTGTGACATGTCCAGTAACCACCACATTGCAACAACAAGTGGCACGCCGCTGCATGCACGCAAGCACATGCCCTGATGTCATCTCACATGCACGCGTGCATGAGGAACAACTGCAGCAAACCTGTCACATGGAACTGAGATGGACTGTGCCCATGATGCCAAGCGGTCTGGTAGGCTACATGTATACCGTCTGTGTCAAAGTCCGCAGCTCCGCAGCTATACGTAAATGTACATTAGCACAGCCTTGGCCAAGCAGATGTAACTCTGAAGCCCACATCCCACATGCAACAGCCAATCACATGTAACCCCACACCCTATCCCATTTGCAATCATGCTCAGTATATCCTCAACATGTATTCCGCTGCCAGTAGTGTCCACTATACTGCATCACAGAGGACAGAAGACTCAATATAATGTTTGAAACCAAAACTGTCTCCGCTGACTCATTTCACAAGTACGAATGAGAGAGGATGAGAGTATGTGAAGTACACGGCAGTCGTGACATGACCATGTAGTCCACTGGTATTGGATGTCAACGCAAATGAGTAGCACAAATGTGGAAGACACACATGTGTCGTGTGAAGTCGTATGGACGCAGTGCTCAGGTGGGTGGGTGTGACGGGTAGATGCGCACATGCCAAGTTGGAGCACGCCGTGTTGGGAGGGGTCATGAACAGTACACCACCGCTTCCCTGGGCATTGTGAGAGGACACCTGTCGGGGGGAGTGAACACGTGTGTGCACAGCAGCCGGGCACACGTACAAAGCGGTACCAGGCGCACCTCAGCCCACCCTCTGTGGACAAGCTGGATCCTGTTGTGCGCCCGCCATGCCCCTTGACAAGGCACACACAGCCCCAGTTGACCAGGTGTAACCCCAACATAGTCAATCCGCACAGGCGATACAGGGCACGGGATGGCAGTGGAGCATGGTGTGTGAGAGGTCTCCTCGCGCTCCTCCTGGTCATATCACGCAGGCAATAGAACCTCAACGTCTAGCATGGCACAAGTCAAATGGAAGTGTAGGGGGGACGCACCACAGCACGAGCAGCACTGACGTCACGGGAGGTGGCTCGCACCATCCCATCCATTGCCCATTATACCAACCACGCCACATGCCATTGCGACTAAGTGCAAGCGCGTGCGCCACCACCCCCGAGCCCTCCCAGAGAGGCCAAAGAGTGAATGTGTGGGCCATCAGTCACAGACGGACGCGGCCTGGCCGCAAGGGCAGCCACAGCCACTGGGTGTCGCAGGTGGCGGATCCGGAAGGCGAAGACTGTGATGCATAGTCCATGCAGGCCGGGTCTCCATTTGGGGCACCACGCAGGTGGACGGCGTCCCGCAACACATCATACCCTGAGACAGCCCACTCGTGCAACTGGACCCACACATACACTCCTTGCCCTCTCTGGTGCGAGCTTGGGGCTGCCTGTGCAGGCGCTAGCCTCGCAGGTGCACATGCATATTGGGGGAGCGAGGGGAGGACATGAGGGCTGGGGCGAAGATGACTGTATCACTGTCAGTGAGTACAAGGGATGACCCAGAAGTGGAAAGGAAGAGACGTGTCCCGTGTGTACTGCAACTAGTCGCCAATCCAACTACCCCCCATGTCCGGAATGTAAGCCCGCACCTAGGCCCGCCCATCCGCCACATCGAACATACCACCAGCACGACAACCTTCCCATTCGAAACACTGACTGGGGGTGGCGACCAGTGAACAATCATGTGTAGCCTACCCACGCGTACATGTGGGCCCTCCATGATCCATGTCACCTGCGGCAAAGTCATGACATGCGCAATGAGGGAAGTGAGGAGAGCTGTCCGCCCCACGCACAGAAGGTGCATCAGCTCCACAGACCCAGCAACGAGTCCAGCAGGGGTCACATGTGCAGGGGCAGCTGTGCCTGGTGTGAAGGCACATGCATATAGACAGCACATCGACCAATGTGTAGTCTGCCCACATCTACAGTCCATCATCATGCGGACATAGGAATTGAACACAGGGCAACACATCTTAGTGGGTGCACCCACCGTGACCAACAATGCGCAATCATCGACGTACCCGCCCTGTGCATGGCCCCCCACCCAACGGAGGCACATCCAGTGCCACCATCCCACACACACAAGCCTTCCACGGAACATGCTGTGTCCAATGGTCAGTACAGAGTCAGCGCCCATCTGGTGGATCCTGAACAGGAGACACATGCACACACATGCCAGCTCCCACTATGTACGTCTGCCACCTGGCACGTGCAATGTAACCTCTCACCTGTGACGTGTGACTGCAAGCACACAGCCGTCTTGGCATGGGGCTGTCAATGTGGACACCTGTCAATGTTTCGGGAGGTGTGATCCGTACAGTGCTGTACATAGGGTGCAGTGCTGACACCTACTACTGTCTCATATCCCCTCGTGCCACAGGTCCCACTTGTTTTGGACGCTCAGCCTGTGCCCACATCGTCGTCGTCGTGTGCCATACTCATCCAGCCTCGGAAGCAGTTCCATGCTCAGCAGACATTCATGTTGCCGTGGCGTTGCCGCTTGACGAATATGCAGTCAGTCCCCATCAGTACGCCCCGCAAGTCATTGGGGCCTAGATCCCCATGTGCATGCACATGGCAGTGGTTTGTATCACTAGCCATTGCCATTGTTGGGAGACCTGTGTAAGTGTATTGTGGCCGTGCCGTCCCAGCTTGACAGCTGGGCTGTGGCTCATGTGCTTGCTCAGTCATGTCAGTGATGTGTATGCGAAATTGCTATGTGTTGTGTTGCTTTGACATGTGTCCACTGCCATTTTCCCTAGGCGGAGACCGAACATTGACCGCCCATACCAATTGCTGGCGGACATGGACGATACAGAGGTCATTAGGAAGTTTCGGCTGGACAGGCCAACCCTGCATTGACTGTGTGCCATGTTGGAACCCCATCTCCGTCCCCGCAGGGTGTATCCGACAGCTGTCACCCCCACGGCTAAGGTGATGGCCGCCATGCATTTCTTCGCCACTGGGTCATTCCAGCACACAGTGGGCAGTGGAGGAGGGATGTCCCAGCCCATGTTCAGCAAGGTGCTGAGGGATGTACTGGCAGCCATGATGCTGTACCGAAACAGGTACATCCGCTTCCCCAGGACTCGTGAATTGGCGGCAGTGAAGGGTGCATTCTATGCCCTTGGCAGAATCCCACACGTCGTTGGAGCCATTGACTGCACACATGTTGGCCTTGTTCCACCACAGGCCACTGAGCACCTGTACCGCAACAGGAAGCACACGCACTCCCTGAATGTGCAAGTGGTGTGCCTTGCGGACATGGTGATCACCCACGTGTGTGCAAAGTTCCCAGGCTCGGCCCATGACGCACACATAATGCGCAACAGCATCTTGCCACGACTGATGTCCAATCTGCAACAGGATCGTGGCTGTATTGTCGGTGAGTATGTGGAGTGGTGTAGCGTGCTGGTTGTGCGATGCTGTCCCCTGTCCAGTTGGAATAGCAACGGTTCTCTGTGTCCCTCACACCCAGGTGACTCTGCGTACCCGAATGGGGCATGGCTGCTCAGTCCATTGAGGAATCCTCGCACCCCAGCAGACGATCGCTACAATGAGGCACATGGGAGGACCAGACGTGTGGTCGAGCGTACCTTTGGCCTCCTCAAGTCCAGGTTCAGGTGCCTGGACCGCACCGGGGTGCGCTGGCGTACTCCCCACAGAAGGTGTGCCAGATAGTGGTGGCGTGCTGCATGCTGCACAATCTGGCCATTCGGAAGCAGATCCCCCTCATCGTGGATGACGGAGATCATCCAGGGCCCCAGCCCGCAGACCAGGACAGCTCGAGTGAGGAGGACAGCGGAGAGGAGGAAGCTGGTAATGTGCGGCAGCAGCTCATCGCCCACTACTTCACTTGACGGTGAGTGTCCATGTACGACGGCTGATGTGGCTGTATCTGTGCAGGTGTGTGTGTGCTGTGTCAGGGTGGCCGTTTGTTCACTGCGTGCTGTGTGTCAACGCTCCATGGCCAGGGTAGTATGCCACTGTTGGTGGCTGTGGCATTGTGCCCTATTGCTCTGTGCGATGTATGTACATTGCTTGTAGTTGTTGACATGTACTGTGTGATGGGTGTGTGACACACTCATTGAATGTGCTCCTGTTCTGTCTCCCACCCCTAGGTCCCTACAGGCCCTCCGGTTCCATTGCCATGCCACGCATCAGGTGCCTTTCCGCCCAAGGTGGCCGTTGTATTCCGTACAAATAAAACACAGGGCACAAACAGCAGTTTGTGTAAGAGGTGCATTTATTTCAAACTGTGACATGTGATTGTGTGCGAGGTGATGACAAAAGTGGTGCGTGCAGTGACAATGAGCTGTCGGTCATGGCTGCGTGATGCTCAGGGTGTACCCACTTGTTCCATGTCCATGGTCCAACAGACACATGCCATCCAGATGGCTGTGTGGAGTGGGATCGTAGTCCAAGTCAATGCAGTGGGTGGTCAAGGAAGGCTGGCTGGCTGCCTCACTTGCGTCTGGAGCGTGCGTAGTCCTCCCGGGAGATCTGTTTGTACTTCGGACGGCCCCTTCCACGTTTGGGAGGGGGGGTGTGTGGTGGCGACCTGCTGGTGGGGGGTGAGGTGTGCTCACTGGCTGTGGACGCAGGGGTACTGGACACTGCTGCTCGACCCTGCGCCCCGGCAGGTGGTGGCGGTGGTGGAGCTGCTGTCCCTGGCTGTGACCTCACCACCAGCTGGCCCATGAGGTCCACGAGTTGGCCCATACGGGCGTCCATGGACCTCAGCACCCCCAGCACCTCCCGCGTGTCTGAAGCAGACCTGGCCCATTGTCCTTGGGCCTCTTCATAGGCCCCAAGGACTCTGGCCATTTGAGGCAGGGCATGGCCTACCAGTACTGCTGCCACCGGCCTGTCCACTAGCCACATTGCTCACCACGGTCCTCGCTGTGGCTCCCAGGGTGGATCCAGTCGGCCGGGCCACCACCTGCGCTGGGGCTGGTGCCAGCGAAGACGTGGTGGTGGTGGCGGCGGTGGTGGTTGGTGCGGCGATGGTGGCGGTTGCGGCAGTGGTAGTGGCCGCAATGACCGTGGGTGTGGCCGCAATGACCGTGGGTGTGGCCGCAATGTCCGTGGGTGTGGCCGCAACGACAGTGGCAGCAGGGGGCTGGGAATGTTCAGCAGCCCTGGATGATGGGTTGGTGGGTAGGAGGGGTCCTGGGGAGCGGCTGGGCCCTGCCACACCAGATGGGCCTGCTTGGTGGTCCGTGTCCGAAGAGGAGGACAGATCCTCCACATCCGTGTGTCCTCGTTGGGGGCTTGTAGGCTGGCTGTGCTGGCTGCTGTCTCCATCCCCAGCATCCAGCAGTTCGTCACCTGTGGAGAGAATGAGATTTGTTATTGTGTTGCACCTGGCGAAGTATGTATTTGTCGTCTGACATTAACAGTTCGTGCAATCTCGTACATGGGTTTCCCGGAGGCGTGTGTGTGGCTGTACCATTTGTAGTTGTGTGTGCTTGGCAATGGGACTGTGTGCTGTGCACATGTGGCATGGGACGGATTGGCCATGCCGATGGGTGTGTTGCTGTGCCCCTACTTATTGTGACTCTGGTGTATGCGGGCTCCTGGCCCATCCTGGGTCTGGTTTGTACTTTGCTTTTGGTGTTCAAATGGGACGCTTAGGAACGCATATGGCAACATGGGGGCCATGCCCCAGATTCGCATTTGGGAGGGAATATGCTTTTGGGGTACATGCTGTGAGCCATGGGTGTCGAACGTGACATGTGTTGTGGCAGCATGACAGTGCATGGTCTGAGGTGTGTGCATGCCTGACATGGCCTGCATATTTGCTGTCTGTTGTGATTACTGGACATGGCATTGGACGCATCGTTATGAGTGAGTGATGGTTGTGTGCCAGCCAACGTATTGCAGTTGTCCCATCTCCTTGGTGTGCGTGCTGCCCTGTGCCATGTGCATCACTGCAGTGCTCGTGGGGGGGGTGTGGCCCATGTTGTGTGTTGTTGCTCACAGTGTGGCGTGCGCTTCATTGACTTCTGGCACATGGTTGGTCATGGGCATGTATCTTAGCGTGACTGCTGTATGTGTGGCAGCTGTGCGGATGACATGCCTTTCATGAGACTGGGGCTGACGGATGGGATGGATGGTATGTTGTATGTGCATGGTGTGTCTTTGTGTTTGATGGGTTCAGTGGTGTTCGTGTGCATTTATGTTGTTCCGCTCTGTTGCGTCTAGTGTTGTTTGTCTTACATTGGCGTAGTTGTGGGGTGTGTGGTTGACAGGCAGTAGGGGCTACATGGACAGGACTTCAATGGTGTTTCGGTTGTGTGTGATGAGTTGCACAGTGGCTGCCGTGTGGTACTATATTCAGTGTGACTTGTGCATGCAGACGTGGCTCCTTGGGTGTTGCTGTGTCTGTGATGGGTCATGTGAGGTGTGAGTCTGTGGTTCATGTCCGTGTGCACATTGTTCACTTGTTCGTGACGGTGGGCGGTGCTGCGTGTTCGTCTGCTACGTGACATGTCCCATGTGTTGGTCGTGTTACGGTCCTCATGCCTCCAGTAATCCAGCCCTGTCCAGTTTCCCACCTGCAGGTTGTTCGGGCGTGCACTGTACTGGATGCCACATGGTTCTAAGCGGGGGTGCTCCATGTTGCAGGTCTGTGGGGGTGGGGGGTGTTGTGGGTCGTGGTGGTGGCTGGACACCCACTGACACCGATTGTTGTGGATCGTGATGTCTACCTTTCGGCTGTCGGTGTGCACTGCGGTGGCTGACACATGGCTGTGGGGGGTGGGGGATGCTCCTCCTTGCTGTGCTGTGGGACTAGGGGCCTGGTGTGTGTTGTACTTGGGCTGTCCACCCTCCCACCCACTGCACTTTGTGTTCCTGCCACTTACCTGTTACTTGTCGGTTAGTGCAGCTATGGCGGACACATGGGTGTGGTGGGTGCTCGTTGTGGCGCTTCTGGCATACTTGGGGACCTGTTGGTGGTTACGTGGCTGGCTGAGTGTACACATGTCCCCACGTATCTTACAGTTGTTCGGTTTGGGCTGTGTGTGGTGGTGTCTGTTGCATGTGTGTGTGATGTGTTGTGTATTGTGTGCTGGACATGGGGGTGTTTGTCCCTGGGAGCTGTGGCATGGTGGTAGTGCATGTGAGTACATAGCGGTGTGCTGGTATACATTAGTTTGTACTTACCAGCCTCGACTCCCCCTGCTAATCCGGCGAAGATCTCCGGATGTATAATGACTCGCACCTTCTCCTCCCACGCTTTGAAGGTCTTGAAGAGCGCGGGATTCCCTCCGCCAGTGACGGCTGCCAGCTCTCTGTTCTTGCTCTCCTTTCTTCTTGACCAGGCTCTTGACGTCATTCCACCATTTGTTGATTTCAACTCTGTTCCTGGGCAGGGTCCCGACTGCATTGACCTGGTCTACGATCCGGTTCCACATTCTCTTTCTGGTGGCTAGTGGTGTGTGCTGGACCAGGTTCCCATAGATTTGTGGGTGCACCTTGATGATCTCGTCGACCATGACCGTCAGCTCAATGGGCGTGAACTTGGGCATTCTTTGTGGTGCCATGGTGTTTGTGGTGCTGGTGCGGTGTGTGTTGTGTAATGTGCAGGGGGTTTGTGGTGCCGGTGTTTGGTGGTGGTGGTGGTGGTGGTGATGTGTGCGTTTCTGTGGTGTGCTGCTGTCCTTGCTGTGTCACTGTGTCCTCTCCTCTCCTCTCTAGTTTGCAATGTTGCAAGGGGTTGTGGTCTGTGGGAGTGCTGCTTTTGTACTTACCTATGTGGGTGTGTCCTCATGGTCTGTTGTTTTCAGGTGTGTTGTGTCTGGTGTTCTGGCCTTTGTAGTTTTTGTTTGTCCAGGGGGTGTTTTCGGGATGTGTACTGTGCTTGTGTATTTGTGCGTGCCTTGTTGTGTGGACTTGTTGGCCATGTTGTGTGCGATTGTTTTTGTCAGCGGATGGTTTCTGTGCAGGGACGTGGGCGCCATGGCTTCTGCCGTGTCGATTCTCATTGGCGTTGTTTGCGCTGGTGGGCGGTATATTTGTAGTTTTCCCGCGCTCATGGCGGTGCGATCGTAATCTCACGTGCGGTGTGTCGGCCGTGAGGGCGGGCGGTTTTGTGTTGTCGTGCGTGTTTCCGTCCGTGGCGGGCGGTTTGACTCCGACTCGGACGATGGCGGGCGGTATCTTGTGTGATTTTTCCGCCGATGGCGGTTTTCGGTTTGTGTAATCGTAATGGCGTGGTCGGTGTTCAGACGGTGTGTGCGGGCGGATTTTTGCCGCTTCCATGCATGGCGGATTTTTTTACGCCGGGTATCGTAATGGGCCCCTAAGACACATAACACCCACTTCTTAGTCAAAGGGATGACCAGTAAGCTATCTAAAAACTAGAAAAGCCATATAAAAACAGTGGCATATAAAAAGTTAAGATATAAAATGTATCTAAAACTAATGCTTAAAAAGGCAATCATGCAAGTTGAAGGTCATAGCACACCGAAATCTAATTGCTTGAAAATGTAAAACATATAAAAGTTAACAAAATCAAGTTAAAATCACTTTTTGGAAAAAAACAGGCCAAATTAAGAGTTCCCACCAAACAGAATAGCCAAACATTTATATGTTCTGAGCGGTAGACAAAACAAATCTGTTCCCAGGAACCTCGGACGATGTTCCCAGAGGCGCACCTTGAAGTAGGTTTATGGAGCAAATGTGTTCCCATCCAGCCTGCAGAGAAGCCACTGAGGGAGTGACCACAGCCTGTGGAAGGTCCACAGAGCCAAGATCCATTTCCAAGCTCGGGATAACTATACAGATGGGTCTTTAAGGGGTCCACCAGTTCATCTGAGTTTGACGGCTCAACCAATTGCAATCCCAGGAATAGATCCAGGGCACATTCGTAAGTGCACAGCAGACAGCGGAATACAGGTTGCCAGACAGGCCAAAAGGTCAAGAACCAATGCCTTAGTTCCTGAAGCCGAGGTGTACTGAAACATTGCACCATGCGTTCATGGCACAGCAGCACAAGTGGTAGCGCTTGTTCCATTTCATTTCAAACTGGGACATCCATTGCGGAACAGAAAAATTAAAATCACAATACTGGCAACCATGAACGGGACAAGCGTAAGACCTCCAAAAATGCTTCTGAGTATGGAGTGTGTAAAAGATGGAATTATCCTGAAAACTGTCTGGAATGTACTATCCAACCCAGAGCCTGTAGACTTAAAAAGTGCGCCATTCCCTTCCTATCAGACATTTTAAAGATATGAAGGACCAGCTACCCAAAATGCAATAGGAAGTTAGGGGCATATTAACAACGGCCAGCGATAATTATCGCTGGCCGTGCTTAGCGTGAGGAATCCTATCGCCGGCTATCGCTGGAAATTATCGCCATGCTAGCGCTGTATTAACAACGCTTAGCGCAAAGGCGATAATTTTCCAGTGATAGCGATGTTTTCCATGGAACATCGCTGGTTTTCCAGCGATGTCCCATGGAAAACGGCGATATACTTGGCGATAGGGCCTGTGGTCTTAGCCACACAATCCACCCCCATGTTAGGTATGCCTTAGTCAGGAATTTAGCAGACGTTAAATTCCTGCGTTAAGGCATACTTAACGCAATTTAAAATATCGCTAACCCACGTTGCTAATATGGCGATACCTGGGTTAGCGATATTTCCCCTGTTGTTTACACAGGCACGCCCCCTTTGCATCTCATTAGCGATGCGATGGGAGGCGTGCAGAAAACGGACGCTAAGTCAGGAATCACGCGCTAGCGTGTCCTTGTTAATTCGGCGATAAAATTATCGCCGCTTTTCGTCCGAAAACGGACGCTAAAGCGGCGATAATTCATTAACGCCGCCTTGTTAATATGCCCCTTAGTATGGAGTAGCGCCTGTATATCTGAAGAGGACCTTGCAACCTGGGTATCAAAGTCTCTTAGGCGGATGTTAAGGCCATATCTTTTTGAAACAGCATGGGTTTCAGTTTGCTCAGTGCATCACAGCATATGTTGGAAACATTTATGGAAGGCCATAGCGTTGCCTCCCTAACTGTGCGGGCAGGTGGAAAATGAACTTGAGTACAACAAGTAACTATGGAATTTACAGTCACTAGATAAGCGATGCCAGGTTTCATTCCACAACAGCCTTGATTGTTAGGCATCCAATAGCTCCCATTAGAGAGCAATTTGAAAGCCGGATGAATCACGGCACTGGGGAACCTTTCAGGTAACAGGAGAAGTTCTCTACAGAAGCATTACAAGACCCATGAAGCGAAATATCCTTGAAGACCAAGGACCCACTTAAAGTGTTCTCACAGTCAGAACCGCTGAGAAAGACTTCAGTATCCCTATTCCTACATCGAAAATTGAAAGTCAGTTCCTTATACTCATGTACAAACTCTTCCCATCATGCTTCATATCTGCCTACTTGGTGGTGTTGCAGACAATATTGGAAATTAAATGTTGAAATTAGTAAAGTAATATACCAATGAATTATCCAATCCGCGGGTGGCATTTCCGCAATGGTGAAAGGTAACTTCTCTAGCTTTTCAATGTGTAACATGGTGTATTTTGCATCTTTACATGCCATGAGTATCTGCTGCTCCGTCAGATGATATGGAGAAAACAGACTAGTGGCCACGTGCCATGGCATGTGGCCAGAATGTAGTGTTTGAAGTGTCCAGCTCAATAGAATAATAGACATAGGTTTGTGACTGCCCATGTTGTAATGCAGACATGTCTTGTTGTATAATGTCTATTGCAAATGACACTATGTTGCCCGAAGAGTAGATTCTAGAAGATAAGGTGGTCATACCGTTGTCAACCACTGCCAAAGACTTTTCTAAATTAACCCTGTCAATTTTGCACAGTCTTTCAGCAGCATCCTGCTGAGAAACGTTCCATAATTCGTTGTATGTGGCATACAAGAAGCGCTTTTGACATGGTGTCATGATTGCCTGTCGGGGGTCATGGAGTTAGCTACACCCATACACAAGGCTCCCATCATCTGTGTGTATGATTGTGTGACTGGAGAGAGGAGGGCACAGCACTCTACTCGCATCTGGAAACCGTTGTTGAACTACAAGTCCCACAATCCTTTGAGGCCCAAGGCGGGATGGGAGAACAGGCCTCGCCTAGGACGCGCAAGACTCTATAAAGCCCCTCCCCTTCCTGGGATCGGGGCTTGACACTCTCGTTTGCTGATGCCGGATCTCTTGCTCGTTCCCGATGCCCTGATTCAGCCGTTCCTGGGGAGTCAGCGTCCTGACCGGGTCCTTGTGCTCCGGATTCCCCTGCTGCATTCCGGATTAAGTGACTGTCAGGTACTGTGCCCCTTCGTCGGTAGTGAAGGGCTGGAGCGCTCCTCCCGCACCCGTACGTTTGTCTGCCCAAGCCCGGAGCGGTTGTGAAGAACTGTGGTTGTCTAGGGCCGTGGTTGCCGTCGGAGCGCTGTGTTTGTTAACAGCGTGTGACGTGCAATTACAGGAAGGCGCATGCGCGCTTCCTTCCTCTTGCCGTACTCGTTCTCTTGCATTGCCCTGCTTTTGCTGATATTATTGACGAGAGTTGGAGGGTCATCTGTACTCGCTGGGCCTTGGACTTCCGCTAACAGCTGAGTATGGATGTCCGCTGTGTTTGTTAACAGCGTGTGACTCTGTGTTAAGGATTGTGATGGCAAACGGTGAGAAGACATGGTCATTGGGAGTATTCCAGTGAGTCGGGTTGAGTCCTCTTTTCTGCTGACTGCTATCAAGGACTGTGCCATTGTATCTGGATTACCCAGACGATCTGCTCTCTCCCTGATTGGAACCTTGGTCAAGTTATAGTTGTTTCCAGCTGCCGAGTGTTGTGAGTATGTGTGTCTTCCCAGTCCCCCCTAGTAACCTGTGTGTGTATGTTCCCCCCTTTAAATATGGTTTACACATCATTCTCTTTTCTTCTCTTCTGTGTGCAGTACTTACCCGAGGGGTGGCTTCTGACGATATACCGTGAGTCCGGACCAGACATAGGTATAAGAAGACACCATCCTGTGCAGCATATTTGTTGTTTTATCCACTTCCCTTTTCCCTGGAGTGTTCCCTTTCGGAGCAGTGTATCAGTACTCTCTGGGAGTTAGCGCTCGGGGGAATAGGGGGGCTTGCTGCAATCCATCGTCCCCGCTGGATAGCTTTAACAGGTTAGTGGCATTACATTGTTGGGTGCTTCTGACGGATCCTGACAGATTGTCAAGCCCAAGTTTGTTGCCTAGCCCGGACGAGGGATGTCAACACGGTGTTGACTTCTCTCCTGGAGAGCCTTACGGCTCTTCAGATAGAGGTGCATACTTCCTGAACTGAGAACCAAGAGCTGAGGAAAGAAATGGGTACCTTGCGAAGAGAAGTGGCAGGTCTCTCACGAAAGGGCACACCTGATAGAACCGACTACACATGCACCTACTGAGAATAGAACGCAAGGAACAGGGTTCTTTTCTATGGCCCAAGCATCTCCTCCTTCTGTTGATCCTCCTCCTACTATCCAAGTAGTACAGAACACGGGGATGCCACTGGCACCTCCTGAACGCTTTTTTGGGGATCCAAAAAAGTTTGAAGTATTTTTAAGTCAGTGCCGGTTACACTTCCTCTGTAAACCTGTGCTGTTTCAGGAGGAACCGGCCAAAACGGCGTTTGTCATGTCATATATGGGGGGTAATGCAGCGAGCTGGACTATTCCACTGATCGAGCGTGATGATCCCATCCTGTACGATTTCCCAAACTTTTGTCTGGAGATGAGAAAATTGTTCGATCGCAAATCCCACGTCATGACATTGGATCGGGAATTGATAACCCTCAGACAGGGTTCTCAGGATCTACTGACTTACATCACGACGTTTAATAGACTCCTGGTGGAAACCGATTGGCCCTCCGAAAAACGCACCACCCTATTCTATCAAGGTTTGCGAGGGGAACTGAAGGACGTCTTGTCTCAGGTGGTTCAGTTGCCCCAGTCCTGCGATGAGCTGATTGATCTTACTGTACAATTGGATCATCGGTTACAGGAAAGAAAAGGGGACAAGAATCGAGGGGAAAACCGTTACTACCGCCCTAGACCCAAACCCGTCATCGAGGAACATACCAGAGCATCGGAGGGATCAGAACCTATGCAGATCAACGGTGTCCGAGGGCCCCCCATTACAGCAGAAGAAAAAGACAAGAGGCGGAAACAGAAGCTGTGCCTCTATTGCGGGAAAAGCGGGCACTTCATTAAGGAATGCAGAGCCCGGAGTAGAGTCCCGGAAAGACAGACCACTGAAAGGACGCAAGCAGTAGTACATCAGCAGTCGGAGAGACAAGAGACGACGGAAGACTAAGAAGCCCGAGTCAGATTGAGGTCCCTCACTCGGGTGTCCAACAAGAAGCGATCTCTTCCGTCATAGCCAATACCATACAGCCCTCCATAGCACATCTGAACGTGTGTATCACGTTATGGATTACCGAGGAAACACCCTTAAAGATGCCAGCCTTGCTAGATTCTGGGGCAACCGGCAATTTCATGGACCTAACGTATGCACAGAATATTGAGGTCCCGTGTGAAAAGAAAAACACCCCCGAACCAGTAAGGCTGTGGATGGGACGGCGTTGACCTCTGGACCGGTGAGGTTTCATACTATCCCCTTGATAATGCAGTTCGGTGAAGACCACTATGAGATCATACAGTTTGACCTGATCGATGCACCACAGTTCCGCCTTATTCTGGGCATGCCATGGTTAACCCTTCACGACCCTGTTGTCCGGTGGGCAGCCCGCACTGTTGCCCTGGAGTCGAACTTCTGTAGAGAACATTTCACCAAGGAAAATGTGTGTCACGGAGGAGACATCGGTACTCAGGCAGGTCTCTTGGCGGATGGATGCGAGGGTCCTCAGTATTGCTGTTCCACTGCGTTGCCCATAATATACGCTGATTATCAAACCGTATTCGACAAACGGAAAGCTACTCAGTTACCACCGCACCGCACATACGACTGCTGCATTGATCTCACACCTGGAGCAGCCATTCCATGTAGCAGGGTCTATGCTCTCACCGAGCCAGAGACACAACATCTGAAGAACTACCTGGAAGACAATCTTGCGTCCGGCTTTATCAGACATTCCACGTCACCGGCCTCTTCCCCTCTCTTCTTCATCCCCAAGAAGGATTGTGACGATCTGAGGACATGCATCGATTTCAGAGCCATCAATAGGGTTACCATAAAAAACCGATACCCCTGCCACTCATTCCCGTCTTGCTAGACCAACTCAAGGGGACTACGCTCTTCACCAAATTGGATCTACAGGGAGCCTACCATCTTGTGAGAGTAAAGAAAGGTGATGAGTGGAAAATGGCCTTCCGGACGAAGTTTGGCTTATACAAATACCGAGTCATGCCTTTTGAGCTGTGCAATGCACCTGCCGCCTTCCCGTACTTTATGGACGAGGTCCTTCGTGGTTACCTGAAGAAGTTCTGCATCGTCTACATAGACGATATTGTAATCTACTCCTCGACACTCCAAGAACATGTCGTACACGTGAAGGCGGTGCTGGACAGACTCCAACGACATTCCTTTTATGCCAAGCTTGAGAAAAGTCTCTTCCATGCCAAGGAGGTCAGTTTCCTGAGCTACATTATAAACGAACAAGGTTTCCAGATGGATAGCGGGAAGGTCAAAGCAATCACACAATGGAAAGCTCCACACAATGTCAAATCTGTACAGAGTTTCCTGGGCTTCGCGAACTTCTACCGACGCATCATCAAAGACTTCTCCAAGATTATACATCCCATAACCAACTTGTTGAGAAAAAAGACTCTTTTCGTATGGAGTGATGAAGCCGACCGGTCCTTCCAAGCTTTGAAGGATCGCTTCACCCAGGCTCCCATATTACGACATCCTGATGTTCAGTTACCTTTCGTGGTCGAAACGGACGCATCACAATATGCGTTAGGGGGAGTTTTGTCCCAGCGACATCCAGACACGGGACAGATACATCCTGTGGCCTATTTCTCTAAGAAGCTCACTCCCTGTGAGGTGAATTACACCATCACTGACAAAGAACTGTTAGCCATCAAGCGGGCCTGCGAGGAATGGAGACATTATCTGCTGGGAGCCCATCACACGGTTGAGATCTACACGGACCACCGCAATTTGTTATTCTTGAAGACCGCCAGAGCCCTGACGCCACGTCAATTGAGATGGTCTCTTTTCTTCTCCGACTATGATTTCATCATAAAGTACCGTCCTGGTCCCCAACATGGAAAGGCAGACGCCCTCTCCCGTACAGAAGAACCCCAGTATTGCCTGTTGTAAGAGCTTCCGAAGCCACCCACGATACTTCCCCGGAACGCCTTCCGGAGAAAGGACATCGCTTTGGTCACATCACAGGACTTCATTGAGGACCTGAAGGTGGCGGTGGCTGACGTGGACGAACAGGCCTGGAGACAGGAAGACCCTGAACACCGAGCAGCAAGAGACACCCTGTTGTACCATTACCACGCTTTGTATGTACCAGATAAAGCCCTGCAACTGCAAGTCCTAGCCTGGGCCAATGATTCTACGCTAGGAGGGCATCTGGGAGAATATAAAGCCACTTTATGTATAGAACGCTCCTTTTGGTGGCCCACGTTACGCAAGGATGTTAAGGAGTACCTGAGGGACATACGGTGTCCATGGACTTTATCGTGGAGATGCCACCCAGCGGAGGCTACACCACTATCCTGGTTGTGATAGACCACCTGACCAAGATGGGACACTTCATTCCCTTGAAACACCTGCCCACCTCCTCTGAATTGGCCACCGTCTTCCTTCAGCACATTGTGCAGGCTCATGGAATACCCTGTGTTCTCATCACAGACCGAGGGACACTGTTCACTTCACGCTTTTGGAGAGCACTCTGCAACACCATGAAGATGGAAGTCAGGTTAACCACCAGCTATCACCCCCAAACGGATGGAAAGACTGAACGCTTAAATCAGACATTAGAGCAATACTTGCGCTGTTTCACTCTACAAAACAGCACGGAATGGCACTCATTGATTTGGATGGCCGAGTTCGCATATAATAACGCTGACCATTCCACAATGGGTTGCTCTCCCTTCTTTTGCCTCTATGGACACCATCCGAATATGCTTCCATTTGAGTGGCCTATCGTGTCAAACCACCCTTCCATACATGAGCATCACGCCCATCTCAGAGCTGTGTTGATTGATGCCAAAAACCACCTAGCTTCAGGGCAAAACACACACAAGCATTATGCCGACAGAAAGCGGGCTCTGGAACCCGAGTATCATGCGGTTGACAAGGTGTGGTTGGCCACTAAGAACCTTCATCTGAAGGGGGGACAAGTTGAAGCCTAGGTTCGTTGGCCCATATAGCATCGAGAGGGTGGTTAATCCCGTGGCCATGCGATTGTCCTTGCCCCGTTCCTGGCATATACATCCAGTATTCCACGTCTCGCTGCTCCGTCCCTGTCCCGTCACCACTAGATTGCAGGTGAGACCTCTACCCATAGAAGTGGATGGCCACGAGGAGTATGAGGTGAGGGAAATCCTGGACTCTCGGCTGGTGAGGGGGAGGGTGCAGATTCTGGTCGATTGGGAGGGGTTTGGCGTTGAGGATAGGACCTGGGAACCTGTTCACAATCTCCACTGTCCCCTGCTGCTGGAGCGCTTTCACACCCTGCATCCGGGTAAGCCTGGTCGACATCCGAGACGTTGGTCTTTGCAGGGGGGTTCTGTCATGATTGCCTGTTGGGGGTCGGGGGTCATGGAGTGAGCTACACTCATGCACAAGGCTCCCATCATCTGTGTGTATGATTGTGTGACTGGAGAGAGGAGGGCACAGCACTCTACTCGCATCTGGAAACCGTTGTGGAACTACATGTCCCACAGTCCTTTGAGGCCCAAGGTGGGACAGGAGAACAGGCCTCGCCTTGGTAGCGCGAGACTCTATAAAGCCCCTCCCCTTCCTGGGATCGGGGCTTGACAATCTCGGTTGCTGATGCCGGATCTCTTGCTCGTTCCCGATGCCCTGATTCAGCCGTTCCTGTGGAGTCAGCGTCCTGACCGGGTCCTTGTGTTCGGGATTCCCTTGCTGCATTCCCGATTAAGTGACTGTCAGGTACTGTGCCCCTTCATCGGGAGTGAAGCGCTGGAGCGCTCCTCCTGCACCCGTAAGTTTGTCTACCCAAGCCCGGAGCGGTTGTGAAGAACCACGGATTTCTAGGGCCGTGGTTGCCATTGGAGCGCTGTGTTTGTTAACAGCGTGTGACGTGTCATTACAGGATGGCGCAGGCGCACTTCCTTCCTCTTGCCGTACTGCTGGTATTCTTGACGAGAGTTGGAGGGTCATCTGTACTCGCTGTGCCTTGGACTTCCGCTAACAGCTGAGTATGTATGTCCACTGTGTTTGTTAACAGCGTGTGACTCTGTGTTAAGGATTGTGATGGCAAAGGGTGAGAAGACATGGTCATTGGGAGTATTCCAGTGAGTCGGGTTGAGTCCTCTTTTCTGCTGCCTGCTATCAAGGGCTGTGCCATTGTATCTGGATTACCTAGACGATCTGCTCTCTCCCTGATTGGAACCTTGGTCAAGTTATAGTTGTTTCCAGCTGCCGAGTGTTGTGAGTATGTGTCTTCCCAGTCCCCCCTAGTAACCTGTGTGTATGTTCCCCCCTTTAAATATGGTTTACACATCATTCTCTTTTCTTCTCTTCTGTGTGCAGTACTTACCCGAAGGGTGGCTTCTGACGATATACCGTGAGTCTGGACCAGACATAGGTATAAGAAGACACCATCCTGTGCAGCATATTTGTTGTTTTATCCACTTCCCTTTTCCCTGGAGTGTTCCCTTTCGGAGCAGTGTATCAGTACTCTCTGGGAGTTAGCGCTCGTGGGAATAGGGGGGCTTGCTGCAATCTATCGTCCCCGCTGGATAGCTTTAACAGGTTAGTGGCATTACATTGTTGGGTGCTTCTGACGGATCCTGACACATGGCTTCCGGGGACCTAATAAAAAGTCCCTGAGATCCAGGTCATCAGACAAAAGGGACAAGTGTTGTTTCACCTGAGACAGTGTCGAGGTTTTTAGGCAATCAAGGCACAACTTCCTAACACTGTAAGTTGTCACCACCCCCGAATGTTCAGACTGCACATAACGCATGTCAGGTCTATTAATTTTGAAACCCTTGGTGTTACCCAGGAATCGTGTCTTACACCCATTAATGTCCAGGGGCCAAACTAACCATCCCTTCCAATTGGGGTCATATGAATTGTATGTGCCATTATGCAGCATGGCATCCAATGTATCTTCACTGTAGCGTGTAAATTGTTGCCAATTTTCAAAACAAGCAAATGTGGGAATTCGTGGTGTGTTCAAATCTTTCATCTTGACTATTCAAGACATGTTGTTTGTTGCACAGTTTTGTTCAGGAAAATTATTTTCTGTGGTATCAGGCATGCTCTAAACAAAGTCTCAGTTCCTTGAACCTGCCATTCTCTCGTCCCCCAAACGGATATTACATCTATAGTGTCCCTCCAGAAGTCGAAACCCTGTACAGACAGCTGGGAAAGAAAAGATGCAGAATATATCAACTTGGTGTCAGTTAGCATATTTTTCTTTGCAGGTGATGGTGCAAACCTATAAAAATATGAGGCCAGGTCAGCTGTGAAATAAACAGAAATATAAGCAAACTTCTGAGCAAATGTTTTTGAACTACCCCATGGTGGTGTACGGCAATGTTGCCATTGAGTGTAACTGTAAATAGCACGTAGAACACTTGCTTTATGCTGGAAATGATAGCCGTAATATTGAAAACAAAACATCTCATCATAATTAGATGTACAATCATACAATTCATCAGAAGAAAACACAGTTGAAAGCTCTAGATCTTCTAGCAGTTCATGCACTGTATTAATGTCCCAATCATCAGGAACAATACTAGGGGCAATGACATCATTTAAAGAAATTTTGAACAAATATGGAATTTGTAAAAGTTCAGTGGGACCATACACATCAAACTATACCCTATCCCAAACAATCCCGTCAGGAACTGGAACTGCTGAAATGTTCAGCAGGGAAAGGTGTGATGATGCATGCGGATAGAGTAGCAAGTTCACCAGTTGTACCGCAGAACATTCTGGAAGATAATGTCCATTTAGAAGCAGGAAAAAGACTGTCACTAAACCTATCTATTGGATCAGAAAAAGTAACCCAATTCTAATCCAAAGATGCAACCAAGGAGAAACAAAATTTGCCCTTTTCAGCCAAAGACAAAAAACACACATGTTCAGCATGAAAGAGAGAGGCAGTGGTGGTAGTGGATCAGTTGAATACAATGAGAAGTCATCACAGTAGATGAAGTAGCCAGAAGCAGTCTGATCAATCTTTGGCAGCTCAGCAGGTTTTGTAGAACTGGGATATAACTCGATCTGTAGTACATTGACGAAGACCTTATTCTTGTCAGGTTTCCAAATTGAAATTTGTGTGTCTGTACTAGTTGACTGTACAGCTGTCATAGTTGTAACAGGTAGAAGACGCACTTCACTGTTGTTGATTGTTGTCCTTGTTGAAGAGAGGATGATTCTTCAGTTATCAAAGCTTCCATCTGAACTTCCTGTACGGTAGCGAGAGGAGGCAGGTAGCTAACCAGGAACCCACATGGCTTACTGTCGAGAATCTGTGACATAGTGAGGTTTGATCAGGTCAATGGAGACAAATTGTTTATCTTTGAGACCGGCAAGGGGCAGAAGAAGTACGGTCCTGGTGCCTGCAACAGCAAGGACAGGTACAGGCTCTCTGTAGGAAGGCCCAAACTCTTTGTTGTCCAAAATGTTCTCCCTGACCAGATCCCCAGCCTTCGGGACCCAGCCAGGCCTCACCGGCACTGCCTTCACTTCTCCAGTGGCAGTGCATTTTACTTGAACGTTGCTTTGTTAATCCCAGAAATCATTCAGTTCCTGTAAAACAGCCAAACGTTCATTGATGTCAAATGGTGTTTCTGCCACCACTGTGCTGGGATTGTTGTGGTCTTTGACCCACATCTTTACCCCAAACAGGATTTCATAGGGTGCCTGACCACCCAGGGATTTTCTTAGCATGATGTGGAGTGCCCTGTGGGCCCCATATAGGTGATGTACCCAACTGCAAACTGAGCCTAGAACCCTTGCTGTGAAAGACTGCTTTAAGTCACGTTTTTTCCTCTCCACTACTGAATTTCCCACAGTATGATAGGGTGAGGAGTCATGAAAGGCCACACCCAAACTTCCTATGGCCACTTTGTAAGCCCGAGAGCTAAACGCTGGACCCTGGTGAGAGTGAAATCTGACAATTGTATATGTCCTGATAAAGGCTCGCAGATCCTTTGTAACAGTTTGGGTGTCAGTCGACCGCTGTGGCCATACCCATAGGAATCGAGAGCAGGAATCCACTGTCACCAAGATGTACTTGTAAGCACCATCTGACTGTACAGGGCGGAAGTGGTCCAGAAAAACACAAGCCAATGGCTTGTTTGAAATCAGTAGAAGTGTCTGTGGTGGACGCACTATGGTGGAACCCTTCATCTGCTGGCAGATATTGCTTTTAAGGACAAAGGGCCTGATTGCGATGCCGGTCGGACACCGTGGCGGAAGCAGGACCGCCTGGCTAGAAGTTGGTGGTCCCGCTGCCCACATTACGATGCGACCACCTTCACGGTGGTCGCAATTTGTATACTTTGCATTGCGGCATGTCCTGCAGGCTGCAGCACACGCTGCAGTACAAAATATACACATTTTTTTAAACATCCCAGCACTATATGTCAGGCACCATGCGGTGCTTGCCACATGATGCAGGGATGTTTAGGGGGAGGGCCCATTACTGAGGGCCAGGGGGAAGGGGGCCCTAGAAAAGTCACTGTCCGCCTGCCTTTGGTTGACGGGTTAACTGTCCTAATGCGGCGGTCGGATCCAATGGGCTGGATGGTGGTGGGACCACCACCAACGGCCTGACGGTGGCGGTCCCACCGCCATTGTAATAAGGCCCAAAGTTCTTGGTCTGTTTGTAAAGTCCAGACCACCAATAGCGCTGCTGAAATAATGTAATTGTAGAAGTCACCTCCACATGTGTAGAAGCCAGACCCTTGTGAGCAGTTAGTATCAAGTCAACACCAGTCTGCGATCTGTGTTTAGTATTACTCTATCCCCCACTCCAGGAATGTGAGCATAAGGTATGTTTTGTGTATTTAACTTGTAGGAGTGCTTGAGTGGAAAGCCTTTAGGGAGGTGGGTGCCGTCGCATTCGGTATTTACAGCTGTCAGGACCTGCAGCGCCTGTGCCCCTACTGTGCCAATGTGGATAGAGTATAAACACACCTTGTGTGGGAAGAGACATGTTTCAGGAGGAAGTGCTGTAAATGGAATGTACATAAGTCTGTTCCAAGATGGCCACTGCAAATACAGGGAATTTGGACAGGCTGTTAACTCGAGATTCCATGCGGGGAGTGATGCATATTTAATCACCTGTAAGACACCCAGTCGGCATCTACTATTGTGGATTGGTGCTTGCTCTTTGAGTTGGTGCGCTCAGTTCAAGGAGTGAAGTCCACGGCTCAGCGGGTCTTCATGCTCAGTTCAGAGGAGCGTTCAGGGTTTTCCGAGTTCGGTGGTGGCACAGATAAGACGGAGGTTATTTTGTGTTATCTTCATAGTGTGTTTGCGCTACGTGCTGGATTCTGTTGTATTCTTAGGGGCTGTTTCTCACAGATGTTCGAGGTGTCAGTTAATAAGAGTCAGATGTGACTCACTTATTGTGGCTCTATTTTTACGACCAGTGTATGTTTGAGCAGCTACTGGGTACTCTCACATGAGAACTGGTGTATAGGAATATCTTCCACATTTTCAGAGAGTGATTCCAACAAGACGTTGTTCGTTATTTCCTAACCATGATATTATTTGTTTAGTGAGTGTTACCTTTGCTATTTTTAAAACTCGAGTTTGGTGATATTCTGTTTTGAGCAACCACATATGTGAATGAGTGTGTGAGGAAACATACATCCTTTATAACAAGTTCTACCATGAAGTGGAGAGTATGTGGCCTGGGTGCATGTTGCATGAGCATTGCAAAGTATAATACACATTATATGAATCCTGGGAATTCTCCATTCAAAGAATTACTTCGCATATGAAGTCATTGTTTAAGTTACTACACAGTTGGTGATTATCATAGCCAAGTGTAGCAGCTTCTGTTAAGCCTGTTATTAGTGTGTCTAAGTCTTTTGCTTTACAGATCTCCCTCCATGGTGTACAAACTTGAATTCCCTTCCCCCCGTCTAGCCAGTCTAGTGCTCTGTGGATATTATATAATGGAACCAGAGGTGCTGGAAGGTGGGCTTCTGGGAGGCATTGTTCCTGAGGATCTTGGGTTCTGACAACAGCCATCATGATGTCTCTGTCTATCCTCATGCTGGAGTGAGTGATTGCAGCAACTGCAGCAGTGTGAACTGTTGCTTTCGCGGCTTCATCAGCCATGGAATTCCCTTCAACATGAACGCCAACACATTGATGACTCAATGTGTGTATTACATTAGTCCGTGGCAAGCAATCTTTCAGCTTTCCCACCTTCTCCCAAAGCAACTTGTGCTTTATTGTGCAACCATTTGAATTCCTGAAACCATTCTGGCTCCAATAGTGTAGGTGTTCATTATGGGACTGGACACAGTAATACGAATCACACACTATAAGTGTGGGAAATCCATGATCCGTATTTTCTAGTGCCAGTATTAGAGCCGTTAGTTCTGCCAGCTGTGCTGTGCAGTCACCAAGTGACTGCATGTAGGTTTTTCAGGATGGAATTCTCCATCGTGCTTGCACCTTTTTACGATTGCGCATGCCACTGTGTATTGGTGCTTTGTCCTTATCGCAGGCTGGGCAGACCCATCGGCATTTATGATGTAATCATAGCGATCTAGAGGCATTATTTCATTTGGCAGATGATATTCTTGTTCATACTGCAGAAAGGCTTGTGTTTGTAGTGTAGAATCAAATCTGAAATCTACAACTGTGGCAGTAAGTGAGTTAGCCCATTGTAGCCATTGTGGATGTAAAGCTTTAGCATTCGGAATGCTCACTTTGGTGACAGCCTCTAAGATCGGCACCACGGTCATGACAATTATGCGTTTACCCTGAGCCAGGGCTCACTCTCGCACTACAGCAGTCTGTACTGGTGTTGGAATTTTTTCAGTAGGTGCAAAACGCATTTCAGCATTGATGTATAAATGCAATTTATATGCAATTGGTCCTGTGCCACCTTTATTGAACGTGACATAAGTGTACCCTGATTTTTGAGCGATAACGCGGATCATCAGGTACGCTGTGTTTACATGTGTGTGTAAATGTGTGGAAGCTATCATGTCAGCTTGTACGGAACATAAAATGTTTGTATGTTCTGGTCATAGAATGGTTTAATCCATTCTGCGTAATCTGGAATGTATGTTCTGCCAAAATGTAGGAATCCCAATATGGACTGTAGTCTTTTCAATGTTGTTGCTGGTTGAAGCAGCGCAGCTTTCTCTAGGAAGTGTGATGCAAGGCTTTTGCCTTCACTTGACAGCTCACATCCCAGAAAAAAGGACATTGGGGTAGGCATTTTTTGATGTTTTTAAATTGAATTTGTAGCCCATGTAAGCAAATCTCAAGATTATGCAATCCACGCTTATCAAGTGTTTCATAAGGTCATCATTCGTCAGATAAATGTCATCGACATAGGACAGTGCCTGTTTGTCAAAATTTTGAAGTAGCTCTGTTACTCTGACTGAGAAAAGCCCGGGTCTATTCTTATACCCCTGGGGCAATCAACAGAATTGCCTCTGAGAGCCTAGTGCACTGAAGGAGGTCAAATATCTGCTTCTGGGTGCTATATTTTGGCAGAAGAATTAATTTGAAATATCTAGGGTTGTTTTGTATTTCTTGCGCATAATGTTGTTCATTAGTGCGGCACTGTGTGCATTCTGTAATGCAAATGTGCAAGTAGCTGTGTTTAAATGTCTGTAATATAATACTAGATGATATGAATGATCCGGTTTCATTACTGGAAACAAAGGATTATTCATAGATGAGGTTCAACTTTCTATTACACCCTGCTATTCAATTTGTTCTAGGATTCCCCTAACATGTATTTATGTTTTAATCGGGTATTGTCGTTGAGATTGTGGGGTCATCCTCAATGGGTTCTCATGATGAGGGGAACCGCCATCCCACCCCATATGATTGTGGTGTAACACAGGAGCTAGTGCCAATGACCATTCCTTGGCGTATGAATGTTTTACTGATTCTGGAAAAGGTCGGACAAAGCAGGTAAAATTACTGTTTCCCTGGGTTGGCACTCCATGACAAAATCAGGTGGCCAATCTTTTTCAGCCAAAATAATATTGTATCAATGAGTTAAGTCTTCCCAAAAGAAAACATTGATGCATCTGGTTATGTCCCCCTCCAATTAGAGTTGTATGTCATATAAACGATGGGGAACACTTACCTGAGTATCAAGTGATTCCACTGTGATATGCTCACTTAGCACTACTCTCACCAGACAATCCAACAGGTTCCGCAAACTATTGTGATTTCTGCTGCGGTGTCTAGCATTGTCACTGCCCACTCCCCTCTCAGAAGCAGAGTCCTCAATATCCAGCATGCCTGATCTGTAGTCCGGCTACCTTCTTCTTTTTGAATTGAGGTTTGGAAGTTTTCTGTTTATCTTCCTGTTTTATTATGTAGTCAGATGAGCGTTGCGAGCCCTTCTTTGGTTCCCTGTGCTCTTCCGATCTGTGCTCTGATCATCCACCTCTCTCCGAACGTTTATCGGATGACTCCTGAAAGGAATGAGATGAACATGTATCAGTATCTTGATACCTGTCAGGGGGTCTAATATTTTTATGGTTTTGGAGATTATATAGTTTTTCAGTGGCTGCCTATTGAGGAGACCCACCCCGTGATTTTGTCTTGTCTTTATTATTATTTTTTTTTATTATCACACTTCTTCTTTGTTGAAGAATCGGGTGCTGGTTTAGAGTTATCCTTTTCAGAAGTACTCTTTAGGTGTGGTTTACCAGGTCTGGCTCCTAAATTATTTCTACCTAGCATAGCATAGGTTTCTTCGATATTTATAGGTAATTTGCGCTCATTCTGTGCTGGAGTCAAATCCCTTAGGCGTTGATGTATGGCCAACGCTGCTGCTTCCCCCTTTATGTTACTCAACATAATGGCAGATACTGCAGTAAAATTGCTCATCAGTTTCATCCCCAGGTCCAGGGCAGATGCTGCCCCATACTCATTCTCAAGCTGTTACAGTACTTCAGACAAAACAGCAAGAGAAGGTGTACCATGTGTTCTGGTATACACAGCAGCATAGACTGTACCCCAGGTGGTGCCATCCCCATCTGCAAGCACATAGCTAATATTCTGTGTTTTTCCTATGGGCCTGTATGGGGAAACACCGCTTCAAGCTGACTTGTTTTTTGTGCAATCCAGAACTGAATCTCCTCTTGCCTGATGGGAACTTTTTCCCATGAGTACATTTAGTGTTTGTGGGCTGATGCCTGGGTTAACCAATTGTGGTTGTGCAGCTTGAGCAGTCCGTGCAGGGTTAAGTGTCAAAGTTCACATAACGAACTGTGTAAAGAGATCTGTACATAGTTACTAAATCTTTGTATAGTGTTTGCACCTCTGCTGCTGGTAAATTATCAAAATAAGGATGTGGTGTGTATCCGGCTAAGACTGGTCATGTCGATCCGTCATTGCTGAGCGGACTGAATCTAAGGTTTGCTGTTGTGTGCGGGAGGGTGCCTTTAAACCAATTTATACGTTCTTGGTAAGTGAGAGGAACTTCAATTTTCTCATAAGGAGTATAGATATCTGGTATTTCATCCTCTGTGTTGGTGTGAAATAATTGTGTAGTGTTGTCTGCAGCTGGGAATGTAACCCAAGAATAGAACACCTCTGTCCTAAATGCTTCGTGTGCCTCAACCACGGAGGTAACATCTCCACCCCTGGCCGAGAGGCCATGGTGTAATAGTTTCAGAGTAGCCGTATGTCTGCAGTTCTCTGAAATGTTTAATACCCGGCGATTTCCGGCTCTAGACATGATAGGGAAGGAATTACAGAGAGGGTGTACACACTAGGAAGTGAATCCTTTAAAAGATCAATCTTGAACAGCCTACAGTCAATACATAGGGGTTACCTACTCAGCTATAGAGGATGTTCCCTACCACCACAGAAGTCTATGGTTTGGAGGTAAGTAAGGGTCTCTGAGAAGGCACAATTGAACTACTCAGGTGATCCATTAAAATAAGTACCTAACCAACGTTGGTGGTGCCATGCTGTGTTGTTTCCACCCTATGGTAGGAACTGCACGTTTGTGGACAGTATAACCATTGGAAATGTGCCAGACTGATTCTATGCACCCCCTCAAGATATGTTGTCCAATAGGCCAGATAGCTCACAGTACCACCATAAGTACCCCTAAAGCTAGGCGGGTAGCAAATAGTTTGACAACTACTCAACATGACAACCCTGATCCCCCTGGAACCGTGGTAACAGATCTAGAACCCTTTTGCTCACTCACTCGTACTCTCTTAATCTCAGAGAAATATACAAAGAATACACAGTTGGGCGTCTTCAATGTTTATTGAACCAACGTGATTCTTGTAAATAAAAAGAATATATGTGCTACAATAATCAATAGACAGAAGCAGATCAAAGTTATTCGAAGTGCCAAGAGAGTGAAGAGAATAAAAAGTTCCAGCATCGTGCTAATACAGTGTATATATGCAGGCCTATAAAACAATCTACACATCTGGCGTACTGCTACTATGCAGTCCCTAACCTAAGTTTCTAGGTACTGTGTGTATTAGTTCAGCCAAGAATCCCCGTACTGGATGATCCAACCCCGGTTACCTGAGCGGAAAGAATGTAAGTCCCCATCTTGGTCACAAGCTGAACACCCTTGCAGAGATATCATCAAGCTGCTGGGATGAAGCTTCTGTGTGTAGAGACCTCGCCAATGACAGCAAAGCACTCCTCTAACTAAACTTGGAAATGCTTGTTTATTTATAATGAAAAGCATCTATGCGAGTTCAGTGCAAGCCAGCATTGTTGTGGTCTAAAGATAGCCATATCGCCCCATGGATGAAAAATAGAACGACATTTGCACAATGTGTGTCGAGGCCTTGTATATGGTGTTCAAGGAGTCGTGATAATGTTAAAAGAAGCGGAATCTGTAAGCGAAGCAGTTTCAGAGAAACTAATCCAACATTGTCACTCACGCAATTGTGTGTAAAAGGTTATTCTGTCAGAGGGAAGTCAATGTAAGAAACATGTTCACAGTAAAAGATGGCACTGTTTTTACATGGGCCTAACAAAAACACATAACAGTATTAGAGAAATATGGTCAGCCAGTTTGAAAAGACTAGTGTTTGAACTGCACTGATGACCTTAACTTGATTTTCAAATGGCCCGATAACTGACCGATTAATTTCATAACTCCGGGGCCCTATTTGTTGCCTTGAGTGTAACAGCTTTGCTGCGCAGGAATCTGAAATCTTTTTGTTATGCGTGGCTCTCACTGAGAGCCATTTTCTGAATGTCACATTCTAAATGTGATAATTCACTCCTGTGACGTAGATCTCATAACTCACTGTTGCTACGTCATAAATTAATTCCAGGAGGTCAGGCTTTTATTTTTTATTTGAGACAGAGAAGAGAGGCCATGTTATATAGTTCCTCATTCCTTTTCTGTCCCTACATAGCAGTTGAAATCAGGGGTACATGATTTGGTGGAGCATTCATAACATAAAATATAGGGCCAGATGTATCAAGCATTTCTTGTCTTCGCAAATGGCTGATTCGCTGAGTCGTCCGTTTGCGAATGCAAAAAAAATGCTTTTCAGATGTAGCAAACCCTTTTTTGCGATTCGGTAATTGTTACCGAATCGCAAAATGTGTTTGTGATTTGCTATTTGGAAGGGGCGTGTCTAGGGTGTCCCTTCCAAATAGCGAATCCTAATGGTATGTATGAATGTTTTGTGACCGTGAATGTGGTTGCAAAACATTCGCATTTTACCACCTACTTCAAGTAGGTGGTAACCCATTCGCAAATGGGAAGGGGTCCCTAAGGGACCCCTTCCCCTTTGCTAATGTTTGTAAAAGCATTTTTTAAGAGTAGGCAGGGGTCCCAAGGACCACTGCCTCCCCTTATAAAATGAAAAGAACATTTTTCATTTTTCTTTTTGTAAAGCATCCCGTTTTCCTTTAAGGAAAACGGACTGCTTTACAAAAAAAAAGATTTTATTTAAAAGCAATCACAGACATGGTGGTCTGCTGATCTCAGCAGGCCACCATCCCTGTGATTTTTGTGATTCCTAATGGATAACACATTGAGACCTACCTCATTAATATTCATGAGGTAGGTCATTTGCGACCCACTAGAAATCGCAGAAAGTGTTCAAAACACTTTCATACATGCTATTTTGTGATTTCCTAATTGCGAATCGCAAGGATTCGCAATTAGGAAATCGCAAAACGGATTATTGATACATCCGGCCCATAGATGGGTAAAAAGGGACATACAAGGATGTTTTTCACTTGGGGTTCTGAGTGACATCATAGACAACTCGAGCTTCACTCTCATCGTCTATTTCATGCCACTCAGAACCCCCTCAGTGAAAAATATCCCCATAATTCACTGTTACACATCTATAATTCTATATTTAAAAGCTTACATATCAAGTAATCCCGTCTATCCTGTGGAGCAGTTATAAATATAGCCCACACCCACCCCAATTACCGCAGTTCCCAAACTAACCAATCCAATCACAAGGAAAGACCATGGGGTGGGAGAGCAGAGAAATTAAGGAATGGAACAGAACAATAAAATGGAATGGGAAGAGTTAAAATGGCACTAAGAGTATTGAACGCTGCCAGCAAGCGATTAGGTTATTACTTCCTGTTGCCACTTTCTTGTCTCCTTCTTTACATCTTGAGGATGTTTCAAGTCAAAACCACCTACCAGAGAGCAATGTATGCTATAATAAAAGCTCCATATAGTTTTAATCAAAGGACTCGTAATAGATAATTAACACAAGGACACAGGGGACAACATTTTGGAGCCAAACTGCCACTCCACACTGCCACCTACCTGGAGAGGAGGATAAAGCTGCAAGGGACTGCTCAAGAGGCAGCTTGGCAAATATGAACAACAGAAACATGTTGAAATTCATCCCAAGAGGCATACATCCCCCTATTGTGCCTTTCCTGAACGTAAGAAGGGGGGTCAGACCACTAAGATGACTAGGCTGTTGAAATCGCAGACCTGATGCATCTGTTGAGAGATGGCACAGAAAATTATAACCTCGCCTAGTGGACCCAAACCTGACAAAGAGAAAATCAGCAGTAAGAAATATCTTTCCCTCTAAGGGCGATGGAAATTGTCCTTGGCAAATCAGGGAAATGAAGGGCCTGTTCTTCAATGAGGTAGGATTGGGAAAAAATGAGTAAACTACTGTTCCAAATTCTTCTGAGATGGGACTTTATAAAGAAACTTAGATCCCATCCTGAGAACCATTTTATCAGGAAAGTTCTTAATGTGTGGCAAAACACAACAAAGACCTAACTGCCCCAGATGTTTTTGCATAAACGAAGGCTGTGAGAAACAGGACTATAAGTGACTGGAATTTCAGAGACACCTTTCCCCTGAGGTTCAAAAGAGAAATCTTCTGAGCCTGGAGAACTACAAGAAGATAATATTGTAGGGAGGAATCAGAGATCTGGAAAAGAGGTGTGCAACAGACCAGCCCTTAACCACTTCGCTGCCCGATTTACATATGCATATGTCATGAGAGGGTGTTTCCAAGATGTCTTAATGACGTATTCATACTTTGTGGTGGCCAAGGGTCCTCCAACACTTACCAGTCATTTTTTGTTCACCTAATGAGAAACAAGCTCCACTTCATTGTGGAGGGGGGGGTGAGATGGAGTTTGCTGGTTCCTGATGGCTTCTGGGTACCAGCAAGCTCCAAAAGTAGGTGGCTCGGTGCTCACTTCACAGCTGCCTCCTTATTATGCATGTGAAATGACTAATGATATCACACACATATCAGATGAACTTGAGAGGGATTTCCTAGTTGCTTCCAAGTCCATCCAAGGCTTTACCTTGTTAGGTGAGGCTAGGGGAGGGTCTAAGGCAGCTAATATTGCCAGCAGCTCCTCCCCACTCATGCCCACCAGCTAGATCCACTCTTTCTGTTGTTGGGAGGAAGGTGAAGAGAGGGCAGAAGGAGCATCCCAGTTCCTCCCATGACACCCACAGATCCCATGAACCAGGAGGTAGGGATTAGAAGGAATAGACTAGGATTACTCACAGTAAAGCGCCAGACACTGTTTAGATATTTATTTAGCTCAAGAAAATAAATTAGTGTCTGACTCCATTTAAAGCACAAGCACACATCTCTATGACACCAGCAAGGAGCCAGATGCTATTTGCACTTTTTTATCCTTAGGAAAAAGCTACATAGTGGTGAGCTCCTTTCTGGTCTACACAGACATTTCTGTGCCTCAGCAATGATCCAGGTGTCCAGCCTAAGAAAAAATCATAACAGCTTCTGGTTCCTTGCTGGGGTATGGACACACATGTCTGTGCACCAGGAAGGAGCCAGACACTACTTAGATTTTTTTTGTGACCTGAAAAAAACCCAAACAATATCCAGCTCCTTGCTGTGGCTCAAGAGCACACATATGGACCTGAGGTCATTTGGCACCTAGGAAAGCTCACCAAACCCACTAGCCACCTCGAGGAGTCCTGGGTGGTGTGGCTTGAGCTGATGCCTCTACATTTTCATACCCATATATTTTTTGCAAATCTTAAACATTGGATTTAAAAAAGAATTTCCTCACATTGATGTGACAGAAGAGCAGGACCACCCAGTGTTCCACACTTCAACCAGTAAAATCAGTACCTCGCATGTGTGGTTGCGCCTCTCATAACTGTCAGGTCAAATATGTGACTGTGTGAAGTCAATGTAGTGCCAATTTGGTGGTTGCAAGTTCTCTATTTTTGCCTATTCCTGGCCACTGCACTAGGCTCATTCACACATGCAATACCATTATTATGAGAAGAAGTGTGGGGACATTAGATAGTAGGAAGTTTGCCTTTGCTTGAAGTTCCTGAGTTCTCTGTCACACAAGAATTGTAGTTTCTTTATCCATACTTATATATGTTCCGATTCATACCACATCATTGTGTATTCTCCTGTGACTATACTGGGTTGGCAGTTTCCCATGGGTGCGGGCTGACTCCAGGTCCAAATACTACAGACATCTTGAATGAAATGTTCTCTTATCAAAAACAGTTTATAGTGTCCAAGATGTGGATCCCTGCTCAAATCCTAGGAGAAACCCACACGTCTGAAAAATTCATAATCTTACAATCTATGGGAAGACATACGTAGGTTACAATTTAACAGGGATATGTTTGTGTGTAAAGAAGACATGTTTTGAGGAGAAATGCTGAAAATCAAATAAACAACTTGTACACTGAGTTCTGATGGCCACCCAATCTTGACAAGGGCAGTCTGTCACCCAGTGCTAAAAACCTTATAACATGTTGATGTTGAAAGTATATGCGTTTTGGTAGATTTTCACACAGCACAAGGGTGGTACCTGCGATCAAAGACTGTTTGCCTAAAGCAGTATTTTGCTTGTCGTTAATTTTAAAATTTCCCAGATTCACTGAATACAGCTTATTATCCAAAACCTACATATGTAAGGTAGCCTGACATTGAGGAGACGGAGAGGAACACATTTGGGGGACTAAGCCATGACAGACATATGTTTTGTTACACAGGAAAAATCTTTTTAAAAACTGGAAAATATCCTCTGAAAAAAGTAATGTTCAGCTCAATGTCTCGGCCTGCTAATCAGGGTGATGAAAGCCTGTCAACCAACAATAGATATATTAGGGTGTGTAGATGGGAAGAATATATGGTTGTGGTATGTTTCCATACAGTCTAGTGTGATTTCTGTGGTCAAAAACAGGTAAACCAAAGTGGACTTTTGCTTGCAATAGTTTTCCACATTTTCAAAATGCACAGCATGATGGAGATTGGAGGGAATTACTTTGTTTTTGGAAAAACAATTTAAAAAAAATAAAAATTCTGACAAATGTCATGTTCACCGTGTTCTGCCGGCCAGCCAGTGAATGTGAAGGAGGTCTGGCTTGCCCCAATATATTCCTTAGGTCATACAGATTGAAAAAATATATAATTTGCATTATTTTAATATAGTCCTGTCTTTGCTATCACTGATAAAGTGACCAGTGCACCATAAACAGTGATTCTACCACAATGTCATTATCTGAGCTAATACTACATAATTGATTGTGCACACTACATTCACTAGGAAATTCACACATATTTGTTATTGGCAGACTCCAGACATTCAGGACAATATTTCCTTAGTTAACATTCCAGGATTTATGTTTGTCAGTTTGAGAAATCCAGCAAAATATTGACTATTTTTTGGAAAAGTGAAAATATAACCACATTTTTCATCATATCTTTATGCTTCAATGAGATCTGCAAACAGGAGAGAAGCAGACACACACACACAGTATGCGTATGTTGTAACTTTTGTGCTTGAAACTACTGGACCAAAGTACTGCACATAGTATCAATTCATGTCGAGTACAGGATATACTGGTTGCACATTAGATAATGTATTGTGCATACATTGGACAGAGAAAATGCTGATTTAGATTATTGCACTACCATTTTCTAGACAGTTAAAAGCAAAGACTATCATTATTTACACTTAATGTGAATTTACATGAGGTAAGGGGGGAAGGGGATATGTCGCTGGCCAGTGGTGAAGTGGTGGGATTAGATCCTGAGATGTTTGGAGAATTAAGTGAGCTGTCAAAGAATTTGGAATCACTCAAAATACCTTCACTGTCTGTACACAACTGTAAGCCACATAAACAAAGCCCTGAGTTGTATTAAACACAAAGACACAAAGAAAAGGATTTATCTAAGTACAATGCTGCTTAGTAAAAATATAGATCCCCTAACACATGTAAGTGCCCCAGAAATATCATTACACAAATTGGCTATTGTAAGACATTGGGTTGTTGGTTGACCGGTGTAAGCGCTGGTCAAGCACCAACCACAATCCTTCTCAGGGTAAGGCACAAGCAAACCCCAAATTATCCTGTGCTCACCCCCTTTGTAGCTTCGCACAGACCAGCCAGGCTTAACTTAGAAGCAATGTGTAAAGTATTTGTGCTTCAAACAATGAAACAGTGAGAACACACGGCAAAGGGAGCCCACAACAGATTTAGAAAAATAGAGTAAGTTATAATGAGTAAAACAAGACCAAAATGACAAAAATCCATTTAGTAGATCATGAATATTGATGTTGAATTTTAATGTTTATAGTGAAGATAGCACCCAAAAGCACAAAGCCCTACTGGGGATCGCTAGTCGTGCCTGACCGAGACAAATCAAAAGTTCATCCCAACAGCGATAGAGTGAGGGCGAGCTACAGGGTACCTTAAATCCTGGTTGCAGAGCAATGTGTGGATCCGCTTCGAAGATGCGCAGCTGAAGTGATGCATCACTTCCGAGATGCGGCGAGGCTACGGTCTGAGGTCCTACTACATCATCAAGAGTCTCGTCAACGGGGCTTGCAATGCAAAGCATGCTGTCGGGGATGTGGCACACGGCTGGCAATGCGTCAGTTGTGCGGAGCTGCAATGCGGAGTCCATTGTCATCGAGGATGCCATCTATGGGCTGTGATCTGGGCTGTGAATGCACTGTGCTACTGGGATGATGTGTCTGTTCTGAAGACTTGTGGGATTACGATGCGGGTATTTTGTGTTGCTCAGCAGAGAAGATGCATTGGTTCCGCTGGCAAGCACTTTAGCCCACTTTCAAGGGTCCAGGATTAGGGTATCACCACTTGGCAGTGTAGATTCACAGGTGGCAGAGTCCTGGTACAGGAGGTTGGAAGCCTGTTATACATAGTTCCACGGAGTTGAAAAAAATCTCAGTGAAACTCCGCTCTGCTCCACTCTATTTAAAAAAATGGGAAATAATCACTTACCTGCTCTGGCGTCTCCAGGCTGCCCTCCTCCTCGGCGTGGTCTCCTCCTCATCGTCCTCGCTGGTCGCAAACCCCTACGTTGTACATTTTGCAAGGACTGCGCATGCACGCACATGCGTGAATGCGCAGTCCTCCCAAGACGTACAAAGAAGGGGTTTGCGACTGGCAAGGAGGCGAGGACAGCGAGGAGGAGAGACCACGGCGAGGAGGATGGCAGCCTGGAGACACCAGAGCAGGAAAGTGATTAGTTCCTGCTGTGAATGGACGTGGGTGCAGGGGCTAACTCCTGAGTCAGAGTTTTTGCCTGAAATCCGCGTTACCAACGGAGCGCGGAGTTGGCAAAACTCGGCAAACTCTGCAGGCGGAGCGGAGTTCGCCACCCTGGTTTACCTGAGACTTCAGGTCAGGAGGCCAGCCAACTAGCCCTTGGAGTCACCCTGTGTTCTGGGTTCAAGAGATTCAGGTCTAGTCTTCTTCACCCAGGCAATTAATTGTATTAATTGAAAGAAAAAACCACTTACCTTGCGCTCACTGCATCGCCGACTTGGCGATGCGGCGACCACAAGGTAAGTTTAAAAAAAAAATATTTTCCCTCATCGTCGTTTGCTGACTCCACCCACACCCTGCCCCACCGCTCTTACCTGCATAGGCCGCAACTGGTTCTGCAAAAGGCAAAGCGTGTTTCATATGGTACTCAGTATATGATGGAACACAATTCTCCCAAAAAGTCAGTATCGAAGCAAACTCCTTATTGTAGTGTGTCTCACATATGGTCTAGCTTCCAAACTGCCAGTACTTTGCAGGAGCAAATGTTGCAGCAGATACCATCACAGATAGTGAGTGACCGTTATCATGGACAAAGGCCTACTCTCAGGCGTAGATGTTAAAATGGCATTTGTAAAGAAGGCATTCATGCAAGTGTGAGGATCAACAAAACACTACAAATGTAACACCATTCCCCAGCAGTTAGATGTGAATAATACGACATCTGGTCACAGTTGACAAAATACACATTTGCCATGCTTTGCACAACAATGCAAGGAGGCTCAAAGGCCTGTAACAAAACACAATAAACAGATGAAATTGCAGTGTGTGGCATTAACCAGAGAAGTAAGACAAGAGAGATGTTTGTCAACCATCACTTCCACTCAGGAATAAAGAGGTGGTAAATATATGAAGTGTAAAGGTCAAAAGGAAAGTCCAAATGCATGTGTTCATACACAATCTCATTGAACAGGATGCAATGGAAATGTTGTATATGAAATTACCCCTGCATGGTAAGAGTTGTGTACCCCTGCCCTGAGTGCACAACTGCATAGTTGTGTGGCACACCAACTCTGGTATGTACCCAAAGGGGAACAGGGAATATGCATGTGTGCCATAACATAGGCCTGTGTCATGGATTGCAGTCTACTTGGAACAGGATGCCTACACCAACACCTGCCCTCATAGTAGATGTGCGCTATTGCCCTTGCCAGGAGTAAGACAGAGCTAAAGTGGGGGTGGCAGCATGCTGTATAGAGAACAGTAGCAGTGTAAATTACCATTCAACCTTGGTTCACTGCAGTGAGGCCTACTGGCTCACACACCTCTTTAAAAGTTCTGTTGCTTTGTGTTACACTCACCCCTGCCCAAGATCCGGTTGATCATGAAATGTGAGCATGATAAAACCATGGGCAGAATGCATGTGCCTGTGTGAGACACACACAACACATACTTTGTAATGTGTAACAGTGTGCACATGGGTAATGTGTGTGTGCTGGTAGTGTGTGTTCTACGTGACACGCTCTAACTTAGTTCAAAGGTAGTGTAGAACTAAAAAGTGGGGTAGATGTACACTTTTTGTCATGCAGTGTAGCAAATCTCCTTCCTGCACTGCGTGACAGGGAAAGGCCAGGACTCAGCTGTATTTAAAATAATATGGGGCATTCCTGCCTTTCCCCTTGCATTGGAGCTGTTTTGGTTGCATAGCGCCAATGCAGGACACCCTTGCACCATGGTACAAGAGTGCTTGTGTTGCATGCAGAATAGGTTTTGTGCATGAGGGGCACCTTACAGCAAAAAAAGAAATCCTGAGAGGCAAATTCCTCTATCTATGTGTGCTGCAGAATGCAGCACGCATTGAAAGAGAAAGTAAAGAGGATAATTAAATATATCACTCCTTGTTATGCCTCTCCTGGGAGTTTGTATCTTTCAGGTGCATTTCCAGGTTTGCTAGGTCTGGTAAGTCTGGAAATGCATCTTAAACCATGGGAGTTGCATGGGAACACCCATGCAACTGCCATAGAATGCCTTCCTAGAGCATAGTAAAGCAATGCAGCAATTTGTGATGCACTGCCTTACTCAAGATTTAAGGAACCCACTCAGGGCTATGCAAGGTGGCCTTGCATGGCCTCACAAATATCATATTTGTGTTGAGCATGTACCATGTTGCGTGGTGCAAGTGCCATGCAATTGGGGTGATACATATACTCCTTGGTGCAGAAGTGGCTGCGCCACTACATTACATGGAGGACCTTGGCTACCTTTATGCGTAAGACATGGCTGCATGGTCAGAACATGAGGGTTATTGGAATTACACCAGATGGAGTTTGACAGTCCAGGAAAACTGCAAGCTGGGCGGGACATACACTGGAGTATAGGGGAGCCACCCTGTCTCCTAGTTGCCCTAAGTGTGTGTTGCATCTGTGACACATCACAAGGAATGGGCCTCAACACATCGCAGTAACAGAGAGATTGGGCTGATTAGGGAATCAAGAAGAGTGGGGCATAGGCCCCAGGATCAATCTTCACATGCACATATGACTGTGGGGTACATCCAGGTGTGTACCCTGGAAATGCATGTAAAGTTGATGTGTGAGCAATCTGCTCTTGATTCCTGCCTTGCTGTGCTGCCACGCTGCCTACTGGTCCCCTGGCTGGGTGTAAAGGCCTGCACATGCATCCCTTAAACCCAGACTGACTCCAAGGTCAATCTGCCCGGCCTCCTGTAATTAAGTCTCAACAACATGAAAGACGACCAAATACACTGCTTCAGCACCTGGACACTGCCATCTGTCACTCTGACCTGTCAAGTGGTGCTACAACAGTCCTTGAAAAATGGAAGTAGGCCTAGGGTGTTTGATCCAGCAAAAACCATGCTTCTACTGTAGATCCTATACAACAAACAATATGTCCAGATAGAATCATTTGTACTATATCAACCGGGACTTTAAAATTCTATTTAGAAGCCCGTGTATTTTTATTTTACTCTCTGTTTTCACTTATTTTCAAACAAACAAGATTACATTATTATTCACATGTCATCTTGTAGGACAGCACATATTTTTTGAAAGTTTTGGAATTTCAAACAATCAAAAAAATTAAAGCAACATGACAAAAATGCATAAAACAGTTCACATTACAATCCACAAAACAATACATATAACACCATACATGAATAACCAGCCCTCGTTCTACAAAAACACCTGGCGGACTCTCAAAATTGGTCACAAAGGCTACTGCCTACTGTCCTGCCTGTGTGTAATGCTCAGGGAATATTCGTTTTTAAAGGGTGTAGATCCAGCGCATTGGCCCTGTTGCGCAGGTCAGAAGCCATGCATTGCCCCTGTTGTGCGGGTCTGAACCCACGCATCGCAACATTTGCAGGGGTCGGAACCCGTGTTTTGCCACCATTGCGTGGAACTGACTGTACTGCAGAAGTGCTACTGCACAGTGCATCCATCACGCAATGTCCATCACACAGCAGTGCATCAGAAAAATTAACACAAATATAGGAAATGTGTCGGACACACCCAGGAAATGTCGTAATGGGTGTGACAGGCTGCATACTTGGAAGTGTGAAAGTTAGTTTCACTTTCTCTTACAGTCTATCACATGAGGCCGATCAGATGGACCTACTGGGATTGGAGATAGGAGGCCCTGTAGGTATGTATGTATGTACCATCTGCGTGTAGTAATGTTGCTATAGCAGTCATGCCAAACTTAAACATTAATGGGGCAGACTTTTCAATGTGTTAGTTTGAAATAGCACTATGCATCTTGCTTCACATGCTTTGGAATAATTAAAGTGAAATTAATTGAGCAACACAAGGCCACTTTGTGTGCCTTGGAGTAGCTACATAAATCCAGTGTGATGCAACCCAGGGCAAATTGCTGCATTGCTATACCCTGTCCCAGGGGGCTGTTCTATGAGTCATGGGTGGTTGTTCACGTTGAACATGCATGGATTTAGAAACATTCCCTGATTTAACATACATGTTTGACCAGGGAATGCTCCAAAAATGCCAGACCTCCAGAGGTGATGGGTAAGGAAGAAATATATGTTCAATCTCCATTTATGTAAAACTTTCTATATGTGCTGCATTGTGCAGCACACATTGACAGATGAAAATGCCTCAGGCAATTGTATTTGTGCAAGAAGGTGGCCCTCACAGGACAAAACAATACAACCCTACTTACAAGGCATGCACCCTTGCACCATGTTGCAAGGTAGCATGGATTGCGGCTAGTCAGCACTTTGTACACCAGCACCATGAAAAGTCTGATGTGGTCTTTACAATGTAACATTCGGTGTATACCTGTCCTTTTCCATTACATTACTACTTTAGTCTGTCTAGGGCCAATGGTTTCACCCTTGAGTCATGGTGCAAGGGGGCCAACGATGATGCTGACAAGTAGTACAGAAATCATCACACGCTTCAGGCATGTGATGTTAGATACCTCTGAGCTTCAACATCCAGGCAGCTCAGCCCTGCAAGGTGATTAGCTGCATCCCATATTCATACAATGTATACATATGTGTCAAGAGTGTTGAATATTTGAAATACACTGGGATGTCATAGTATTTCTTTTGGAATGTTGCCTGTGTATAGCTGCACTATTTACAATGTAATATTCAAATCTTTGTCTTGTAGGTGGACATGTCCCCTTCACTCGGGGGAGAAGTTGACACCTTCTGGGATCCCAATGTAACCAGTAAATGTAATGAGTACATGGTTGTAGCTCTGTGACGACTGTGTGTGATCCATGAGAGTTGTAACATTGTGATGTCTATTGAGGGGTATAAATCACCTGCAACAAAATTACGATCAGTGTGCCAGCACAACAGAACTTGCCCACAAAATCATTTAGAATTGACAAGTAGGCATGCTATTGTGACAATAGGGGCAATGTAAGCAGGCCCACAGGATACATTCATTTTCCTATCTATGGTGATACTTGTATATCTATAGTCTTGATGCATTTGGCACATTAACCATCATCTGGTGCTTAATCTGCAGTTGTTCAACTCAATCAAATTTGGTTGTACCACAAACGGCACAAACTTAAGAAGCCATGTTTCAACAGATGTAGCAGCGTAGTGCAATGACTGTCAATACGTTTGTCTGGGCACATTTATGTTGCCTATGACCATATTTGAGTATGAAACAGGTAATGATGAGATGCAAAAAATACAGTGTACCAAGTGTTAATAGGATGGTATCATGAAATCAAATCACAACAGCATGTGTGTCACATATATTGCATCATCGTGCAGCATACTATGCTCATACATCCTGCATACGTTTAACCTCTCCTGCTACATAATTCAGATCAACACTTAAAATGTTTGGTGACACATACCTGTCCCTGTTTGTCAATTCAAAAGCCAAATTGTTTAAACTTGGAGGACAGTGCCAGCAGGGTAGCCAACACATTCTAGCCATGTGGTAGTGACGTGCCAAAGTGCATCCACATCATGATATTGTGCCATGAAAGAGAAAAAAAGACACCTCAACAAGTGTTTCTGTATGAGTGTTTGTACATTTTCATTAGTGTGGTTAAATTATATTTTAGCTAAATTAACCTGATGTATGGCTGTCAAAATCCAGCATCGGGTGCTCCCTCAGACTCAGAATAGTCCATGTCATACCTATGTGAAATGAGGTGACAGAGTAACAATTACACAGATGCAGTGGAGGATGCACGGATGTAGGCCTACTACTCTATTGATCCATAGTGTTGAACCAATCATTACCAGACTGCCTGACTATCATATATTGTGATGTAGATGTCCACATAGCAGGGTTCTGCTCATATGGCTTTGAAAGTGTACACTGGATGTCAGGCTTCATATCTCAGTGCAATGTGTATTGTTGGAGCACAGTGTGCAAGTGTCATTTGTGTTAAACTGATTGGAGCCCCAGGAGGCCACTATGCATGGATACAGTGTCATTGGCATGGTGTGGCCATATGGACAAACACAATAGTCTGCAAATGGATTGGCATTGAAATGCCAGACTCACGGCCCGTATCTCCCCTATGTGCCATTTCTGTGAGGCATTCATACAATGCAAGGTATAAAGTCATATTACACCACTGTATAAAAGATCACATGCAGTAATGCACAGCGTTAGCAGCATACTGCGCAATACACTGCTAAACTACTGATGGGGTAAGTTAGACTGGCAAGCACCAACGCATTCATCCTTGCATCATGGTGCAAGGGCCCTGTTTTATACTCGACAAAGTTCTTGTACAGATGAGTACTCCTGCATGCATACACACACTCTTGAGATCCATTTAACTGTGTTATATGTGCACTGATGAATGCAGCCATGGGAGAATAAGTGTACATAAATGTAAATATATTAAGCTAATCATGGTATAGTTAACTGGTTACCAAATGCTTAATGTCAGATTTAAAGCTGTTTGCCTGAGACAAAATTGAGGAAAAGTTAAACATCAAAGTCTTTCAGGAGGGAGCTACTCACCCTCCATCTATGGAGTGGCTACCTGACGGAGAGTAAGTCAAGGCAGCAGAGTGTGCTGCCTTGTGTAACTCCAGATGAGTAATGCAATGCAGTAGCACAATAGCTGTACTTGCTTACATTATCACCACTCATGTATATTTTAAGCTTGGGCGGAGTTTGCGTAGCGGTGTTACGCAGAACTCTGCGAAGTTGCAAAAAAACTCTGCCACGCTACGAGGAGTTCTGCGGGTGGAGCGGGTGGAGTTGCTTGTCCTGCCCGTTCACGTGACGTTTCCGCCGTACGTCAATGCGTCAACCCGGATTGCGTGTTTGGATGGAAATATCAGGCGAACTGCACCATGCAGTCGCACATGGGCACGGCCATCTTGTTTCTTACTCTGTTTATGGTGCTGGGGCCTACTTTTCCATCCTTATTCAATCTTTGCAATCCTTGCTTTTTAAACTTTTTTTTCAATCTTCTTTATTTATTATCTTATCCTTTGTCTTTCTAAGGGGTATATTCACAAGAACGTGTGCTAAACATCTCCAAAAAATGTTAACGCAACTTTACACATCGCAGCCCATCGCAGGAAAATACCCCCGTGTTAACTTGGAATTCACAACACGGCGGTACCATGCGATAGTCTCCCGAAACCACGCCCAATGTCCGCGATACAACCACCTCGACGGAGATAAAAACACAAACCCCAACACCAAAAAACATGCGATGAGCCCATTCGCGAGGAGGAAAGCAGCGATAAACAGCGCAAGGCCCGCGACACATATACGGCATGCGGGAATAAGCACAACAAAAGCAGGAAAAAGAAAGACAAACCAAACAGAAAACAGCGAAGCACAATGGAGGCAGTCAGAGCTAGCACACAACCCCACAAGCACCATTGGCAACAAAACATTAGACATGGCAGGCCATCGTGGACAAGGTGAATGCAGCCGGAGAGCGGAGGAGGACAATGGCAGAAAACCAGAACAGCTGGAATGATGCGAAACGCACAAACAATCACAAACACGCCAACAACCAGAAGGCAGCAATGCACACCGGAGGTGGGAGTCCAGCGCCACACCAGGAGCTGGATGACATGGAGGAAATGGTGTCCACCACATCAGTCTGGAGATGGTGGCAGGAGTCGGGGACCGGAAACTGCTCAAAATCAACAGACACAACAGCAACAGGGAGAGGAACGACCAGGGTCTGGGGGGACGGGGGAGTTCGGCACAATGGCACACATGCACAATTAAGCACAGCACAACTGCAGACAAACCATGCCCAAGACGAACAACACCAACCAAGAGCACAAGTCACACAAGTCGGCAATATCACACCACTGAACAAGCACAGAAGTGAAAACCACACTGCCTGAAAGGGAGAAGGGTGAGCCAAATCAGAGCTGAAGGGACATCTCACACACAATGCAGCACAAACACATAGGAAGCAGAGCACCCCAACATCCAACACAATGTGGTACAAACAACATCTGCACAACCCAACACAGGACACAAGTGCACCCGCTTGTGGCCGGTAAATGGCCATACGCATCTGGCAAAGCACGAAACAGGGACATGATAATGCACAAGTACCAACCCACAGCCCTGATGGGACAGCAATGCATGTAAGGCAGGGACCCAGATAGGCCGTGACACACACATTGGCATACAAATAAACACTCAACACAGTTGGAGACAAGTGAACTTGCGGAAACTTTATCAACAATTGCGTGTCAGTGCGGCCAAGGGAAGTGACACGACATGCAGACCAATGCAGCAACATGTCTGAATGAGGAACGTTGGAAAGCGCCCATGTCCACCCCGGGGGAGTCCATCACCAACACAAGTCATTGCCAACCCGCGTATGTTGTCCGCGCATGGATCAGGAGTCCAGGCCAATGCAGCCATGTCCACTGTCTCCTAGGGACATGTGACCAGATCCCCAACATGCAACCAGGCGTCGGGACACGTGCAATGGGTCACATGCAGTCCTGGCTGCAGGTACCTTGTCACTCGTCCATGAACGCGAGTGCAACAGCGTAGGCCAACATTTCCAATGCGAGATCGTTGTCCACCACATCTGACATGTCGGCGACGTAACCCATCAGCTGTCCCGGACAGATGTGCTCACTCCAACCCCTGGACCCAATATGCACGAAAGCCCAATCAGGGAGCGGCTCAATGTGGTCACCGCACACGACGACTCCTGCAATCTCCCAGGTCCAGTTCCCAGCATGCATGCCGAACATCCAGGCATGCCATAAACGGGCATCACAGTGACACTCCTGGTCGTGGTCCAACAGGGGGCGCACACACACGTCGAAATCCAGGTCAGCTACCATAACGTTGGAGAGGCAGACATCCATGGACCACTCGAATATGCACGAGCGACAGTGCAACACAGGCTGAATGCAGGTGACGTTGGCAATGCGGAAGCTCAGCCTGTAACTGATCCGCAGCACTGCCAATGGCAGTGCCCCCAGTACATGCAGCAGACGTGCACGGTACAGGTCCACGTGACTGGAGTAGAGCATGTGTCCGGGATGGTCTGCCATTGCGTCAGTGGCTCTGCTTGAAGCGGCACTGTGAGGTCCTGCGCCAGTTCTGTGGATGAAACGCCACAGCTCGGAGCAATGAGCAGTGTCTGTGTGCAATGGGTGCAGGCCTGGGGTGTGGTGGGAGTACGAGTGAAGGCCATTTCATGCACGCAAACTACGACCAAGGACTTCTGCGTGTGGGATGTGTACACGTTGGCCTCACGTCTGGCAGTGCGTAGTGTGGGATTCGCCTGGAAATGCTATCCTATCTGTCAGGGGGTGCTGGGCACATGCAAGTCATATCTAGGAGCTGCAGATATGCTACAGCCCGATAGTGCAGACAAAGGACCATTCATCCCTACAGTAACTTCACCATCTGCATGCATTCAGGAGACATACAGAGGCCTGCCATGGGTGTGGTGGGATGTCTGCGACCCTGGGAATCATGGATGATATGCCCAGCACGTGGCACATGTGCGGCCTCGCTGTGTGTTACGTTGCCTCACAGCTGCTCCACCCTCCCACGGGTCCCCACACTTGTGTGCCCTGCGCGGTTGTATCACGTGCACTCCTACGGCACACCATTGTAATGCCTGTCCGCGCATGTCCAGCGGCATGCCAACAACACCGTGACGCTGGCCTTTGAAGGTGTGTGGTCAAGTGAGTGTAGGCCAATGGTCCGGACAGGGCGGACACAAGTGTACAGTCCATGGCTGGCTGTGATCACGCTGCGAATGAGGCTAGGCAACTGACTCATGCAGCCGCAGGACTGATAACACTTGGCATGCATGTGCCAAGTCCCCGAGCGGTCTTGCACTCCTACATTTCCCCGTCCGTGCGGGCCCACCCTCCTGGTGCATGCTACATTGCAACATTGTCTACTGTGGCCCTGGTTGCGACAACACCCCAACACAGAGACACACTTACCGCACATCCTGCCCAAGGCCAGGTCCGAGCCACGCCCTGCTCCCCCTGCCGATTCAGCACACCCCTGCGCTGAACTGACGTACGCTGGACCAGCACACGCCGCTTTTGCATGCAGGGGGGGCCGGGCAAAGCTACATGTCCAAGGTCAGTGCCAACGCTGAGGTGACATGGTATCATCCGCTGAGGATAGCACACTGTGATGTTGCAGTGCCGTGCCCATCATGCTGACACAATGACCACACGGACACACTTGCTCAGATGGTGTGAATGGCTACGGGCACGTGCGCCCGGCCACATTTATTAGCAGGCACACATATCGAGTGACACCTGTGTTGGATGTGTGTGGGGTGTGTGCACACCAGCTGGCAAGGGCTGCCTGGTGCAGTCAGAAATTGACAACAGTGTACATCGTAAAGGACACAACCATTCAACCATAAAGGCCCCATGACTTGTGCTGCACAGAGTTAGTGGCCCCGGATGCACAGCGTCCTGCACGGACCTACCGCCACGGGCCGCTGACTTGCGGGGCACTGGGGCAGGGTCATGAGTGCAGAGCAGGTTTCCGTAGATGACAAAGGGGCTTGTCGCGGAGTGTCTCGGTGGACAGTGAAAGGTGTGCCCCCAGGGCATGATGCAGAGGGCAGAACCACGCTGAAACAGTCACTATGGTGGAGATGAATGGACCAGACACATGTCGGACACCAAGTCCGGTCCAGCCAGATGAAGATGCAGAAAACCACCAGGCCATGGACTCAGACGCCACCAAGGTCCAACCAGATAGTGCCCATGACTCATTGCGCACAGAGTTAGTGGCACCAGTGCTGTCAGGGGATGCCGCCTGCGATGAGGCGTGTCCAATGGTGTGGACTCCTCCACATCTTACCCAAGACACAGTTTCACATGTGTGACCTACTGGGACGCAGTGCTGGCCTGAGGCAGCGGTCAGCACGGGCCATTCACCGAGTGTCACCAGCTTAGGTTGGATGGTCCCACCGGCCTGCGTAGTTCAGGTTCAGTGGCACCACGGGACGCGGACTTGCGGTGAACAGGGTTGATGGCGACTAAGTGCTGGATGTGGGACCTACTGGTCCGCAGGGTAGGCCTGAGCCCTCATCCACGTGTCACCAGCTTGCGTTGAACAGGGTTAGTGGCACCACGTGTCGCCGGCTTGCGTTGAACAGGGTTAGTGGCACCACGTGTCGCCGGCTTGCGATATGGAATTATGCCTCACTGATCGAAGGGAGTCTGGTGCTGTGGCCGCTGCCACAGACTTGGGGTCACTGCCATTCAAGACTCAGGACACAGTTCCACATGTTGGACCTACTGGGCCCAGGAGGAGGCAGGTGGATAATGGAAATGGGAAAGGAGTAATGTGGGCCAGCGTCGGGGGGGCCAGCGATGGTCTGCGGAGGCTGCAGAGGTCGCAGGACTGGTGCTTGGAGCTTGCACCGGCACATGGTGGGCCCTCATCGACACACGCTGGTGTAGGCAGGTGAGCGGAGCCTCGTTGGTGCGCTGTGGCCGGCATGACGGATCGGGGGACCAGCGGCTCGGGGTGCAGCAGGCACACAGGGACGCAGGCCCCGCCGTGCTCGGCGCAGGACTCATGGCGGGCCGAGAGCCGCCACACTGGCAGACGCGTTGTCCATTCCGAATGAGAACCACGCCCAGTGCGACGGGGTTTTTGTTCACACCCCTACACAGGCCTGGCGTACGCAGGTCCAACCCACTATGCACGCGCATGCAGGGGGGGACGTAACGTGCGACATTTCCGTGTGCTGCCCCACAGCCTGTGGGGACATGGTAGCGTCCACTGGCCACTGCACTCCATGCACCAGCAGTTGATCTCCACATGGCCATTTCTGTGGTTTGCACTCTGTGGTCTGTCCGGCACCTCCACGCCACACCTGGCATTGGGTGGGTTCACATTCCTTGATCACTTGCCGCTCTCGCACATGCCTGCTCCATACCTCTCCTCGCATCCTGCTATTGTGTGTCTGTGGTGCCATGCCGTGGCTGGGTTGTGGGCATGGCAAGGCCAGCTTCACAATGGAGTCGTGTTGTCGTGTCTGGTCGGTTGGCATGTTGTGTGTCATGTTGAATGTAGTTGTGCTGTGTGCCCATTGCCAGTGTCGTGAGTTGCATGACTGTGGGCTGGAGGTGTGTGGTGTGTTCATTTTGGTCTTACCAACGGGCACTGCATTTCCATGGGTGCCATCCTGGGAGCGCTGGGTGATGCTGGACTGTCCGGAGATGTGAGAATCATGCACTCTGCCTGGGGAGTTGGCCACGACATTGTTGAGGAGTCCCGGGCGGTCCACTGTTGCCTGCACATTCATGATATGCATGTGCTTTCTGTTGTGGTAGTTGTGTGCAGTGTCAGCAGGGGGCACGAGGGGTACATGTGTGCAGTTGATTGGCCCTGACACGTGAGGGAATCCAGCTATGGCGTAGGGGCCTTGCTTGGTCTCCAGCAGCTCCTGCGCAGTGTGGGTGAAGTGGAGGTGCTGGGGTACCAGGCTGTTGTTGTCATCCAGGAGAGGTGTGATGACCTTGTATGGGGCAGGCTGATTGACTCCTCCGACTTTGGCAGTTGTGGGTTGGATGGTACCAGAGGCCGAAATGTGCTGTGCAGCCAGCAGCTTTGTCTGCGGAGAGATGTTGGTAGTCCGCTGGGTTGGTACCGTCAGCAGGTGGGGGATGTAGGTCAGGTTGCGGGGGATGGTTGTCCTTTTGGGCCTGTAGTGGGCAATGTCCTCCTCTGGCGTTGGGTCTGGGTGGCAGGTGCGTTTCAGGTGGGTCCGCTGTCTTTGTGTACGCTGCCTCTGTGGTGTTCCGGGGGGGGCGGGACGGGTCCTGGGGGTGGTGACGGGCCTGGGGTGGGTGGGGGTGGGTGTTGTGTCCCTCATGGGTTTCGGAGCTGCATGGTCATTGTCTCCATGGCATCTGTGGGTCTTCGGGTGTGGCTCTTGACTGGGCTCCCTTTAATGCTGCAGGTAGTTGTCCTGCTTAACACCAGCAAAAGGCAGGTGTTAAATCACTGGTGCTACCGCGGCGTATCGCCCGTTTTTGGTTCGCTTCGCAGATCTGGCAGTTCGTTGTGAAAGTGGTGTTGTGGTTTTTTCGTGTGTTTTTGCACGGGAACGCCTACTCTGCATCTCATTAGGGTTAGTTGGTGGTGTCCACCGTGGTGTTAAATTTTGGGGCAGTTGTCGCGGGAATACTGGCGATGTCTGCAGTTTGCACCCGCTTGTGAATGGGGTGTTAAATCTATCTCCACTTTTGATGGGTTAAGGTGGGGATAAATCGGCGATAGGTCCTTGTGAATATCCCCCTGAGTGTGTATTTGTGTTTTTTTTCTACTTTACTGTGTGTTTTAGGTGAGTATTGTACTTTTTTATTTTTTAGCTTTCCTACTTCTTTATTACCCAGTCCTTCCTTCTTTTTCCCCATTTCTTCTTTTCTCTCTTTCTCCTCAGCCCCATGGCAGATAAGGGCGCACCAAGGCACGGCCGCCTTCTTTGCGGAAGGCGGCAGCAGGCAGGGGTGCAGCCCCGTGCCCTGTCTTCTGAGGTGGAGGTGGTATCGCTGTTTTTTTTATATCCAGCGCCCTCCCCTCCACACTGGCAGCAGGCTGCAGGCCTGGGTCCGGGTACGGTATGCGGGAGCGCCAGCAACGCTGGGCGAGGGTGCGCCAGGCAGTTTACCGCTATTACTTGTGTGTTCTATGCTATAGCTAATATTTTGTTCCCAAATAATAGCAAGCATGCTGCTCACATGCAGGGAAGTTAAGTTTTCAAATATTATGTAATAGTCTGTTATTTCAGACAGGTGCATATATTACTTGGTGCTACCCACCTAACCTAGTTATCAAATCGTACTTGTTGCCGCTCGCTTGGGCTGATGTGATTAGTGATGATTATGTAAGACGTTCTGTAATTTGTTATTTGTAATTTCATAACCGCATGGTGCATGCCACAAGGATGCAGGGATGCTTCTGAACAACAACATCCTTTTTTCAATGAAAGCTTGAGCTGGCATTTTTCGCCTGCCACACAAGCTTCCATTGACAAATGGAGGTTTGCGACCGCCCGATGGCCTAGGAGCGATCGCATCCATTCGTAATAGACTAGTGCGGTCGTCGTGACCGCGGCGCCCACCTAAGGTCGGGCGGTTCCAGAAACGCAATGGCGTCCGCCCGACATCGTTGTAATTATTATAATAAGGCCCTTTGGGGCACATGCATCAAGCTCGCATTTTGCGATTTCTAAATAGCGAATTTTACCGATTCGCTATTTAGAAATCGCAAAATGCAATGCATGAAGGATTTGCCCAAAAAATGCGATTCCTTAAAATTCCTTAATTGCGACTCGCAAATTGCGAGTCGCAATTAAGGAATTGATTCCCATTCATTCCTATGGGCCTGGAGGCCCATAGGAATGAATGAGAATGCATGCGCAATTTGCGAGTACTCCATTGGTACTCGCAAATTGCGCATGCTACTTCAAGGGTGCAAGAGTGCCAAAAGGACACCCTGTTGCACCCCTGAAATTGTTATGTACACCCATGTTGCGCACACACATGCCCCAAGGGCATGTGTGTGTGTAACATGTAACTTTGAAAAATGCACTTTTGTGCATTTTTCAAAGTTTTCATAAATTACCATCAACTTAAAGTTGATGGTACATTGCATTTCTTAATAGCAAATTCGCAAATTTTTATTTTTTGTTGCATTGCATTTAGGGAATCGCAAATTGCGATTCCTTAAATGCAATCGCAATTTAAGAAATCGCAATAAATTGCGATTTCTTAAATTGCGAGTGCCAAACACTTTAATGCATCGCAAAAGGCCTTTTTGCGGGCGCAAACGGCCGATTTTTGCGAATCGCACCGTTTGCGCTCGCAAAAACCTTTGATGCATGTGCCCCCTAGTGATTAGTGCATTGGACCATCAAAGGGTGTTGATTTGAGACTGAGAGATTGCGAATGAGATTGAAAAGAAGCAAACATCATTTTTTGCAATTTATTATTAGTAATTCCAAAATGCAGTTTACTAAATTTGGAATAGGAGTGGACTAGGTATGTAGGTTTTGGAAATTTTTAATAGGATAGGACGGTCCGCTATATACTACTACTAGTTGATCTGATTTAGAAAAGTTCAATGTTATATTCGATTGCCTTTGCCTGTCAAAATATATTTTGGGGAGATATTATTTATTACCACTAATCTTTTTTTGTTTTTATGTTTTACATCAGCATCCAGGGGCAAGAAGAGGGCTGAGGTGGGTGAGGGTCCGGGAGCTGGCAATGCCTCCCAGAGTTCCTCGGCCAATGGCTCTGCTGGCCCCAGTAAGTCCTCCTTCTGTTGTTAACATTAATATATTTATTCCCCAATTTTTTCTGCTCCTTTTTGAATAATGTGGGGTCTACCCGATTTATATTATTTTTCCAAATCCTCTTCGATCTATCCGTTTCTAAATTCTTGTTATCCCTGCTATTTACTCATTTGCTATATTTCAAGTTTCTCTACTTTACGTAAAACTGTCTCTAGTTACTAGTTTGTCTGTAGCTTCCTTTCTTCTGCTTTTTCAGTCAGCTTTCCCTCTACCCTTTTGTGGACTGACTAGTGGTAGTACTCTAAGACTCAGAGAACCCTTGTTCACATACTACTACTACTCCTCCTCCGTGCAGATTGCATGCCCATTGCCCAAGTAAGGTATTCTATGCATGTATGTTGAGATGAGATGCTCAATCACTAAAACAAGAGAGTGTCAATGGTCAAGTCGGACACCCCAAAGTTGTGTCTTCTTATTAGCTGGGCCTAGTATTATTAGCAGCAGTCAGTGAACTGATGACTGTGCACCATGTCTGGGAGGAAGTACGAGGAGGATGGCCCCATTGCATTTGCCAACCAAGGCCATATGCTTTTTTCTTCTCAAAACATCAGATTCATCAATCAATAGTTCCAGCCACTCCTTAACAGCTTGCCTATTGTCTTGACTTCAGGATTTTTTTTTAAATTTCCCCCCAAAAAATGCCCAACCTGATATTTTTGATAGAAGATACTGTCTGTAATGTATCCAAATTGTAGTGAATGATGTGTGTGGTGTTTTTTTATTTTGCTATAAAACAATTAATAGGGGGAGGTGTATCTGGCATCTAAGAAATGTGTAATCTTTTTTTTCTAGCTGCACCGATCACCAGTGCTGGGGCCAGCAGTGATGGTACCAGCCAGCCTGCAGATGCTGCAGCAGAAGGGGGTGAGCCAGCGGCAGTGGTGGGCAGTGGTAAGTCATATTGCTTGCTTATTGACAATAGCTCACCGTAAAGGTGTAGTCTTGTTGACTTGTGAACAACAGGTGAACACAGCAGGAGTTGAAGTTGAGCTCAGTAACTAATAGCCGCTCCTATCTTCAACTCAGCAGAGAACGTTTCATGAACAAGACTTTTAACTATGGGTTGATGGAAAAGGGAAGAATGGAAGGGGAAAGGATGGATGAAATGTGATGTATATGACTGAAGGATGCGTGGGTGAAAGCGCCGGATGCATAAATAGTACTATATGTGGCTGAGAGCTAGGATGCATGGGTGGGTGAAGGATGGATGAAAGGTTCACAGGTAGGAAGCTTGCCTGGGTTGGTGAAAGTGTATGTGTGAAAGGATGCCTGTCTGGCTGGGTGATTGGAATCCTGTGGAGGTTTCTTTTGATTGAAATAAACTTAAGGACGCATGGGTGGGTAACTATCAAATGACAAATGTATGTTGCTGAAAGGTTTGTACTTGAGATCATAAGACTAGAGTGAGACAGAGAGCCACGTTTGGAACTTTGGATGGATGGCTATATGGATGGATGGGTAGTTTCAATGGTGAAGAGTGGATTGAGAGAATGTAAAACTTAAATGGTGGTAAGTAGCAAAGCCAAAGGTGAAGAATAAAAAATAAAATACTCGAAGAACAATGCAATGATGAATGGAAAAATCCTTGGGAAGGAAAATAAGGGACTAGGGTGCTCCTCTGTAGTGGTGTTCTTCTCACCTTTACTTGCCTGGAATGTTTTTCTCGAGTTTTTTTTTATTCAAAGGGTTGAGGAGGTGGTATTTCAGACTCCTCCCTGGACTCACAGTAGTTTTCAAGTGCAATATTATGTATCCTTCCTACCCACCCATCATCAATCACCTTCCTCCATACCCATGGTATAATTTTCTATGTGTTTTGCTAAGAGCATTGTTTAAAATTTGTCTTTTTTGTTTCTTGATATGTAGTTACTCCTGCTGCTCCAAAAACACTGAGCAGGCAGGAGATTGCAGCCCAGACCTGGCAGCGGAAAATGGAGGCCATCAGGGCCGAGTACCAGCAGATGGTTGCCCTGGAGGATGAGGCAGAAGCTGCTGCAGATGCCCCGGGCCCCAGCCAGGCCACAACAACCACCCCACCACACCGTCGCGCGGTCCAATGGGCACCCGCCGGCGCCACCCTCATTCCACCAGCCCTGTTACTCCCCCTGATTTCCGCCGGTTTGAGCGCCGCATCATGCAAAGGCTGGCAGATTTTAAAACCAGGCAGGAACAGATGGACAGGCACCACCAGAAGCTCCTAACCCACTGTTAGTGCTCTCTTTAGCCCCTTTTTAGGTCTCGCCTACGCAGCGCGCATGCGCTGATTTGCGCGGGGGACCTCTTGGAATCGATCAGCTTTTTTGCCCAAAAACGTGCACGCTTTGCATTGCTTTCAATTGCAACGCGTGCACGTTTGGCGTTTCCCTTGCGAGAGCAAGCTTTGGCGACATCTGTTTGTAATTATCTTGCAAACAGATGGTGCCCCTGCTTGCTCCCGCAAGGGAAACGCTGTGTGTGTCTGGCAGGCCTTGTCAGTTGCCTTGTAATTTGATCCCACGCCGCATGTATGCTTTTAGGTAGGGACCGCAGGCTCCCACATATAAGGATATTTATCGCAAGTCACCATGTTGTTCCATTTCCTTCTAAAATAATTCGACCGTGACCGTGCTGCTATGCTCATGGAAGTCCTTCGTGATTCCCAATAGCCTTATATTTTAAAACAAACTGAGCTTATATTTAATTATGACTGGGTCGTTTAAACGCACAAAACTTTCATCAAATGGGAAGACCTCTGTCGGCGTTAAGTAGAATTGCAGTCTTTGGTCTTTCAGAAATCCCCTGAGAGGCCATCGCAAACAAGCATCGGCAAAGCAACCATACCCATAATGCATTGTTTTCAAGCAAATACTCGCTACTACATCAAAACACACATTGTGAATATTTTTGTCTTTGCCCTGTAAACTATGTGCTAACATAAATCGGCATTTCCTGATCTCGATGGTCACTATAAAAGTTGGCGCCCTAATTGTCTTATGGTAAACATTAATCAGCACTCTCCTGAAGGGCTGCAGTTGATATGGTGTTCTAGTGTTTTTTTTTTTGTAATAAGCCTTTCTTTGCCCAATCTCTCGACTCAGTTGCACCTTGTGTGGCTCTGACGACAGACCTCAGGGAAAGGTTTGTAAATTTTTGGAGGATCTCTCTATTTATTTTTTGAATAGATAGGTCTCGCTACAATGTCCTAAGAGAAGATAAAAGTCAATTATTTTATAATAAGCAGTGATATAGTATAGATAGCGTTACATTATCGCGATGTCAAAATAGATTGCAGCGTAAATTGGTTATGCTCGTTGTACCCGTATCCGATAATTCCGAATTAGAAATCCAACATTTAATCACATGATGCATGTTATCCTCTACTCTTCGGTTACAGTCGAAGCTCCATTTTATTTGACTATTCTTCTTTACCCCCTCCCATCCAAGGAGGCCTGAGCTCTTGCTCGACACAAGCAGACAAAAGCAACAGAGCTTCGAGCCGAGGAACCGACGAAGTGATTCAGTTCTGTTTAATATGCCCTCAGCTGTGACTATATGAGCCGAAAGCCATCGACTCATAGTTAGGGACACTGGTTTTATGAGATTTAGCAGCTTGTTTTGCATGCTTATAGATTTGTAACATAATTCATCATCTGCTGCATAATCTGCAGAATTTAACTAAAAAAATGTGTTTTTGTACCTCAAATAGATCAAAAGTTAGAAAAACCATGCCCTTTGCAAAGGTTAACTGGTCATCTTTCATTTGCATAATTATGTATTTGGTTGTTAAACTATTACTAAAGAGGTAAAATCTTTGCCCAGGCAGTACTATCATGTGTAACAAGCATTGGCAAAGCTATTCAGTCTCTGCAATGCAAGACATATTTGCTTTGTCAATGTGTTTCAGCATTGTATGGCCAGATGGTAAGTGTTCACCAGGCAGATGCAGCACCCAAGCACCCACAGCAGAAGCACCATTACTCCTTTGTGCAACAACAGGCATACATGAATAATGCATCCCAAATTAAATTTACCATTTGATAGCCAATAGGTCTCGCCTTTGGGACCTTATAAGTGTTTAGCCATGCAACAGTTGATGTTGTTGCACCAAGGATATTGTACTGTATAACTAAACACTTATAAGGTCCCAAAGGCGAGACTTATTGGCTATGCCAATGCTTGTTTAATCTGTTTTTGGGTGGGTGGGAGGTGGGGGATTGTTGGGTTTTTCTTTATTTATGGACATTTCTTGGACACTACGTGGACATTGGTTGGGGTTAGGGAGAGAAGTGGGCCAGTTGTGGGTTTGGTTTAGATTTGTTCAGGGAATAAACTTTTCATACCTTTACATTTTATGATTATGAATGATTTAAAATAAATTTGGTGGGGTTATTGATTGTTTGTTTTACTTTGCACTACTGCCTCTGCCGTAGCCAGTTTTAAAAATCTGCTGATAGTGTAAACAAAATAGTGGTGAGGTACCCTCCCTTGTCCTACTACTCTCTCCTCCTAGTCTCTGCAGTCTACTCTGCTACTATATATTATTACTAACCCCTAAGGACTCGGAGGGGGTCTATTACCAAGATTGTCGTTCAACAATGATCAATCAACCACAGTTCACTTCTCTTACCTGATTAGATGAAGCGAGGGCTCCATGGTTTCCCAAGGTGCCATCATGGTGGTGGTAGTAGTAGTAGCATGCATTGCTAGCGCTTCTTTTGATATTGAAGGCAAATACATCAGAACTGTAGGATAAGGACTCAGAGAGTGGGGACTATTCATCGAAAAGGAAGTTAACAAATTGAAATAAAAAAAACTGAGGTTAATGCCGTTATTATATGCAAGCTTGATGACAGTCACTAGAGACTAGACTACTAGAAGAGACTCAGTCTCAGACACAAGAAGAGAGTATGATAAGCAATAAAAAAATAATTAATCAGAACAATGTTGAGCTACTACGAACTGTACGAAGTGAACAAGCTTAACTTAGACGCAAATTAATACAGTGCCTGAATGATGATGCTGGCAATGAGATGTTCCTCTGAAAAATAATATCATACTCTGTGCTCGGTGGATAATATAATATATACTACCAGTGTGGGCTATATGAGCTTAAGAATAAGATCCTCCTCACCCTGCACTGAATTGTGTTGCTTTCACCACATCTGCCCCACCATGTGTGTGATCAATTAATGGTGTAAAAGTCACACCTCAATAAATCACACAGTCTGGGGGAAGAGGGTTAGGGGTTTGATGTATGGTTGGGAAGGGGGATTTAGGGAAAGGTTTGACAAAGACAAACATTACAGATGGACAACACCCATCATGGCAGCCAACCATCATAAGTCTGTAATGGGAGGAACAGGAAATGCATGCATGATGATCAGTGGTACTAGACTAGTACAGGGCAGTATATTAATTATGCAATTGTCTGTCTGCCCCAAGAGAGACCCAAGGTACATACATTATATTTATGTTCTTATGTTCTGTTGTACCGGGCTTAGAAAATAGCAAATACAGTTAAAATATCTGGAGGAGTAAAATAAGCAAACATAAACAACACCCACAGTCGTAATGATTGAAGAAGAAAAAAAGATACTGTATAAATTAGGAGTTGCATCTCCGCATTCCTATTGGACTGTCCACCCATCAATCTAGGGTAAAGTGCCTGTAGATGGAAAAACAAAAAGGATATTGAAAAATCAAGGAGAAAACAAAAAGTTAACCTGCATAAGGAGTGCAACAAGAAGACTTTCAGAGGCGGCATGGCTAAATGAGACTCTGTTTCCGGCAGTTACCTCCAACAACAGGCCATCCCCACCCAAACTCCACTTAGCTTCGGATTTGAGCCTGACAGCACTGTGCACACATACATAGTATAGATACAGCAACATAGCATTTTCCAAATTAAGTAAAAATTTAAAAAATCCATCCACCACTGTCAGTCACACATCACTAGCCACCCACCACCACTACACAGACATGTAGGTGTGGTCTGTGTTGTTTTTTTACCTTTAGGCCACTCAATCATCAAAATCGGTTGGTTTCAGTGAATTTGAAAACTTCCATCTTCTTCTAGTGGCATTTCTCTAAGTAGTCACGCTCACCCCCTGAGTTATTCCATCAATCATCTCTGATCCTCCAGAGTTCTAACCTGACTATGACTGCGAGTATGGTGTCCAACTCCGAGTCCGTATCAGCAGTGTCCGACTCTTGAGTGAGTCCTCCAGACTCGTCCACTCCCGACTCAAAATGCAATGGAACGGCCTGTAGTAGTACAATTTTTTTATTGAACAACAAGAAGGGAAAGATTGACTTGAGTCACTTTGTAGAATAGACATTCACAACAAACAACAATCACTCAGCTTGCAATGCATGTCATCATTTACCTGTTCTTCCGGGGCAGTCCCTTTAGGTTAAGAATGGATAGATAGATAGTCAGGGCCCAGGGTTGGAGGCAGGCACAAATTTGTTTGAATTCTCCATCCAATGTCTGGTTTGAGGGAAATGGCTTTTGGGCGAGTCAGGAGTGGACTTTACTTCTTCACTGACTGCACACAGTTGCAACTCCGATCTGGCAATAAAAAGAGTAAGACGGTGGGGATGGATTTGTGAACCAGAAAGACAGTGACACACACAAACAATAAAGTAAATAATGTTCCTTAGCTATATCTTTTTTTTTTCTGGGTGTCAAAGAAAGAAAGAAAGTAACTGAAAAATGAAAGAGCCTAGTTGTCAGGGAAGTAGAGCTTATCATCAAACTCTGGTGGTTCACCCAGAAGTAGGTCACCTAACACTACTTCCATGACCTGAGTCACCGTCATCATCTTCCTGCTGTGCTACTTCAGATATGGTTTAATCCGGTGGTATAAAGTGCTGATTCATTTTTATCATGGTTAACCTCTCCACGTTTTGGGATGAGAGACTGGTCCTTCTCACTGTCAGAACGGCACCGGCAGCACTGAAAAAACACTCAGCAGAGACACTTGCTACGGGGCAAGCCAGATAGTTTATCGCCAGCCTGCTGAGCACTGTCCATTGACACCTTCTCCCATACCAATACAGCAATGGGTTTTAATCAAAGTAGACCTCTGTTGGGTCATCCAGATAGGCCTGGACCATCCGCTCAATGGTCATGGGTGCTCCGCTTCGCTCGGCTTCTTTTGCCTTTGCCTCAGCACTGGACTTAAGCTGTGCCTGTAGAAACCATTCCTGTACCGATTTTGGGACTGATGCTCCTGTTCTTGTTGTTGTTGTTCTTGGTGTTGTTGGTGGTTTTGGCTGCTGTGACCCAACCGCACTACCCTCAGGCTCTGAAGTTGAACTTGAAGCCGGCTGCCCTGCAGTACTTGTTATGCCCTGGAGGAGCGAACCTCTAATTCCCGGCCATTCTTTTTCTAGTTGACTGGCTTGCACAGCTATCCAAGTTTTGTAGCTGGCAACATCCCCGTCTGAAAAAGGAATGAAAGTGTGCAGTAATGGTTTGTACCATAGATCAAGAATTGTGGCACAAATGTAATGGTTTGATGACACAATGCCTCTTTGCACCCGCATATTTTCAGATAAGCGAAGGGTTAAGCTCTCCACCAACTCATATGCTTCCTTTTTTTCCTCCACACCTGCGTACAATGATAACACCTCCTTTAGCTGTTCCTGTAGCATGTGCAACAATGGCATAGCTTGGCCCATGGTACAGTCCTCCTTGCTGACTTCATGTGTGAAGACCTCAAAATGAAGCAGCATCTCCTTCAGGCATTTAACTAGGCCGCATTGGTCCATCTCAATGATCATGCCTTTCACAGTAGCATCCCATATTCAATGACATATTCATTGATTGGTCTGTACTGTTCAAACAGATCTTCAAGCATGTAATAAGTTGAGTTCCAATGTGTTGGCACCTCCTGGATGAGTGCTTTAACTGGCATTCTATTATCACTGCTTCTTGGTTTTAAAAGAATGGCTGAAATGTGTGCAGATTCTTTTGCAGGTGGTCAGTAAGTTGCTGACTCTGTCTTCTTTTTTCAGAAAGTCTTGAACAATGATGTTAATGCAGTGCGCCAAACACATGACTCTGAAATAGCCACCATCGGCAATGGCCTTAACTATATTACTGTCATTGTCCGTGGCAACAAAACCAATGTTAAGCCCTCTTGGTTGCAGCCATTCAAAGACCTTGTTGTCAAAGTCTTCCAAAATGTTTGCAGCAGTATGAGATTTCTCCATGGCGAACATGCCTACAGTTGCATGTTTCCGAGCGGCATTAAAAATCTCAGCAGTGTCAACACCTGCAGATATCTTTTCTCTAACCCCCACAAATGAGATCCAGTGTGCAGTGATGCACATGTAATCAGTGGCTTGGCAACTGGTCCACATGTCTGTTGTCAGGTGGATAGTGTGAACAGCATTCTGCTGCAAAGCTTGTCTAAGCAATTCCAGCATGTTGTGATGTAGTGCTGGAGCAGCAACTCTGGTGAAATAGGACCGGCTGGGAACCTTCCATTTTGGGTAGATGGCTGCCACAGATTCAAGAAAACCCACTTCTTACACAAAATAAAAAGGGAGGAGGTCCAGCGCTAACATTTTGCTCCTCCGACCTAAACATGCTGAGAATGGTAGCCTGGATTTTTTTCTTTTCTAGTGCCCCTGATGCAGGTGACTTCTTGACACCAGATGTTAGGCTCAATGCACGTTTTTTCATTGCGGTACTCTCTTGCCTTGGACCCCTTGGTGTCTCAGCCTGACTCTTGTGCCATTGCGATTTTGCTGATGATGATGTGGGCTGTATCACTGCACTGTTGGGGACAGGGCTGCTTTGTGTACCAGAGAAAATGTCTCCCTCTTGTTCACCTTCCACCATGATCAGATCTTCTTCATCCCCTCCACCAACAACACTTGCAGTTTTTTGGCCGCTAAGGTGCGCCTCCCACTGGATCAAGTGGTGTTTTCTCAGATGGGTTGTTTGGCCTCCGGTACCATAGTTTGTACCAAGCATACCCCGACTAACACCTACTCCACAAATGGAGCATATAGCAATGTTCACCTCCTTCCTGCTAACCGAAAAGAAGTCCGAAACTGAGGAGGTCACCTTTCTGACGCTGCTGGTGCCACTTGCAATGTCGGATGAACTGGTATGTGGGCGTGATGTTTGACTCTCTGCAGTACCTACTTCTACTTCTACTGAGGTGGTTGTGGTTGATGTAGGTCGCTGCCGGTACTTTGTAAATTTGACAGCTGCAGGTGGTGTTGGTGGTATCTGTGTTGGTGTTATCCGTGCCACATCCCTCACAGCAATTTGGGATGGGGTAATGTCGGTCTCCACTGGGGCGGGGCTAATGTCCATGATGACTGGCTCATCATCATCATCCTCTTCTTCTACATCTACCTCCATAACTCTAAGGCTTTCTGGAACCTTCCATTTCCCTAGCCTTGACTCGTGGCATATCTCACTCTCAGACTGAGGTGGCTTCCAAGTGGCGTCTAGATCATCAGAAGAGGGGCTTGCAGAAGAAGTTGATGGACTAACCCTCCTTTTCCTTGCTGGGGATCTGGAAGACAATGGATCTTCTGAAAGAGTGGTTTGCTCTTCTTCCTCAGCAGGAAGCTCGATCTCCTGAACTGCCCCTACTTTGGGAGAAACAACTACTATTGGGGGTGGTTGCGGCTGTTGTTGTCCACTTATCTGAGTTTCCTGCATTGATTGGGTACTACTTTCCGATAACGATAAGTCAATCTCAACATCACTGCTTGTCGGCGTTGTCGTGATTAGACTGGCTGCCTCAGCGACAGACATGGGCTTGGGCCTAGGTTGGTGGGGTTGGTCCACTGATGCGGTGGTGCTGCTCCCAGCTTGCTCCCTGGACACCGCTGCTGCAGGCGCAATGTTTGGTTTCCCAAAAAAGGTCTTGGGTGACATACCTGTGGTGGTAAGTGGCAGTGCCTTCTTCTTCTCACTGGCAACATTCTTAGTACTGGACCTCGTACCTTTCTTTGGGGCCATTTTGAAGATGTCAGTTAGCACGCAGTGGCACAAGCTGAAGAGATGTCTGTGGTCACACGTCACGTGACTTCGTGCGCAGGGCGAAGGCCTTCTGTCTGGCAGTACAATGGGTGATGTTGTCTCCTCCTCTTTTGTGCACATAAAAACAAAGAAGAAAGAAGACCATCAGGGAAACTGAGCATTGTTGTGGTTCAATTACTAGTACAAACAAATATGATATAATTTAGTGTGTGTGGTCACACTTGTTAGTGTATTTACCTCAGTTAGTAAAACAATTAACAATACAGTGTAACCATTTGTGAGACTTTGACAAAAAGGAGGGCTTTCATGGTGTACTGTGTACACTACACTCAGGAGGGATAGAAAAGAAATACAAATGTAACGGTTTGGCATTATGCATCACGTGGGATGCAGCACTCAGGGAGTTGCAGCTGACAAATGACAGCAATGAAAGCAATAAGCCAAGGGGAACAAAGGGAAGACAGACATGCAGGCCTATGTGGCAAAAGCACACTAACTGCCTCCACAAAATGGCCTCCAGCCACATGGTCACACAACAACAACAAGCAGGAGGCCTGGGAAACGAAAACAATGAACTCAAGCAGGCCTATATGGAGTATGGACTATGGACACAGACTTTACAAAATGGCCCCTGGTCACATGGGGAGGCTCAGCCAAGGCAAATGATGGCCCACTATTACAAATACACTCACACACTGGCCAGACAAAGGAGGCATGCTAAACAACGCATCTTTAATGCAACAATGCCAAAAACTAAAATCCCCAGTACTAAAATTGTTTGCAAGTTAAAACCACACACATCTAACAAAGGCATTTAATTTAACAACACACATGGGAAAAAACTTGGTGAAATAAATACCACAAACAAACCCATTTTGTATTTTTAATCCAATGACATCCATGGCCAAAATTATTTTTAAATTCAACAGACACCACAGAAACAGTCGTTTCATGCACCCATGAGTAGCTCTGGGCGTATTGGTTGGAAAACCCATTGGCAGACTAGGCCACATAGTGAATCAATTCAAATCAGTATTGCAAATTTATTAAAAACATGGAGAAAATGTAGTGAACTGTGCTACATTTTTTGCTGAATAAAAGAAGAAAAACTGCATGCAAAACAACAACCAGCAAGAAGACATACAGGCCTAAGTCAGAAGCACACTGGCTGCCTTCACAAAATGGCCGCCAGCCACATGGCCAGGCGACAACAACAAGCAATAATAAGCCTATGAAGGGAAGACAATGCAGGCCTATGGCAAAAGCACACTGGCTGCCTTCACAAAATGGCCACCAGCCACATGGCCAGGCCACAACAACAAGCAATAAGCCTACAAAGGGAAGACAGACAATGCAGGCCTATGGCAAAAGCACACTGGCTGCCTTCACAAAGTGGCCTCCAGCCACATAGCCAGGCTACCACAACAAGAAGCAATAAGCCAAGAGGAACAAAGGAAAGTAATGCAGGCCTATGTCAAAAACACACTAACTGCCTCCACAAAATGGCCGACAGCCACATGGTCACAACACAACAACAACAAGCAGGAGGCCTGGAAAACAATGAACTCAAGCAGGCCTATATGGACACAGACTTTACAAAATGGCCCCTGGCCCCAAATTTATGGCTCAGCCAAGGCAAATGATGGCCCATTATTACAAAATATCAACAAAGTAAATCTTTTGGAGAAACCCACCAATATAATTGTACCACACTTCGCTCCTTTCACACACAAACACTCCTCAATAACAGTCTTTAAAAGGACCCAAAAGGCAATTATAGGAAATTCATTTAATAAAAAGCATTAATTAAAAACTGATTATACAATTATGTAAAATACATACATTAAATTCATATTTATTAAAAAAACAACAGTCTGGGTTGATTATAAAAGTATTACACAAATATCATCGATACGCTATATAGAGAGACACAACCAAGACATACACATCTGTCATTGAAAATGTGTTAATTTGAAGGAATCAATAAAGTAATTACTAAACATTATTCCACTTCTAATACATCGTTCATCAAATTTAACATAAAAACAGGGGGGCGTCGACGTGTTTCGGTGGGCTGACAGGATAAAACCACCTTCTTCAGGACAATACCAAATAAAATATCCCTTTAAGCGATTATGTAGTGTTCGTCTACATAAAAAATCAGAACATATATCAGAGAAGGTTCTTACAGTTGTATAACACAATCAAAGCTATATAAAACCCAATAAGAGCTTTTTTTGACAAAGCATTCGTCTAATATTGTTATATATATAGAATCTATCCTACATCCCAAAACATGCTCTTTTAAAAAAAAATAAACATAATTATCACAGTGGTATCATGATCAAAACCATAATTGTCCAACGGGTCCAGCTGGAGACTAAAGACAGAACACTCACTCCCACTTCTCACTTAACCCCATTCTATCACATTCGTATTTAAATTGAGAGGAAAGAATTCATGAACTCACCTATAATAAACTTTTTTAGTTGAGGCCTGCTAGGGACTGACAGGAGCTGGTCGTTCCAAATATGTCCTTGATTTATAATATAAAACTAAGGATAAAAAAGCGGGAAATTATTACCCTAAATATAACCATGTTTCCAGATTATTGTTAGTTGCCTAGATAGGAGGATCATACCTTAAAATATATATGAAACAATTGCTCCCAACAACATAAGGGGCCTCTGTGGTTAAATCTCACATGATTATAACATGGGTTTTTCATAGGTACAATGCCCTTCATTCCTATACTGCTAGTAAAAAGGAAGAAAACCGGGTATCAGTGCTCTGTAAATAGGAATCTTAATAACAAGAGCCTTAACTTAACTAAACTAAAAAGGACAACCAAACCCACCTGAAGCGCGTTATTTCCATAGGTATGAATATCCTGACAATAGCGAACAAATACATTTTAGATCGAAAATGATTCCAAAGTTCCTAAATAAAAAAGTGAAACTATTAAAACAATTTCGTGAACACCTAAAAACGTCTAGAACCCCTACTGCATGGTACCACATACCTATATTGAGGATTCAAAGTCCAAGTTCCAGGACGTGGTAATGGGGACTAAACAGCCCTCCAAGTCATTCAGGGTACCAACAGCTACACCTATAGTATTACCATCACTATTGGTGTTTCTAGGGAACCAAATACAACAGAATAAATAAATATACTACCCATTAGATGGATTATCAAAGGTACATACATATAGTTATATAACCCACTCCTTCCTTCTTATGAGAGCGATGTAGATGTGTTCTAAAGGCATTAACACAGCAGGTTCGTAACAATAGCCATTTCTGAGATTATAAACCGACCCCATAGTGTAGGTAAACTACCTTGTTTACTCCATATTTATCTAACAACGTGGTAATATAAAAATCCTTAGTTAGCCAACAAGGTATGTAAATAAATATAACCCGTGGCATATTCGCAACATGCCTAGTCTTATGCTTGAAGGAGCACAACTACACTATCAAACTTAATGTGCTCATCAGTCTACATATCTGAGCATTGGGAGCAATAGTTTTATATAAATAAAGGTATGATCCTCCTATCTGCCAAGTAACAATAATCTGGAAAGATGGTTATATTTAGGGTTAATAATTTCCCCCTTTTTTATCCTTAGTTTTATGTTATAAATCAAGGACATATTCGGAACGACCAGCTCTTGTCAGTCCCTAGTAGGCCTCACCTAAAAATGTTTCTTATAGGTGAGTTCATGAATTCTTTTTTCTCAATTTGAATACGAATGTGATAGAATGGGGTTAAGTGAGAAGTGGGAGTGAGTGTTCTGTCTTTAGTCTCCAGCTGGACCCATTGGACAATGATGGTTTTGATTATGATACCACTGTGACAATTATGTCTGTTTTTTTAAAAAAAGAGCATGTTTTGGGATGTAGGATAGAGTCAGTATATGTAACAATATTAGACTAATGTTTTGTTAAAAAAAAGCTCTTATTGGGTTTTATATAGCTTTGATTGTGTTATCCAACTGTAAGAACCTTCTCTGATATTTGTTCTCTTTTTTATGTAGGCGAACACTACATAATCGCTTAGAGGGATATTTTATTTGTTATTGTCCTGAAGAAAGTGGTTTTATCCTGTCAGCCCACCGAAACGCGTCAACGCCCCCCTGTTTTTATGTTAAATTTGAGGAACGATGTATTAGAAGTGGAATAATGTTTAGTAATTACTTTATTGATTCCTTCAAATTAACACATTTTCAATGTCAGATGTGTATGTCTTGGATGTGCCTCTCTATATACCGTATTGATGATAATTGTGGAATACTTTTATGATTAACCCAGACTGTTGTTTTTTTAATAAATATGAATTTATTGTATGTATTTTACATAATTGTATAATCAGTTTTTAATGAATGCATTTTATTAAATGAATGTCCTATAATTGCCTTTTGGGTCCTTTTAAAGACTGTTATTGAGGAGTGTTTGTGTGTGAAAGGAGCTAAGTGTGGTACAATTGTATTGGTGGATTTCTCCAAAAGATTTACTTTGTTGATATATTGAATATATAAGGAACCCTGTCTTTTGGAGTAGTGGGGCCTCTCTCTTTTTTGAGCCACTATTACAAACACACTCACACACTGGCTAGACAAAGGAGGCATGTTAAGCAACACATCTTTAATGCAACAATGCCAAAAACAAAAATCCACAGAGCTAAAAAAAGCATTGCAAGTTACAACCACACACATCCAACAAAGGAATTTAACACACATGAGAAAAAAGTGAAATACCCCAAAAAAACACATTTTGGATTTCAATCCAATGCCATCCATGCCCTAAATGATGTTTAAATTCAACAGACACCACAGAGACAGTTGTTTCATGCACCCATAAGTAGCTCTGGGCCTACTGGCTGAAAGGCTTATTCGCAGACTACTGGGCTACATAGTGAATTAAATAAATATTGCAAATTGATTTCAAAAGTTGGAGAAAATGTAGTGAACTGTGCAACATGTTTCATTTATAAAAGTAGAAAAATTACTTACAAAGAAACAACTAGGCCCCTACTGAAACTACAGGCCACCCACCACAATTCATTTTTTTTTAAAACGATGAAAAGTACAAATAAATCTAGGTGCATGGCCCCAATCAAACAAACAACACCAATTTTCCAACTTACTTGTGAAATCTCAAATTCAAAAGTCCTCAAATCCAATGATATATGATGCAGCAGACACAAAGAGTGATCCTTCCAGCTCTAAACCCAAATGAAAAGTGACAAGGAGATGGACAAAGCACTGGAAGGAGCCTGCTGGACAAGAACAGGAAGTTGGAGACTCTGGGGCACTTCCTTCCTCTTCATAAAAAAATTAAAAAAAGAAAAAGGACTCCTTGCACAAAAAAATACAGCCAAATGTCAATTTGAGGATTTGTTTTAATCCAAATCATCATTTCGAGAAGGTTTTGATGCTGCTCGGGGACAGAACCTTCTCCAAAATGCAGTCACGGTAGATTGTGCATGTTCGGAATCGCATTCTTCACAAAACTTCCGCCGGAAGTCCGATAGCGCGCCCGAATGACGTGTTCGCGATTGCAAACTCTCGGGGGACCATGCGGCTGCCTAGCAAATCTAGCGACGCTCGTGAACGGCTCTGGAAATCTCGTCGCCAGTCGCAGGCACCCGGTAAGTCACTCCCGCGCGTGTGAAAATGCATTTTAGGCACGCAAACAAAAATAAAATCTCGGCTCAGTTGCGGAGTGCGGAGGTTTTCGGCAGTTGCCAAGACTCCGCAAACTCTGCGAGCGGAGTTTTACACCCAGGGTTAGTGTATTTGTGAAAAACGTTGCCCTCCCTTGCATGATGCTAGACCAACACCAAAAGCGTACATATCTGGACCATGTCTAAAATTACCTATTGACACATTGTGAGAACTGAAAATCACTGCTATTAGTGATATGCTTGTTACCATATTGAGACAAACTTTACATACTGTACACCTACAGTGACCTCATTTGAGTCAGTTTCACATGTTGTATTAGGAGATGTCTTTGTCCTGAAGATGTGTTGACCATATCTCTATCTGAATATTTGGTGTTGGTCTGGACTTGCACTTGCATGCCATCCGCCTTTTTAAAACATCAAGTACATTTGCAACTCCCGTCAACAAGAGGATCACCTTCAAGCTCCTCACCCACGCTCACAAAGCACTCCACAACACCGGACCAGCATACCTTAACGAACGACTCACCTTCTACACCCCGAACCTCCAGCTTCGCTCCGCTGACCTCGCCACCGTCCCCCGCATCCGACGAGCGACCACCGGCGGCCGATCATTCTCCCACCTCGCCGCCAAGACATGGAACACCCTCCCCATCCACCTACGGCAGACCCAGGACCTGCTGACCTTCAGGAGACTCCTCAAGACCTGGCTGTTCGAGCAGTAGCAGCGCCCCCCCCAGCGCCTTGAGACCCTCATGGGTGAGTAGTGCACTCTACAAATGCATTGATTGATTGATTGCAACTAGATGTAATATGGGTTTACTTTTACTCCCTTGATAACATGGCATCAGACATAGGAAGAACATATGAGGCCTGAAGCGACAGGTGCAGGCACGTCAGGAAGGTCACAAAGGCCTCTAGGAACCTGGAGGAGTGGGAGCAGGTCATAGACCAAGACACCAGCTACGACAACAGGATCTGAGGGTGCCAGACAGCAGCCACATACCTCTACCCAGGCCACAGCAGGACCCTCACCTGTGTCACACATGCTACTGACCACCACACAGGCAACAGGGGGACCCTTTACTGTGCAGCCGGGCCAAGGATGCCCAGACGTGCAGGAACATTAGCTTTCAGTTATCAGATGGTGCAACAAATGAGGAGGCTGAACCAGAGGATTGCTGGCATTGAAAGGGAGCAGCCCAGCATTAGAGAAACTCTGCTCACCATCCAGGAGGCCTGCAACAGATTGCTGGCCAAATTTGAAACTCTCTCCCTCTTGCGATTGACTTTCCCCATCGTATTAGTAGTGGAATTTTTTTATAGTTATTTAGCATAGTGTTGGTTAGGGTTTAGCATAGGTATAGTGTAGGTAAGAGTCAGTTGATATATATTTTAGCAGGTAGTTGTTTTTAAATCTAGCTCTATAATGTTAGGTTTTTAAGTGGGTGGGGGGTTGATGTGTGTTTAAAAGAAATATATATATATAAGCAGTGCATTATGGGGGCGTGAGTTATAGTTAGCTCAGCAAACTATAACCGTTGAATGAATTTCTCTGGTTTTGTATGAGTGAAATGTCAGTCTAACTATAATGTCCCTGTAAACTTTGCTTTTTTCAGTGAATATTTATATATATATATATATATATATATATATATATATATATATATATAAAAGTTTCCAAGCGTCTGCCGAGAAATGCCGTACGCCTGCCTTTACGTGTTGGTGCCAGCAGTGGCGGCAGGCTGCCACATTAATTCAACAAACGTTCCACACTTGTGGAATGAAGTGGCACACCAATTCCGTGTCAGGTGGTTTATTAGCAAAAACTATATATATATATATATGTATATATATATATATATATATATATATATATATATATATATTACCTACTGGCGGTCGCCAGTAGGTAGTTATAGTTACAACCTAGTTTCCATAGGAACAGCGTTTTTTGATTTGCTAATAACTTTGCCATCGTTTGACGAATCTTTATGAAATTTTCCAAAAAGTTGCACTTTTTAGGTCAGCTCCTATCTTGAAAGTTTGGGGTTGTTTGTCAAGCAGGGGCTGAGAAAAAAGGGGGGTCCCAAAACGCGTTTTCTCCATGTTAATTTCCACAGGAAATTTTCCGACGAGCTACAGCCCGAACTGCTGAACGGAATTACCTCAAAGTTGGCAGAAAGGTAGAGCTTGGTTCAGAAAGCGACCTTTTTTTTAAATGGTGTAAATCCGTTCAGTAGTTTTTGAGAAATTCAAAGAATAAGAGTCAAAAAATCAATTTCCCATAGCAAACTTTGTGCAAGGCTAGAGCCAAAACTACAGAACGTTCAGTAGTTGCTTAGAAATTAGAAAAATAAAAGTTTCGATATCTGGGCGGAGCCTAAGTCCCGTGCACGAGCTTCACTGTGATTGGCTGCGAACACTCCAAACCAGGAAGTGTTGGCAGCCATCTTGTGGCTCGGTAGAAGCGAGTCACTAGAAAACAGAGAAACAAAGGTATAAAACAAGAGAAGTGGGCAGGGTAGAAACACCGTGACCTCCTAGGCCTGCTCAGGGGGTCCCAGAAAGCCCCAGGGCCAAAAAAAGCTTTTTTTAAAATTAAAAAAATATCGGCGTAATTCGCGCTGGGGTCGCGGGGTCCCGCGTTTTATTTTAATGAGACCCCGGGGTGGGCTAAGTCCCGGGGGCATTTCTTAAAAAATAATAGCGGGGCTCGGTGGGGCTGCGGGGGCCCGCTGGCGTCCCCGCAGACCCGGGGCTTCACTCATGTTGGGAGGGGGTTGCGCGGCCCCCTCCTGGAGACCTCCATGTGCTTATAACTTTGGCGTCGTTTGACGAATCTTTACTAAATATTCCAGAAAGTTTCTCTTTTTGATCAGCTCGTATCTTGAAAGTTTAGGGGTGTATTGAGCTGCAAAGACATATTACAGGGTGATTGGTGAAGGAGGGCTGATAAAAAAGGGGGGTCCGAAAAAGTGTTTTCGCAATGCATTTTCCATAGGAAACTTTAGACAAGGCTGCAGGTCAAACTGCTAAACGGAATTACGCCAAATTTGGCAGGGAGAAAGGTCTTGGTGCAGAAAGCGCGCTTTTGTGGAAATGGTGTAAATCCGTTCAGTAGTTTTTGAGCTATTAAAGGAAAAAAAGATATATATATCTGGACTGTGCCTAACTCCCGAGCACGAGCTTGCCTCTAATTGGCTGCTAACAATTCAAACCAGGAAGTGTTAGCAGCCATCTTGTGCCTCGCATCGAGTGAAAATATAAAAGAAAGGTCCTGGGGGCAATTTAATATACCGGAGCTCTGTGTGTGCGAGATACCGCTTGCACGCTGCGTCTCCCTACATCAGCAGGTAACGCACCCTTTTCCACCATCAACAGCATACCTCCAACAACATACTTGGGCCCACAAGTCTGCCTCTGCGAACCACTTGTCGGCTCACAGCTCTTCGGGTGCGAGTCTCGGGCCCGCAGTTGTATCTGTGAAGCCAATACTGGAAATATCCCGGAGGTGTCTCTCTGCGAGATACGCTCTTCACGCTCCCTCTCCCCACATCAGTGTTCCGCAGCTATCCCTTTGGAAGCCGATGGCACGCACCTTTCCCTATACTAGTCGGCCCACAGGTGTTCCTCTGCGAGCTGGCCCGCAGCTCTTCCTCTGCAAACTGACGGGCCGCGGTTCTCCCTCTATGAGCTGCTAGTTGGCTCGCAGTTCTTCATCTACGAGCCAGACCGCCGGCTCTTAAATCTCTGAGAACAGATGTAATGGAGGCAACGATCATGCAGGTCGGACACCCAACACTGCTCCGACATCCCCCAGTAGGAGCTCCTTGTCCGCCATCTCCCCTCACCCCAACCCCCCACAAACAAATGTGACAGTCACGTTAGGTTGGACAAATAAGAATCTTAGTCATGTATGGATTTACATATAAAACATTTTATTAAAACAAAACAACAACAAATAAAACTATGTACAGCCATGTCGTGTCATCGCTGGACATTTGTGAATCACAGCCTGTAAGACAAAAAGAAAGATAAGATGGTGCGTCATGCGTCCAGCAAAGGAGAAAGAGAAAGAGAGAAAGAGTGAGGGAGAAAGAGAGAAACAAAGAAAGAGTGAGAGAGAGAAGAAGACAAAGAAATAGAGAAAGAGTGAGAGAAAGAGAGAAATAGTGTGAGAGAGGAAGAGAGAGAGAGAAAGAGTGAGAGAGAGAAAGAGTGAGAGAGAGGAAGAGAGAGAGGAAGAGTGAGAGAGAGGAGAGAAAGAGTGAGAGAGAGGAAGACAGAGAAAGAGTGAGAGAGAGAGAGAGAGAAAGAGTAAGATACAAGGAAAAGAGAGAGAGAGAAACAGTGTGAGAGAGAGGTAGAGAGAAAGAGAGAGAGAAAGAGTGAGAGAGAGGAAGAGAGAGAAAGAAAGAATGAGAGAGAGGAACAGACAGAGAAAGAGAGAAAGTGTGAGAGAGAGAAAGGAAGAGATGGAGAGGGAGTGTTGACACTGGAGAAAATCTATGCAGCTTACCTTTGTGCCTTCGGTGTGTCTCCAACCACGTGCCGGGACATAGTGCACCCTTAAGTTTAGTGATCTGAAAGATAGTATAGAATTAGTAATTGCAGAGTACATACAACTGCACACGCCTAATTATCTGTTTCGGCAATGCGCACTCAGGCTGCTGCAGCCCATCCACTCCCACTGCTCGGAGGTGTCTGTGCGCTCTTGTGCGCCCAGGCTGCTGCACACTATCCGCTCCCACCGCCCAGAGGTGACTGCCCGCTGCTGCGGAAAGTAGTATCTCTGCTCACCTTCCGCCACCGGCATGTGTGTAAGAGGGTGCACCACGTGCTGAAGCAACTTTGTCAGGCGTTGTCAGGATGGCCACGCATCATCGCAGTTTGTACACTCGTTCAGCTGTGGTGGTGTGGGCGGAGGACGTCGATTCGTGAATCACAGCCTGTTAGATAAAAAGCAAGATAGGATTGTGCGTCATTCGTCCATCAAAGGAGAGAGAAAGAGAGAGAGAGAGAGAAAGAAAGAGTGAGAGGAAGACAGAGAGAAAAAGAAAGAAGGACTGAGAGGAAGACAGAGAGAAAGAGAGAAACAGTGGGAGTGACAGGAAGAGAGAGAGAAAAAGAAAGAAAGAATGAGAGGAAGACAGAGAGAAAGAGTGAGAGAGACGAAGAGAGAGAGAAACAGTGAGAGAGAGAAAGAGTGAGAGAGAGGAAGAGAGAGAGAAAGAGTGAGAGAGAGGAAGAGGAAGAGGAAGAGAGAGAGAGAAAGAGTGAGAGAAAGGAAGAGAGAGAGAGAGAAAGAGTGTGAGTGAGGAAGAGAGAAAGTGTGAGAGAGAGGAAGACAGAGAAAGAGAGAAAGAGTGAGATACAAGGGAGAGAAAGAGAGAAACAGTGTGAGAGAGAGGAAGAGAGAGAGAAACAGTGTGAGAGAGAGGAAGAGAGAGAGAAAGAGTGAGAGAGGAAGAGAGAGAAAGAAAGAATGAGAGAGAGAGGAAGAGACAGAGAAAGAGTGTGAGAGAGAGAAAGGAAGAGATAGAGAGTGAGAGAGAGAGAAAGAGTGTGAGTGACAGAAAGGAAGAGATGGAAAGGGAGAGTGAGGGTTGACACTGTGGAGAAAATCCTCACAGCTCACCTTTGTGCCACCGGTGTGTCTCCAACCACGTGCCGGGATATAGGGCAGCCCTCAAGCTTAGTCATCTGAAACATAGTATGGAATCAGTAATGGATGAGTACATACAACTGCACAATTTGTGAATCACAGCCTGCAAGACGAAAAGAAAGATAAGATGGTGCGTCATGTGTCCAGCAAAGGAGAGAGAGAGAAAGAGAGAGATACAAGGAAGAGAAAGAGAGAAATAGTGTGAGAGAGAGGAAGCGAGAGAGAAAGAAAGAAAGAGTGAGTGAGAGAGAGAGGAAGACAGAGAAAGAGAGAAAGAGTGAGAGAAAAAGAGAGAAAGAGTGAGATACAAGGAAGAGAAAGAGAGAAATAGTGTGAGAGCGAGGAAGAGAGAGAGAGAAAGAGTGAGAGAGAGGAAGAGAGAGAAAGAAAGAATGAGAGAGAGAGGAAGAGACAGAGAAAGAGAGAAAGAGTGTGAGAGAGAGAAAGGAAGAGATAGAGAGTGAGAGAGAGAGAGAAAGAGTGTGAGTGACAGAAAGGAAGAGATGGAGAGGGAGAGTGAGTGTTGACACTGTGGAGAAAATCCTCACAGCTCACCTTTCTGTCACCGGTGTGTCTCCACCACATGCCGGGATATAGGGCAGCCCTCAAGCTTAGTCATCTGAAACATAAAAATGGAATCAGTAATGGATGAGTACATACAACTGCGTATGCCTAAATCGCTGTCCCGCCTTTGTGTATCCAGGCTAGTGTACCCCATCCACTTCCACTGCCCAGAGGTGTCTACCCACTGCTGTACACCCAGGCTGCTGCACTCCATCCACTCCCACTTCCCAGAGGTGTATGACAGCCGCTGCACACCCAGGCTGCTGCACCCCATGCACTCCCACTGCCTGGAGGTGACTGCGTGCCGCTGCGCACCCAGGCTGCTGCACTCCATCCACTCCCACTGCCCAGAGGTGACTGCCCGCCGCTGCACAAACAAGCCTCTCTGCTCACCTTACACCACCGGCGTGTGTCTAAGAGGGTCCACCACATGCCGAAGAAACCTCCTCACCCGTTGTGTACACGCGGAGAGCGGAGCTCACAATTCAGGTTGAGTGTTGATTGCAGGATGGCCACACTTCATCGCAGGCCTGCAAGACAAAAAGCAAGATAAAATTGTGCGTCATGCGTCCATCAAAGGAGAGAGAAAGAGAGATAGAGAGAGAAAGAAAGAGTGAGAGGAAGACAGAGAGAAAAAGAAAGAAAGAGTCAGAGGAATACAGAGAGAAAGAGAGAAATAGTGAGAGTGAGAGGAAGAGAGAGAGAAAAAGAAAGAAAGAGTGAGAGGAAGACAAAGAGAAAGAGAGAAAGAGTGAGAGAGACGAAGAGAGAGAGAAACAGAGAGGAAGAGAGAGAGAAAGAGTGTGAGAAAGAGGAAGAGAGAGAGAAAGAGAGAAACAGTGTGAGAAGAAGAGAGAGAGAAAGAGTGTGAAGGAGAGAAAGGAAGAGATGAAGAGGGACAGTGAGTGCTGTGTCTCCAACCACGTGCCGGGACCTAATGGAGCCCTCAAGCTCCCACATCTAAACATAGTACAGAATTAGTAATGGGAGAGTATATACGACTGCGTACGCCTAAATCGCTGTGCCGCCTTTGTGTATCCACTCCCGCCGCCCAGACGTATTTGCCCACCGCTGCGCACCCAGGCCTCACTGCTCACCTTTTCGCGGATAGGGCACCCTCCGCATCATGCAGTCCCGCTCCGCAGGCCAACAGGTCTCACATTTGGTGCTGCGTCTTGATTTTGCCATGGCAGAGGGCATACTAGTGCACCTATTATCATCGCAGGTTGCACACCCGCTCAGTTCTTGCGGTGCCACTAACTCAGTGAACAGTGAGGCCACGCACGTGGTGGTAGGCCTCCCTGTTCGGTGGCTCAGGCCTACATGAGGTGTCCGAACCACCGAGACGGGCCATCACAGTGCATGCGGTGGGAGCAACTCTAAAATAGTTTAGAGCACGTGTGCCCGGTCTTTTTTATTGGTAGGGCCACGTGTCCTGTGACGCCTGTGCTGGATGGGTGTGGTGTGGGTGTATACCAGCCGTGAGGGAGTGGCTGTGGCATCCTGACAACTAGACTTGTGACCAGCAGATCACTACAATGAAAATCTGGGCCATGTAGCGTTGTTGTCTTTCTCTGTAAGCGTAAGCACAGTGGGCTGGCCTGGCGTATGCCAGTCCTGCATGAGGCTGTGAAGAATGACTCCGGAGCTATGGGCGTGGCTCCATCGTGAGCTGTATGAGGAATCAACTGATGTGGCACTGTTGCCAGATTGGGCTAGATCACGCACAATTGGGCTATATTTTTCCCGGTTGTGCGGTAAAATTTTGGTTTGTGCTAGTTGCCAGATTATAAATATATATACAGCACTCCAGCAAACTAGTATGTTAAAGCGCTTTATTAGACAAATATTTACTTGGCAGCCTGCTGCAACATCAGTTCCAATCCATTCACCGCCTGCTTGACGATGTCCCTGCCCCTCCTTCCTTAAAGTAGCAATATTGGGCTAGTTTGGGCTACTTTTTGGTTGTCTTTGGGCTAGAGAATGCTTAAAAAATCCTGCAACACTGGCATGCGGGTGTTCTTGTTGTAGTGCTGCCGTCACCCGGGTTGCAAGCGTCAATGTGTCACTCTGTGAGCCAAGTCCCTGAACATGGCCAACATGGAAGGTACGGGGAATCACTGACCCTACATTCATCCATAGTTCCACACAAAAAAGATGGTGGACATGACACATCTGTGTGGGTGTGAATGTTTATTACACATTCAGTGGAGTATTGCAGCTGTAGCAATACTGGACCATGCAAAATCCAAATTTCAGTTTTTGGGACATGGAGGGCAGCTAATTAGAGACAAGCTCGTTGTCGGAGTTAGGGTGCGCCAACATATGCACTTATACAATCACTCCGCCAATCCCCACGCACTTATAAATTCACTATACACTCTTCTTGCAGTACTCTAATCATCCAGTTTCTACATACGTACTTGTACAATGACCGAGACAAAGTTACATAACCAAAGTTTTCTCCCACTGTCAAAGGTAAGTTGGTTGTATACGCTGTCCAGAGCACAAAGTAATGTGGTAGGGCCCAGGGGCAGCATGTTGCATACATAATGAACACACAGACACAGATAGATAGTGGAACTGGGTACGAGCACGTGCACTCGACTCCTTTTATTACCAGGGTCACATGTCCAGTGACGTCTGTGCTGGATGCGTGTGGGGTGAGTGTAAGCCAGCCCTCCGGGAATGGCTGGTGCTGGTAACAAGTACAACAGTAATCATCAGATCACACACAGAGATTCAATCATAAAGGGTCCATGACTTGTGCTACACTAAGTTAGGGGCACCAGATCTGAAATCATACACAAAAGATTCTGTCATAAAGGGTCCATCAGATGTGGTGGACTGAGGTAGGAGCATCAGAAGCATTCCGCGTGTGCACAGCTAGCGATGATGCGTGGTCCGGGAGGGCCGCACTGGTAGCAATGTCTGTTGCCTACTGGACTGCGTCATCTGCAATCGCAACTCCATCTGAATTGTGAGCCCTGCTGTCCGCAGATTTTTGTCACTTCCTCTTGAGAAAATCCAACGACATAGAGTACAATTCTCTGTCCAATTAATAAATCAAGGCTGAATTTGAATGGTGAGCTCTGCTGACCGCAGTGTAGATCGAAGGCAGTAGTCAGCACAGACATCGAGGAATGCTTTTTCTGACTTCCTCTTGCGAAAATCCAACGACATAGAGTACAGTCCACTCTGCAATAAATAAATCAAAACTGAATTCGAATTGTGGGCTCTGCTATCCCCAGTGTAGACTGCCATTCAGTGTTCCTTTGGACTTGCAAGATGAATTTGGTCATTATACTAAAGCTATAATTGATATCAAAAAAGTTCTTGAAGCAAGGATACTAAAAGGATATTATGTAGGTTTAAGGGTACGTGGCGATGACTTATGGTGCAGTGAGCTAGTGGCACCTGAAGCACTCAGCGTGTGTGCATCCTGCGATGATGCGTGGTCCGTGTGAGCCGCACTGGTAGCAATGTGTTTTGTTTAATGAATTCTGCCTTAATAAGGCCACGTGGCGTTTACTTGTGGTGCACTGAGTTAGTGGTACCTCTGGCGCTCAGCGTGTACGCAGCCTGCGATGATGCGTGGTCCGGGCGGGCCACACTGGGAGCAATGTGTCTTGCCTACTGGACTGCGTCATCTGCAATCGCGACTCAATCTGTATTGTGAGCCATGCTGTCCGCAGTGTAGATCGAAGGCAGTAGTCTGTACAGACATAACTCTGCAGTGCTGTGCCGCTGTGTTCGCAGGGGGCTTGTGTCGAGGAGGCCCGCGGTCATGGTGGCAGCCACGTGGCAGGGTGAGGGCCGCCGCTCTGGCAGACGTGTTGGCTTTCACACAAGTGAACCACGCCCAGAACCCCGGCCTATTTATTCACACTTCTACGCTGGAGTGGCGTACGTTGGACCAGCCCACTGTGCTTCCGCTTACAGGGGGCGACGACACAGGTTCATGACCGAGATCTTCCCCACTGCCTGAGGTAACATGGTTCCGTCCACTGTCCACAACACTACAAGCACCAGCTTGTTTTTGGACCGCACAGCAGATAGGTTTAATGAACATTATAATTAGAAATTAGTATTTAAAAAACCTTTGAAATTCACTGAAAAAAATAGGTTTCAGGGACGTTATAGTTACAAATTATCATGTTAAAAACCTTTGAAATTCACTGAAAAAACCATAGGTTTCAGGGACGTTATAGTTACTTGCACATTTCACTCGTACAAAACCATAGAAATTCGGCCGTTATAGTTAGTTGAGCTAGCTATAACTCACGCCCCCACAATGCACTGCTGATGACGTCACATATTACATCATTCATGACATGGTCAGTGACATCACTGATGACATCACTGATGACATCTAAAATGACATCACTGATGACATCATCCACGTGAAAATCTGATGCACCTCCTCATACCTTAATAAAACCTTTGATACACCCAATACAGACTACCATTTTCTAAACAATACAGACACCAATACCAGTTACTACATACGCACGCACTGATTCCTAGGTCTACACACACATCCACTCATTCACCCATAAAGTCACTCATACATGCAGTGACTCATCAATACAACACTATTATAGGCACTCATACACCTATACAAGCACTCACACACCACCACTCATCCAGAGTTACTCACACATCTAGTCAGTCATGCAAAGAATCAATCACACTTCTATTTACTCAGCTATACAGTTATACACACACAACCTCACTTATTCATAGTGATATTAACATATACTTACTCTCTTATACAATCACTGATACAAGTGCACACTCATCCATACAGCACTCTCACAATCACTGACTCTTACGTACAGTCATTTATATACTCCAACTCTCTCATGCACTGCGTTTTACATATGTAGTTACTTGGACATGTAGCACTGAGATATCCATTCACTCACCAACAAACCCATACACACACTCACCCACCCATACAGCTGTTTCCACATGCACTCTTGAACCCATACACCCAGTGAATAAAGAACTCACACATCTATGCACAAAGTCACACACCTCCCACCCACTCACACACACACACTCAGGCACCCATACAAATTCTCAGGCAACCAATCAATAACCCATATAGACACTCATGTAGCTACTCATCAACCAATGCAGCAGCTTACACAGCAATAGACAGACTGATACAGACATTCACACAGTTTAGTCACTAACCCATGAATTCAGTAAGAGACATTTAACCACTCACTTATACAGTCAGTCACACACCTACTAAATCCTCCATCCACACACTTATACAGCCACTCATTCTACAATATACCTTGGCCAATATATTTATAAAACATATTTAAACTTTACAGAAACACACAGTCACTGGATGATGTCATCAGTGATGTCATCAGTGATGTCACTGACCATGTCATGAATGATGTAATATGTGACGTCATCAGCAGTGCATTGTGGAGGCGTGAGTTATAGTTAGCTCAACTAACTATAACGGCCGAATTTCTATGGTTTTGTATGAGTGAAATGTGCAAGTAACTATAACGTCCCTGAAACCTATGGTTTTTTTCAGTGAATATATATATATATATATATTTAGGATTACATGTATAGGTAGTATAGGTTTAGGATGTAGCTGCTGTTTGCATTGTACCAAACTATGGGGCATATTCTCAAGCCCCTATCGCCACAGGAACGTCACTTTTTTTGATGTTCCCGTGGCGATAGGGCCAGCGCCCTATTCTCAAGGCAGCGTTAACCCACTTAACGTGGCTTAAAGCCACGTTAAGTGGCTTAACGCTGCCTTGAGAATAGGGCCCCTTTCACGTTAAACTTAGCGTGAAAGGGGGCATGCAGTGGGTGTTGCGGTGGGCGTACCACCGCAACACCCATTGAATTCTACGCTGCCACCTATTATCAAGGGCGGCGATAATAGGTGGCAGCGCCGATCTTAAGACAAGAAAAATCCTGGTCTTAAGGTGGCAAAACGAGGAGAAATGCTTACTTTCTCCTCGTTTTTGCTATTTCCATGTGTGCTGCCTTGTGCAGCACACATGGAAATAGCAAAATGCCATGGTTTGTTTATGTACAGGAAGGTGTCATTCAAACCCAGGGACTCTAATTCATCTCACACACTGATGACACCCAGATCATACATTGACTCTCAGTAGACACCAACACACCCAACATTTGTATCATAATGCAATTGACCAACATACCTACGTTTATATGAGAGTAATGGCTCATAATGAACCTCACAAAAAAGTAGTGTGGATATTCTGCAACATGTACTTACCATGGTTGCCCAGATGACTAGACCCAAACACCTCAACCTCCAACCATCCCAGAATCCTGCTCCTCATCTTGGACACCTACCTCACCCTGACACTTCACAATTCCCTGTTTCACCTCCACCTGCTTTCATATATTTTTCTCAGTCAGACTTTTCTTCTTATGTCTCCCTCCAGACCATCACCCAGGCCCTCATCACATGTAGACTCTAGTACACCAATGCCCTCTATCATGACATCTCTGCACAGCTGCTGTACAAGGGGCAAACTATCAAACCCAGCAGTGCCAGACTATTACTCAGACTACCTTGCGACACACTCATCACATCTCACCTCTTCAAGGTACGATGGCTCCCCATTCAGACACACTGACAGTTCAAGATGCTCAGCCGTACCTACAAAGCACTACACGTCCGGAGGCACATCTAGCTCACACACCATCTTTCCTTCCAACAAACAATCATGGACCTCTGCTATGCATGACTTGCATTCACCCCCACTCCCCAATATCCCTTTGAGCAAGATAGGAGGAAGGGTGGTCTCTTACATGGTAGGCAACACCTGTAAACAAACTCACCCAGCATATCAGGACAGCTGCGTACAATTTGGTTTAGTGCTACTGACTCTGCAAATGGCTCTGCATGTGATCATACTTAGAGAGCCTGCACGTACTCAGCACCTGCAACCCAGATGAGAAGTTAACCATTTGGCAAACCACATTACTTTATGTTTCATTACATTCCACTTTTGGCTGCCAAGCCCCAAGACAAGCACATTTGCTTCATGGTGCAAGGGGGCCTGCATTGACACTGACATATATGCCAAGTTTCCAAGGTCCATGCATGAAGTGATGCTCCAGTCCAGGTTTTGTACTTTGTATTGTGGGACTTGTAGTCCTGGTCAATCATGTTGCAGATTATACTACAAGTCCCAGGATTCAGGGGACAACATGGACTGGGCCAACACATCACACTTAGACCAGAGAAGCTTGGCAGGGCTAGACAGGATAAAATTTGACTGGGCAATAAAATCACAGTTTTTTTTAATTATTCGTGAGATTTTAAATACAGCAATATGAAGTAAGCAAGAGAGTCTAGGCTATACATGATACATAGCTATGTTACCTGTTTGTAAATAAATACCTACTATTTCAGAACGAGAAGACAGAGACATTTGATTTCATACAGCAATGATGAGCTGGGTGGATCAGCAAAGTTATACATAGTAAAAATGTGTCAATAAATTACAGAGGATCTCCAAATGCCACCTCAGCCAGCAATTTCCATCTGCATATATCGTTAAATAATGGTTCAAATTTCATATACAATGTGATAAAATGCTATATAACCATAAATACATATTTCATACCTTTTAACAAGTTAAGACCAATGAGAAATGTATCGAACCCGATAAAGTGCTGGGTCTGTGAAATTACATCTAGGAGGGCTAATACATAACCTTAGTCCATCCAAAGTTAGAACTGCTGACTCTAGCTCAGGTCAAAGCCCTGCAACCCAATTTGTAACTGGGGACCATATCTTCCCGCCCAGTTTTTTCTTTTTATGGCCTTTCAGTTTGTATAGACTAACCTCCATATTATAGATAGACATAAATCTATTCTTCCATAATACAAACGTTGGAGGGTCAGGTTTCAGCCAATCCGAGGCAATACATAAACGTGCTACCGCAGTGCAACAAAAATCAGGTACTTTCCTTCCTGAGCTCTGATGTTAGATCCTGTGCTATCTACCAGTCCTAATAACATTGTTACTGATGTGAATTTAATAACATTTTTGGTGATATAATTTAAAAAACCTCTATCCCTTTAATAAAGGGCAATCGTTTAGGGCATGAGTAAAACATATGCACAATCTCTGCTTGATCGGCTCCACAACATTTACATTTTCTGTCATGTTCAGGACCCCATTTAGACATTTTAGCAGGAGTGTAGTACAAATCTTTGGATTTGCTGTTAATAGGATTTTTTCGCACAACTCTAATGATTCCTGGAGACATATTGTCGGGCTATCTAGCCTGATCCTCCACTTAAAGTCTTGAAGCCTCTAAATCATCTTTTTGTATCGCACCCAATAGATCATATATAGCCCCTATCCTGTAGCTGTATCTAGCTGTATCAATGATAGGGATCTTCTCTATTATATATATAATTCATGCTTCTTTTTTAAAAGAAAATCCCTAATCTGTAGGAATTTAAAAAAATCTTTCTTTGGCAGGTCGAACATCTCCTGTAATTCTGTAAATGAGCATAGTAGAGTCTCATTGTATAAATCCCCCATTGAGTCAATACCTTTCTGTTTCCACCTTTCCATCACTGAATCTTGGAAAATAGAAGGTAGTAAGGCGGTAGCAGAGACTGGAGTGTAAAAGGTTATTTTTCGAACTGCCAGTCGTCGTCTAAGATGAGACCATTTTTTATAAGCTGCACCTAAGACCTTAAATCTGATTTTCTTGTAGTAGCTTGATTCTAATATTCTCATAAAGCATCCTTTTGCTTCAATGCCAAGTTCCATTTCATAAATAGTTGGATATACAATGGCAACACTCCCCCTGGTTTCTCCAGTCAATAAAACCCCCATATATTGAATTGTGCATGCCCAATAATAAAAGGCGAAGTTGGGAAATGACCACCCACCATGTAATCTTGGCAAGGTCATATATTTAATAGCCCTCCTAGGTTTTTTATACCCCCACAAGAAGCTCACACACAGATTCTAGTTTCTGCAGCCAGAATTTACTAATCTCCACAGGTATTGTCCTGAAAAAATACAATATTTTAGGTAGGATGTTCATTTTTATTACATTGCATCTCCCTACCTAATGAGAGTGCAGGTGATCCATCCTGCCCAGATCTCCTTTAATCTTCGCTAATACCGGGGCCAGGTTGCTCTCAACTAAGAGATCCAGACTTGAAGTTATCCTGATCCCTAAATACGTTGCCTCTGACACTCTCCGTCTATCCCTCAAATCTGTTCCTTCCACACAAATTATCTGCATTTTGGCCTCATTCAGCTTATATCCCGAGACGGCACCGAATTGTCCCACAAGAGTTTCGATCTTGGCCAATGCTGTTGCTGGATCCACAATTGCTATAGCCACATCATCTGCGTATGCAAATACCCTATATTCCGTCTGGCTCTGAAATACCAATCTTATTTTTGAGCTCTCCTCCATTTCTTTAAAAAAAGGGTCAATATGTAGCGCAAATAATAAGGGGGAGCAGGGGCAGCCCTGTCTGGTTCCTCTTAAGATATTAATGGTCTTAGTTTCAAGACCTATCGCTCGGACTCTGGCTTTAGATATTTATATAATGTTTTAACAGCCCCTATAAGTCCATTCCCAAACCCTTTCCATTTCAAGACTGCCCACAAAACCCCCCAGGCCACAATATTGGCCTCTGCCCATGAGGGGGGAGTCGAACCTCGCTGCATTTCTAAAAAGGTCGGCAACATATCCTGTTTCAGTTCATGAAAAAACACTTAAAACAATTCCAATGAGAGTACATCTGGGCCCGCAGCCTTCTCTATAGACAATGAATTTATAGCTTGAGAGATCTCCTCCAGAGTGATAGGAAGATCAAAGACCTATTGATCGTCTTTACTGAGAACTTCCCTTTCCAGGTCCTGAAGAAAGGCACCATATCTATTTCCTGGATTTTCTAGGTCTTCTCGATATAGGGACTCATAAAATTGTCTAAATACTTTGAGTATTTCCATAGGGGTTTCCCCTACCCCCCCGAATCTGTTATGGCCGTTATCCCTCTCCCTACTTCTTTCTGTCTGGTCTTTTTTGCTAGCAGTCTGCCTGTGGTTTCCCCATATTCATAGCATTCTGACCGATACATAGTATATTTATCTGCAATTTCATTACTAAAGTGCTGATTGATTTTGGTTTTCAAAATAGAAACATCCATTTGCTCTTTTTCAATATCCTGACCGTCGAACAAGCCTTTACTCATTTTCTTTTCAGCCAGTGACATTTGCAGAAACAGTTCCTGAACCTCCTCCTGTTTAACTTTCTGCAAGTGCAGTCCAAAGCAAAGAGTCTCCCCTCTGACACCTGCTTTCATTGCGTCCCAAACAATCCCTGTTGCTGCGGTCCCCTGATTTATCTCCATAAATTGCTTTATCCATTCCTTCATCTGCTCCAGATATACTGGGTTGAGTAGTAGCTTCTTGTCAAATGTGAACACCTCCTTGGTCCTAGCTAGGCCTGCTACAGGGATTTCGAGGATTAGTGGGTTATGATCTGATGATACCTAAGCAAATTAAAAATGTTTAGCCTCTGCTGCAATACCTTCTGAAATGAAAAAATTATCCAAATATGAAACATTGTTATGTGGGATAGAATAGTGCGTGAAACCGGGATCGGGGATCTCTTTTTATTCCAGATATCAATCAACTCATGGTCCACCACCAGACGCTGAAGGGCGTAAAATATTTGTGGTTTTCTACCCCCATATTCCTGTTTCTAAATTTGACTACTACCCCCTTCTAGATGAATATTTAGGTTGCCACGTAAAACTAAGGGGCAAGTCATAGGGCTAACTACGTATTTAATAAGTCCAGGGTATCAGCTTCATCAATGTTAGATCCATAAATTGTACATAAAGTAAATCGAGCTGTCCCCATCTTACATTCTACAATTACCCATCAGCCTAGCTTATCAGCTAGCCTGCGCTCCAGAAAACAGTGTTTTTTGGCTAAAACCGCAACCCCTAGTGACATAATCCCCTGCTGTGTACATGCCAGAAGATTAAGGCCTAGGTCGTTTAACATCCACACTCTTCCCCCAAGGGATGTGGGTCTCCTGTACACAAACTATGTCTGTTCGCATTGCTCTGAGGTTTAAGGCCGTTCGCTGTCTTTTCCCCCTATCATTGAGACCACAAATATTAATTGTACAGATTTGTATATTATGCCCCATTTATATATGGAACCTGTTTTTTTCTCCTAATTAGACACATGGTAGTTTTAATTACTTTTACACCCCAGCACATTCTTATTATCAATCCACAATTGTTATGCAATATATGCTCACCAACCTTTCCTGAATACTGTGCATATGGAATATTGTCAACATTGCTGCCATCTTGCTTACGATCTCTTCTGTATTTCTGATTTATGCCACCACCCACCTCCTGTGCTTCCCCACCCTCCCCCTACACTCCTCTCCCAGGACCACCTCCACCCCCAAATGGATCCTCCCCTTCCCTCTCCTGCTCCCCGGGGTTGAAGGACCACTGAGGTCCATAAATGATGGTGTACGACCCTCTCAGACTGGGTTCCCACCCATTGTCCGAAATCATTGTCATACTGTATCTACAGCCCTCTCAGTTGTTTTTCCCAGTCAGAGTGTTTCTTAGGAGTAAAATAAGAGATAGTTTCTTTATACTGCACTCAATGTCTTGAGAAATTCCTTAGCCTTAACTTCTGACATGAAAAAGTAAGCCTTGTCCTTGACGATCACTTTCAACTTAGCTAGGTTTAATAGGTAGACCTGTGCGCCTTTAGCTTGGAATTGAGGGATCATCTGGCATAATCGCCGTCTCCTCACAACCGTGACATGGCAAAAATCCGCTCGGACAAAGAACTCATGACCCTTGGTGCTTCTTTTTCTGTCCAGGCGTGCCAGGTCTTACAGGGTTTGACGGAGAAAGAAGTTCCCCAAGTAAATTAATATAGCTCTTGGTTTGGAGGTCCCTTGCCCCCCCCGGTGCTGCTTAAATGGGAAACGATGCGCCCTTTGGACCTAGATATCCCAATCCCAGCTGGAGAGTTCAGGAAAGGCTTCCTTCATGAGTTCGACCATGCATTTATGGACATCACCCCCCTCTGCTCCTTCCGGGATACCCAATACTCTTAAGTTATTCCTGCGAAGCCTATTTTCAAAATCTTCAAGCTTCCCTTGTGTGTCAGTAGATGGAAGTTCAAGCATTGAAACTGTTTCCTTCTGAGCCAGGAGGTCACTTTCCATTGTTCTGATTCTATTTTCAGCTTCCCCGACTCTCTCCACAGTCTCTGTACATGATTTGGCAATTCTACGGATAGCATTCTGCATTTTCCTACAAGAGGATTGGGTTTTCCGGCTCTCTGCCCGTGTCTCATCCCGGTGAAGCATAATGTTCTGATAGATTAGATCCAGCGAAACTGGCTCACCTGGGTCATTGCCAGTTGCTTCTGGGACAGCCTCCTCCAAACTAGGTGTGGCAGTGTAGTCCCACAGAAGATCTTTTGATTTGGCACCGCCTTGGTCTCCGTCTTGACATGACCTGTTTTTTTTTGCTTTCTTAACCGAGCCATCTAGTCCCATGCCTGCTCTATCTGGTTGCGATGCTTCTGTGTATCATCAAGGCTGCTGCCATCACTTAATATACTCTCCCATGAGTTTCCCCTCATGCAGCGACTGGTTGGGTCTAGGTCTGATTCCTCTTCTATAGAGAAACTAGAGTGATCTGATAGCGAGAAGAATCTATTGCCTGAATCTGCATCAGTCTGTTCCGTAGCTATTGAAGGCTGCTCTTTCCCTTGATTTTGTTTTTTAGCTGAGCCATCCATTTGATTTGCCTGTTGCTTATCCTTCAAGGCATTAGATCCTGCAGACCCCTGCTTTGGACCGGCTATACCCATTTCCTGCTTGCCTCGCCCCTCTTTCAACTTGACAATGTGGGAATTCTGTCTGGCACCACACATATCAGTTCCCGTAGCTAAAGATCCATCAATGGTGTCCTCCACATCGTGGCCCACAGCAGCCCAACGGTCATCATCACAGGGTAAATCTTCTGGGGCCCTGGGAGGTTTGGTAGTCGGTCCCTCCACGTTAGATGCAGGCTTTTTCAAGAATTTGGTTATTGATCCGGCAGGCTTTAAAGGTACAGCTTTCTTCACCGCACCAGTGCTTCCGGGTGACTCTTCTCCATCCTCCGCTGATTTTGTAGCAGTGCTCTGGCTCCGTAGTCCTGTATCTACAATGGGCGCTTGACCTGCGCCTCGGCCCCCCAATGATTTGGCAGATTTCGGAGGCATCCTTGATGTGCGCGATGTCAGCGGGAGGCATTTCATTTTCCATGGAGCCCAGCGCACGGATCCGTGAACAAGGAGCCAGACAAGGGGTTCAAGAGCAGTATCGCACTTAGCAGCTTGATGTTTGCCGGTCTATAGACCGCAAAATCGCAGCGATAGAGAGCACAGCAACAGGTCTCCCGGCATATTCTGACTTGAGGGCAGTCAGTCGTGAGGAGCCCGATTGCCTGTGATCACAGGGCCTCCATCTTCCCCCTCCCAACCGCAATGAAATCACAGTTATGTGATGGATGAGTTAATATGTACGACATTCCTGTCCTTTTACTTGAACAAAGCACAGTGCAGTGAAGCAAAGTGTGTTGCTGCACTGCGCTGCATGACAGTTTTACACATATGGTCCCTTGTTTTCACTTTCCCTGTAGTTCTTCTTGGTCCTCAACTGCAGCACTGTCCTGTCTGGCAACTGTTGCCATCAACTGTGTTGGGATGAGGGATGCCACCTCCTCCTATAATGGATCTAACTCCTCCTGAAAACCAGGTCCTCCTCCGTGCCCCATGGCTGCCCTAAGTTTCCTGGCCAGTTTCTCTTTGGTGCTGCGCCTGTAGTCATGCCACCTCTTCTTGCACTCCAGCACTGCCCTTTTTGTTTGTTTACGACACGCAAATCAGTTTTGTGTCACGTAGGTAGCAGTTGCATTACGATACTTTGCGTCATTCTTCTCATCGATTTGTCGGAATTATTGACGCAACTTAGGTACTTGCTACATGGTGCGCTGTACCATAAATATTGAGCATCCATGTTGCGAGTAAGTGACGCAACGCAGCTCAATATTTTCTGATGCAACACTGCCGAAACGCAGCGTTGCAGCAGTATTCAAAAATATGCCCTAAACATCTCATAAAGAACATAACCTGGTTTTACCTAAAACAGTGATATCGGTAATACTGGGTGAAGAATTAAGCCGTTGTATTTCTTAGTTAGTCATCCTCTTGTAATGAAGGCTACATATGGCCTATCCTGGAGTCGTGGCTAAAGTCCTCTCGCCTGGAATACAGAGCTTCTTTAATAGTTAATACAGCCACAAGTCAGGCTCACATTGAAACATTCATGCAAAATAAAAAGAACGTGTTTTCCAGTTACTTTTAGTAGAGAAACTTCTGAGAGCCTGCTTTGTGGTTCCCTCTGAGTTTGCAAGGTGTAGCTTTGAGTAGGTTGGAAAGGAATTTAAAAAATAAGTCATGTTAAACTATTGCCCTACTTAAAAGGCAGTTAAGGGCTTATACTGTTGAATTTGTTTCAAGAAACCTAAGGACACGGGATAATTACAGATTGCACTACGTTATTACAACCAATTTATTTTTAAACACAAGCACGTGTGTGTGTGACTTCAGCGTCGTTCTCTGCCATGCAGGTGTTCCCATTTAGCACTAATGCTGTGTGATGTTATACATCTGCCAGGGAAATCTCAACATATGGACTGCAAATCAGATTAATCATTTAAGTCACTCTAGAATACAGAAAAGGTAGGTTTAAGCTGGCAGGAGAAACCCACTCACAGCCTTGATCTTGTTTCCAATCCCTGGCATTACAATAAATCCCTTTTGCTGACACGTGTATGATTTAGTCGAGTTAGGTTGGGTCAAAGAACACGAAGGACAGCTATGTTGTTTGAAATAGCAGGTTCATTCCTGGAGGTAAGAGGTCAATTGTTAAGGCACGGTCTCATTACTTCCGGGGCATCCCACAGGAGTGTTCTGACACGCCAGAAGGCATTAGGATCACATTATGCATGTGTTAGCAAAAAGCACAAAGCCGCAGGTGTTCTGTTGTGTACAACGTAGAAAATCCGCAGGCACAGACGTTTCTATTATCATAAAGTGGATTGTAAGGATTACAGATGCATTGAAATTCAAAATATATTAGTGTAACTTTGGTTAGAAGCTTTACAATGGAATACTTATGCGTTTTACATGATCCATATGCAGTAATAGGCTAGGTGAGGGGGACAATAACTGTATATAAGTGGTATATGGAGAAGGTTTGTGGCAAACATAATGACATTTCACTTATTTAAAAGTATGAAAGTAAGCCACAGAAGCAATTGGAGCATCCCCGGACAGTCATACAACCTATCGTTTGTAGAAAGTCACCCAGTCTAGTCACAGATTCCAAATTAGGATCGCATCTGGGTTGGTGAAAAAACATGCGACTTAAATACCCCCATTCATGTGATATTGTTTGCAAAGTTTTTCTTGTGGCTTATGGTCTCCGAAGGGTGCAAAATCTAATTACTGTTGAAGCTTCATTTTTTATTTTATTTAAACTTTTCAATACATTTCATAGCCCTAAAGTGTTGTGCACAGTTCAAACCGGAAACGATAGCTGAGAATCGTGCATCATAAAAACTCCAAAAACATCAAACAAACATAAATCACGAAAAGGAAAATAATGATTAGGAAAATAGCAAACTGAAACAAAAGGACAGCATTTACATACAAATAAATGTTAAAAATCGAAAGGTAGAATACACTTGTAAAAACGGTACACCTCGGGAGTCCAGGATGGCTGAATTTAAGCTATAAGCAGAGAAGACTAAACAAACGTCAAACACAACACAGCACAGCACGTAACATAACCCAACCTAAGAAGGGTCATTTGGAGATGAATAAGAGATGTTTATTGTTACCCAAATCAATGGAACTTTGGGAAAGCGTATAGCGTGGGCATTAGGCCGTGCAGACATTGACAGTAAAGGAGCTCTGAGAGTGTGGGGAAGCTAAAGACAAGACCTGTTGGCAAAGCCTTGACTATTCTGCTTTGATTTACCAGCCTGTGGATGGCACCAATTCTAGTCACCCTTGAGCCATCAGATATCTAAAGAGTGTTGGGCACATGAACAGACTGTTGTACAACACTCATCCATAAATATGCTGTAGGCATCATGCAGCAATTTTCAGATAAACTTTGATAAATTCAATATTTCCTATTCCTCAGAGGAAAAAAAAATTGAAGGGCCCTGTTATTTAAATAATATTCCAAATCAGGGCATAGCTACCCTAATCCATGACCACCAGGATGGGTGGGTAAAAGATCACAGCAGAGACATTCCTCTCTGTGGTAAAATATCACAGCAAGAGTGTTTCCTGTAGTCTGGCTTAGAATGTGCTAACAACACACTTATGAAGCGCCAGAAGGAAATGTGAATGTGCTGGCAGAAGGGGATTAGTAGACCACTCTCAAGGGAGCTTGCACCACTCTCCTTTGTTTCGATGAGTTTCGGGGGGGCTTCTATGTAAAACAGCTGTTACCCCTGCATACATATTTTTACTTTGAAACCAACAGCTTACTGGTAAATTGAGTAGACATAGTTGATGGTGGGGACAAAGCAGCATGCACATGTGGATCCACCCTACCACGGGAAATTAAGGTGTGGGCTCCCACTTGTGTGGATTTCACATCAGCCTTTCACCTGTCTAAATACCATTATGAGGGAAGCTCTCATGCCTTATTCAATATGGCCAATAAGTCCTAAATATCTAAACCATAATATTTCAAACCATGTTATAACATTGTCGATTTTTAGTTATGTAGTTATGGGGTTGAAAAGTTTAAATCAGCTACCATTTTTCCTTCTTTTTATGCGGGTTCCCTATCTTTACCCCTTTGTTTTCCTCCCTCCTCCCTCTATTGTCTTACTCCATTTCTTCAATCGTATTCCCATAGGGCATTCGTGTTCCTTTCTCATGCGAAACATTATAGCATGCGTGGTCTTTACCTTAGCCCCTATTTCCCATTGATCATTTTAATTTGTTAAAAAAGTGTCATATTTTAGGAAATGTATTTTATTTTATTTGAATTGACAAAAAGTGAGATTTTGGTTTCAAATCGTTTCGTTCCTGTCTTTGTGCCCCACCAAATAACTGAGTATAAATTATGAAATTCCAGAGTAATTTATATTTGGCTATCTGCAAGCAGTAGGGTTTACTTTTTCATGTTTTGGGGTTAGGTTTTATTTAGCATTAATGTTATGACTATTTATGGGACAATAGCTCTTTTGGATGTGCTTTGTGGCCAAATATATTTGTAGGTGTAGAGATGCAGTGTGCTGGTGTTTTAGGCAGGTGCCTGTGTGATCACGTTTAAAAGTTCAGGGAAGCGGACTGTTGTGATTAAAATGTAATTTTTTAGACCTTGTACTTCGCCTTTAAATTCATTAACAAATTACTCCGAAATCTGGATTAAGGCATAAATACTCACAGAAAATGGTTTGTGAACCAGATCTTGAAATCTGGTGTAAGAAATTGGGTTACTGGTTGAGGTGAGGAAAACCCTACTAAAGCAGTAACCGCATTCCCTGTCAGGGTGACGTCACATGCAAACCCTAAATTAACCTGTGCTCAGCCCTCTAATAGCTTGGCACAGAGCTTTCAGGGTTAACTTAGAGACAAGGTGTAAAGTAATTATACAGAACTTCAAGCATTAATTAAGTGAAAACACAACACAAGAAAAATACAGTAATATCTAATAAATAATTTGAGACCAAAACAACAATAATCCAAACGGTAGAACTGGAGATTTGTAATTTTAAAGATTTAATTGTAAATAGTGCCTAAAAGCTGGTCGTGCTGGACTGGGACAAAGTCACAAATTCAGACCAACCACGATGAGAAGCAGGCTAGTTACAGGGGCCCAGTTACACCTGCTGAACAGGAGTACCTTAAATCCTGATTGTTGAGCATTGTGAGGTCCTGCGTCAAGGATGTGTCGCACGTCTGAACCAATGCAAGGTCCTGTGAAGTCCTGCACCGGGCAGAGTTCACTCTATACCACTTTAAATCCTGATTGCTGAGCATTGTGAGGTCCTGCGTGGAGGATGCATTGTGCAGCTGAAGCAATGCAAGGTCCTGGTTGAGAAGCATCAGGCACCATCGGTCCCGAGGAGCTGTAGGGATACGATGTGAGGTCCCGCGTTGGCATTGAGGATGTCGTCAATGAGGGGCTTGCGATGCAAAGTCCTTTGACGAAGATGCGTTGTGCATCGGCGGGTTCCGAAGACACTGCGGGGCTTATGATGTGAGTCCTGCATCATTGTCAAGGATATCGTCGACAAAGGGTTTGCAATGTGAAGGCCTGCATCAAAGATGCATCACGCAGCAGTGGTCCAGAGGAGGCTGCAGGCGGTGATGTGAAATCCTGAGTGGGGGACGGTTCATGTGGTGGTCCCGATGCGAAGTTTAGTTGATGCACGGCACAGTGGCTCCGCTGAGTCAGTTCTGCTGGCACCACAGTTGGACTGGCAGAGCATCTTTAGGCCCACTTCCAAGAGTCCAGGACTGGGTTGGCATCACTTGTGAGGGCAGGACTCACAGATGGCAGAGTCCAGGAGCTGGGTTCAAAGATGTTGGAAGCCTGTTCTGTCACTCAGGCTTCTGATCAGGAGGCCAACCAACTAGCCCTTGAACTATCTCTGTGGTCCTAGCTTTAGAGATGCAGGCCCAGTCCTTCTCTCCCAGGCAAGAGGGTAGAAGGTCAGCACAGAACAGCATGGTAGCAGTCCTTCAAGGCAGGAGTCCAGCAGAGAGGCAATCCTTTCAGCAGCACAGCAGTCCTTCTCCCTGGCAAAGTCCACAGGCCCAGAAGTGTAAGGCAGAGTTGGGTCCACGGGTCCATTATTTATACCTGGTGGCCACTTTAAGGTAGGAATATCTTCCAGAGCTTTCCACCCCCGAGAAGTGCTGAGAATGTCCTGCCTCCATGCTCTGGCCCCAGATTGTCTGAGGTCGCGATAGACTTGTGTCAAACCCCTTTCTGAGGGTGCTCAGGCACAGCCTTTGTGATGTACAAGTATGGTGGGGTGACAGCTCCTCCCCCTCGTTAACTCAAAATGACCTATCCTGCCAACACCTAGCTTCCCTTGGTCTCACTGGGAGCAATACACAAAGATCAACTGCCAGCTACGCCTAGTCATGTGACCCAAGGACAGTCTGCAGGCACCAAATGATTCGGACAAGAAAATGACAGCTTTCTAAAAGTGCCATTTTCAGAATTCCAGGCCTGCGATATGTTTAAAGGGCTACTTGAGTGGGTGGCACAATCAGTGCTGCGGGACCACTAGTAGCATTTAATTTACAGGCCCTGAGTACAGGTAGCACAACTTTGCTAGGGACTTACAAGCAGATTAAATATGACAATTTGGGTGTAAGCCAATTCAACCATGTTTAAAGGAGAGAGCACAAGCACTTTAGCACTGTTTAGCAGTGCTAGAGTGCACAGAGTCCTAAAGCCAGCAAAAACCGAAGTCATCAAAACAGGCGGGTTGAAGACAAAGGGGCCGATTACGATGTCGTCTGGAAAGGCTCTGAACAACATTCGATTAGTCCGAATCCGATTCGGAACCCGCCATTCCGACCGACTCAGACACGTTTCCCAATGACCGATTACAATGGCTGGAAATCATTAGAACTGTCCGACTTGGTTCCGAAAGTCATTGGGAGTAACTGAGTCAGTCGGAGCCGAATCGTAGCGGTCTATGGACCGCATTTCCAGCCGAGGGATTAGGATGTCAGAATCGGACAGCCTTTCTGAATTGGTTGTCCTGACAAGGATCGGCTGTTGGAACTGACTTTGGGGGGCCAGTACCAGGGCCCCCTTCACCCGGGGCCCTCTGAATCAGCCTGTGGGGGTACCCATGGGTCCCCCCTTTCCCTGCATGCACAGTGTGGCAGGTACTATAGGGTGCCTGCCACAGGGTGCAAGGTTTTCCCCAACCACCCCTTTTTTCAATGGGAGCCTGGGTTCTCGTTCAGAACACAGGCTCCCATTGAAGTCAATGGGAGTCCGACCGTACGGAGTTCAGACACACCGTAATCGGTTGGTTGGACTCCCCCAACTCCAGTCGTTCGGAAAGCATCCTGAAACCGACTCGGTTGGACTGCTTTCCGGACAACATCGTAATCTGGCCCAAAATGCCAGGTCTAACAAGTGATAATTCACACCTTAGACAAGACTAAGATACAACTGCTCATAGTTAATCTGATCCAGGACAGAAAGCTCAATTCTGTGGTGATGGTGGGTATAAAGAAGATTTTGTGGTTCTCAACCTACTGAAGTTACTTTAGTGTCTGAGCTGGTAGGCCTGAGTAAATTATAGTGAAATAGTCTAGACATTGTCACTGAGAGTATCTACTGAATTACCAATAGAAATGTTTAGACACTCCTTAGAAGGAAACAAAAAACCCTGACAACCAAAACTTTAAACACTAGAAATCAACATAATTCTAAATAAAACAAACAATATTACATGAAATATATATACTCATATAGAAAGAAGTCAAAATAAAATGTATTTATACTAATTATATAACAAAGACGCTAATTATCGTTTACCATAAATGGGGAGATATAAAAAAAGCTACTCTACAACCAACCTATCAAATTAATCTTTAAAAAGTTAACAAATAGAAACGAATTTCCAATTAAGAAAACAGTATAAAAGGCCACAAAACTACATAACAAAAACAAACTGCTTCCTGAAGAACTGTTACAGCAGAACAGCATCACTACCTGCCGGATTGTAAGCCTACCAAGGAAGACCTCAACACTTCAATGAACTACAAAGCACTACAAATTTAGTCTGACAAAAAATGAAAGATAACAAAAATACTAAATAACTTTGTTAAGATGACATAACTGAAACATAACATAATTAAAACTGTACTATATATTTATTTCTCCAATGTACAGGTGCATCCTCTACAGGAAGGAAAACATGCAAAAAAGAAGAGTAAAAGTTACAAACTACTATTTGAATTTTAAATAAAAAAATAAACCGATGCATCTAACAAATCTATTCCTCTCGGCAAACTACAATAAAACAAAACCATGCCCAAAACAACACCAAACATACCTGTAAAGCAAACATCCACAAACAAAATGAAGGAAAGACAACAACCAGAACATAAGTTAAAATTTGCATCTGTGATATAAAAGATTGAAATTAATATAATATCAGATATTGTTTGTTTTAAAAATACTATTTTCTATACTCTAAAACCAATGGTAAGATGTAGGAAACAGATAATACATCACATCACAAAAAGGGAAGCTGTAATTAGAGGAAATACTTATCGTAAGAAGAACAGCACCAGTGAGAAAAAACACAAAAATTATTCAAACGCATGCTATATTACAGTTACCACTAAAAATGAAGTTGTTGAAAGCGATAGGGAACATAACCACACCCCTAATATTACTGAAATGGAAGTCAGAAATATTTTACAGAACCTGAAAGGACTAGGAGCTTACGTAGAGCTAAAGTGAATAATTCGTAAAATATTATACCAAACATTCCTGAACAAACACCAGGCCAATTCCCTGGCATAACAACCCAAGTATTAATTGCCCCAACACTTACTAATTATACATACAAATTACACATTCTTACTATATGACAACTGCAATAATGATAAAAAATATCCTTCATGCTATCATTAACAATCAACTAACATTAGCAACATGTGACACGTGGATAAAGGATGGCATTTTTAACTCCGCCATTCAGTCAAATATACACAGTATATGATCAATATCACAATCCAACCACCCCAGTAGTGTGTACACTCTTACCTAATAAACAAAGTGCAATGTACAATGAAATACTAACATACATCAAAGAACAAACTAACAACTATAACCCACAAATAAATTCATAGATTTTGAAGAGGCAGTAATTCATCCTCAAAATCTACACATGCACTACAATTCAGGGATGCTACTTGAAGTCACTAAACATTATGCAATGATAATTTAACCCCTCCTCCCCATTACCAACAACAATAAACCATAGTAGCTCCATTAATGGATTATTTTAAGAATACGTGGGTAGGTCACCATCATGGATCAGACCATCAGATGTCAACCCAAGTATTACATTGCATGGTGGAACTACAATGACAGTAGCATGTTCCAGGAAGCAAAGACAAATAGCACAGTTGAAGGGTGCACAATTCCTTCTAAAGAGCACTTGGAATAAGACCGCCCAACACTTTGCCACCACCCTACAAATTCCTAGAAATACTTGAAAAAGAACAAAGCTACCAAGAGCTGAGAATGGAACAATCCCTAACCAAACTCAAACCAAAAAATATCCATTCAAACTAAACAAATGCATAAACTCCTAGCATTCAAAATAAAACTCTTTACAAACAATGCAGTCCTACCATACGTAGACAGAATAGCAAGAACCATACTTTAAAAGAAATTACAGTAAACAGCAGCACCATTTAATCTTTCTAAAACACAAACACTGATACCTTACGAATATGTATTTCTAAATATTATTATAGCAAAGTTAAGTACCAATTTGAATAAAAATGAAAATAATTCAAAAGAAACAAGGGGCATATCAACAACGAGGCGATAGACAATTATCGCCGCTTTAGCGTCCGTTTTCGGACGGAAAGCGGCGATAATGCTATTGCCTAATCAGCAAGGTCACGCTATCGCGTGAATCCCTGCACTATCGCCCTTTCCCCCAACGCCCATCCTTGCATCTCTAATGAGATGCAAAGTGGGCGTTACTGGGCGTACCCCAGATGGGCTACGTTGTAAATATCGCCGATGTGCACATCGCGATATTTACAAGGCAGCCCACAGGATTATAGCAGACGTTAGATTTTGGCGAAAACGGCCGTTTTGCCAAAATCTAACGTCTGCTATAATCCCGACTTACCTATGTTAGCCATAGGAGGTGGATTCTGCTGCTACGACCCTGTGGGTCGTATCAGCAGAGTTATCGCCCTTTGCAGGGAACATCGCTGGAAAACCAGCGATGTTCCCTGCAAAAGGCGATAACTATCGCTATCTCTGGTATTTTTATCGCCCTGGAGTAACACATTGTTAATAACGCGCTACCAGGGCGATAAATGCCAGAGATAGCCAGCGATAATATAATTATCGCTACGCACGGCCAGCGATAATTATCGCTGGCCGTTGTTAATATGCCCCCAAATATTTAAAGAAACAATGAATGCACCATGAAAAATAACCAACATTATTCTAAATAAACAAACACAAGAGTGTACTAACAACATGCAAATCATATATATAAGACAATAAGCAAACAAACAAAACATAAAATAAATAACTTTGCCCACCCAATAGCTTAAATAAATAAAATTAGATAATACTTATGATCTTGTAGCTGAAGTCCTGGTCAGTGAAATGATGATCCAAAAAATACAACCACAAAAAAATAGTGTCACAAAAGAGCCCAAAAAGATGCAAATGAAAGTGGAGAAAAATAGAATATCGAATACAACTCCAGGAATTTTGGGAATCCATCCAAGTCCCAAAATTATTGACAAAAACAAATAAATGTTCACGGAAAACAGAAAATCATGGAAAAATAATTTTGATTAAAAACTCTTTTGCCTTGAAAAAGAAAATGCATCCCGGCTGAAAATAGCGTCCTATATCTGAAAATAAAAGCATGTAAAGGAGAAGCCATATAAACCCACCTCAAAAAACACTTACAACCCCAGGATAAAATAAAGCACAGTAACAAACAGATTAAAATCAATGTTAAACATGTAGAACAGACATATGAAATACAAATAAAGATTACATTTCAAACTAGGTGTACTGCAATACCATAATCTGATACATACAACACTAAAAACAATACACTAAAACAGCATCCAATTAAGAAGACTAGACTGCACTAAACCCTTAGATAATGACTTTAAAATACCTGAACTGGAGACCAGCAATGAGAAACCATGACTGCAACATGCACATCCCAAAATGACGAGGAAAGACTACAAACTATTGGGCTTATTTACAAGCCTCTTGCGCCGCCGGTACTTCACTTTTTCCCATGTTAAAAGTGATGCACCGGCGGCGCAAGAGGCTTGTAAATAAGCCCCTATACACTGCAAAATCAATTAAACTGGAAAAATTAAAAGGAAAAAAAGCTTTTCATACCATAGAAATCAAAATATAAATGCTTTTTATTTATTGATGTGTATAAAATAATAAGCATGTTAAAACTGTTCTGTGTTTAAAATCATGTACCAAAATGTTTTATGTATAAACAATATATTAATGAAGACAGAAAAAAACTTTTTAGTACTTGTAAACATTTTGGGGGTCATTAGCATGGCGGGCGGACTTTGTCCGCCCGCCATACCCCCGGGAAATGGGACCGCCCGCAATGCATGCGGCGGTCCTGCACATCCCATTAGGATGCGCCCGCCACACTGGCGGGCGCATCCCGCATTTCTGACATTGCGGCGGGCGGTGCTGAAAGCACCGCCCGCTGCAATGCCAGAAATGCAAGTTGTGCTGTTCAATGCACAACGTGACAGGCACCACGCGGTGCCTGCCACGTTGTACATTGAAATGCAGGGTGGTACCATAGGTACCCCCAATGTGCACCCCCCAGAATCCCTGTAGAATACCGTATGCCTTTCCGTGGCGGCATTGCCGCCACGGAAAGGCATATCCCTGCATGCATCATAATATGGATGGCGGTGTCTACTAGACACCGCCACCATATTAAATGCTTTTCCGCCCGGTCGACTCATCGACAGGGCGGAAAACCGGCAGACGGTCTTTCCGTCCGCCGGGGTCCCCCCCGCCATAGTATATGGCAAGGGGAAAATGTGTGGCGGGCGGAGGAAAATAGCGGGCGGATCGTCACCGCCATACGGGCGGTGGCGATCCGCCCATTATCATAATGGGCCCTAAAGTGTTTAAAGATGCACCTAATGTAAAAAATGTAATTTGTTAAAAATTGTTGTGCAACATGTTTAAAAAATTAGATAACTACAAATAAAAATGTATGTAAACCTCAACTATGTTGTATGTGTAATTTTAATTGTTATGAAGTAAAAAGTAAAAAAAAAAACTCTTGGAAATGAAAATACATTCCATAAAACTGTTGTAAATATAAAAAACAATGTACAGTAAAAAATTGTATATATTAAAAGAGATGTTTAGAACACGTATATAACAACAAATTCAAAAGAACAATACCTTTAAGAAATATATTAATCAATCAATCAATCAGGTCACTTATAAAGCGCACTACATACCCGCGAGGGTCTCAAGGCGCTGGGGGAAGAGGGGGGGGGGGGTGCTGCTACTGATCGAAGAGCCAGGTCTTGAGGAGTCTTCTGAAGGCCAGTAGGTCTTGGGTCTGCCGAAGGTTGGTGGGGAGGGTGTTCCAGGTCTTGGCGGCGAGGTGGGAGAAGGATAAACAAACAATGTATACAATAACAGTTTAATGGACAAAACAAAAAATACAAACAAATGAAAACAATTTATGAATATCATATTTACTATTCCTGATAAAACGTCGTCACATTAGAGGAAGTGTTCTAGTTTGGGGGAAGTCTATTTCACTACTGCCCCTCTAAACTTCACCACACTGGGAAAATGAGCATGGCCAGTGGCATCAGAGTTAAACTTTTCACTCCAAACTAAAGCACATAGGGTAACGTGTTAAAATTTGGATGGGTTCAAAATTACTACTTCAACTCCAAACTTTACCAAATTGAGGAAAGTTTTTAACCTTGGAGGAGTTAGGTTCATTTTTCCTACTTAAAACATAGCAACATTGAAGAAGGTATTCGACTTTGGCTGGGTTCAGATTTACTATTCCAACTCCAAACTAAGGGGGTCATTATGATGTCGGGCGGATCGCCACCACCCGACTGGCGGTGGCGATCCGACCAACATCTTTCCGCCCGCCCTCCATTTACCCCCCGCCATATTACAATGGCGGGGGACAACGGCGGACGGAAAGACCGTCCGCCGCATTTCCGCAGGCAGGCAATCGTTCCGATTGCCTGCCGGGCGGAACTCAGGCCTAATATGGTGGCGGTGTCTGGAAGACACCGCCATCCATATTAGGATGCCTGGCGGTGAAGGCCTTTCCATGGCGGCATCGCCGCCATGGAAAGGCATGCGGGAATTGGTTTGGGGGCCCGTTGCGGGCACCCGGGGCTGTGGGGGGATGGGTGGCTGCACTTGGGGGGTACCTATGGTACCCCCTACATTGGCATGCACAAGGTGGCAGGCACCGCGCGGTGCCTGTCACGTTGTGCATGCCAATGCACTGCATGCATTTTTTACATTGCGGCGGGTGCTGCTGACAGCACCGCACGCCGCAATGTAAACAATGCGGGATGCGACCGCCACGGTGGCGGTCGCATCCTAGTGGGCACAGCGGGACCTCCGCACCTCTGGCGGTTGGTCCCATTTACCGTTACGGTGGCGGGCGGACTTTGTCCGCCCGCCATCGTAATGGGCCCCTTAGCCACATTTGGTTATGTTTGCAGTGCAAATAGTTTTTTTTAAATTTTCCAAAACAAAAACCCAAAGTGGGATTTTGTTATAGAAATACATTTTAAAAAACAGTGTCCCCTCGCCAAGGGGGCACTTTACAGTTTTCACTGCCCCATAAGCTGGAGGTGATGGACAATGAAAACTGGCCCTGTATTTGCCCACTCTGAAGCAGATAGACGGACACGTGTCCAAACCTCCGATGGCCCTTACTCTTTTGGGCTGGCGTAGATTTATTTTGGTGGCGGAGACGGAGTTGTCTTTGCCGCCAACATAACAAAGGACTCCCCTACTCCAAATGAGGTGAATGGACCTTCAGTTTGGTGAAGAGGGTACATCATCACTTTTGTGAAGGAGTACCCTTTCTGCGAAACTTTAAATTGGGCTGCTAGTGTTTCATTCTTTTTAGTTGGTGCAGATGCAAGTTTGCTATTTGTACTAGTTTACTGATCTGATGTTTGAGAGAGAGGGTGCTATTGATTACAAAGCCGAGTGATTTTACCTGTTTGGTGGGAAAAATGGATATGCAAAGTCTTTAAGTATAGAAACTAAGGGCCCCATTACGATGGCGGGCGGACACGTAATGGTAAACGGGACCGACCGCCAGAGGTGCAGTGGTCCCGCTAGGCCAATTAGGATGCGCCTGCCACACTGGCGGGCGCATTCTGGTATTTAACATTGCGGCGGGCGGTGCTGTAAGCAGCACCCGCTGCAATGTTAAATTGGCATGCTGTGCATTGCAATGCACAACGTGACAGGCACCGCGCAGTGCCTGCCACCTTGTGTATGGCAATGAAGGGGGGTACCATAGGTACCCCCCAGTGCAGCCACCCACCCCACCCCACCCCTCCCCGGGGGCCCCCAACGGGCCCCCAATGTCATTCACCGCATGCCTTTCCATGGCAGAGTCTCTGCCATGGAAAGGCATTCCAGCGCAGGCATCATAATATGGATAGCGGTGCCTGCAAGGCACCGCCACCATATTGTGTGCCTTTTCCGCCCGTCCGGCAATCCGACCGGCGGAAAAGCGGTGGACGGTCTTTCCGTCTGCTGCGGTGCCCCTCGCCATACTAATATGGTGGGGGTGAAACAGGAGCATTTGGCGGGCGGATTGCCACCGCCGGGCCGGCAGTGGCAATACGCCCGAGATCCTAATAGGCCCCTAAGACTGGATAAATGTTTATGTTTGATTAGCGGGATATTGGTACGAGTTAATTTTTCTGAAGGTTGAACTTCATGGAATTGTCTGATGCCCAGTTAAATATTCAACCCAAGGCTCTTTTGAGAGTTGTGATGTCATTCTAGTGGATATTTTAAAATATAAGTGCATGCTATCTGCTTCACTTAGAGAGCAAAGGGAGTTACAACTGGATTCTCTGAAGAGATCCAACATTCTTATGGTCATAGTGCACTGATTTCATTGAGACTAGAGAAACAGGACTATGCCAGTGAACAGTGTACAATGTACACTGGCTGTAAAGGTGCTTAACCATGTTTTGCACCCACAACATATACTGTGAATTGATCTGACAAGTACACCCTCCCGTACGGCAGTAGGGTGCACACATGACAGCATGTTACGTTATTGTTATAATGACTTCATGCCAGTTTTGGCTGTGAAAGAACTGGTGTGTAGAAGGACAAAGTCAGTCTTTTTTTTATTTGAAGATTTGAGTAGTAAAAAATATATAAAATAGTATATTCGATTTTCTTGAAAAGAAAGAAAAAAAGTAACCAGGAGTTATATCATAATGTCATAAACAGTATGTCATTAAACAATTAAATAGTTAGATACATCAATGGGAATATATTTTCTTTTAACCAAATTTCATTCAGCTGCCTAATTACCCTTCTCTCTTGTTTTTTAAGAATATCATATTCCATTTCGTAGACCAAACACATCAATATCCACCACTCATGGACAGTAGGAGAAACTTTGCCAATCCATTGTTGTGCAATACATAATTGAGCAATACCAATGGTGATAATTGGATTCAATTTTTTAGAGAAAGAGAACTGGGTGGCATGATACAGCCTGATATTGGCAATGGATAACTCTATTTCAATATGAAGGTGTTCTGTTAGGCAATGACAACGACAACCAAAACTGACTCAGTTGTTGGCAACTGGCAAACATACATATAATATCAGCTACGTATAGCATACATAAAGTTTTAAATTGCTGGAGCTTCAAATTGACATATTTAAGTAAGTAATCAATTTCAGTGAAAGCATCAACTATATTCACTGATCGTAGTGATGTTTTCACGGACCACTTATCAGCTAGAGTTGCTATGGTCATCTTTAACATAGTTACTCGTAGTGTGATTTAATTCTCTGATTGACATAGATTTCTTATGAGAGTATAGCATTTTTGACATAGCAGAATCCTCAAAATGAATATTATAATTTACTGAAGTACTTAATTAATTATTTCTAAATAGTTTACTTTTTTTTTAGTGATAGAGCAAATTCAGTTTGCAGATCGATATAAGTATTACTAGTCCCTCCAACATAGAGTTGACCAAAACATTTAATACCTGAGGGTACCATGCATGTATTACAGTATCCTGAAAGATAGGTGGCAGTGAGGAATTCTTCCTATGAATGAATAGATAGATTCTGATATGTTTTACACCATGTATCCCATATTTTCTGAATATCAACAAAAACCTTGAACTGTACACGTTTGTAGTAGTTAGGATCTGTATGAAGACACAGAAAATGATTAACATCATTACTAATGGCTAGTCGACATTTGAGCTGGTTTTTCGTATCATGACTGTCTATTAAAAGAGAGCGGATTTGATGCCGAAATCCTGCCCAAAAATCTGGTAGTGCCCAGCCACCCTTCTGTATAGATACTTTAATGTTTCTAAGAGAACACAGTACCCACTGATTTCCCGGTATAAAACTACCAATCGTAGAATCTAAACATTTAAAAAAAGAGTTTGGTATGCACAGTGGGATGTCCCTGAAGAAATATAGGAATTTAGGCAAGATGTTCATTTTCACAATGTTGCAGCACCCAACAAAGCTGAAAAGTAGTTGATGTCATAAGCGCATTTTTGTTGTACATTGCTTCAAAAGCTTCTCCTAGTTGAGATGAATAATATTATTAACATTAATAAAAATCTTAATACCAAGGTAGACCGCATTTTCAATGATATAACTGTTCTTCTTTTCTGTTACATATTTGAGCATGATCCGAGTTTTATGTATATTAAGTTTATACCCTGATATTCCACCTAACTGAGTTGCGTCATCCTCAATCTTTGTCTTGGCTTGTATTACATCATCTAAATGTATGGCAACAACATCTGCATATGCAGTAAATTTGGTAGCATTCCCCTCTAATACAATCGGAGTTATTTCCTGATTATTCATTATATGCCATAAATATAGCTCTAGAAATATAGGAAACAGAAGGAATGACATATGGCACCCCTGCCTGGTGCCATGGCAGATCATGAATTTATCTGATGTTTCATCTCCTAAAACCAGTCTAGAGGTAGGAGCCTGATATAAAACTTTGGGGTATATTCACAAGAAAGTGTGATAACTACCGCAAGAGTAGCGTAATGCAACTTTCAATATCGCAGCCTATCTCGGGAAAATAACCCCGTGTCAACGTGGAATTCACAACAAGGCGGTAGCATGCGATAGTTGGCCGGCACCGCGGCCAATGCTCGCAACACAACCAACCTGACGGAGATAAAAACACAAACCACAACGCGAAAAAAGCTGCGATGGGCCAAAGCGCGATAAGAAAACAGTGACAACCAGCGCGAGGGCAGCAATACGCACGCGCAATGCAGAAAAAAGCACAAGAACAGTATACGGAAAATGCCACAGAACAAAATACATCAACAGCAGAGTACCACGGATGCACCCTGGCCAACTGCAGAGGACAACATGCACACCACAACATCCACGCACCGTGGAAGAACAGAACCTACAGGCACACCACATGAAAGAGACCAGTGGCAGACAAATCTGGAGCAGGAGCGACACACCCACCGTGCAGCATACGCACATAAGCAGAAGTGCACCCGGATAGTGACAACATCCCGGTACAAACAGCAACACCTCCACAACTGAACACAGGACACAACTGGTCCGGAAAATGTGCACAACATGGCAAATCACATCTGAAACGCCAGGGACATGTAACATGACAATGTACAATTCCAACCTGTGACCTGCAAATATGTTTTATTCATACATGCAGTGCAATTGAACATCTACTACTGTCCCATGAATGCCACGGACGGTCACAATGTGACGTGCTCATGAGAAGTAAGTGTCAATGATGGAGTCCCTACTGGCCATTCCTGCCGCAGCTGCAGTGGGATGTGGGCCACCTCCCCCATCACCACCATCATCATCCGGTACCTCTGGAACTGGGATCCATGGGGCCCTGGTGCGAACACAGATGTTGTGCAACACACAACATGCAACGATCATCTTGCACACGACGTCCGGGCCGTCCAGGCACCTGAAACGTGACTTCAACACGCCAAATGTGCGTTCAACGATGCCCCTGGTGCGTATGTGGGCCGCATTGTACTGCCTCTGGGCGGGTGTGTTCGGGTCTCGGAGGGGTCTCATCATCCAAAGACAGAGTTCATATCCTTGATCACCTGTGACAGTGCAGGGAGAAAAGAGTCAATACTTGGTTCGGCAGGATGTGATAGCAGGCCCACCAATTCAGTGACGCCTGTGCTGGCTGTGTGTGGGGTGAGTGCAAGCCAGCCCTCAGGGAGTAGCATGTGCTGGCAGCTACACCAACAGTCATCAGGCACACAGACATGCAATGTCTGAACTACAAGGGGGGATGACTCGAGTCGCACAGGGCTAGTCGCCCCGGATGCACAGCGGCCGACACGGGCCCATCACCACGGGATGCAGACCTGCGGGAGACTGTGGTAGGGTCATGAGGGCAGAGCAGTGCCTCACATGTCTCATGGCTGCATTCCGCATCTCCACACGTTCAGCTGTTGTGTGGCTGTGGTGCCATGTGAAGTCTGTATTGGGTGCAGGGGTAGCCCAGGATGACCATGGAGTGGTGTAGTTGTGTCTGGTAGGTGGTCGTGTAGTTCAACATGTCGGATGTGGTTAGGTCACGTGTGCATCCCCACAGTTGTGCCTTGTGCGTTGGTGGCTGTGGGATGTGTGGTGTGCTGATTTGGTCCTTACCAACGAGCAGTACCGTTCCATATGTGCCATCCTGGAAGCGCTGGTTGATGATGGACTGTCGGAAGATGAAGGAATCATGCACACTGCCTGGGTAGTTGGCGACGACATTGGTGAACATTCCCCGGTGGTCCACTATTGCCTGCACATTGATGGAATGCGTGTGCTTCCTGTTGCGGTAGTGGTGTGCAGTATCCGCAGGGGGCACAAGTGGGACATGTGTGCAGTCGATTGCCCCCAACACGGCCGGGAATCCGGCTATGGCGTTGAAGCCTTGCTTAGTCTCCAGCTGTTCCTGCGCAGTGTTGGGGAAGTGAAGGTACTGGGGTATGAAGCTGATGATGGCATCCAGGACGGGTGTGATGAACTTTGATAGGGCTGGCTGTGAGACCCCTCCGACTCTGGCAGTTGTTGGTTGGAAGGTCCCAGAGGCCAACAGGTGCAGCAGCTTTGTCTGCGGAGGGATGTTTGTTCTCCGCTGTGTTGGGGCCGTCAGCCTGTGGCGATGTGGGTCAGGATGCGAAGGATGGTTGTCCTTTTGAGCCTGTAGTGGGCAATGACTTCCGCGGGCGTTAGGTTTGTGAGAGTGGTGCATTTTCGGTAGGTCCGCTGTCTTACTCTACGCTGCCTCTGTGGTGGTCCGGGGGGGAGCGGGTCCGGGTCCTGGGGGTGGTGGCGGTCCAGGGGGTGGTGGCGGTGGGTGTTGTGGCCCTGTTGGGGCTCCGAGCTGCATGTAGAGTAGCTCCATGGCGTCGTTTGTTCTTCGGGTATGGCTGTGTGCGGGACTCCGTTGCCTACTGCAGGTAGACGTCCGTCTTTACACCTGCTTGAGGCAGGTGTTAAATACCTGCGGCTACCGCACCTTATCGCCTGTTTTGTGTTCTTATCGGCGATGTGGCTGGTCGTTGTGAATGTTGAGGTGTGATGTTGTCTCGACTTTTCACACGGGAACGCCCACTCTGCATCTCATTAGCGATATTTGCGGGGGTCCTCTGTGGCGGTGTTTTTTGCGGCTGCTATCCCGGGTGAACTGGTGCTGTGGGCTGTTTACACCGGCTTGTGAATGGGGAGGTAAAGTTTTCACGACTTTGGCTGCGATGAAGTGCCGTTAATTCGGCGATAGCTCCTTGTGAATATGCCCCTTTGTATTTGCCTTATGAATTTCTCTCTGATACTTAGATTTCTTAATGGGGTCCAGAGTTACTTCCAGGACATTCTATAGAATGTGTTTTCTTCATCTGAGAGGATCTAATAGACTGAGGAAGCGCACCAAATACGATTCGTCCGGAAAAAATACGAGCCGAACGCGTTTTTCCCGACCGATTCGAACAGTCGTCTGAGCGAGCCGGATCCGTAAACGCCGATTCGAGTCGCATGGAAGTAAATACACAGCACCTTCCGGCCGGACTAGTACGATGCGCACTCTGTACGTGCCGAACTAGTCGCTACGTCCGGCACGTCAGAGCATCCGGGAGAGCTGCACATAAGCTCCGATTCGCGCCAAAAGACGATCCACGGCTACGAGACGAACAAGCCAGCTACGAGTACGAGTCGAAGCCACGAGAAACCCGAACGAGACGAACCAACCATGAATCCCATCGCGCAGGTCCTACCAATACTGTACATCTATTACCGGAACTGGTACGGACGCGTATGGAGCAGACGGTAAGTCAGACACCCACTACAAAAACAAACGACACGTACCCGACATATGTCACACACACATAGGGATGCAGAAATGACGTACACTAGCAACAGCAGAACCATAGGGGCGGGATGGCTATCACCAATGCCATACACACCCATAGGGGCCTGATGGCTACCACTACCACCACCCCTACTCATGGGGGGCTGGATGCCTGTCACTACTACCATCCCCACTCATAGGGGGATGGATGCCTACCACTACCACCACCCCTACTCATGGGGGCCTGGATGCCTTTCACTACTACCATCCCCATTCATAGGGGGATGGATGCCTACCACTACCACCACCCCTACTCATGGGGGGCTGGATGCCTAGCACTACTAACATCCCCACTCATAGGGGGATGGATGCCTACCACCACCCCTACTCATGGGGGGCTGGATGCCTGTCACTACCACCACCCCTACTCATGGGGGCCTGGATGCCTGTCACTACTACCATCCCCACTCATAGGGGGATGGATGCCTACCACTACCACCACCATTACTCATGGGGGGCTGGATGCCTGTCACTACTACCATCCCCACTCATAGGGGGATGGATGCCTACCACTACCACCACCCCTACTCATGGGGGCCTGGATGCCTACCACTACCACCACCCCATCTCATGGGGGGCTGGATGCCTGTCACTACCACCACCCCTACTCATGGGGGCCTGGATGCCTGTCACTACCACCACCCCTACTCATGGGGGCCTGGATGCCTGTCACTACTACCATCCCCACTCATAGGGGGATGGATGCCTACCACTACCACCACCCCTACTCATGGGAGGCTGGATGCCTATCACTACTACCATCCCCACTCATAGGGGGATGGATGCCTACCACTACCACCACCCCTACTCATGGGGGGCTGGATGCCTGTCACTACTGCCATCCCCACTCATAGGGGGATGGATGCCTACCACTACCACCACCCCTACTCATGGGGGGCTGGATGCCTGTCACTACCACCACCCCTACTCATGGGGGCCTGGATGCCTACCACTACCACCACCCCTACTCATGGGGGGCTGGATGCCTGTCACTACCACCACCCCTACTCATGGGGGCCTGGATGCCTACCACTACCACCACCCCTACTCATGGGGGGCTGGATGCCTATCACTACCACCACCACTACTCATGGGGGGCTGGATGCCTGTCACTACCACCACCCCTACTCATGGGGGCCTGGATGCCTACCACTACCACCACCCCTACTCATGGGGGGCTGGATGCCTGTCACTACCAACACCCCTACTCATGGGGGGCTGGATGCCTGTCACTACCACCACCCCTACTCATGGAGGCCTGGATGCCTGTCACTACTACCATCCCCACTCATAAGGGGATGGATGCCTACCACTACCACCACCCCTACTCATGGGGGGATGGATGCCTACCACTACCACCACCCCTACTCATGGGGGGCTGGGTGCCTGTCACTACCAACACCCCTACTCATGGGGGGGCTGGATGCCTGTCACTACCACCACCCCTACTCATGGGGGCCTGGATGTCTGTCACTACTACCATCCCCACTCATAGGGGGATGGATGCCTACCACTACCACCACCCCTACTCATGGGGGGCTGGATGCCTGTCACTACTACCATCCCCACTCATAGGGGGATGGATGCCTACCACTACCACCACCCCTACTCATGGGGGGCTGGATGCCTGTCACTACTACCATCCCCACTCATAGGGGGATGGATGCCTACCACTACCACCACCCCTACTCATGGGGGGCTGGATGCCTGTCACTACCACCACCCCTACTCATGGGGGCCTGGATGCCTACCACTACCACCACCCCTACTCATGGGGGCTGGATGCCTGTCACTACCACCATCCCTACTCATGGGGGCCTGGATGCCTACCACTACCACCACCCCTACTCATGGGGGGCTAGATGCCTGTCACTACCACCACCCCTACTCATGGGGGCCTGGATGCCTACCACTACCACCACCCCTACTCATGGGGGGCTGGATGCCTACCACTACTACCATCCCCACTCATAGGACGGGTAATGCATGACACAACCAGCATACTCCAACATAAGGAATGTCAGCAAAAGACATCCCCCCAACATCATGACAAGAGTGTGTAGTCTGTGTCAAATGCCTACAGCACTGAACATGACATTGAACATACAATGTGACCCCCTATCACATGTGTCACACAAAAATGTGTGTGGCCTTCACAATGCAAGCAGACCATGACCACTGTGGGAATGGGGTCTAAACCCCCATCATCACAGTGACCAAAAGGTAAGTGTGGGGTCCATAGCTGAAGCACATTTTGAACATTGTAGCAATGGGGTCTAAACCCCCATCATCACAGTGACCAAAAGGTAAGTATTGTCATGGAAAAAGCTGCAACTGCCAAACAGCATGGATGATTCCTGGTCACAGAACAACAAACACATCAGTGGCAAAGTAGTGGTTGTGTCCCATAGCAACATAGATTGGGTGAGGCAAACAGTGCAGTGCAAATAAAACATACCTTTGGCCATGTGCAGACAAACATCACCCATGGGGACTGACATTGTCTCCATTTATCAATTACACAATGCCAGAAGTGACCATCATAATGCAGACCCACATATCTGCACTAATGGACACACAAATGTAAATATCCTGTGGAGACTGTAGATGTGAGGTGAACAAATACCATACCATGGCAGCAATGGGACATACAAACCATGATTATTGTGCTGACTGATGACCTAGGAGTCCCAGGGACAGCATGGGAAATCCTCCAAACAAGATACAGGCAATGGCACACTAAAGATATGCCAATGCAGTGGTGCAGATGCACAAACACAAACAGGCAGCCTCACACTGCATATCAAACACAACAGGTGATGGGGGGCTGTGCCAGTGTCCCCAGGCAACCACACAACACATGAGGAGGCCTGAATTCCAATTACACAGATGTGTATACAGTGCCATACAAAAGTAACTCATGGATCGGATTCCCCAATGTGGGCAATCAGGCATTGTTAGATGAGAGGGAGCCCAAAGCTTGTAGGAACAGCAACTAACACAGCAAGAGACAGACCCACCAGAGCACTACCCCCAGGGACCCCACATTGTGGTGACACTAGCCTGCATGATAATCCCACTGTGATGACAAAGGTAGATGTCGTTCACACTGTGAACCACAGCCATGTGTCCTGAGCAACAAACTACCATCACACCTACACAAGCACAAATCAATCAGCACGGCCTGTCAGCCAAGGCCAATATGGAGGTAGGGGTCTAGCCGTGCAACAACTCACATTTGCACACACTCAACACCACACACCTTGATCTCCACAAATGTGCAGCAGTGAATCTCACATGGACTGGTGACATTGCACATGCACCCATGACAATCCCAGGGGTGGTTGTGGGAACTAAGGTGCAGAAACCCATCACACCTGGCCAGTCAACAAGACTCGTGAATGTCTGACACACTGCACAGTACGCGGTACATGGGCATGACGTGAAATCCACCCCAATCAATGGGATCCCGGCCACAGTCACACACCAATGAAGAAGCCAAGGTGACCCACAAAGAACACACGTAGACAACTTCTAACATTGCAGCTCTGACCCTGAGGAGTGGCAGCAGTCACACACACAACATGTCACAATCACTGAAAGCTACCACAAACTGTAAATTACATGACTTGTGTAACCAACAAGTGCCAAGGGGAATCCTGACTGTGTCCCATCTGCGTTTGCCCACATCCCCAGCCCTGACAACAAAGACAACTGGGGATGACAACCTGATGAACATTAGTTTGCCATGCACCCACATCACGGAGAAACCAGGTCCAAGATGCTGGATGAACACAGGACAACTCAGCAAGCATCACAAACAGGAACATCCGTAGGGACACAGCCTGTGTAGGAAAAGGGAAGGGAACACACACAGACATGCTTACACAACACACAACACGGGCCCAGGCAATGTCACGGGATTACACACTGCCATGAGGGCACTCCACTCCTGTGGAAGGTCCGCTGTGCCAAACCTTGTCTGTGCACGACTCAAACATGTCAGCAGAACACTCGGTCAGTGAGTCAACAATTACAACACACTGAAGGCTCTGCTCACATCAGCCTGGGTATGGGAGTGTCACTTCAGTCATCTGCATATACCCAAAACACGTGTCAAGCAAGTTGCACTGTATACACAGATGAGTCCTTCAACATTGATGTGCTAAACTGCATGTCCAGTGGAGATGGGCACACAGTCAGGGAAATAGAAACATTGAACAGTGGTAAGCCCACCAGATGTGCATGAGTGTAAGCCACAGATGTTAAATTACAAATGCAAAACGTACATCCCTGTGTCAAATGCTGAACATTACACCCTCAGACTGCAGCAAAGGATGCTATGGATCCAGACTAGATTAGGACACATATCCCATGGACATCATGGAGTCCATCACAGCAACACTTCATTTTCCTGATCTGAACACTATTACAACAGCAAATGCATGATGATACTCATCTACATCATGTACAACAAAAGCAAAACCACTAGTAAACAAAAAGACGCTTTATTCAGCCAATGTGAATGAAAAATTGGAAGTCCAAAAGAAACTAAGGCCAATGGCCAGTCCACATTCACAGTCCGAACAGGGTGACATGTGACAACTTGTCACCCATTGCTTGCCTGCACTGGTACGGACAGGGGACATCCCCCTCGGAGGGGCATACAAGGGGCAGGCCAGGCACCGCAGGGACAGGATCAGGGGATGCCAGAAGGAGGCAGTGAAGGGGTGGTGGGTGCAGGAGTGTCACCGGCAACTGCAGTGGAGGTGTCTGACTCAGTGGGGGCCGGCACCACTGTAGGGCACAAGTCAGATGGTGTGGGTGCTGGCACCACTGCAGTGGGCCGGTCATATGGAGTGGACTGGGTCCCCACTGCAGTGCCCAAGTCAGACGGGGTGATTGTGGACTCCACTGCAGTGCATAACTCCAAGGGAGTGGAAGGGGGGGCAGATGAGGTGGGCAGGACAGAGGGGGGGACCCGGTCTCCACACCAGTGGCACAAACAGGCCGAGTGTCTTGGTTGGGGGTGGAAGAGCAAGTGGTAGGGGGAGAGGGCCTAAGCAGTTTGGGGATGCGGTATTGGTGTGTGGGGGAACCTGGGGCAGGGTGTGGTGGGGGAACCTGTGGAGTGGTGGCCTGGGGGATGGAGGAGAGAGACTGTGTGGTGGAGCTGCGTGGTGGTGGTGGTGGGGTCTTGCCCTTCCTGGTCCGGGGGGACTTCCTAACGGGGTCCTCAGTCTGCCTGTGCCTGGGGGAGGGTGTCCGGGTGTGAGGGGCACTCCCCTCTGTGTGTGTTGGTGGCCTCTTCCGCCTGTACGTTGGGTCAAATGGATCTGTGGGGAAGAGGCCAAGCTCACAGAGGAAGAGCTTCTGGGAGGGGGGGTTGCAGGTGAGGCAAGGGAAGGGGTTTTGGAGGGAGAGGTATCTGAGGACTGAGGAGTGCTCGTGGATGCGTGTGTGTGTGTCTGGGCCCCATCCCCTGTGAGTGAGGTATCAGTCCCCTGATTGTGCGTGCGTGTGCGTCTGGATTTTGGCTTGTGTGTCTGTGTGCTGCTTGTGTCTGTGCTGGTGCGTGCCTATGCCGGTGTGTGTGTGCTTGGGACAGGTAGGGTGCTGGGGATTGTGGATGGGGCAGAGGTAGGAGGGGTGAGGGACTGTTGCAGGAGGGACACTGCTGCCGTCTGTGAGGAGGCCATCGACTGATTGGTCCGCTGTAGGGCAGACATGCCAGATGACATGCCCTCCATGAATGACACCAGTTGTGTCAACAGACCCGTGTGTGCATAGAGGACACTCAGCATTGATGTCTGCCCTACATGGATCTGTTTCAGCAAGTCCACAGACTCCACACTCAGGGCAGCAGGGGAGACAGAGGCAGGGGGTGCGGTGCCTGGCATGAAGGAGACACGCTCCCCTACACGGGAGCCTCCACGGACATGTGGGATGGGAGCAGATGGGAGGGTGGAGATGGTGGTGGTGGCGGGGACAGACTTGCTCGATTTTGTCTGTGGTCTGCTGACACCCGGCTCCACAAGGGAGTCCTCACTGGAAGTGCTGTGTTCCTCAGCCGAGGTGGTCATAGCTGAGGTCTCCTCAGTGTGGCTCCCCTCACCCTCCGTGCCACTGGGTCCCTCGGTCTCCTCTGCAGTGGACCCAGTCTGGCTCTGCCGCTCCTCTTGGTCCGTGGAGCTGTCTCATCCTGTGGCCATGGATGTATCTGCAAACAATCAGGATAAACAGAGCAACATTAGTCACCTGTACTGACCACACACACCACAGTAAGTACAGCACATCACAGAGCAAGCCCTGCCATCATTTGCTAGACATTGCAATAAGTGCTGACACTGATTTGAAGAAGCCCATTGTCTGCCTGACAGTCATTCATGCCACTCATATCCTACCTGTCCATGCACCCATCTGTCTGGTGCCTGTTGTATGCCACTAATCATATGTGCACACATGCACCACATACACAGTTGTTGGACATCCAAGAGAACATATGGAAATGTGTCACTCCAAACACATGCCATCTCCTGCCACTGACTCAGTACATGTGTCAGGAAAAGTGATGGGCAGAGTCTCTGTCGATATGCGGGTTTTGCTTCCATCACCAGACACAATGATGTCCTCATGTCCTGATAGACAATGCGACAATGGTGTGCATGCAGGACATATCACACTACTGCTGGATCACCCTTTGCAAGTTGAATGTCATGGCACAGGCCTGTCTGGCAAGTCAGTCATAACTGTCTCCTGTCACAGGGGCAGTGCATACACACAACACCAGTCTGCACTGTGTCACAATCATGGACGTTTTGGGAATGCAAGCCCTGTAGCTGACAGGTGCACATGTGCACCGCTGGCCACCCACATCATGAGGACTAAGATGATCCCACGTCATTCAAATGAGACATTTGAGTGACTGCAAACACAAATCCATACACATGAGCACTTCACCGTCTGATGAGAATGAACCAAAGCTGCCTGCACCTCAATGTTTCATACACCATTGTGCACAGTCAAGGGATCAGAGACCTATGCATTAACCAATGTGCAGATCCTATAGTCACAACTCAGATGGCTGGCCACCCCAAATTGTTAAACACTCCAGGAGTCCAAAAAGCAAGGCCACACCACGGTGACACAGAGGCAGACACCTGAGTGCACTCTTCACAATGCCCAATATGTATGCTGACACACGGGAGTGGGAGAACAGAGTGCCTTCGATGTCCGGAGTAGGCATGACAGTCCTGGTCCATGTGCAACATGGTGTTACCCTGAACACTAGGCAGGTGGCTATGCATGTGTCAGACACATGATGTACATACTTCTGAGGCTCCTACCTTGGTCTCTGCTGCAGCATGGGTGTGTGGCATATACCCCAGACATGTGGTGAGTCAGAGCAGCAATTGGAACACATATTAAAGCCATACCCAGAGTACATGTCAGATCACAGGCATTGTGTGAGCAATTGTACCACCCATGCAGCCCACAACAAAGTTCCTGTAACTGATGCTGTCCCCAACTTGAACCACAGGTAACTGCAAGTACACAGTACCCAAGTGACCTAAGTCACAGACTGTAAGGGCCACACCTGTGTATCAGATGAGGAGGGGGCATGACACAAGTGAGGGATATGAGTCCAGGACAACAAGACAGTCGTACTGTGGAAGTGTAACCAGGCTAAAGGAGTGCATAGAGCATGTTAGTCAGAGTACCCAGAAAAGGCTAGCACTTACCCCCTCCTTGCTGCTGTCTGGCCTTCAGCTGCCCATCCAGGTCAAGGAAGACCACCGCCAGAATCTGGAGCATGTGGGGGGTCAGGGTCCGGTGTCCGCCCCTCCTGCGAGGAGGCGACAGCTTCAGCTGGACCCTTGCGATCCTCCAGGTCCAGCCACGAAGGTCCTGCCACCTCTTCTGGCAGTTGCGGATCCTGCGCCTGTAGACCCCCACAGATCGTACTGCCCGGGCGATGGTCAGCCAGATCTCCTGCTTCTGGTGGGCATCAACCTGTAAGGATGACAAAGTGAAAAGGCCATTACGACACATGCAACATATCCGTGCATCACACAGTTGGATATACATGTCTCACTCACAGGGGCATATGATGTACACAGGTAGTGCAACTATGGCTATGAACAGTTGTCCAGCAGTTACTAAATGGTATCATTGCCTGGGAAGCAAAACCTTGTTGGAATGCACTGTTACTGCACTATACCTTTTCAGTGCATGTAACTACACACTTTGGGGGGTGACAACTACTCAGTGAGCATGCTAGCCACTGGTGTACACACTGTGAGTCTTGCTAGTCAGACAACATGCACAATTAGTAAGGCAGTGGACAGCACACTCACCTGCTCCCCTGGTTTCCCATACAGCTTGCTGTACTGTGGAAGGAGGCTGTCCAGCAGGGCCTGGTTCTCCTCAGTGCTGAAGGCTGGGGCTCTATCCACAGTACGTGCCATTACAGTAGCCAGAGGATGCAGAGACAGCAGCAGTGGTGGTGGCAGATGTCGTCCTGGAGCATGTAGTGCAGGCAAGTGAGCTCTCAGGGGAACAGCCAGCATTATATGTGTGCTGCAGAGGCAGATACTGTCCCATGTGTCCAAAGTGATTGGTCCAAGTCGTTTGCATCTTCTGAATCTGGCCAATCCATGGAATTGCACCACTTATACACGCCTACAGCATCCTTCAAAATTTCAACTTGATGACACCCATGAATTTGCAACATTGTTGTGGGTGGCCAACTGAATTCACTGCATCCGACTCGTACAAGCTTCGAATACGCGTCCGTTACCATGTCAGTTCATAGCCAATGCGTGCGCACGGATCGTTCCATTGCTGTACGACGTGTATTTCGTCACACAACATGCATCCGTCAACATCATATGCAATGGCCAATGCGTGCGCACGGATCGCTCCATTGCTGTACGACGTGTATTTCGTCACACAACACGCATCCGTCAACATCAAATGCAATGGCCAATGCGTGCGCAACGGATCGGTCCATTGCTGTACGACGCGTATTTTGAAACACAACACGCATCCGTCAACATCATATGCAATGGCCAATGCGTGCGCACGGATCGGTCCATTGCTGTACGACGCGTATTTCGAAATACAACGCGCATCCGTCAACATCATATGCAATGGCCAATGCGTGCGCACGGATCGGTCCATTGCTGTACGACGCGGCCCTGTACAAGTCACTCGCATATGTCACCATGGTTGTCACAGGTGAACGTATGCCAGACACAATTACTTGCCAGGGACTCAGGGGCACACCTACAACACCACAGCCTGTCCACACTGTATCCTAAGGCATGTAAGGCTGCATTACCTGTGTGTGTATGGGGGGTCAACATGTGGTTTTTTGGGTGGCACTTGGGGGCAGCCACTCCCAGGCTGTGCACGTGTTCATGGGGACAGTATCCTTTGTGTGTTGTGCACATGACCACTGTGATGTGCAACTGTTCAGTTCAGAGCATGTGGCATGGTCACATTTCCAGGTTGTATATGTGTATGTTATGTCACATACACCCTGAGTCCCATGTGGGATGGTATGTATGTCACAGGGTGACCCATTGCCACAATTGTGATGGCCCTCCACAGTCTGTGTGCATGTTGTGTTTCTGATGTCTCTGATTCCATGTGCACAATGGGAGACAGTCTCCACATCCACGTTGTTTGTGCATCGACTTTGATGTTGTGCGTGTGTGTGTCACAGACGTCCATGCCTGTCCTGCAGAGGCAACAGGGGCCACTACCTGTGGGAGTCATGGTTGTTTTTCTGGCGTGTACATGATACGCCATGTCATGCCAGTTTCCATGTGGCATACAGGGTCCCTGGGAATCTACCTGTCAAAGAGCTGTGATGCCTGGGGCACATCTGTCCTCACTTGTCACTGTGGTGTGTGTTTGGAACGTGACAGCAGTACATGGGTACTGTGACACAGCCTAATGATTTTCCATAGCACAACCTGGAACTTGTTGTCAACACATGTTGAACTGAGATGTTAGATGATGGCCATGTAGGTGCCATATATGTCCATACAGAACGGCACACACATCAAGTACTTGTGTCTCGTAATGATGTATCATGTGATATTGAGTATGGTCAATGACACATATGTGGGGTGACTGACAATCTTTCTTTGTTCACCTATGTACTGCAGGGCACCAGCTGTCCATAGACCATTCCCTGACCTTGCAACCATGGTGGAACGTGACTGCATCTGACAGTACCGCTTCAACAGGCCGCTGATTGAGGAATTGGCGGGGCGGTTGGCCCCACATTTGCTACCTGGCCGGCCATACCCTACAGCGCTGACCCCCAAGGTGAAGGTGATGGCAGCCCTACACTTCTTTGCCACCGGTACCTTTCAACACACTGTGGCGTCTGCTGGTGGGATGTCACAGACCATGTTCAGCCGTGTGCTACGCGATGTTTTGGAGGCAATGTTAACATACTTGAACCAGTACATCTATTTCCCTAAACGTCAACAACTCACTGACGTCAAGAGTGACTTCTATGCCCTGGGGAGGATGCCACATGTCATCGGCTCCATTGATGGGACACATGTGGCTTTGGTACCACCACAGGCACATGAGCAGGCATACAGGAACAGGAAAAATTTCTATTCTATCAATGCTCTGGTGGTATGTCTTGCAGATATGAGCATCTCACATGTGTGTGCACGTTTCCCCGGTTCTGCACACAATGCCTACATGATGAGGAGTAGTCGCATCCCGAGGATGATGTCACAGATGCAGAACCAGCGTGCCTGGCTTGTCGGTGTGTACTGACTTTGTACCATTGTGTGTGTTCTGCAATGTTGTATTCCACCCTCTTTTCCAACTCAGCTAATGTGCAATTGTCTGTATGTAGGTGACTCCGGATACCCCAACATGCCGTGGTTGCTGACACCCCTCAGGAACCCTGTGACACCAGCCCAGATGCGCTACAATGAGGCACATGGTCGGACCAGGAGAGTGATCGAGCGGACATTTGGTGTCCTGAAGAGCTGCTTTCGCTGCCTGGACAAGACAGGAGGGGCCCTCCCATATGCCCCTGCAAAGGTGTGCAAGATTTTCATTGTCTGCTGCATGCTACACAACCTGGCAGTGCGGAAGGAGTTGCCTCTCATCCTGGATGACGATGACCAACATCCGCCACCTGTGGAGGATCTTGGCCTGGGCCACGATGCCAGTGATGATGATGATGATGAGGGTGATGTCCGCACACAGCTCATCACCAACTTCTTCAGCTGAATGTGAGTATACAGAGATGTTATGTCAATGATTTGAGTTTGCATGATATGTGTTGGTGGTGCTCTGTTGCTGTTTGAGTGTGGCCATGTGCTACTTGACTGGATGCGTGCAGCGATGTGTCCTTACAGGTAGTCTGTACTCCCCAACAGTGTTGACATGCTAACTTGGTTTTGTGTAGGTATCTTGTGACATGTATTGGGCATGAGTATTGCAGTTCTGTCCTGTTCTTCAGTGCTTTTAACTGTGTGTCATGTCTGTCCTTCACAGGGTACTTTCAGAGTTGTTTGGTCAACTGTGATACCCCGACACCATGATTCAACTTCCAGGGTGGAAGCAGTTGTTTCCCTACAGGTGATGTGCCACACACCCCTGGACTTTATTTCTTCAACACTTGTTGACTGTGTGGCCACTGCCACGTGGGATTACCTTGCATCTGTAGTGGAAACAACATGTTGCAAATGTGTAATAAACCTGTGCTTCACTTTGGGATGTGCGTTGTCTGTGGTCACACATCTGACTGGCATTTGCTTACTGCACCTGTGGGCTAGTTAACACAGACTCTGAATAGGTGTGGTGTCTGTGCATTCCACTTGTATTTCCTGGCAACATCAGTGTAGGCGATGAGTCAGATGGCCCTGGTGTGTATGTGTTGTGTTGCCCTAGTGGTGTGTCTCCCTCATATGTGTCACATTGCCATGACTCACATGACGGTGTTGGAATTGCTGTAGCAGTTAGCATGCACAGTGTCATTTAGCAGATCATCATCTCCATGACAAAATACCACGTTGGAATCACAACAGAGGCAAGTATGGTGTATTAGTGAGTTTATTTACATACATGTGTGAGGATAGTGCACAGGATGGTGGGTGCTGTACATTGGGATTGGAATCTAAAGTTCCCAGATGAGTTGGAAGTGTTGGTAGCAGAAATGTCCTGAGTAAAGTCCACAGTCATCTGATACATTAGTCCAACTTAAACTCCCCATGTCATGTGGGAGAGTTGGGTTGCATTCGACAGGGTGAACAGTTTGCACACAAATGAGAAATTCCAGAACAGGTGTTGGGTTCCTGGGGGATGTACATGGCCATCTGCCTCTCAGTTGTCCTTCCTTGGACGACCCCTCTTCTTTCTGGGGGGACCCTCACGTGCAGGCCGCTGCGGTGCAGAGGACTCTCCACCAGAGTCATCCTCCCTCCCTGTGGCAGTTGCAGTTATTGCGGCACCAGATGTTGTGGGCACACAGGGAGGTGTGGACATGTTGGTGCTAATCTGGCGGAGGCATGTCAATATGTCCCTCTGCACCGCTGTCAGTTCTTCCAATGTGTCCCACTTGGACTCCATGCCAGACATGTGTATCTCCACACGGGACATGTGGGAGTCCAAGCGGGCATGATGGGCAGCCTGCTGCTGTTGAATGTCCTTGAGGATCCCCACTACCTGGCTGACCTCTCCGGTGCTATTCTGGTACGCATCTGCAATGCGTACCAGTTGTGGGTCATCATGCAGTCCAGACCCCTCTGCAAACAGCGACCTCTGCCTACCACCCCTCCCACCACCCCTGGCCACACGTGCGGTACCTGTGGTGGCACGCACAGGTGACCCTAGGCCCCCTTGGGGGTTGGTACTGGGGTTGTTGTCCGTTGCTTCCCGGGGGGCCGGGGCCCCTGTGCTGTTGTCATTCAGTGTCCTTGGTCTGTCCGTGTCGGCGGGGGTGGTCTGTGTGTTGGCAGATGTTGGAGGAGTGGGTGCAGGGGGTGCAGATGGTGGTCCTGCTGCTGCTGCATGATGACTCACACCGGAGGGGCAAGGTAGGTCTTCGCCATCCGAGGAGGGCAGAGGCTGTTCCCCACCAGAGAGCTCAGCGGCCACCGGAGCCTGGGACAGGGACTCCTCATCATCTGCTGCTGTGTCCCCATCATCACCTGTGTTCGGAAGAGACACACAATGTATGTTATGTTTCTACAGGCATCAATGGTTCAAACACATGACAGTTGTGACTGTACATCTGGATGCGTGCCTGTACATTGCATTGTCCTAAGTTGTCACAGCCAGAGGTTGATATTGTTGTAGCACATTGTCCTGCCAACCTGAAGCATTTCAATGTGAATGTTGAGGTGTGTGCATGACCAGCTCATGTATTGATTGGCTGTACATGGCCATTGCTACTCAAGGGCCATCATGTGCCTGACACAGGTGTGTCATCCTTGTCCACATTTGTCCTTTAACAGGGACATACGTGCAATTCCACTTAGGATATCTTTCAAGATTGGGACATGTGTGGTGGCAGTTTTTGCCAGTCTTTGTGCGTCACATTGGTGTGTCTGGACAACATGGTCACAGTCCGGTATGCCTGGGATCTCTTGGGAGTATCTGTGTTGTTGTCTGGGTTCCTAGTTCACGTCTCATTTCATACAAGTGATGTTGTTAACGTAGCTAATGATGTTGTTGCTGAGTTTTGTACGTGCAAACGTGATTAATCTTGTCAATGTCCTCCATGGTGATAAGGATTGGGCACGGCAGCTCTCTGGCTTTTCCATTCTCATGACAGTGATGGCCAGTGGTGTGTGTTGCAGTTCTGCTGCTGTGAGTAGCATGTCTCCTCAAATGCAGTCCAGCTTGGTGCTTGTGTCTACAGTGTCTATGACAGTGAGTGGTGTGTTGTGTGAAGGATGCATATGTTGCCGAACGATGTGGGAGTGGAATGCAGATCACAACCGCAACTTGTGTGACTGACACGATGGTACAGTGTCCGGTATATTGGTGTGTCCATTGCATTCACTGGCAGGTGTCCCCTGTCAATTATGTCTCTGTGATTTCCTGTGTGTTTTGTGCTATGTAGTTTGTCTGATTCTCCACAGTTGTCATCTGCAAGTCACACCTTCACAGCCAGGCCAGGGGGCACCCATGGACACTGCATCCCCTGACAGTGTGTGTAAACATAGAGTTGCAATGGCTGTGAGTGTGTACGTGTTTGGGTTGGCCAGTGCATGGGTGTGAATTGCAGGCACATCATTTCTCATGCCCATGTGTCAGCCATCTTGCCAGGGATATTACTTTCGGAGTGACTGGTCCCACGTGTGCAATGTGTTTTTGCAGAGTAGGTGTGTGTATGGCCAGCATTGGTGGTATTGGGTTGACATCCGGACCTCCTTCTCCCCCCAGCCCAGTTATCCCACCATGAAGCATGCCACCCTTGCAGTGGGTGCAGGTTAACTCTTAGGATGTCAGTCAGTGGTGTCCTGCTGTTGGTTGGTGCACATTTCCCAGCAGGGCCTTGTGCTCCCCACAACAGAGCACCATTGTCAGACATCTTTGAAGTGGCTTTTCACTCCCTGTGAGGTGTGCATGCTTCAGTGTGAGCTTGCCGGGACATGCGGGTGGGGGATGTTGAGCTGTGACTACCACTCCCATCATGCTATTGCCTACACCCCCCTTCCCAGCATGCCCATACTTCCTTCCTTTTGATTTGACTTCACTGTGTGTGAGTGTGACAGCAATGGCAAGATGGCTGACAGTGTGGTCCTGTTGTTTGTTGGTGCACAGTTCACAGCAGGGCCTTGTGCTCCCCACAGCTGAGGCCAGTGTCAGACATCTTGGAAGTGGCTTTTCACTCACTCTCTTGTGGAGCACGGTCCCAGGTGTGTTGTTTGGAGTTAGTGGAAGTGGTGTGTGTGTAAGGGCCTGCTGGTAGCTGTAGTCGGAGCTGGCACTCCTCCTCCCCCCAGGCCAGACATCCCACCATGAAACGTGCTTCCATTGCAGGGAGTGCAAGTTGGTTGTCAGGATGTCAGTCAGTGGTGTCCTGCTGTTGGTTGGTGCACAGTTCACAGCAGGGCCTTGTGCTCCCCACAGCTGAGGCCAGTGTCAGACATCTTGGAAGTGGCTTTTCACTCCCTGTGAGGTGTGCATGCTTCAGTGTGAGCTTGCCGGGCCATGCGGGGGGGGGATGTTGAGCTGTGACTACCACTCCCATCATGCTATTGCCTACACCCCCCTTCCCAGCATGCCCATACTTCATTCCTTTTGACTCTGCTTCCCTGTGGGGTAGTGTGCCTGTGCTGACAGGATGGCTGACAGTGTTGTCCTGGCGTTTGTTTGGCTACAAGTCCCAAAAGTGTCCCTGTGCTTCACACAGCATAACCCAGTGTGGTGGTTCTTTGTGGGATATTTAATTAGAGTGTGAGGCAATGCATTCTCCCAGGTGAGTTGTGTGGAGTTTGTGTTAAGGGTGTGTGTGAGAAAAGCTGCTGGTAACTATGGTCAGAGCTGTCAGTCCTCCTTCCCACCCAGCCAGATATCCCACCATGGAACGTGCTTCCATTGCAGGGAGTGCAAGTTGGCTTTCAGGATGTCAGGCAGTGGTGTCCTGCTGTTGTTTTGAGCACAACACCCAGCAGGGGCTTGTTCTCCCCACAGCAGTACCCAGTGTCAGCCATCTTGTCAGTTCTTTTCCACTCCCTGTGATGTGAGCATGGTTCAGAGTGGTGTTGATGGGCCAATTGTGAGGGTGACCAATATCTGTGACTACAACTCCCATCATGCTATTGGCTACACTCACTTCACCAGCATACACACAATTCCTTCCTTTCAGTCAGCTTCCTTGTGAGGTGGTGTTCTAGTGGTGGCAAAATGTCTGACAGTGTTTGTTGGTTAGATTTGTGCCACTGCCATGCTCTATTTGTTGTTAGGTTTGTACATGTCATGTCACAGTTACATATCACTATGAGATGGCAGGTATTGTGTTTGTCTGACTAGCATACACATCTTGGGATGATTATCTTTTGGTTACTGTGGCTTTGCTAACGGTGCATGGTTTCACTATCCCCTTGACAGTGATGTGTGTGTATTGTCACACAATATTGGGTATATTGGTTGTGTACTCACCAGGCTCTGGGATGTCTGATAGTCCATGTACGCTCTCTGGCGGTAGGATGGCCCGCACCTTCTCCTCCCAGGACCTGAGGTATACTGGTTTGGCAGGAGGGCCACTGCCGGTGCGATGACTCAAGGCGTATTCCTCCTTGAGTAGGTCCTTGACCCTCCGGCGCACGTCATACCACCTGTTCTGGATGTCTTCCTTTGTGCGCAAACATGGTGATTGTGCGTTCACCCTGTCGACGATCCTCTCCCACATCTTGGTTTTCTGCGACATGGGGGTCTGTTGGACCAATGTACCAAACAACTGTGGCTCTACTCTTAGGATTTCATCTACCAGGACTTCCAATTCACTGTCTAGGAACTTTGGATTCTTCTTTGGGGGCATGGTGATGGGTGGTGGTGGGGATTGATGTGTGTGTGAGTGTGCAAGTGAGGGTGGGTGAGTGTCAGTTTTGCTGGGTGTATGTGAGGGTGCTATTAGGGAAGTGCTAATGGTGTGCGGCTTGTGTGATGGATGAGTTGTGAGTGTGTCTGTGGTTGCTGTCTGATGGTGTTCTGTGCTGGCAGGTCAGTTGAATTTGCAAAGGATCATGGTAGGGATTTGTGGCCTTTATATGGGTGGAGTTGTGGGTGTGTCTTTGTTCCATGTTTTTTTCCCCAGTATTTATTGACTTAGTCATTGCTTATTTGGCCCTTTTGTTTGTATTTTTTCCTTTGTATTTTTTGGGCATGTAGGAGACGTTCTTCTGACCGAGTCGGACGCTGCAGTTGTCTCGTGCGAGCTTCTCCGAGTCTTTCACGCTGTCTTTATGCTGGGTTTCATGTGCGGCGTACGCGTCGGTCGCGGAGTATTGGGTTGCTTCGGCTCCCTGTTTTCTATGCGTGTCGGTCGTACGGCTCGAGCTCCGTGCGACTCGGTCTGGTTTTACACGCATTGCATCGTACTGTGCGGGTCGGAGTTCGCGGGTACGTATCTGTCGGGTTCATTCCTGGTGCGTGTCGGTCGGTTCGATTCGCGTAGATTTTCCGGCCGGATGGCTGCTTTCCGTGCGGTTCGGTCGTTCGGCTTGTGTTCCGTACAAGTCGGTCGTAATTCACATGCATAGCATCGTACTACGCGGATCGGACAGCGCCGGTACGTGTCGGTCAGACTACATTCCCGTACCGAGTCGGTCGGTACGTTTTCCGGCCTGAATCGGAATCGGCCCCTGATTGTCTAAGTGTATTGGTTGCATCAAAAATAGAAATCGCAACATTAGTGTGATTAGTAGTGGTGCACAGTCTAAATATCGAGTTTAGACTATCGACCTACAGTAATATCGAGTTCCAAATATCGTAGGGACAGAATATCGAAATCAAGAATATCGACTACAAGAATATCGATCTGAAGGTAAGCAATATCGTTTTTGTTAATATCGAAGTTAGTAATATCGATAGCAAAAAAATCGATGTTACTAATATCGATATTTATATTAGTGTTATGTATTTTATTATGTATGTGTTGTATATTTTTTGTGAAGTATTGTACTGGTTTTTAAATATATGTATAACATTTTTATAAGTTAGTAATATTTTTTTAAGTAAATTATGCGTTTTAGTATTGTAGCGGGTTGTGGGTTTATAGGGGAATAGGGTGGGAAGTAATTTAATTATAGTAAATTCATTAATAAGTTTTAGGAATTATTAATTAATTTTAATTACATTTTGCGTTTTAGTTCTGTAGCAGGTTGTGGGTTTATAGGGGAATAGGGTGGGAAGTAATTTAATTATAGTAAATTCATTAATAATTTTTAGGAATTATTAATTAATTTTAATTAAATTTTGCGTTTTAGTTCTGTAGCGGGTTGTGGGTTTATAGGGGAATAGGGTGGGAAGTATTTTAATTGTAATTAAGTAATTATTTATTTTTATTTATTGGTATTGTTAATTAATTTATTGTTAATTAATTATTAATTGGTAATTAATTTTTATTAATTGGTAATTCATCTTTATTAATTGGTAATTAATTATATTTAATTGATTAATTGATAATTATATTAAGTGTATTAATTTATTATTGGAGTGGGTTGTGAGTTTATAGGGAAACAGGGTGGGAAGTAATTTAATTCTAATTAAGTAATTACTAATTTTATTTTTGGGTATTGATAATTAAATTATTGTTAAATTATTATTTGGTAATTAATTTTAAATAAATATAATTTTTGGGGATTATAAATTAATTTATTGTTTAATAATTATTAATTGGTCATTAATTTTTATTAATTATTATTTATTGCTATTTATAATTACTTTTTTGTTAATTAATTATTAATTGGTAATTACTTTTTAATAATTATTTTTTGGTATTGGAAAATAATTTATTGTTAATTTTTATTTGGTAATTTATTTTTAATAATTATTATTTATTGGTATTTATAATTAATTTATTGTTAATTAATTATTAATTGGAAAATTATTTTTTATTAATTATTTATTGGTATTGGTAATTAATTTATTGTTATTTAATAATTAAATCATTATTTATTTATAAAAATTAATTTAATTATAAGTATGTTAATTTTAACCCCTACGCTATCCAACACTTTCCCTACTGTTGCACTCACTGGAGTGGGAATAGTAATTTTTACCCCTCCGCTATCCAATACTTTCCCTACTGTTGCACTCACTGGAGTGGGAATAGTAATTTTTACCCCTACACTATCCAATACTTTCCCTACTGTTGCACTCACTGGAGTGGGAATAGTAATTTTACCTCTACGCTATCCAACACTTTCCCTACTGTTGCACTCACTGGAGTGGGAATAGTAATTTTTACCCCTCCGCTATCCAATACTTTCCCTACTGTTGCACTCACTGGAGTGGGAATAGTAATTTTTACCCCTACGCTATTCAACACTTTCCGTATTGTTGCACTCTCTGGAGTGGGAATAGTACATTTTACCCCTACGCTATCCAACACTTTCCCTACTGTTGCACTCTTTGGAGTGGGAATAATAATTTTTACCCCTACGCTATCCAACACTTTCACTACTGTTGCACGCTTTGGAGTGGGAATAGTAATTTTATTCCCTCCACTATTTAATATTTTTTGTATTATTTTAGCTAATGTAGTATATAATTCATTTTAAAAATAATTGTAATTTTTTTAATTTGTTACATATATTTATTTAATCTTTATTTATGTTATTGTTTTATGTGTATAGCTGTATTTATAATTTATAAGATTTTCTGAATTTATAAGTTATTAAAATAATTATTAAAACATATTAATAAGTGTATATATTGTATGTTATATGTATATATTAAATGTATTTATAAATTATAGATATTTAATTTATAATTTTTAAACATTTTAAAATATTTTAACTATGTTTATTTTAATTATATGTATTATTTACTTTATTTTACATAACTTTTTTTAACTAAAATAAACCAGATATTTTTAACAACGATATTTTTGACAACGATATTTTTTTTATCGATATTTTTGTATTTACCATAATGTAGATAGGATGTCGATATTCTTGACTTCGATATTCTTGCTGCGATATTTTTGTAGGTCGATATTCTGACCTTCGATATTCTGTCAGTGATTCATTAGTAGTATCTCTGCCCCGTATAAAACCAAGCTGTTGAGGGCTGATTATTATTTTAATTAAGGTTGATAGTCATGCACCCAATATCTTGGCTTATATTTTGGCATCCACAGTGACTATGTATGTGGGCCGGTGTGATCCTCTTTCTTCTAGGGGCTTCCCTTTTTCTAAGATGACAGCAACATTTGTCAAGCTCTAAATAGCCAGTAATTTTCACTACAAGTCTACATCCATTACAACATTTTATGAAATTCAAGTGGTGCTGCATTTTTTCCTGCAGCTTTCCCCAACTACAGTGATTGAATTACCAGCTTGATAACTGCTAGTGTAATATCATCATTGAGTGTCATGACATGCATCTGATTTAATTGAGGTATACCAGCAGTTTCCAAATGTATATCAATGTCACTATTTGAGCATTAGGTTAGGGTTCAAAATTCTATTTTCTTACAGGCACATACATCAACCATTTTTGCGAGCGCAAACGGTGCGATTCGCAAAAATCGGCCGTTTGCGCCCTCAAAAAGGGCATTTGCGATGCATCAAGGTTCAAGGCACTCGCAATCTGAGATTTCGCAATTATTTGCGATTTCTCAAATTGCGATTGCATTTAAGGAATCGCAATTTGCGATTCCTTAAATGCAATGCAAGAACCACTTTAGAATAGCGATTTCGCTAATAGGGGCGCAAATTACCATGAAGTTGAACTTGATGGTAATTTGCAAAAACTTTGAAAAATGCACTTTAGTGCATTTTTCAAAGTTTCATGTTGCGCACACACATGCCCTTGGGGCATGTGTGTGCGCAACATGGGTGCACATCACTATTTCATGGGTGCAACAGGGTGTCATTTTGACACCCTTGCACTCCTGAAATTGCATGCGCAATTTGCGAGTACCTATTGGTACTCGCAAATTGCGCATGCAATCTCCCAGTCATTCCTATGGGCCTGTAGGCCCATAGGAATGAATGGGGAGCCATTCCTTAATTGCGAGTCGCAATTTGCGAGTCGCAATTAAGGAATTTGTAGGAATCGCTATTTTCTCAGCGATTCCTACATGCATAGGCATTTGCGCTTCCTTATTAGCGAATCCTTATCGCTAATAAGGAATCGCAAATGGCATGTTTGATGCATGTGCCTGTTAGTCTGATCACCGTGCTAATTCAAGGCTCAACCCATCAAAGAGTTGAGGATCATTTATATTTGAGCCATGAATTACACATATGGTGTAAGTCTACTACTTGAATTCAAATTGGGTGATGGCCCATCGGCCCAGGGTCTCAGTAGCAGCCTCAAGTACTTTAAAGTGTACTGTTTTCTGACTTAATATTGCTCTGCCCCGAGTAGAAATCTGTTGTATGGTGCATGTAATTAAGATGTATCCTAAATGTCATACAGTGGTCTGTTCTTTTTAGGCTGTTTCAGCTTGTCAGACATAGGGCCTTATTATGACTTTGGCGGTTTGGTAGTGGGCCGCCATGCCAGCGCACCGCTGCCATACAGCCAAAGCCATAATGCGACCGCCCACAGGATTCTAGCTGTGTTGGACTTGGCCCTTTTTGCAGGGTTATCCCCAAAGCTTTTTGCTTCTTCCTCCTATTTTTTCCTGACCTGTGGTTGTTGGCTATAGGACTCTGGGCACTTTGCCACTGCTAATCAGAGCTAAAGTGCATATGCTTTCTGTGTAAATTGTTGTTACAATTGGTTCTCCATGATTGGCATATTTAATTTACTGTTAAGCCCCTAGTAAAATGCACTGAAGTGTGCCAGGGCCTGTAAATCAAAAGCTACTAGTGGGCCTGCAGCACTGATTGTGCCACCCACATGAGTAGCTCTGAAAAGGTAACTCAGACCTGCCATTGCAGTGTCTGTGTGCAGTTGTTAGCTGCCATGTCGACTTGGCAAGTGAACCCACTTGCCAGGCCCTAACCTTCCCTTTTTCTACATGTAAGGCACCCCTATGGTAGGCCCAAGATACCCCCTTGGTCAGGGTGCAGTGTATGTGAAAGGTAGGAGATGTACTGGTGTATGTGACATGTCCTGCCAAATTCGTTTTCCACTATTGAAAGGCTATCTTGCCCCATAGGATGGAATGGGAGTTTATTTATAACATCTTATAAATATAACTTCCCATTGGGACAAGATAGAGAAATAAAGTTTAGGCTCTCTGAACTCAGAATTTAATAACACATCTTTTAGTAAAGATGGTTTTTAAATTGTGTTTTTGAAAATGCCACTTTTAGAAAGTAGGCATTTTCATGTTTAACTCTGCCTTGTGTGCCTCTGCCTGTTTCTGTATTGACTGTCTGGTTTTGGAGTGACAGGGGCTGGGGAGGTGCATTCTCTCAGACAGCCACGGGGGTTGATGTGTGTTCTGCCTTTCCTGAATGAGTCAGGGCTGGGCTGAATAGACCTGGGCTGCTATTCGGAGTAAGGGGAGGAGTTCTCACTAGCACCTGAATAGGCCCAATCTGCATTTAGAGTGGTGAGAGGAGATTTGCCTTGCACCTGAATAGGGCCTGTCTGCCTTACACAATGCTGTCTCTACCTCCTGCAGGGCAGCTGCACAAGAGAGGACAGAACTGATTTGGACTGGGCTCAGAGAACCTTGCACAAAGAGAACAAAGACATTTTGGGGTATAAGTATTAGACCTAAAACCCCTGTACTTGAGACTACTTCTGGAATAAAGAGGAACCTTTGCCAAGGAGAGGAGCTGGAGAAACTGAGGAGAAGTACTGCCTCTTTGCGGTGTGTCTGGGGTTGGCCTGCAGTAGCTGTTTCAAGCAAATGAGAAGGACTTTGGTGTGCTCTGCCCCCTGCTTGAAGAAGATCTCCAAGGGCTTGAGTAGAGCTTGCCTCCTGTTTTGAAGTCTCAGGGACACAAAGACTTCACCCCCAGCTCCCCTGAACATTCTTGCTGGGAGTTCTGACCTGCCAGGAGGTGCCTGTGACTGTCTTGGGCCTCTGGAGGTTGTTTCTGCTGTTGGGAACTGGAAAAGCAACGCAACTACAAGAAAATCGATGCATCGCTCTTCCTGCGGCAGTTTTCCCGACGCAGCACCGTGGTGTGAGAAGAATTTCCACACATCACTGTGCAGCTGGCAAAACCGACGCAGCGCCTGTCGCCGCTGCAAGAACCGATGAATCGAGGGATCGCGACTGAAGAAAGCAACGCAGCACCGCTCGACGCCGCTGCATCGATCGCCGATGCATCCCGGATTTCCACGCATCGTACCTGAGCGGCAAGTTTTCCCGACGCATCACCTGCGGATCAGAGTCCCCTTGGAATCAACGCATCACTTTCCCCCTACAGACCGGACCCGACGCACCGCTCTCCTGCGTGCAGCAGAACTGTCGCTTCGCATCCTCAAGGTCTCAGGAAACTACGCATCTCTTTGTTTTTCGACGCCTCCCATTGCTGCAGCTGTTTGGCCTTGTGAATTTTGTCACAACAACAGGTACTTTGAGATAAATCGCGCATCCATAGTTTTCTATCGACCCAGTTGCTTAAAACCTTTTTAAAGTCATTTTATTGATACTTGTATGTTTGATTTTTGTTGTTTTGGTCTTGTTGAGTTTCGATAAAGATAATTTATTTTTCTAAACTGGTGTGGTGTCCATTTGTGGTGTTATCACTGTATTACTGTGGGTTTTGAGTACAAATACTTTACACATTTCCTTTGGGATAAGTCTGTCTGCTCGTGCCAAGCTACCCAGGGGGTGAGCAGCAGTTATCTAAAGTGTGTATCCCCCTTACCCTGACTAGAAGCAAGGGTGTCAATTTGGACAAAGGTACCTAACTCTGCCAACTAGAGACCCCCATTTCTAACAAGCTGGACTGTCAATCCCATGCCCTGCAGGAACTGGGGGAGCATGCAGACAGGGAGCACACTATGTGCCCCCCTGCATGCATCCCCTGGCACAGAGGCACCAGTGTTTCCTAAACCACCACATGTTTCATGGCAGGCTCCCCGTGACGAAACTCCTAATATGCTTGGCGGTGCCGCAGCAGCACCACTAGCATATGAGGGGCCTCAGACCGCTGCAAGACCACCAGGGATTGTGGATCCCTGGCGGCTGTGGCAGCAGCAGTCCCATGGTGGTCCGACCACCCAACTTGTTATAGGTCGGTCGGACCACCGGTGCGGCACTAGCCGCACCGCCACCATGGGTTTGGCGGTCCATCGGACTGCCAAACTCAATCTAAAGCGCATAGTATCTGCAGTTTGTATGTCATAATGTCTTATTTAAACAATCATCAGTTGAGAGGTCAATTTAGGCCACAGTATTCCAGGTCATTGTTCTTAGAGCATTTTTATATAAATTGTGTTTAAATTACTGAGGGGCCCATTACGATACCCGGCGTAAAAAAATCCACCAGGCATGGAAGCGGCAAAAATCCGCCCGCACACACCGCCTGAACACCGACCACGCCATTACGATTACACAAACCGAAAACCGCCATCGGCGGAAAAATCACACAAAATACCGCCCGCCATCGTCCGAGTCGGAGTCAAACCGCCCGCCACGGACGGAAACACGCACGACAACACAAAACCGCCCGCCCACACGGCCGACACACCGCACGTGAAATTACGATCGCACCGCCATGAGCGCGGAAAAACAACAAATATACCGCCCGCCAGCGCAAACAACGCCGATGAGAATCGACACGGCAGAAGCCATGGCGCCCACGTACCTGCACAGAAACCATCCGCACACAAAACCAATAGCACACAACATGGCCAACAAGTCCACACAGCAAGGCACACACAAATACACAAGCACAGTACACATCCCGAAAACACCCCCCGGACAAACAAAAAATACAAAGGCCAGAACCCCAGACACAACACACCTGAAAACAACAGACCATGAGGACACACCCACATAGGTGAGTACAAAAGCAGCACTCCCACAGACCACAACCCCTTGCTACATTGCAAACCAGAGAGGAGAGGAGAGGACACAGTGACACAGCAAGGACAGCAGCACACCACAGAAACGCACACATCACAACCACCACCACCACCACCAAACACCGGCACCACAAACCCCCTGCACATTACACAACACACACCGCACCAGCACCACAAACACCATGGCACCACAAAGGATGCCCAAGTTCACGCCCATGGAGCTGACGGTCATGGTCGACGAGATCATCAAGGTGTACCCACAAATCTATGGGAACATGGTCCAGCACACACCACTAGCCACCAGAAACAGAATGTGGACCCGGATCGTAGACCAGGTCAATGCAGTCGGGACCCTGCCCAGGAACAGAACCGAGATAAACAAACGTTGGAATGACGTAAAGAGCCTGGTCAAGAAGAAGGAGGGCAAAAACAGAGAGCTGGCTGCCGTCACTGGCGGAGGGAATCCCGCGCTCTTTAAGACCTTCAAAGCGTGGGAGGAGAAGGTGCGAGTCGTAATCCATCCGGAGATCCTCGCCGGATTAGCAGGGGGAGTGGAGGCTGGTAAGTACAAACTAATGTATACCAGCACACCGCTATGTACTCACATGCGCAACTACCATGCCACAGCTCCCAGGGACAAACACCCCCATGTCCAGCACACAATACACAACACATCACACACACATGCAACAGACACTACCACACACAGCCCAAACCGAACAACTGTAAGATGCGTGGGGACATGTGTACACTAAGCCAGCCACGTAACCACCAACAGGTCCCCAAATATGCCAGAAGCGCCACAACGAGCACCCACCACACCCATGTGTCCGCCACAGCTGCACTAACCGACAAGTAACAGGTAAGTGGCAGGAACACAAAGTGCAGTGGGTGGGACGGTGGACAGCCCAAGTACAACACACACCAGGCCCCAGTCCCACAGCACAGCAAGGAGGAGCATCCCCCACACCCCACAGCCACGTGTCAGCCACCGCAGTGCACAACGACAGCCGAAAGGCAGACATCACGGTCCACAGCAATCGGTGTCAGTGGGTGTACAGCCACCCCCACGACCCACTACACCCCCCACCCCCACAGACCTGCAACATGGAGCACCCCCGCTTAGAGCCATGTGGCATCCAGTACAGTGCACGCACGAACAACTTGCAGGTGGGAAACTGGACAGGGCTGGATTACTGGAGGCATGAGGACCATAACACCACCAACACATGGGACATGTCACGTAGCACACGGACACGCAGCACCGCCCACCGTCACGAACAAGTGAACAATGTGCACACGGACATGAACAGCAGACTCACACCCCACATGACCCATCACAGACATAGCAACACCCAAGGAGCCACGTCTGCATGCACAAGCCACACTGAATATAGTCCCACACGGCAGCCACTGTGCAACTCATCACACACAACCAAAACACCATTGAAGTCCTGTCCATGTAGCCCCCACTGCCTGTCAACCCCACACCCCACAACTACGCCTATGTAAGACAAACAACACTAGACGCAACAGAGCGGAACAACAGAAATGCACACGAACACCACTGAACCCATCAAACTCACAGACACAGCATGCACATACAACATACCATCCATCCCATCCGTCAGCCCCAGTCACATGAAAGGCATGTCATCCGCACAGCTGCCACACATACAGCAGTCACGCTAAGACACATGCCCATGACCAACCATGTGCCAGAAGTCAATTAAGCGCACGACACACTGTGAGCAACAACACACAACATGGGCCACACCCCCCGAGCACTGCAGTGATGCACATGGCACAGGGCAGCACGCACACCAAGGAGATGGGACAACTGCAATACGTTGGCTGGCACACAACCATCACTCACTCATAACGATGCGTCCAATGCCATGTCCAGTAATCACAACAGACAGCAAATATGCAGGGCATGTCAGGCATGCACACACCTCAGACCATGCACTGTCATGCTGCCACAACACATGTCACGTTCGGCACCCATGGCTCACAGCATGTACCCCAAAAGCATATCCCCTCCCAAATGCGAATCTGGGGCATGGCCCCCATGTTGCCATATGCGTTCCTAAGCGTCCCATTTGAACCCCAAAAGCAAAGTACAAACCAGACCCAGGATGGGCCAGGAGCCCGCATACACCAGAGTCACAATGAGTAGGGGCAAAGCAACACACCCATCGGCATGGCCAATCCGTCCCATGCCACATGTGCACAGCACACAGTCCCATTGCCTAGCACACACAACTACAGATGCCACAGCCACACACTCGCCTCCGGGAAACCCATGTACGAGATTGCACGAACTGCCAATGTCAGACGACTAATACATACTTCGCCAGGTGCAACACAATAACAAATCTCATTCTCTCCACAGGTGACGAACTGCTGGACGCTGGGGATGGAGACAGCAGCCAGCACAGCCAGCCTACAAGCCCCCAACGAGGACACACGGATCTGGAGGATCTGTCCACCTCTTCGGACACGGACCACCAAGCTGGCCCATCTGGCGTGGCAGGGCCCAGCCGCTCCCCAGGACCCCTCCTACCCACCAACCCATCATCCAGGGATGCTGAACAGTCCCAGTCCCCTGCTGCCACTGTCGTTGCGGCCACACCCACGGTCATTGCGGCCACTACCACTGCCGCAACCGCCACCATCGCCGCACCGACCACCACCGCCTCCACCACCACCACGTCTTCGCTGGCACCAGCCCCAGCGCAGGTGGTGTCCCGGCCGACTGGATCCACCCTGGGAGCCACAGCGAGGACCGTGGTGAGCAATGTGGCTAGTGGGCAGGCCGGTGGCAGCAGGACTGGTAGGAGGAGCAGGGTCAGGGAAACGCCAGCCTCCCCTGGGAGCCATGCCCTGCCTCAAATGGCCAGAGTCCTTGGGGCCTATGAAGAGGCCCAAGGACAATGGGCCAGGTCTGCTACTGACACGCGGGAGGTGCTGGGGGTGCTGAGGTCCATGGACGCCCATATGGGCCAATTCGTGTCCCATATGGACCAACTCGTGGACCTCATGGGCCAGCTGGTGGTGGCGGTGGGGTCACAGGCAAGGCCAGCAACACCACCTCCGCCACCACCTGCTAGGGCGCAGGGTCGGCCAGCAGTGTCCACTTCCCCTGCGTCCACAGCCAGTGAGCACACCTCACCCACCACCAGCAGGTCGCCACCACACACCCCCTCCCAAACGTGGAAGGGGCCGTCCGAAGAGGAAACAGATCTCCCGGGAGGACTTCGCACGCTCCAGTTGCAAGTGAGGCAGCCAGCCAGCCTTCCGCCAGCCTTCCTTGACCAGCCACTGCATTGACTTGCTCTCACGATCCCACTCCACACAGCCAGCTGGATGGCATGTGTGTGTTGGACTATGGACATAGAACCAGTGGGTACACCCTGATCATCACGCAGCCATGACCGACAGCTCATTGTCACTGCACGCACCACTTTTGTCATCACCTTACACACAATCACATGTCACAGTTCGTAATAAATGCACCTTTTTCACTAACTGCTGTTTGTGCCCTGTGTTTTATTTGTACGGAATACAACGGCCACCTTGGGCGGAAGGGCACCTGATGCGTGGCATGGCAATGGAATCCGGAGGGCCTGTAGGGACCTAGGGGTGGGAGACAGAACAGGAGCACATTCAATGAGTGTGTCACACACCCATCACACAGTACATGTCAACAACTACAAGCAATGTACACACATCGCACAGAGCAATAGGGCACAATGCCACAGTCACCAACAGTGGCATACTACCCTGGCCATGGAGCGTTGACACACTGCACGCAGTGAACATACGGCCACCCTGACACAGCACACACACACCTGCATAGATACAGACACATCATCCGTCGTACATGGACACTCACCGTCAAGTGAAGTAGCGGGCGATGAGCTGCTGGCGCACATTCCCAGCTTCCTCCTCTCCGCTGTCCACCTCACTCGAGCTGTCCTGGTCTGCGGGCTGGGGCCCTGGTTGATCTCCGTCATCCACAATGAGGGGGATCTGCTTCCGAATGGCCAGATTGTGCAGCATGCAGCACGCCACCACTATCTGGCACACCTTCTGTGGGGAGTACGCCAGTGCACCCCCGGTGCGGTCCAGGCACCTGAACCTGGACTTGAGGAGGCCAAAGGTACGCTCGACCACACGTCTGGTCCTCCCATGTGCCTCATTGTATCGATCGTCTGCTGGGGTGCGAGGATTCCTCAATGGACTGAGCAGCCATGCCCCATTCGGATACGCAGAGTCACCTGGGTGTGAGGGACACAGAGAACCGTTGCTATTCCAACTGGACAGGGGACAGCATCGCACAACCAGCACGCTACACCACTCCACATACTCACCGACAATACAGCCACGATCCTGTTGCAGATTGGCCATCAGTCGTGGCAAGATGCTGTTGCGCATTATGTGTGCGTCATGGGCCGAGCCTGGAAACTTGGCACACACGTGGGTGATCACCATGTCCGCAAGGCACACCACTTGCACATTCAGGGAGTGCGTGTGCTTCCTGTTGCGGTACAGGTGCTCAGTGGCCTGTGGTGGAACAAGGCCAACATGAGTGCAGTCAATGGCTCCCACGACGTGTGGGATTCTGCCAAGGGCATAGAATGCACCCTTCACTGCCGCCAATTCACGAGCCCTGGGGAAGCGGATGTACCTGTTCCGGTACAGCATCATGGCTGCCAGTACATCCCTCAGCACCTTGCTGAACATGGGCTGGGACATCCCTCCTCCACTGCCCACTGTGTGCTGGAATGACCCAGTGGCGAAGAAATGCATGGCGGCCATCACCTTAGCCGTGGGGGTGACAGCAGTCGGATACACCCTGCGGGGACGGAGATGGGGCTCTAACATGGCACACAGTCGATGCAGAGTTGGCCTGTCCAGCCGAAACTTCCTGATTACCTCTGTATCGTCCATGTCCGCCAGCAATTGGTATGGGCGGTCAATGTTCGGTCTCCGCCTGGGGTAAATGGCAGAGGACACATGTCAAAGCAACACGGCACATAGCAATTTCGCATACACATCACTGACATGACTGAGCAAGCACATGAGCCACAGCCCAGCTGTCAAGCTGGGACGGCACGGCCACAATACACTTACACAGGTCTCCCAACAATGGCAATGGCAAGTGAGACATACCACTGCCATGTGCATGCACATGGGGATCTAGGCCCCAATGACTTGCGGGGCGTGCTGATGGGGACTGACTGCATATTCGTCAAGCGGCAACACCACGGCAACATGAGTGTCTGCTGAGCATGGAACTGCTTCCGAGGCTGGATGAGTATGGCACACGACGACGACGATGTGGGCACGGGCTGAGCGGCCAATACAAGTGGGACCTGTGGCACGAGGGGATATGAGACAGTAGTAGGTGTCAGCACTGCACCCTATGTACAGCACTGTACGGATCACAGCTCCCGAAACATTGACTGGTGTCCACATTGACAGCCCCATGCCAAGACGGCTGTGTGCTTGCAGTCACACGTCACAGGTGAGAGGTTACATTGCACGTGCCAGGTGGCAGACGTACATAGTGGGAGCTGGCATTTGTGTGCATGTGTCTCCTGTTCAGGATCCACCAGATGGGCGCTGACTCTGTACTGACCATTGGACACAGCATGTTCCGTGGAAGGCTTGTGTGTGTGGGATGGTGGCACTGGATGTGCCTCCGTTGGGTGGGGGGCCATGCACAGGGCGGGTACGTCGATGATTGCGCATTGTTGGTCACGTGGCTGCACCAACTAAGATGTGTTGCCCTGTGTTCAATTCCTATGTCCGCATGATGATGGACTGTGGATGTGGGCAGACTACACATTGGTCGATGTGCTGTCTATATGCATGTGCCTTCACACCAGGCACAGCTGCCCCTGCACATGTGACCCCTGCTGGACTCGCTGCTGGGTCTGTGGAGCTGATGCACCTTCTGCGCGTGGGGCGGACAGCTCTCCTCACTTCCCTCATTGCGCATGTCATGTCTTTGCCGCAGGTGACATGGATCATGGAGGGCCCACATGTACGCGTGGGTAGGCTACACATGATTGTTCACTGGTCGCCACCCCCAGTCAGTGTTTCGAATGGGAAGGTTGTCGTGCTGGTGGTATGTTCGATGTGGCGGATGGGCGGGCCTAGGTGCGGGCTTACATTCCGGACATGGGGGGTAGTTGGATTGGCGACTAGTTGCAGTACACACGGGACACGTCTCTTCCTTTCCACATCTGGGTCATCCCTTGTACTAACTGACAGTGATACAGTCATCTTCGCCCCAGCCCTCATGTCCTCCCCTCGCCCCCCAATATGCATGCTCACCTGCGAGGCTAGCGCTTGCACAGGCAGCCCCAAGCTCGCACCAGAGAGGGCAAGGAGTGTATGTGTGGGTCCAGTTGCACGAGTGGGCTGTCTCAGGGTATGATGTGTGGCGGGACGCCGTCCACCTGCGTGGTGCCCCAAATGGAGACCCGGCCTGCATGGACTATGCATCACAGTCTTCGCCTTCCGGATCCGCCACCTGCGACACCCAGTGGCTGTGGCTGCCCTTGCGGCCAGGCCGCGTCCGTCTGTGGCTGATGGCCCACACATTCACTCTTTGGCCTCTCTGGGGAGGGCTCGGGGGTGGTGGCGCACGCGCTTGCACTTAGTCGCAATGGCATGTGGCGTGGTTGGTATGATGGGCAATGGATGGGATGGTGCGAGCCACCTCCCGTGACGTCAGTGCTGCTCGTGCTGTGGTGCGTCCCCCTACACTTCCATTTGACTTGTGCCATGCTAGACGTTGAGGTTCTATTGCCTGCGTGATATGACCAGGAGGAGCGCGAGGAGACCTCTCACACACCATGCTCCACTGCCATCCCGTGCCCTGTATCGCCTGTGCGGATTGACTATGTTGGGGTTACACCTGGTCGACTGGGGCTGTGTGTGCCTTGTCAAGGGGCATGGCGGGCGCACAACAGGATCCAGCTTGTCCACAGAGGGTGGGCTGAGGTGCGCCTGGTACCGCCTTGTACGTGTGCCCAGCTGCTGTGCACACACGTGTTCACTCCCCCCGACAGGTGTCCTCTCACAATGCCCAGGGAAGCGGTGGTGTACTGTTCATGAGCCCTCCCAACACGGCGTTCTCCAACTTGGCATGTGCGCATCTACCCGTCGCACCCACCCACCTGAGCACTGCGTCCATACGACTTCACACGACACATGTGTGTCTTCCACAGTAGTGCTACTCATTTGCGTTGACATCCAATACCAGTGGACTACATGGTCATGTCACGACTGCCGTGTACTTCACATACTCTCATCCTCTCTCATTCGTACTTGTGAAATGAGTCAGCGGAGACAGTTTTGGTTTCAAACATTATATTGAGTCTTCTGTCCTCTGTGATGCAGTATAGTGGACACTACTGGCAGCGGAATACATGTTGAGGATATACTGAGCATGATTACAAATGGGATAGGGTGTGGGGGTACATCTGCTTGGCCAAGGCTGTGCTAATGTACATTTACGTATAGCTGCGGAGCTGCGGACTTTGACACAGACGGTATACATGTAGCCTACCAGACCGCTCGGCATCATGGGCACAGTCCATCTCAGTTCCATGTGACAGGTTTGCTGCGGTTGTTCCTCATGCACGCGTGCATGTGAGATGACATCAGGGCATGTGCTTGCGTGCATGCAGCGGCGTGCCACTTGTTGTTGCACTGTGGTGGTTACTGGACATGTCACAGTCACTGGGGTCGTGTTGTTGTTGTATGCACTTGTTGTCCATGCAAAGGTCCTGGTATGGGATTCCCGGGGCGGGGGTGGGAGGGGTGCAGCACCCACAGACTCCAGGCGACCTATTCATGTCCACTGAGCGGTGTGTGTGTCCATGTGCGCTGGATCCATGTCGTGTCCTGGTTGTTCGTGCAGTTCCGTCCATGTGGGTGCGATGCACAGAGCCCATGCCACTGCCTCCCACGATGCATGCGGTGTTCCTGGATGTGATGGGGAACAGTGTGCATGTCCCGGTCATATCCGATGTCATGGCGATGTCGTTGATGGTGTGGTTACAGTTGCCGGTCGTTTGGTATGGCTGTTGTGGTGGTAACTGGCCAGTCCGTGCGGAAGCTGAGCATGGGTGCGGGGTTGGACTTCATAGGTCACTCGGGGAACCTGCGTTGTGGTCCGACGTATTTACAGGTTGTCAGGTATGCGATGCCGTCCAGCAGGGCTTCCATGTCATTGGTGGTGTACATGTTTGCCAGCCAATGAAGCGGATGGTGGCTGTCAAGGTGTTGTTCGTAGGTTGTCCCTTGGAGGACCATGATGGGGCATGCTGGGTGACATTCGATGTAGCTGTTCTCGATGATCCGTCGTGTGGAGGCACAGTGGTTCCATTTCAGTGCGCGTGCGATGTTGGCCACATACGCCATGCCCCCATAGGCAGAGCAGGCCCTGTCGTGTGCGTCCAGAGGGAGGAGTAGTGGTAGCAGGTCCGCCTTCAGACATGCCGGGTTGGAGAGGCATATCTCGACGGGATGCTGGTAGGGACACCTCCGACAGTAGAAGACGGGCATGACGCAGCTGAACAATGTGATGCGGTAAGTCAGTCGGTAACTTACGTTCAGCAGGGACAGGAGATCGCATCCCAATGTATGTATCGTGTTGGTTTGGTACAGCTTGAGCTCTTCGGCGTAGTTGGGTAGGTGTGTTGCGGTTGCCATTTCGCAGCGGTTCGTAGGGGTGGCGTGCTCCGGCTGTGTGTGCAGTCTGCAATGTGCATGCTCCGGGGTTGCTGTGAGCTCTGTGTAGTCGTGGGGAGACAGGACTTGTGTTCTGTTGGCTTGTTTGGAGGACACGGGCCCTCTTCCCACATGCTTCTCAGACAGTTCAAGGTCGGTGCTGTGTGACTCCTTCCAATTAACTTGCATGTGGCCGACATGGGGAGTGTTTTCTTCTTTCTTCCCCGTCCGTTGTGTGCTTCTGTGATATGCGCTATCTGCCCTGTGGTCGGTCTCCTCGGCATGCCTGTGTTGGTCTATTCTTGGACAATGGCTGTATTCACCGGCTTCTGTCGTAGGGCTGTGGTTTCGGTGTTGGAATGGAAGGTCATTCAGTGCTGTCTGCTCTCCCTTGTGTGGGCGGCAGGCTGCCTTTCCGCTCTGCGTTGGGCCTTGTGTGTGGATGTAATTCTTGGGCCACCTGTTGTCGGTCCCCGGGCTCTTTGGTGTTCCGTTTCATGTGTCTTGTTCATATGTGCAGGGTGGTATGGGTTTTTCAGTGTGGTACTGGCGTTCCTCTTCCCGAAGGGGCCCTGCTTCTCCTAGTTGGTGTTGCCGCCGCTGTGTGCTTCGCCATGTTTGTTACACTGGGGTGTGTCCTGCTGTTGCGTGACTTCACTGACATGTGTGCGTCGGTTGTGTGGCGTTGGGTGTTGTCCGTGAATTGGGCGTTGGGGACATGTCTGTGGCCGGCCTGTCACGTGTCATGTGCGTTCGGGGTGGGGCTGGTGTGTGTGCTGCTTGGTTGTGTCCCTGTGTCTGTGTGCGACGCATGCATGGCGCTGCGGTTGGCCTCTGCGTTGTGCGCATGTGTGGCGGCGTCATCGGCGCTTTGGGGCCGTGACGGGGTGGTTGGTTCCTAGTCCCAGGTGGTGTGTACACATGTGTTCTGCGATGTTAGGATTTGGCCTGTGTGTCATATGTGGATGCAATGGTGGATGTGTAGTGTGCACGCGCTGGTGGGGGGTTGTCAGCTTTTTCCGCCCTTGCACTGTGTGCGCTGTTTGCGTGCACTTGTTGTGTGTGTGCCTACCTGCGTCTCCGCGGTACGTTGCGTCCTTGGTGGTGCATCAGCAGAAGCATGGGAAGGGCCTGCAGTGCTGGATTCATGCCCGGGGTGCCGCTTCTTCGTTGTCCGTGCTCTGCGTCCGTGTTTCCGCCTCTCTTTCACGTGCGGTGTCTCTTGGCCGTGGGAGCCGTTTGTTTGCGGCATCGTAATTTATGCGCCGGGCGGGACGTGTTTCGTCGGACGGTGTGTGTCAGTTGGGCTGCACCGCTACGTGTACGGGCGCACTTTGATGGCGGACGGTGTTGCTGGCTTGCCGGCGGTGTTTGGCCTGCTTTTCGCATCGTAATTGGGCGGGCGTGTGGACTGCTGCGTGCCGGCGGTAACTGGTAGTTTCTGCATCCGCCAGCACGGCGGTTGTGCTTCCGCCCGCCATTGTAATGGGCCCCTGAGTGTCATTTAGTTTAATGTCCAGTTTTAAATTCCCTCTCTTTTGTTTCATATTTTGAGATTTCTTGGATTTAAGAATCATAAACATCTTCTCCTCCATTTTTAGCCAGCCTCCAGTAGTGTTCAGTGTATATTTACCCACAAAGTGCAATGCACCCACCCCAGCCCAAAACCCCCAGCCCACCCCAAAACTTAAAGGGCAAAAGCCATCCCTAAGTTGAGGCTACCAAATGTTAGCGAAAGCCTTAAATGCCTACTTAACATCATCCCTCTCACCTAATTGAAAAACAATAATTTATCATTTCCAATTATTAGGTGCACTAGATCCTAAAATAGAGATTTTGTCACATTTCAATAATCTCATTAAATTCTAAATCACTAATCATATCTTGAATCTTTGGCACCTATGGACACCATTTAAGATGGCTTCAGATATCACAAAGGCAGTGGCAGGAACAGAAGGAAAACAGAGCTTGCATGAACCCTGTTTACTTTCTGTTGTTCCAGCAGAACTGGAAAGTTTTAATTCATTAGAGTTTGTTTTCCACTTCAGAATGTTTTTATTTTGCAAATAGATATCATTCTTGTTAGACCTATCAGCCTTAGGGTGGTCTTTCCCCAAACCTTTTGCCTTACTCCTCCATACTTTTCTGATCTCATTTTTGTTGGCCTTACGATTCTGTGAACTTTAGCACTACTAACCAGTGCTAGAGTGCATGCACTCACTCCTTAAAATACACATGGTAACATTGGCTTATCCCCAATTGTCATATTTATTTTACTTATAAGTCACTACTAAAATGGTACTACATGTACCCAGGGCCTGTAAATGAAACAATACTAGTGGGCCTGCAACATTTGTTGTGCCACCCAGTTAGGTAAGCTTGAAATCCTGTATCAGGTCTGCCAATGCAGCCTGTGTGTTCAGCTTTAAACTGTCATTTAGACCTGGCAAAATAAACCTTTTGCCAGGCCTAAACCTTCATTTTTTTGTTATGTCACCCTTAAGGTAGGCCCTAAACAGCCCACAGTACAGGGTGCAATGTTTTTAAGAAGTAGGATGTGTACTTTTAAGTTTTACATGTCCTGATAGTGAAAACTCCTACATTTGTTTTTCACTATGGCAAGGCCTGCCTCTCTCATGGGATGACATTGGAGTTACCTTATTACAGTGAATAAAGATATCTTCCAAATGGGAACAGGTAAACAGCTCATGTTTGGTGTCTTTGGAAATGTAATGAGAAATAATTTGTTATGGTACAGTCGGATTGTAAATTGCAGTTCTGTAAATGCCACTTTTTAAAAGTTAGCATATTCCTGCCTTAGCCAGCTACACACAATAGAGAGCTTAGGTGTGCCTGGATGGGCAATCACTGGGAGAATGGGAGGGCAGGCTGGGCACAGCCCCACTTACATCGGAATAGTCTGTGTCCTGAATTCACACAAATGCTTGCATATGCTCTGTAGTTAGTCTGGAGACACGGTAGGGGAGGCAGGAAGCCTGGACACTTCAAAGGGAATACTCTAGAAGCTTCTCCCACTTCAAAGAAGGCACCAGTTATAAATATTGGACCTCAGACACCATTCTTCAGTGCACGTCTGGACATATAGGAGACTCTGCCATGAAGAAGGACATCTGTGCTGCTGAAAGAACTACCACTCTGCTGTCCTGCTGTGCTGACCTGCTGCCCTGTTGCCCGTTTACCTGGGTGAGAAGGACTGGATCTGCAACCTAAACCCAGGACCACCAGAGTGACTCCAAGGGCTAGTCTCTTGTAACCGGCACCTCGATCCTGCAACTGTGAGTCCTACCCTGCCAAGTGGTTCCACCCCAGTCCTGGTCCTTTGGAAGTGGGCCTAAGGTGCTCTGCCAGCCCATTTGTGGAACTAGGAGAACCAACAAATCCCCTCTAATGCTCGGCACAACCCTGAGCAGAATGGATGCAACACCTCAGCTGTGTGGACTTTCCCTGCACAAAGACCTTGCATCACTCTCATAACCTCCTTGGAACTGACGCATCCACGATGCAGGCCCTCACCTCGCAAGCCTCTCATAGACAGCAGCCTCGATGACGATTAAGGCCTTCACATCGCAAGCCCCACAGTTTCTTCAGAACCAGCCAATGTAGGACGGATGCTCGACGCAGGATTTCAAATCAAAAGTCCCCTTATCAATGGCCTCCTCAAAGATGATACAGGACCTCGCATCGCAGCCTCTCAGCTCCCAGAACCAAAGCTCTGCGATGCATCTCTGACCCACTTCTCACATCGTCTTGGCTGTACAATGCATTGCCAATGCGGGACCTTGCACCTCTCTGGAACCAGGATTTAAGGTACTCTTGTTCAACAGACCTAACTGGGTCCCTGTTGCTGGCCAGTGACCCATCGTAGTTGGCCTGAACTTGTTACTTTGTCCTTGTCCAGTGAGCCCAGATAACCACAGTTGGTGTTTTGTGCTTTTTGGCACTATATTTGCTTAAATCTTTAAACGTGCATATCTCCGATTCCACTGATTGTATTTTTGTCGTTGGTCATGTTTTATTTATTAAAACTTGCTCTATTTTTCTAATTTGGTGGGGGATGTTTATTGTATTGTGTTTTCACTTTATTACTGTTTGAAGTGATGCAAAAATACTTTATACATTGCCTCTAAGTTAATCCGACTGCTCTGTGCCAAGCTATGAGAAGTCTGAGCACAGGTTATTTTGGGGTTTGCTTGTGACCTAACTCTGAAAACGATTGTGGTTTCTGCTTGAGTAGGAGTAGGATTTCACCCCCCTCAACCAGCAACCCAATTTCTTACAATTCTGAAGTGCGTGTAATGTACACTCAAATGAACTCAAATGTTAATTTACTGTAGGCTTATTACAAAAGCCCCATTTAATTTCAGGGGTGCCCTCACCAGCTACTGAACTTTGCTGGGGCTTTGTCCACCTACAGTTTGGAGCCAAACCCAGTGGAAGGGGAAGAACTGATTAGAACCAGTTTATGTGTAGGCAAAGAGAGTGACCCCCACACAGCGGCTGGCCCTGGGTATAAAAGTGGCACCCTCAGAACCTCTCATCAAAACACTACTTGACCTGTGGAAAATTCAGAAGAAGGACTACCCTGCTGTCTGAGGAAGGAGAGTGGGTCTGCTTGCCTTGAACCCAGGAAACCAGAAGTGACCCCAAGGGTCAGTTGGCTGACCTCCTGTTTGAGCTACAGGGACACAGCAAGCTTCCAGAGGGCTCTTATGGTTTCCAGCTGACCAGACCCAACTGGACCAGACCTGGTCCCGTCTGCTAGCCTCTGTGGGTGTGAGCCCGGACCCCTCTCCAGTGACGGCTAGTGCAGGTAAGAGTGGTGGGGCGGGCGGGGAGAGTCGACAGACAACGACGAGGGAAAATAAAATAAAGAAAAAAGAAAACCACTTGCCGATGCGGCGAGTGCAAGGTAAGTGTTTTTCTTTTTAAAATTTTTATTTTTCCTCATCATCATCTGTCGACTCCCCCTCACCCCGCCCCACTTCTCTTGCCTGCACCGGCCATCACTGCCTCCCTCCCTCCCTCAAGTGCTGCCTTCAAGGTCCTGCACCCTTGAATGGAGTCAGAGTATACTCCTCCATGTGCAACTTAACATTTCACAGGATCTGACACAATGTGGCACAGACTGAGGCAGGGCCTCAAATCACAGTACCTTAACAGCTCCTGATCAGAGGCTTCACCAGATCCGATGCAGTGCAGTGCAGACAGATGCAGAACCTCACATTGCAACACCTCGCAGTTGCCCAGCACAAGCACTAAAGCATCGCAACTGGTGGTAGTTTTCCACCTCAGCTCTACCTCAAGCTGTGGGAAGAAAATATTATGACCATCCTCAACATGTTTGGAGTGGAAGATTCGAAAAAAAGGTCTCAAGGTCGAAGAAATCCTAGGTAAGAGACATGAGCATTGTTATGGAAGTACATGTGGTTGTTAAAAAGTTGTCTTGGCTGAGAATCATAATAAGTGTGAAGACTGACAGATGCAATTTGTTACATATATTTACACTGATCCTTGTTTATTATGTCATAGGAGCTAACAACTCTTGAAAGGTACTGCTAAAATGTATTGAGATTGGACTACAACAATCATAATGCACTGTATTCTTGATGATGAAGGGCTAATTTGTCTACCTAGTACATTGAAGTTGTTACTACAGTATGACTCATGTTCTTTTTATTCAGGATCATAACACTGTATTTTGTCCGGAGCAAATAACACAACACTTCGGTATACACAGATCCACATCACACAACATTTGCAAATAAATAGCGTGCTTCATTGTATGGTTTCAGCACACTTGTTCTTGTGTACATGAGGCCACCAAGTGTACATGAGTGCAGTTAATTGACCCTAGGATGTCAGGAAATCCTGCTGTAGCATAAATGTTTGCTTAGCTGGTATGAGAAGTGTGGGTGTCCAAGGGGAACTATATGTGCTGCTCACTCACTCTCCACAAAGTATTTTGATAAAGGTTGACTGAGAAATGCCAAACACCAGTTCTACTGCCTGCTGTGTGGTGTCTGTTGCAAAGAATTCCAGCACAGGTAGCATTTTCAGGAAGGAGTGGTGGCAGTAGATCCCTATGTTGGGCTCCAGGGTGTTCATAATGATGAAAAAACGTTTTGTATGGTGCCCATTTTGAGCCTGTGTGTCCTATGGCTCTCAAGCTTGACTCATGATTATGAGTTTCAGGCCCACTCTGTCAATTCTGGGTCTTGTCATCCATTTCTACACCATCTGAGGTCATTGATGGTAACCCTGTTTCCATCCTCATGCTGCATGGTTTGTTGTAGCTGAACATGGATCAAGATATAGTGGCCTAGCAGTGCTGCATCCATGGTGTTGCACTGCAGAATGGAAGTGTGAGCTACTGCATTCAACCTGTCATAGCTTCATCTAGTCCATGGCTGTTTATGTAGGTCTTGCCCTGTGTGCAGTTGTGTAAGATTTTATTATGTTAGTTCATTACTGTGTTGGCCTTGTTTTTTCTGTATTGTATTACAGCTTTTCTTTAATTTTCTACACTTTCAAGAATTTTTACCACCTGCTTTTGACTGGAGGAATTTAAGGTGGTATTTTCCTCTGGTATTTAATGACTTCTTATTCATGTAATTGGGGGTTATTTACCACTTGTGTTTACGCGGACTGCAGACATGCAGCATTTAGCACATGTGCTAAATATCCCACGTGCTTTTTAACTCGGAATCAGATCATTTGTTAAAGTCATACGCTATTTACCCTGGCATGTGGTAATTACTACTATGTCTAACTCATAATCAGGGCCCAAGTAGCTATTTTCAGAACCACCAAAAAAGTGCTATGGGGCTCCGTAAGAGGGATGAAACTATAGAAAAGCTTCAATACAATACAATGCTATGTTTAGAGTATCATGCTTCATATGGGGTATGCATTAGAACATAAGCGATGGATCAACTGCCAAACAGACCTTGGTACATTTCATTAGCTAAAGCTTCCCATCCCTTATGTGTTTACAAGCTTGGTATGATCTGCCTGCTGAGATATTTCAAGTCCAGGAGTGTGGTTTGCAATGCAGCCATCTTCTTAAACCAACCATGGATGCCTCTGGCAGGCCTTCTGCCTCTGAGGGCTGCATTTTTGCACCAGCACATGAATTCTTTCTTTGAAGCATAAGCGTGCATGAAAGAGAAGCAGAAAATTAGGAAACAAGTGAGAAACAATAAACATTGCATCAGCTGCAGTAAACTGAAGAGCATTCACATCTGTTACTGTTTAGGTTTTACAATTTCCACTTACAATATTTAGATACTGGAGAGTTCAGATCAAAAACGTCCGATAGCATTGTTTGTGTTTTTTACTATGTGATTTGTTTGGTTCACTTGTGTGTGTTTTTTTTTAATATACCAGCGATCTGGAAAATCCAGATCACATGTGCTTTTCTTGCAAAGAACATTGGACTGGTCCCAGGGTGTGACAGGTGCAGTTAGCCGTAAACCTTTCTGACAAGTTTAAAGGTAGGAACATGCGGGCCGGGGAGGCGAGCCGGATGACTGAGGGGCCCGCGACAAACCCCTTCCGGGGTGTGGGCCAATGAGCGGGCAGCTGGCAAGCCTGGGAAATCGCCGGGCACGGATTGGGCTGCATTGTTTGAATGGCCCAATAGGCAGGGGGGCCCCCTGGGTATGCACCAGGACTTAAGGGTGTGGGGGCCCCATACCCAGAACATGTGCCGTTGCTGTTGGATCATCAACTCGTTGGAGGATCGGATAATCGGCGGCGGCGCAGTGATATCGCTGGAGGGAGCATCGTGGAGAGATCGTCGTGGTCGGGGCGAGTCTAACCCCAGAACTGATCAGCCATTTGCCCAGGATCGTCGGAGTCTTGGCGTGGAGGAAGTGGCGCAAGGCGGAGCGCTTTGCCCAAGGAGCTGAGGGAGAGGCTGACTGAGGAGTGAGTAGCGTCGCGAGTCGGGCGCCGGGACACAGCGGGGGCCACACTGCCCGCCATAACAGAAGGATTCAGGATGGGCAAGAGCATGCTGCCCGTGGTTGCAGGAGCTCTGGAGGGCGGGTCAGCGGCGTGAACCAAGCGTGCTGCTGGTGAGCAGAAGCAGACAATCGGCCAAGTCGATCGCGTGGCCGCACTGCCAGAAGAGAAAGGACAATCGGAGCGGGCAGCAGCATAGGTGGAGCACGCAGCCCGTGATCATGTGAGGCCAGGAGAGCGGGGCAGCGGCGTGAACCGAGCACGCTGCCCGTGAGGAGGTCGGGGCACAGAACTTTTTGGGGCAGACAGCTGCGAGGTCCTGGACATACATACCCACCCCAAACCCTAAAAATATCGTTGCCAGCCAAAAACCAATATGCACCCTAAACCCTAAAAATACCTCTGCCAGCCAAAAACTCATACCCACCCTAAACCCTAAAAATACCCTTGCCAGTCAAAAAACCATACCCACCCTAAAATAAAAACACCCTTGCCCTAACATACATAAAATATATATGTGTATATATAAACACACACACACATGCACACGCACACACACACACACGCGCACACACACACACACACACATATATATTACACTTACCTGCAAAGAAATAGTTACATTTTCGTTGGAAAGGCATGCATGTTGAAGGCTTATACTTTGTAAAAATATTTGTGGCAAAGACGCATGCGTTGTAAAGCATACGTTGTAATAGCATGCGGGGTACCAACCGTATTGTAAATACTGCTTTCCCCTTTTGTCAGGGGTGTAAAGGCTCTTTACACCGCCGCTCATGTTTTTCATGACTGTTGCACAATAGGATCTGTAGTACAGAAAGGGAACACGTCTACCCCCTGTGTGCACTGCACCATGCACAGAGGATCGCTCTCGTGCATCAGGCCAAATGCCATTGTCTTTCTCTGTGAATGAAAGATTGTACGAAATCCACCTTTTCTGCCTGGTCACTCCATATTTTTCACCTTTTGCTGGAACTTACATTTTTGCTGGCTTTAGAGGTGTGTGCACTTTAATTATGCTAACAATGGTAAAGTGTTGTGATCTCCCTTTAATCATGGTCGAATTGGCATATTCCTAATTAATGTATTTAACTTACCTAAAAACCACTTGCATAAGGTATTTGATGTACCCAGGGCCCATAAGCTAAATGTCACTGGTGGATTGCATCCCCCACAGTGACTTTGAGACATGGGCAATTACAATACTTCAGGTCAAAAAATTTACCCACATATACTGTGAGGTGCTCATCCAAATTCTGCACGTCTTGTGACTCAATTGAATAGGAATCACTATTTCAAAGGACCAGACAACCTAAATCCTTTTGAAAACCTAACCATTACCGACACCAGATCTCAGGCAAAATCAGATTGTGTCTTCATTTCTCAAGTACTACCTCAATCAACATAAGAGAACCCTGAGTTTCCACATCATTCCTAATAAACAGCAAATTATAAATACAATCGAGTCTAATGAGATCGAAAGGAATATTTCTCCCATCAACAGTGATTTTGCTGCATATTTTTCAAAAATCATGTCATCTGTTTGCAGGATTCATGGAATCATGGAAGATCACGCCTTTCCATTTGTTAAATTTTACAACTTTCAAGATACCGGCCAGCAAAACCACGTCAACCGACCGAGCGGAGGATTAATCATGTTAGTTAATAATAACCTGTATATGAAAGAACCAGTGCTTAAGTTCAATAGCAATAACATTTTAACAGTCCTTTTAGAAGATGGAAATAAAAATAAATTCCTTGTTATAAATGTCTATTTTCCCCCTTCAATAATCAAGAATAAAGTACAAAACTGGTCTACGCTCGACGATCTCCAAGAAATTATAGAAAACCACGCCAAGCATCTTACAATCCTGATGGGTGACTTTACCCAATATCTACTATTTTAACCAACAAATGGTTCACTATTTGAATATTCCCCAGACAGTTTATAAAATTCCTCACCCTTGATAGTTGACGAGAGAAAGACAACAAAATTAATCAAATAAGCACTCAGTCGACTGTCTGACTTGGGTTTAAGGTTGTTGAATGGAAGATTCCAAAAAGATATGGTAGGAAATCCAAATTCACTGCAGGAAACTCTGAAACAACAAGTGGTTATACCTTCTTACACTACTCTGACTTTCACCCATGTAAGAGCTATGAGATTGTCCCTAGACAAGTAAGTGATCACAACCCACATAATCATATTGCCTTACATCCATGAACAATTTCCTTAATGTACAAACAGTAGCAGTGATAATTTACTGATTACCAACAACAAAGTGATAGAATGGCAAAGACACTTTTAGTCAAAATTACTATCGTTAAGAAAAGACTTAGGGGCCAAGGCCAAACTCAATCATGACACTAGATGTTGCATATTAAATACCTATTAGCCAAGGTCTTGAATTTTTGTCAACCAAACCCTATAACTACTAATCAAGAAAATCCAACCTGCAGACCAGCACGACCTGTTACCAGGCAAGCAGGACCGCAAAGCAACAGTATCATAACAAACTTTGAAGGTCTTGCGAAGGGTGTTGAAGCAGGTGGAGGCGACGGCGTTGATCTGTCGGGTCATGGTGAGGGAGGAGTCGAGTATGATGCCAAAGTTCTGGGCGTGGTCCGTGGGGTTAGGGGGCTGCCAAGGGCAGTGGGCCACCAGGTGTTGTCCCATGCAGAGGGGGAGGGTCCGAGGATGAAGACTTCTGTCTTCTCCGAGTTGAGCTTCAGGCAATTGCTGCTCATACTGGATGTGACATCCTTCATTCCTTCCTGGAAGCTGAGTCTAGTGGTGTGGGGGTCCTTGGTGAGGGGAGGATGAGCTGGGTGTCGTTGGCGTAGGATACTATTCTGAGTCCATGCTGTCTGACGATGGTGGCGAGGGGGGCCATGTAGATGTTGAAAAGCGTGGGGATGAGTGACGATCCCTGGGACACTCCGTAGTTGATCTCTGTGGGTTTGGAGAGGAAGGGTGTGAGTCTGATTCTTTGAGTTCTGCCGGTGAGGAAGGAGCAGAGCAAGCCGAGGGCGGCTCCCTGTATGCCGGCGTTGTGGAGTCTGGCACTGAGAGTGCGGTGGGAGATGGTGTTGAATGCTGCAGAGAGGTCAAGCAGGATCAGGGCCGCGGTGTGGCCTTGGTCGAGGAGGGTGGGGATGTTGTCTGTGACGGCGAGTAGGGCGGTCTCAGTGCTGTGGATGCTGCAGAATCTGGATTGGGAGGGGTCGAGGATGGAGTTCTCTTCAATGAAGTTCGTTAGTTGGGCATTGAGGATCTTATTGGTGACTGGCCGTGAAAGGGAGGAGAGAGATGGGTCGGTAGTTCTTGAGGTCCATCGGATCTGCTGAGGGCTGCTTGAGGAGGGGCTTGACTTCTGTGCATTTCCAGTCATCGGGGAATGTGCCTGCTTCGAAGGTGGCATTGATGGTGCGTTGTAGCTCAGGTGCTATGGCGGCGGCGGCTCTGTGGAAGATGTGCGGAGGGCAGGGGTCCGTGGGGCTCCTGAGTGAATGTCTTTCCTGGTTGATGCAGTGTCTTCGGTGGTGAATGGGGTCCAGGAGGAGATGGTAGGCTGGCTGTCGTTGCTGGGGGGAGGAATGGGTTCGGTGTCCGGAGTCAGTTCGTTGAAGTTGTCGTGGTGGTATTCAGTTATGGCGTTCTTGTAGGTGGTACGGCCTTCCGAGGTTTTGCTGTTTCTCCATAGCTTCTCGAGACGTCTGCAGGTGCGTCTGGATTCTTGGAGGTCAACGGTGAACCAGGTGGCCTTCTTGGGGCGCTGTCTGTCAGGGTTGCGGAGGGGGGCGAGCTTGTCTGTGCAGTTGGTGATCTATCTGTGAAGTTCTTTGGCTGCGGAGTTGGCGTCGGTCGAGGTGGGGGGGTCCTGGATGAGGGTGGAGTTGAGGTGCTCCTCAGTGACCTTGCTCCAGTTCCTTCATGGAGGGTTTGGTGTAGGTTTGGGGGCAGTGGCTTTGTCAATAGAGAAGTGTACGCAGTGGTGGTCCATCCAGTGGGGTTGCGTGGTGTGGCTGAAGTGGATGTTGTTGCCTCCTGCGAAGATGGGGTTGAGGGTGTGTCCTGCCTTGTGGGTGGAGGTGGTGATGAGCTGTTTCTATCCGAGGCTGGTGAGGTTGTCCAGGAGGGTGGCGGAGTTGGGGTCGCTGAGGGTGTCGAGGTGGAAGTTGAGGTTTCCGGTGAGTATGTAGTCAATAGAGGCGATGGCGTTCGGCTCGATGAGGTCGGCGATGGTAGTGGTGAACGCGGTTTGAGGTCCGGGGGGTCTGTAGGCGAGGGTGGCGTGTAAGGTCATTCTGGGGCTGGGCTGGATCTGGAAATGGAGGTGTTCGGTGGTGGATGGGGAGTCGCTCATGCTGGAGGTGGTGAGTCGGAGGGAGCTCTTGTGTGCGATGGCGATTCCTCATCCTGGGAGGTTGGGGTGGTCCTTCCTCTGGATCTTGTATCCGTCTGGGATGGCGGTGGTGATGTTGAGGGTGGAGGTGGGGCTGGTCCAGGTTTTCATGAAGATTAAATGATTACTTTATTGGGGAGATGGGAAACCTACGCAAAAGGTCTCATCTCAAGCAATGTTTCATTATTAATTCACATTGAGTCTTACACAAATAAAACACTACTCATAACACAAGATGAGATTAATTTCCTGATAATAAAGTATGGATCCCCCCAGGCACCTGGTACTAAAAGCTTGCCCATTAACATTGTAAAACAGCACTATAGTCTTTGGAGTTCTTTGCTGTACCAGTTATTTTCTAAAGTTCTGCTTGCTTGTATTATACCTCCCTCAAGGAAAGGATCGATTATACACCCTACACACAAAAAGGGGTCGAAAAGTGACCCAAAAAATTACAGACTTATTGCATGGATTGTGATGGCAAGATTTTAGCAAAATATCTACTGAGTAGGGTAGAGGCTTGGACAAACTGAATTCTGGACTAACTGCTCAACAATAGACAACGTTACAGCACTGACACATCGAGCACAGAAGGCCATTGACCATAATCTCACATTACATGTCTGCTGTACAGTCTACAGTACCAGTCTACAGTACCATGTTTCATAAAGTAAATCATAACCGTCTGTGTAAAAGAACTGCAGAGCTGGGGCAATGAGCACTCATTGCTTTACTTTATCATACCATTAAATCAAGATATGTGACTACAAATTAAATTATCCAATCAAAACACCCTATCACTCAAAATGCCAATGCAGAATGATTTAAAGCAGGGTTGCATCTGATCTAGCTGCACAGTTAGATTCAATAGATGGCCTGCCACTGAAGTTGGGGAAACAAGTAATTATTCACTTAGCCTATGTGGATGATCTAGCACTACTCTGAATCACATCAAGAGGTCTTCAATGTCCCTTATCAAAGCTACATGACTTTGACCTTGTGACTGGCCTTATGGTATATCAATCCAAAACTAAAGTAATGTGCGATGGGAAACGCTGTAAGCAACAACATGAAAAATTTGTAACCCAGTAGTTGACAAAGTACATAACTATGAGTACTTAGGCATAGTTGTTGATGAGAAGCTGTTCTGGGCTCAGCAGATCCATACAAGGAAACAAAAAGCAAGACTAAGTACTAAATCTGTCAAAAGGTTTGCTTGGATTTATGGAGGTAGAATAATAGGTCACTCAATTAATGTACTTAATGCAAAACACATTCCTTTTCTTCGTTATGCATCGCCTGTATTCAGTAGAAATATTATAATTGACTTGAACATGGTCTACATGCAAAATATCAGATCCCTGCTAGACCTACGCATTGCGACATTGCATTGTGAACTAAATTTGACATCACTGTCAGTTTACTACATAGCAGCTAAAGTAAACTACATTTGTGAATGCAGCAAGCTAAATATTAATATGTTAAAGTGGTTAATTCTGGATGAGCTAAACACAAACCCCTCTAGAAAGGTGGGACTGGACAGTTAACAAAGTGATTTAAGTGCAAAACGACTAGGATTAATCTATCTTGCTCCATTGATCAAGAACACATGCAAGAATTAATGAGGAATACGCTGTTGAGAAAAGGTCCTGAGGAAGGCCTACTTTTATCTTTAAGGTATAAAAACTAAAAACTGGTCTCAATCAATCAGGATTTTGTATAGCACGGCTACTCACCTGTGAGGTTCTCAATGCGCTGAGGGGGGCTGCTGATCCATCTGGGCACAGAGGTTCAGTCAGCCTCGGTCCATGCAGGTAACAGCGATGGGGCGGTGGGGCAGCGTGTGGGGGGGATTTTCCAGGGACGATGCAGAGGGAAAATTAAATAAATATTTAATTTTTCCTCTGCATCGTCAATCGAAATCCCCCCCATGCGTACCCACTGCCCCACCGCTGTTACCTGCAGGGACCGTAGCTGGGTTTCGTCGAAGAGCCAGGTCTTGAGGTCCTTCCTGAATTGGGTCAGCAACGGGGATTGTCTGAGGTGGAGGTGCAGGGTGTTCCAGGTCGCGGCGAGGTAGGAGAAGGATCTTCCTCCAGTTTTGGCTTTGTGAATCCGTAGGACGGTAGCCAGGGCAAGTTGGGCTGAGCGAAGTTGTCTGGCGGGTACGTGGAATGTGAGGCGGTGGCTCAGATATGCTGGTCCTGATTTGTGGAGAGCTTTGTAGGCATGTGTGAGGAGCTTTGAGGTTATTTTCTTGTTGATTGGGAGCCAGTGGAGTTGTCGGAGGTGTTGTGCTATGTGGCTGCGGCGGGGGATGTCGAGGACCAGTCTGGCTGTGGATTTTTGGACGTTCTGGGATTTCCTGAGCTGTTTCTGGGTCACGCCAGCGTAGAGTGCGTTGCCGACATCAAGTCTGCTGGTGTTGAGTGCGTTTTTCTGGATTCTGTGGGGATCCATCTGAAAGTCTTTTGAAGCAGGTGGAGCGTGTGGAAGCAGGATGAGGATACTGCGTTGATTTGGTGGTTTATTGTGAGTGAGGAGTCCAGCATGATGCAGAGGTTGTGTGCCTGGTCCATAGGGGAGAAAGGGGTTCCTAGTGCGGCGGGCACCAGGAGTCGTCCCAGGCTGAGGGGGCAGGTCCCAGGATGAGTACTTTGGTGTTGTCCGAGTTGAGCTTGATGCAGCTGTCTTTCTCACATTCTTGCTTTTTATTAAAGCAATATATATCTATTCTAACCTGGAACCTGTAGTAAAAAGGAAATGTCTGCTTTTTAGATTTCTGTACGTTCCTCTATTACTCTTTCATTAGCAGACTTATGAAATATTTAGACCATGGATACTGCTATCTTAGTCAAATTGTCGGAGAGTCAATTTCTAAGATTTACCTTGTTTTGCTCAAAGTTCTTATGCCATTTTTAATCGCAGATACGCTACAATTTCTGATATGTGTCTAAAGTGGTTGACAATATCTCCTGTATATTTCCTTTGGTTTTAATCATTGTAATCACTGATTGATACAATAAACCTACTTACTACAGTGACCGTGGAAAAGATGGCTTCAGGCCTACCATTGTAGCCCGACTTTGGGAGTTTAAACACTGCAGTTCGACCTGTCAAATAAACCCTTTTGACAGGTCAAAATCTCCCTTTTAAATAATAATCTTTGTCTCTGGATTCTGATTTTGTATTTTGGGATGGAATGCCCAAGGAAGATCCACACAGAGCATGTTTTTTAACATTGTTTATGAGAATTCATACCTCCTTATGTCATTATTTAATTTCTGTCAGTTTGGTCTTGTTTTGCTTGCTCATTAAACTGTAGGCATTCTAGTTTAGAAAATGTACTGACTAGATTCTTGGCTTTCAAATGTTTTGATACTGCTTATTTTTCTCACATTTCTCCGTGGAAATGCCTATTGCTTTGTGCCATACCTACCAGGGGTCAGCCCAAGTTATCTTATTGAAACTGGATTTACCTAACTAAGGGGGTCAATACGATGTCGGGCGGTTCACCCCCGCTGGGCCGGCGGTAGCTACCGCCGGCCCGGCGGGGGCGAATCGCCCGACACCACACCAGAAAGACCCCCCACCATATTAGGATGGCTGGGGGGTCCGTGGCGGATGGAATGACCGTCCGCCGCATTTCCGCCGGTCGACCCGTCGACCGGGCGGAGAACACCACAATATGGTGGCGGTGTCTGCAAGACACCGCCATCCATATTACGATACAGCGGAGAGCAGCCTTTCCATGGCGGCATTGCCGCCATGGAAAGGCATACGGTGTTTGCTTTCGGGGCCCGTTGTGGGCCCCCAGGGTGTTGAGGGCGTGGGGGTTGCACATGGGGCACCTATGGTACCTCTCGTATTTGCATGCACAGGTGGCAGGCACCGCGCGGTGCCTGTCACCTTGTGCATGCAAATGCACGACATGCATTTCAGGATTGAGCGTGGCGGTGCTGTGAGCACCGCCCGCCACAATGCTGGGAATGGGGGATGCCACCGCCACGGTGGCATCCTAATAGCAGGTGCAGGACCGCCGCACCCCTGGCGGACGGTTCCGCATTCCGTTACGGTGGCGGACGGACTTTGTCCGCCCGCCATCGTAATGACCCCCAAGGTACTGGTCTATTAGCTGAGTAGGGGTTCATACAGTGCTCGTCTCCCATTAATGCAAGACCTCACTTTGTTATTCAGTGGTGGAATTATAGCACTTGCATTCGGCTTCAATCTTACAACCTTAATCCCTTTATTAGATTCAAAATCAAAAGTTAATTTCAATCTTCATTTGAAACTTTCTTTTCATTTTTTGATTGGACCATTTTTTGTTCTTTGATCCAAGCTGTTTTTTGGGAATCATGGAGATTGGTCTGGCGACCTTGTTAGCACGATCTATGAGGGTCCTGCTATAGCAAAGGTGATTATGATAAGTAGTGGAGCAAACCCAGTGAAGAAAACCCTCAGAGACTGAGAACAGGCCTCATCATAATCAAATATTCTTTATTCGATTTTTGCAACCATAAAAGATGTGTACAAATGCATATAAAACAATCATCAAAACAGCAATAAATATAAAATACATACACTAAATTGCGTATTACCACTGGCATCTGACCAGCTAAAACAGTCTGGACAAATATTTAAGTGTCATTTTAAAACCATTGAAAAGGCAAAGATGGTCATAAAAACATAATCATATGTGGCAACTGGCTGTGAATGTTTAAAATTGATCTATATGGACAACTAAGTGTCATTTAATTTAAAACTAATCGAGTGAATATATATAGCCACAGACTGTACAAGTTATCTCTGACCAATAAAAGCAGTCTTTGTGTGCAAACCAGATCTCACTCACAAAATAAGAAATTATCACAGAATAAAGTGCAAACATGTGTCCTAATGGTGCAATCTTGGTGGCGTAATCAGAGTTGCGTCTTACCACAAGCTTTGCTACTTGTATCTGACCAGTCTAAGCAACCCTTGGGTGTACAAATCAAATCTCATTCACATGATATATAGAAAGTAAAGTGGGGGCATGCGGGCTAAAAAAAAGATGCCATCTTGATGACATAGTCACAGGGTAGCATATTACCACGTACAATGCATCTACATCTCACCAGTCTAAATAGCCTATAAATGACATTCGATATCATTCGCAGTTAAAGCAGTCTTTACAGATTCATCAGATAACATTACAAATGGTAACAATTCAAATTGTGCACTTGTCTTTTTTACTCAAAACTACGGGATGTGCTAGAAAGATCATTTCCCCGCTTAATTCCTTAAATTCACTGCTGCAGAAATGAATTTATATATTATTAACATATATAATCTGTTTGGAGGAGCTGGAGATAATACAAGGCTGATATTCAGAACCTTTAATAACAGGATTATGAATTGATTTCTAGGGTCAGTATATGACCAACAGAAAAAAAGGAAATGCAGCAGGGTCTGGGAAGAATTTGAATAACAGGGCATAGATCAAGGAAGAAATCATGGGAAACGTTACTAGGGTAGGAAACCAAGAAATGGGTGATACTGAACCTGAACCTTGTAAGATAGTAGCTTTTCATGTGACATAAGGAAAACAGGAGGTATGGTTCTGCTCGTTCAGTGGTGACTAGGAGTACATATTTAGCCACTCTCTTCTTCCCCACGTGTGTGTGTTCCCTATGCTCCTTGAGTATGGCTAAGAGATCATTCTTCAACTGATGTTTAGGGATAATAGCAATAAGCTGCAGGTTCCGGAAACAATCGGCTCTCCCCAGAAGTTCGAGCTGCTTCTTGACATAGCTGAACCATGGAATTTTATGCATATGATCAAGACGCAAACAATCTTGAATAATTGCTCGATTAAGTACAGGTTCATTCTTTGACCAAATAGACCACCACAACATGATGGGCGCGATTTGTAATGCGATCAGCTAGGGCAACCAGTCCTAGTTCCATGTGACATAATAATATCGGGAGACTGGAAGGTACCGCCAAAGTCTCCTCAGAAAAATGTTTTCTGCTATCTGCAAGGATGAGACATTAGCACAATCCCAAACTTCTGCCCTTTGCATAATACCAGAGAAGCAGGGCGCAACATAGATGTTGATTTGTTGATTGTTTGGAGCCTAATTTCTTTGCAAATCTGAAGAGTGCCTCAATGGTTTGATCAAAACACCCCTTCCTAACCTCAATATAATGGCACCAGGAGCCTTTTTGAACAAATGATACGCATAAATACGGGAAAGTTGGAACATGCAAAACTCTGTCATTGTTAAAAAACATAGCTTCAGAGGGGGACACATTTTACCGCCTACCATGACGTGTGACTTAGCTGTGTTTGTTTTTAAGCCCAGATCACTCATAAAGGTGGCAAATCTGCTTAGAAGTTTTTGTAGGCCAACACCAGTTCTGGATATCAGAACACAATCATCCACGTAAAGCAGAGCTGGTAGGTTTCTAGAACCCACCCTTGGTGTGTTGGCCTCCCCCTGGTTGAGAAAGCCCTCAAGATCATTAATATGTAAACAAACAAGAAAGGGGCTAATACACATACTTGCCTTACTCCGCGTCTCATTTTGATTGGAGTAGCGAGTTCGCCATCTGTCCCATACCATTTTTGCCACAATTTCCTCGTGTCCACCCAGTCAAAAGCAGATGTTAAATCCATAAATCCTTGATGGAGAGTGCCATTCTTTACCATCATGTACTTGCTTATTGCCAGGTGGAGGTTGAGGCATTGCTCAAAAGTGCCTATACCCCTCGTGAAACCATATTATATATCAAAATAAGTTCCTCTTTCTGACACCCTGTTTATATTGTTGCCTACATAGCCTCACCAGCCCTATATCCCTTCTGTTTCAAGGCAGAGATAAGATCGCTATAAGTCAAAGAGCAATCACTGTTAAACCATTTTTGGGTTTTAAGGGCTCTTGGTTTTCTCTCATCCAGCAGTAACTCATTAATTGATTGGGCTGTGCCATCAAAAGCTTCCAACATGCTGTTTGGATTAAGTTTGCTATCTAAGCAAGATAGAATTTGTCCCCTCTTTTTCTTTACAAATTCCCCTAGGACAACGTCAGGATTCAATGATGCCCTTTTGCACATAATTCCCTTGTTTTTGTTATAGGCTATTGGTGGAATGCAAGGTGGAGCTTTTCTATTCTGTGTTTCAAAGGAGATATCTTAGGGGAGATGGTTGCTACAGCATTTTTGCAGAATTGAGAAACCTATAGCCTTTGGTTTATAATGCTCCGAGACGGCAATACAATCAATAAGGCTGCCTTCACCTCTGCCTATGTATGTTACCTGATCTGGTGTTGACTGTGTAATAAGATCTATTGTAAGAAAGAGGGAACATTTAAACAGTATGGAGTTAAAAATGTCTCCACAAGAGCAGTGGTCAAAATGGCATTGATCCTCAGTGTCATCTCCCATCAGTCTACATGCACTCGTTTTGGATAGGGGACATAGTCTACAATTAAAATCGCCGCCCCCCCCAGAATACAATAAACTCCTGTAGAGAGTGGTATTTTAGTTTATCTTATGTCTTTTGTAAGTGATTGTATTAATAAAGTTATTTGTATCTTTAACGTGAGGTAATAAGAATGTGTTAGCTCACTACACTCTGTAATCTAGAACTCTGGTTGTGCATTTTTCATTCTCTGTCTTTCCTTCAACTGGATCTGTAGTGGGTCCCTGCAACTGTAATAAAGTTTCTTACTCTTTATTACAAACCTGAAGTCTCAGCCTTCTTATTTCGCTGAGACACTTCCTACATTTATTGGCGACGATTTCTGCTTATCAGAGGACCCACCGACCAACTGGATTTTACTACGTCCAGCCGGACCTTGCTACATATTCAGTTTAGATTATTCTACTGCATTTGGAAAAGCACCTCGTCCTGCGTTTCCTGTTACCACCTTCTCATTTACGAAATTTGGATCGTTTCTTCGAGTGGTGGCACCTATTTCCTTCTGATCGTTTTGAGGGCAATCTACTGTTTATCCTGACTACGTGCCACAACCTAAAGGTACTTTTATATTTGCGGAGTCTCTTGGCATGATTTGATACTTTGGCATGTGTTGGTCTACAAACTGACTTTGTTGTGGGCACAAAGAATTTATGTTTACCTTAACGGTCACATCTCACCGTTATTGACTTGCTTATCTTCGAATCTGCCGTCATTCCTCCGCTCGTGTTTCCAGATTCACCATCATCCTTTGCTGTTGATTCTGACGTCAGCCTGGTCTCCCGCAAGACGTTCCATACGCTTCTGGCTCATCACGCAACTAGGTCGTCACGCTTAAAGACGCTTAGCACATCGTTTGCTCATCGTGTCAGTTACGTCCTTGGCGGCCATCTTTATCTCATTATTTCGTCCGTGATGAGCACACGCTACAACGAGGATTTCACCTATGCTTGTCTTCCGTGATAAGCACACGAACTGTGAACTTTGACTGTTTATGCCTGACTCTACTACTTCTCATCTCATTGTCCACCACGGTGACATTATTATTTTTTTAAAATTATTTTATTTTATTATTCAGATTATTCATAGTACAGCTTGATCTTAAATACTTTTCTGTGGTGTGTTTTCCTTATTTTACTTACTTAATTACCACTTTTCTCTCATACATTACATTATTACTGTTATTTCTAGGCAAAATGTCTTCTTCAAATAATGTCATGCAACCACCTCCTTTTTTTACAAAATCCAGGTAAACCTCTCACTCCTTGGCACAAGTGGTACAGAATTTTTGATAATTATATGGAGGCAATTGATGCTACCAAATATTCGGCTTTCAGAAAAAGAGCGCTTTTGTTCAATCATCTTGGTAGTGCAGGTCAAGATGTTTTTGACAATTTGCCTGTTGTTCCAGCTCCATCTGGAGACAAAACCTGGAATGTTTTCTCTGAAGCTTTGGCACGATTAGGAAAACATTATGTTGATGAACCATCTGTTATGGCTGAGCGACATATGTTCTTTAAGCGTAAACAGACACAAGATGAGTCCATTGAGGATTATTTAGCTGTTTCGCGTGTTTTGGCATCTAAATGTCAATTTGGTACTTATTTAGACATTTCTTTGCGTGACCAATTAGTTTACAATTGCCATAACAAAAAGATACAAGAGTGTATTTTGACATGTAAGAATCCTTCCCTTGAGGAAGTAATAGATATTGCACGAAGCATTGAACGTTCTGTAGTATCTTCAAAAATTTTAACTCAGGATTTTGTTAGTAAATCTCCTGATAGTTCCAAGGTTACGCATGTCACTTCTACTGATAAGTCCAATGAGGTTGATGTAAATGTTGTTTCTCCCAAACCTAAAGCACATATAAATGTTGAGAGAAATGGTTCTTGTTACAGATGTGGATCTAAGTATAATATGGGCAACTATGTGAATTGTCCTGCACAAGGTAAGAGATGTAACACTTGTAAAAAAATCGGACATTTTTACACAGTGTGTAGATCAGCTAAACAAAGGAGCAAAGTTAATTTTCTTAATGTTGAAGAAGATGCTCTTTGTGAGGCTATGAGCAATACTTTGTCCACAGTTGAAATTAATACTTTACGCAATGATACAAAAAGGTGTAAAGGACCCATGTGTGATGTTTTAATAGGACCTATAGATATTAATGTTATGGCTGATTCTGGTTCTCCCATCACGATACTAGATGAAAAGACTTTTAAAAAATTCTGGTCAAAAGTTCTACTCAAACCTAGTGATGTCAATCCCAAAGCATTTGGGGAATATGATATTATCATGTCTGGTTATTTTTCGGATTCCATCAAATTTAAAGGTAGAGAGATTTATACCAAAATTTATGTTGCCCTTAATGGTCGTGATATTTTGGGGTGGCAAGACCAAGCTAATTTAGGCATCATTTTGAGACCTGGTCATCCTGAGCCTGTAGTTTTAGGAGATCTTCCCATTTTATATGTTGAACAAAAACCTGCAAGTTTCCTCCAACCCTGCACTGATTCCAATTTGGGTAATTTACTCACCAAATATTCCGAGGTATTTAGTGACAAGGTAGGTTTGGTCAAAGGCTTCCAACACACCATTAAACTTAAAAAAAATGCTATTCCCGTGGTTCAAAAATGCAGACCCGTTCCTTTGTCTGCCAGAGAGGATTTAAAAAAAATGTTAGAGGATATGTGCTTACAAGACATTATAACACCTGTAGAATCTTCTGAATGGGTTTCTGCTGCTGTAGTCACACGTAAAAGCTCAGGCGATATTCATCTGTTTGTGCGGATTTGAGGGTGCTTAATCGTAATATAGTGGTAGACTGCCATCCCCTACCCAGAATTCAAGAAATGCTTGCCAATCTTGGGGGTAGCAAGTATTTTACCACAATGTAAGTCCGTTTTTATATAGCGCAGCTACTCACCTTTACGGGTCTCAAGGCGCTGGGGGCTGTAGTGGAAATTAAGTGAGCTATTGCCCAGAGTCACATGGTGCTGAGCTGAGCTGCCGCCGGAGCCGGGGATCGAACCGTGAACCCTGTGCTCTGAAGTCAGCTGCCCTGGCCGCTGCACCACACCTCTCCTCACCACAATTGATCTACGATCAGCGTATCATCAGATTCCCCTCTCTAAAGTTTCTCAGTCACTTACCACATTTGTTACTCCTTTTGGAGTCTACATGTACAAGCGGATGCCTTTTGGCTTAGCATCCGCTGCTAGTGTTTTTCAAAGGTTAATGGACCAATTGTTTACACATGTTGATGGTATCCAAGCATTCCAGGATGACATTTTAATCCATACGGCTACATTAGAATCACATTATACACTCCTAGAAAAAGTGTTACAGAAATTAGAAGCCGTTGGCATGACCGTGAATAAGAATAAGTGCAGGTTCATTACTCAAGATGTTGACTATCTAGGCCACAACATTTCAGTCTAAGGTATAAAACCTAAGTTGTCATTGCTAAATGCTATCAAGGATGCACCCAAACCGCAGGATAAAGATTCGTTAAGGGCATTCTTAGGTCTTAGCGAATATTATGCTCGCTTTGTACAGAGTTATGCTATTATTGTGCAACCACTCAGAGATTTATTAAAAAAAAAATGCTAAATATATTTGGACTGAGGAAACTCAACAGTCATTTGATTCTGTAAAGAAATTAATTCTGGAAGCACCAGCTATTAGAGCTTTTACGCATGGTCAAACCAGCATTGTAACTGTGGGTGCAAGTTCTAAGGGGTTAGGTGCTGTGTTGAGTCAAATGATTGATGGTCAGGAGTATACTGTAGCCTTCACTTCTCGGACCTTGAGCAATGCTGAAGCTAACTATAGCACTATTGAGAGGGAGGCTTTGGCGTGTTCATGGGCGGTTGAGAAGTTCAAGATGTATATTTGGGGCTCAAGATTCCAAATTTTTACTGACCACAAACCTTTAATGTACATGCTGGGTGACAGTTGTTCTAACAAAGCTTCTTCTAGACTTATCAGACATCTAGCTATATTACAAGAATTTAACTTTGATATTAAATATATTCCAGGTGGCAAAAACGTCAGGGCAGACTGTTTGTCACGCATGCCTCTGGAATGTAGTGATGTGGATGATCCTTTCAAGGACAATGATGGTGATGTTGTTTTCTCTGTGAGTGACTTGATGCTAGATAATAAATTGTCTGAAAAGTAATGGGTTGAATGCGGTATTAAGGATCTTTGTCTTGAAAGGGTGAAGAGATTTTTAGTCCATGGCTGGCCATGTGATAGAAGTATGTCTATTCAAGACAGATGTTTTTCGCAAGTTGCTTCGGAATTATCCATTGTCAATGATATTTTAGTTCGTGAGGACAAAGTTGTTCCACCTGAGGGTCTGAGAAGCAAAATTATATCTCTTGCTCATGAGGGACATTTAGGAACTTCTAGCACTGTTCGCAAGATTAAAGAAACATACTGGTGGCCTGGTATTGATGGTCAAGTTAAATCTTTTGTGGACAAATGTCCTGAGTGTTTATGTTCGGATAAACATTGGCACACATCCACTACTCCATTATGTCCAGTTGAATGGCCTGAAGGTCCCTGGCAGAAGTTAGGATTGGACTTTTCTGGTCCCTTTAACCTGCTTGGCAATGATAGTAGATTTCTGATTGTAATCATTGATTACTTTTCAAAGTGGATGTACTTTTCTTTTGTGAGGAGTTCAGATTCTATGTCGGTCATTACATTTTTACGTTTATTTTTAATTGAAGGTCTTCCTACAGAAATTGTGACTGACAATGGCACTCATTTTACCTCTAATGAATTTGAAACATTTCTGGGAGAAGTCTCTGTTAGGCATATTTTGGTACCTTTATATAGTCCGGCTTCTAATGGTCTTGTTGAGAGAGCAAACAAGTTGTTGAAGGAAGGTGTACAAACAGCTGTGGCTAATAGCTTTGATGTGTTTAAGTATGTGAGCCAAAAGGTCTGGAGTTACAATATTACACCTCATTCTAACACTGATGTTTCCCCTTATGTATTATTGAGGGGAAGGAAACCCATTTCTCTACTTAGTCCCTCTTGGTTGAAGGAGAAAGTTGGTAATGCACATTCTCATGCTGTTGATTTGCATAAAGTAAGAGAACATGTCAAACAAAAACAAGCAGTGTACAAGGAGAATTATGACAAAAGAAAACATGTTAAAGTAACTTCTCTGTCTCCAGGTGACTGGGTTCTTATTAAAAAACCTATTAAGGTATGCAAGGGACAATCTAGGTTTTCTGAACCAGTTAAAATTATTAAAGTGTCTAAAATGGCTGCTTTGTTGCAGGATCGTGGATGGTGGAATCGAAATGCTTTAATAAAGCTAACTGATGAACAAGCCAAGATTATTTATAACCGAGTTAAAACTCAATCGGATTCAAATTGGTTTGATCTTGGTGATCTCACTCATGTGCACAAGTCTGATGAGAACATGGCTTGTTCTTCTCGTTCTTTAGGGGACAGAGGTGATGTTGATGCTGCTATTTCTCGTTCCAGTAACATGGATGAAAATGCTAATCTAAAAATTAATATTGGCTCTGGTGATAGCAGACAATTGAGGAGCAGTTCTCGTATCAGATTTGCTCCTCTTCGTGCCAATGATTTTGTATATTATTAATTGTTTGATTTAACTTTCTTTTTGTTTTGCTTTTGTCATTGTTATAGAAAGGGGGGTGTGTAGAGAGTGGTATTTTAGTTTACCTTATGTCTTTTGTAAGTGATTGTATTAATAAAGTTATTTGTATCTTTAACGTGAGGTAATAAGAATGTGTTAGCTCACTACACTCTGTAATCTAGAACTCTGGTTGTGCATTATTCATTCTCTGTCTTTCCTTCAACTGGATCTGTCGTGGGTCCCTGCAACTGTAATAAAGTTTCTTACTCTTTATTACAAACCTGAAGTCTCAGCCTTCTTATTTCGCTGAGACACTTCCTACAACTCTGTGTTGAGATTGTTTAGGTGTCTACTAAGAGAATGTACAAGTAAGCCAGCCATATCAGTATTAGCAGGGACAAAGTTGTTGTGGTAAAAATTGACAATGACCAACATGGTCTTCAATTCATACATGATGTCAATAAATTGGAAGTGTGGGGAATCAAGCTAATGTGACTGACCTTTTTGTGCAAAGTAGTAGCTATTAGGGTTTGTATGCAGCCCTTGGTGGCCTCCTGTCGAATGACTAGCTAGCGTGTGGACAGAAAAAAACAATCTATATGCACCACTTCCTGGGCCCAAGTTCCTTGAAGGCACACGGTATTGTAGCCCTTTACCAGATCTAGCCAGTCATCATTCCTCACCTTGTTCAAAAGCCTCGCCATGTTCCAAAAAAGGCATTTAAATACATTATTAGGTACCAAACACAGTGTATCCATTGGTCCAATGTGCTCACCATCCAGCCGTATGATGATGTCATCAGTTAGGTAGAATGCTTGTTTAACACGATGGGTAGCACCTTCTTCTGCCCTTTGCCCATGCTCTTTTGTCATGACAGTGTTCACCTCGCCACTCGCGGGCAGTATGATCAAGTTTTCGTGAAATTCCAGCAACATAGCCTTGAGTGGCAGCCCCAAGGATGCATCTAATCTCTGACAGGTCTGTTAACTCCAAGGTGGGAAAACGGTTGTGGGTCAGAACCGAAAATGGCTGTTGTGCAAATCGTTCTGAGAAGAAGGGTGTAGGTGGTGTTAAAACATCTGGCTTGTAAAAGTATCCTGGGGTACTGCCAGAATACTATCATTTGGGAGAGGAGGCCTAGAGAGCCTTTCCAAAAGTGACAACACAGTCTCCAGTCCCCTCCTTTGTTTGTGGACCAACCCAGGATACTCTCTGTATGTTATTTATGCTCCTAAAAAGACCCTCCTCACAACTATGCTAGTTTGTGGCTTTTACTAGCCAGTGTACCACTTTGTTTTTCAGCTGTTGTGTCTCTTCCTCGCGATAATGTGATAATGTTGGTACATTCTTCAAGACTATTACCAACGGAGTGGCTTCTGGTGGTAATTGTAGGACTCTTCTGGGGGTTAATCTCGATTCTTGGGGCTTGTGGTTGTCCTTCCTGACTTTATCCGCTACTGTGTTGTTACAGTCAGCTCGTATGTGGACGTTTTCTTGGACCAGGTTCAAATTCTTGACCATTTTGTTTTGTGAGGCCAAGTCGGGGGGGTCTTCTAGCTGAATTATTATCCCGGTAGCCACTTTCCCACGACAGGTGTAACTGGTAGTGGGTTTGGTCATTAGTTTGTGTTCTAGGACCTGGGTTAGACACCGCTGTCTTTTCAGGTCTGCTGGTTATACTTGATGCAACCAAGACTTTCAATGAGGAATCAATACTGCTAAGGGTCGTCAATAAAGAGCCAAAAATTGTTTTCAAGTTCTTCCCGAGAAGACCAGCAAGTAGAGCATGCGTTGAAGTCCAGCAGGGGCCCGGCCTTGGGGGCTGGTTTGTAAAGCTTTATTCGTAGCCCCCAGCCGCTCCTCAACGCATTCTATCTCACTGTTGATTGCCCCCATTGCTGTTGTGAGGAAGCTAGTAATTGTGCCGGATAGAGGGCGGTCTTTTCTAGTGGGCATTACAGATTTTCTCTTCACCATTTTTCCTTTCCTTGAATAGGGGTAAGACTTGGGCTTGAAGGATAGATTTGTGGGTGCTGGAGCAGTGTACCCTAAAGAAGTCACACAGCCAAGCGGGATGGCCTGGTCCGGTCTCGTTCAGGCTCGTACGGGTGCAGATGGGTCCATCCTTGGCCAAGGCTTTAGCCCGGGCTCGCCCGCAAACGTCCCGCGCTGCGGGAGTGTAACTTTCCTTAAGAGGGCCTGCTGGACCAATTAGATCTGACTGGCCGCCTCCTGGCAGTAGATTGCAGTGCTGGATTCTGGTTGTGGTATTCCCCAGACAGAGTGAGGCTGTCAGCAAACAAGCAGATTATGGCACGTCACAGCCCTGTCAAGCACAGATTACCCCATAGTATGAGGAAGGGCAGAAGCAAGAGAAAGCAGTGAAGGAAAACTAGAAGGTGCCTCTTCCCCTGCACCATCCAGAGCTGAGAACAGCATTTGAGTACTCAGATAGTGTCCACCAGAATTAAAATCCCACTGGCTTTGATTGGAAGCCTGCAGGCTTGAGATAAATAATGGAAAAAAGGAGAGGGAGCCTGGATAATCAATAGGAGGGTCCTAGCAGGCACCCTTCCTTACAGTCTCAGTAATTGGATTTCCAAACTCTTGTGAATAGGCCTGCAGAGGATTTCATGAAAGAACAAAGGATCTCTGAATGTTGGTGACCTAATGGCATAGCTCTGGCTGCGAGTTTGATTATAGGACATCTGCCCCTAGTTATCAAGGAATATAAGGGGAGGGAAAGCATAGATGGTTACAAAGAACAAGCAGGGACACTGTAGCGCATAGTTACCTTATGGAGAGCACCGCTGTGATCTTGCCTTTCAGGAAGGCCTGCCCATAGACAGCCTAGCTCCAGCCATAGCATAGGTCAAATGGGCTCAGCACCAGTCCGAATCGGTCTCTTGTTGGGAGGAAAGTGGAGATTCTCATTTGCATAGGCTTGATCCATGAAGGGTAGGGAGGATCTCCACAAGTGTGTTGTTTGAAGTAAAAAAACAGGCTGCTTTTGGTAATGTACATTGATTAAAATAGACTTTTACACTCCAAAAATTTCAATGGGTGTTTTTGCAGTCATTCCCTTCTAAAATTATTATCTCCTGATCCCCTTATTTAATTTGTGTTGTTTATGCCTTTGTTTGCTCAATTATTGTTTCGTCTAAATTTGTTTGTGAATGCTACCGATTGATTTCTTCACTTTAATATTGTTTTGGGGCTACTTAAATACTTTTGGTTCTCTGAGGAAAACCCTAAATGCCTGTGCTGTAGCTACCAGTGGCACAACACGGTTTTCTACCTGAACTTGTATGCACCAAACAAGACACTAGTTTATTCACTTTGCCTGCGTTTATACCTTTCACAACTCCGGCTAATAATCCAGGGTCTCACAGCCACTCATTTCACTCTTAAATTATTGCCTGCTTCCCTGAAAATGAAAGTCTTGTTGAGAAGTCTTAATATCATAAAGAGTTCACAATCCCTTGAAGATACGGATCAGCTGGCTCCCACCAAGGCTTAAAGGAGGCCCAGTGGCTTTCATAGGTCCTGCAAGCAGATCCACTTCAGGACACATGAACTGTCCCAAAACCTTCCCTTGTAAGCCCCATCTCTTTACTCTATTCAATCACACTGATAGCTGGAGGCTTGGGCAGATCACATGAAGCTGCACCAAGGAGCTCAAAAGACACAATGCCAGCAGGAGAACCAAGTGTTCCCCAATTGATATAGGAGAGGAAACCAGAGCTCTGATTTATGAAGAAAGTAGTATATCTGCACCAGTAGTTCTACATCCACATGCTAGTACAGATTTACTACTTTTTGGAATTCTCAAACATTTCCAGAAGTATGCAAATAAAGCTGTGCAAGGCACAGCTTCCCAGACGCTCTTCTGGAACTCTCAATAGACTATTTCCACAGGCTCCTATTTGCCCTCCACAGAGCTCTACATAGCATAGAAGTCCACATAAGAGGAAAAGGGCTCCAATGAAAACCCATACTTTTTCTTTTTCTTCTCTGTGGGGGAAAAGCCCTCCTACCACACCCCCATCTATCCAATGTGGGGTTGATCACACTCTGGAGGTAGAGATACTCTGGCACCTCGCTGGAGTGAGGCTGACACCTTTTCCAGGAGGGAAAAGGGGTAAAGATAAATTTGGGAATTCCCACAAATGTATATTTGTGGATGATCCTGAATATCCAAGACAAACCATGCCTTGAAGCTCCCCATTCCCACCACTAGAGTGGGGTTTGCAAGTGTGGATTTCTCCTCATTTGTGGTGGAGAAGCTCATAAATGCATTTATGCCCATCAGGAATCCCTTTGAGAACCAGGTCCTAGATGTTTACTTTCAAAATGGTATGTCCACAATCACCATGTCTTAGTTGGTCTGCCTGACAACTTTCACCTATTTGATGTTGACTGACTTTATGACCAATACACCAACTGGCACACAGCATTGGACTGGCACCAGTGTTGTGTCTACACATGTCTTTTCATTTATGATTCCATAATGCTATCAATTCAAACCATCACCATTCTTACCCAAATATTTCAGGCAACCCTCTAGAGGGCTAGAACTATAGCTAATGGCTCCTTGGAATTTGAAGCAGGAATGATAGTTCTCAGGCATATACAGTGGTTACATCCCCCACCTGTAACGTGTTGCATCTGTCATCAAGATCATCAGTGGGGTAAGGTAAGAGGCGGACAACAATATCTGCCATGGAGATGGCTTACGAGATGTGCCAAGAGTTTTGTAAACATCCTCAGTGATGAGATGAAGGTGAAGAGCATGACAGATGATGGACAATTTGTAGTGAGTGGTTTGGATGAATGGATTGTTTCTCTTCTTTTTGATCATCACAGAGAAGCCTCCTCTTTTGTACTTAAGATATATCTGAGTGCACTCCCCCCATGCAAACCTTTTTGAAATCAAGTCCTGCTCTCTAATCCACTGTTAGAAATTGGGTATCTGGTTGGCAGAGGTATGCACCCTACCCAAGCAGGAACCACAATCCTAGTCAGGGTAAGTGTCGTACACTCTAAGGGGCCGATTCCAATCTCGGCCGGTTGGGCTCCGAATCGGATTCGGCTTTACCGGACCCGATTCAGAGGCCTTTTTCCCGACCGATTCGTACAGTCGTCCCAGCGAGCAAGTACGATGCGAGCGCACGCGAAATCGCTGACCAACTCGTTCCCGGGTCCGAACCGCTCCGACCGACTCGTACGGACACGGCTCGCACCACGCAATGGAGACGTTTCCCGACCGAGCAAGTACGATGCGCGCTTCGAACAGCCCGACCGACTCGTAGCGTCCGGCTCCAAAGAGCTGTCGGAGCCAGACTTCGGGGGCCCCTGCACGCGTAGCCGCACGAGTTGCACACAGGGGGGACCCAAGGGTCCCCCCTAAACATGCATGTACGGTGCGAGTCGCACCGACACGTACCAACTGTAGGGGCCCCCCTGTTCGCGACGTACCCATTCAGTCAATGGGAGCCCATGTACGCATTGTACGACCGGCTCGGTCGGAAACCTCTCCGGATCCGGCTCGGTCGGAGAGATTTCCGGCCCGAATCGGAATCGGCACCTAAATGTTTACCTGTGCTCACCCTCTGGTAGCCTGGCACTGAGCAGTAAGGCGAAACTAAAGAGGCAATGTGTAAAGTATTTGTGCACACACACACAGTAACACAGTGAAAACACTGCAAAAGTACTCCACACCAGTTAAGAAAAATAGTTACTATTTATCTGAGTAAAACAAGACCGATACAACAAAAATCCAGCATGCACAATTCAAGATATGAATTTTGCAAGATTAAATCAAAATGCAGTGCTTAGAAGTCAATAGCTCCGACTGGAGCTATCTGGTTGTGCTTGACCGGGGCAAATCCAAAAGTTCAGTCTGACCGCGAACGAGCACGGGCTGAATACAGGAGTCACACAGGCCCGCTGACAGTGCCTTGGATGCGTCGATGCTCGGGATGATGTGTTGAAATACAGAGGTGATGTGTCGCAGGCGATGCGTCGGTTCCAAAGTCGGGCAAAGCATTGATGCGTCAATGTCAAGAGTGCTGTGCTTCGGTTCCAAGGTGTCGATGTCGAATCGCTGGGCCAAGAGCAATGCTGTGTCGGTTAGAAGCTACGCTGACCCATGAAGATACTGAAATAAGCACTTAGAAATCAGATATATTTAATTTTTGTATAGTGTATGGACACATAAAAAAAAAGATGCCAGAATCTATGCACCTTTCCATGGATCAAATATTCTTACATGGATGTAATGAACCTAATGGCCCCAGCAGTACTAAAACTCAATTGGCCAAGCAGCGGTGGCCCCTCCATTAGGGCAGAGGGGTAAATACTCTTAATATCGAATTTTTAATATCGAAATACAATAATATCGAGTTTTGTATATTGATGATACAAAAATATCGATGTTAAATATATCGATGGTAAAAATATTGTTGGTTTTTTGGGATTAAATATCGAAGTAGTAAATATCGATGTAAAAATATTGTTTGAAAAAATATAGTTTATAAGTATTGTTAAAAATGTCGAAATTAAAAATATCGTATGTTTAAAATATCGTTTGTTAAAAATATTGTTATTTATTTTATTTAATTATTAAAAACAGTTGTTGCTAATATTATAATAGTAGTAGTAAATATGCAAGGAAAAAAATTGTAATATAATTTTTAGGAGCAGGATGTTGGGTTATTAGGGGATAAGGGTGGGGAGTGTTTTAAAAAAATTATAAATAAATTGTAAATATTTTAGAATTTTATAAAATTTTACTAAGAAATTTTGTTTTAGGAGCGGGATGTTGGGTTATTAGGGGATAAGGGTGGGGAGTGTTTTAAAAAAATTATTAATACATTGTAAATATTTTAGAATTTTATAAAATTTTACTAAGAATATTTGTTTTAGGAACGGGATGTTGGGTTATTAGGGGATAAAGGTGGGGAGTGTTTTAAAAATATTTATTTTAAAATTTAAATATTGTAGATTTTTTTCAAATTTAATTGTGAAATTTTGTTTTTGTAGCGTGATGTTGGGTTAATAGGGGATAAGTTTGGGAAGTGTTTTAGAAATTTTGATTATAAATTGTACATATTTTAGATTTTTTTTAAATTTAAATATTTAATTTTGATTTAGGAGCGGGATGATGGGTTATTAGGGGATAAGGGTGGGGAGTTTTTAAAAAAAATTGAATTTAATTTGTAAATTTTTTCAAATATATTAAATTTCTTTATGAAATTTATAATTATGAGCGGGAATTTTGTTTTGTAGCGGATAATGTTGGGAGGTGTTTAGAAAAATTATTTAGAATTTTTTATTTATGAGAATTTTATTTTATGAGTGGTGTGTTGGGTTTTGAGGGGATGATGGTGGGAGTGTTTTAATAATACATTTTTGAAAATTATTTTTAAAAAAACAATCTGTTAATTTTTGTACATTTTTAGTGGGATGTTCAGTTTTTAGGTATATGGGTAGGTAGTTTATTTTTAAAATTTTTAGAAAATCATTACTAAAATTTGAAAAATTAAAATATTGTTATTAAATGTTGTTTTAGCAGTGTGATGTAGGACTTTTGGGGATAAGGGTGGGGAGTATTTTAAAAATTTAATTTAAAATTTGTTAAAAATTTGTAAATAATTTTTTGAAAAAAATATTATTATTTATGAGTAAATTGTTCATTATTTAGGCTAAAATTGGTAGGTTTTGGTTTACATTTTTTTTAAATTTTAAAATAAATTTGAACATTTGATTATTTGTAAATAATTTTTTTATAAAGGTGTGTGAGGGAGGATTTGTAGGGGATAAGAGTTGGTTATGTTTTAAGAAATATTTCAAGTATTAATTTTAAAACTTTTAAATGACTTAATGGAAACAATTAATATATATTGTAGTAAGAAATTTGTTCATTTTGGGTTTAATGATGTGGAGTTAAAATAGAACACTTAGGAGGTCATTACGATGACTAGCGGATCGCCACCGCCCGTATGGCGGTGGCGATCCGCCCGCCATTCCCCTCCGCCCGCATGCCATTTCTCCCCCGCCACATTACGATGGCGGGGGGGGAGCCCGGCGGACGGAAAGACCGTCCGCCGGTTTTCCGCCGGTCACACAGGTGACCGGGCAGAAAAGGGCAGTAATATGGTGGCGGTGTCTGCAAGACACAGCCATCCATATTATGATGACTGCGGAGATGTGCCTTTTCATGGTGGCAACGCCGCCATGGAAAGGCATACAGTCTATTACAATGGAGGCCCGTTGCGGGCCCCTGGGGGAGGAGGGGAGTGGGGGGTACACTTGGGGGGTACCTATGGTACCCCCCTGAATTGGCATGGACAAGGTGGCAGGCACCGCGCGGTGCCTGTCACCTTGTGCATGCCAATGCACGACATGCATTCCCAGCATTGTGGCGGGCGGTGCTGTGAACACCGCCCGCCACAATGTTGGGAATAGGGGATACCACCGCCACCGTGGCAGTGGCATCCTAATACTCGCGGCAGGACCGCCGCTCCTATGGCGGACGGTCCCATTCACCGCTACGGTGGCGGGCGGACAAAGTCTGCCCGTCATCGTAATGACCTCCTTATTTTATAATTTCTGTGTCCAGCACCTTCCCTGACTTAACACTAACTGGAGTGAGAATAGTAAATTATATAACATGTGTGTTCAGCACCTTCCCTGAATTAACACTAACTGGAGTGGGAATAGTAATTTATATAGCTTCAGTGTCCAGCACCTTCCATGACTTTACACTAACTGGAGTTGGAATAGTAATTTTTATAAGTTGAGTGTCCAGCACCTTTCCTGACTTAATACTAACTGGAGTGGGAATAGTAAATTATATAACATGTGTGTTCAGCACCTTCCCTGAATTAACATTAACTGGAGCGTGAATAGTAATTTATATAGCTTCAGTGTCCAGCACCTTCCCTGATTTTACACTAACTGGAGTTGCAATAGTAAATTTTATAAGTTTAGTGTCCAGCACCTTACCTGACTTAATACTCACTGGAGTGGGAATAGTAAATTATATAGTTTTTGTGTCCAACACCTGCCCTGACTTAGTACTAACCCTAGCGGTGCTGGGAAAAAGGCATGTTGTGCATTTGCATGCACAACGTGACAGGCACCGTGCGGTACCCCCCATGTGCACCCCCCACCGCCCAAAACCCTGGGGGCCCGCAACGGGCCCCCAAAAGCAAAGACCGCATGCCTTTCCATGGCGGCAACGCCGCCATGGAAAGGCTGCTTTCCGCCACCATCCTAATATGGATGGTGGTGTCTTGCAGACACCGCCACCATGTTAGAGCCCTTTTCCGCCCGGTCCCCTGTCAGACCGGCGGAAAACCGGCGGACGGTCTTTCCGTCTGCCGGGGTCCCCCCCGCCATCGTAATATGGCGGGGGTAATGGAATGCAGGCGGTGTAAAATAGCGGGCGGATCGCCACCGCCATATGGGCGGTGGCGATCCACCCGCTATCATAATGACCCCCTTAGAGTAGAAAAAACATTTTTATTAAGGTTATATTATATAAGTAAGGAAAAATATACAAAATTAAAACATAGTTTATTTTTAGGGAAATAACATATTTTGGATATATGTTTATTCACATACATTACATTTTTGAAAAAGAATTTTTTTAACATTTTGATATTGTAGAAAATAGGTAAGTATATTTTGTAACAGCAAACATTTTTTACAATTTTTATTATGCTATTTTTGTAACATACAGTATTTTTGTTATATTTGTTTACAATTTTGTTATTGCATTTTTAACATTGACTAAATAAATGTTTGGCTTGTAAGTTAAATAATAACACATTATACATATTTTGCAAAACAACTTATGGCATTGGAATGTATTATATATTTTTGTACATGTAATATATATTTTTAATTAATATTATTAATATTTGAAATATTAATTATATTAATTAATACATTGTAAATTTTATAAACAATTATGAATTACAACAGGTAAGTTTTTAAATAAACATTGTATACATTCTTTAGCATTTTTACATAAGTATTTTATATAATACAAATTAATAAGGTGTCCATTACGATGTCGGGCGGATAAAAATCCGCCATCAACCACAGTGGCGAAAATCCGCCCGCCTACACCCTCTGAATACCGACCGAGCAATTACGATGCCGCGAACCGAAAACCGCTGGAGGCGGAAAATAAACAGAAAAAACCGCCCGCCCATGTCCGAGTCCAAATCCATCCACCCGCCACGGACGGAAAGACGCACGACAAGCCAAAACCGCCCGCCCTGACGACCTAGACACCGCCCGTCAAATTAGGATCGTACCGACATGAGCGCGGGAAATCCACAAATACACCGCCCGCCAGCGCAAACAACAGTGACGAAAATGGACACTGCGTAAGCCCTGGCGGCCACCTCCATGCACAGAAACCATCCGCTGACGAAAACAAACACACACAACATGGCTAACAAGTCCACACAGCAACCCACGCACAAAAACCCAAACACAGTACACATCCCTGAAACACCCCCCCTGGACATACAAATCAACTACAAATCCCAGAACACCAGCCACAACACACCTGAAAACAACAGACCACCATGACACACCCACATAGGTAAGTACAAAACCAGCCCCTCCACAGACCACAACCCCCTGCAACATTACAAACTGAGGACGAAAGCACACAACACAGCGAGACAGAAAGGACAGCAGCACACCACAGACACGCACCTATCACACCCATCACCACCACCACCAAACACCTGACCCACAAACCCCCTGCACATCACACACCACACACCGCACCAGCACCACAAACACCAAAACACACACCATGGCATCACACAGAATGCCCAAGTTCACTTCCACCGAGCTGACGGTCATGGTCGACGAGATCGTCAAGGTGCACCCACAAATCTATGGCAACCAGGTCCAACAGACACCACTATCCACCAGAAACCGGTTGTGGAGCAGGATCGTAGACCAGGTCAATGCAGTCGGGAACGTTCCACGCAACAGAGGAGAAATAAACAAAAGGTGGAACGACCTCAAAAGCGTGGTCAAGAAGAAGGAGAGCAAAATCGAGAGCTGGCTGCCAGGACTGGCGGAGGGAATCCCGCGCTTTTCAAGACCTTCAAGGCGTGGGAGGAGAAGGTGCGAGTGATCATACATCCGGAGATCCTCACCGGATTACCAGGGGGAGTGGAGGCTGGTAAGTACAAACAAACGTATACCAGCACACCGCTATGTACTCACATGCACCACCACCATGCCATAGCTCCCAGGGACAAACACCCCCATGTCCAGCACACAATACACAAGACATCACCCACACATGCAACAGACACTGATACACACTCAGCCCAAAGCTACCAACCAACAAAACCATGGGGGCATGTGTACAGTGAGCCAGCACCGCAACTACCACCAGGTCCCCTTGTACCCCAGATGCGCCAGAATGAGCACTCCCCACACCCACATCCATGTGTCCGCCATAGCTGCACTGACCGACAATGAACAGGTAAGTAGCCGGAACACAAAGACAGTGAGTCGGAGGGGGACAGCTGAAGTCAAACACCCACCAGGCCCCCACTACCACAGACCAGCAAGGTGGAGCACACCCCACATCCATGGGTCCGCCATAGCTGCACTGACCGACAATCAACAGGTAAGTAGCCGGAACACAAAGACAGTGAGTCGGAGGGGGGACAGCTGAAGTCAAACACCCACCAGGCCCCCACTACCACAGACCAGCAAGGTGGAGCACACCCCACATCCATGTGTCCGCCATAGCTGCACTGACCGACAATCAACAGGTAAGTAGCCGGAACACAAAGACAGTGAGTCGGAGGGGGACAGCTGAAGTCAAACACCCACCAGGCCCCCACTACCACAGACCAGCAAGGTGGAGCACACCCCACATCCATGTGTCCGCCATAGCTGCACTGACCGACAATCAACAGGTAAGTAGCCGGAACACAAAGACAGTGAGTCGGAGGGGGACAGCTGAAGTCAAACACCCACCAGGCCCCCACTACCACAGACCAGCAAGGTGGAGCACACCCCACATCCATGTGTCCGCCATAGCTGCACTGACCGACAATCAACAGGTAAGTAGCCGGAACACAAAGACAGTGAGTCGGAGGGGGACAGCTGAAGTCAAACACCCACCAGGCCCCCACTACCACAGACCAGCAAGGTGGAGCACACCCCACATCCATGTGTCCGCCATAGCTGCACTGACCGACAATCAACAGGTAAGTAGCCGGAACACAAAGACAGTGAGTCGGAGGGGGACAGCTGAAGTCAAACACCCACCAGGCCCCCACTACCACAGACCAGCAAGGTGAAGCACCCCTCCCTCCCAGTACCATGTGGCATCCATTGCATTGCGCACTCAGAAACAACCTGTAGGTGGGAAACTGTACAGGGCGGGGCGTCTGTAGGCATGAGGACTGTACTACGACTGACACATGGGACATGACACGTAGCAGAGGAACACGCAGCACTGCTCCCAGTCACAATCATGAGACCAATGTGCACACGGACATGTTCGACAGAGTCAAACCCCACATGACCTATCACAGATACAGCAACACCTAAGGAGCCACGTCTGCATGTACAAGTCCCACTGGAGCACAGACCCACACGGCAGGTACTGTGCCACCCATCACACACATCAGCAACACCATCGAAGTCCTGTCCATGTAGTCCTCACTGCCTGTCACCCACACATCGTACAACAACGCCCACGTAAGACAGACCGTACTAGAAGTAACAGCTTGGAACCACAATATTGCACACAAAGACAACCGGACCCATGAAACACACAGGCACACAATGCACATTCAACATATCATCCATCTCATCTCACAGCCACAATGTCATGATCGGATGTCATACCTAACAGCTGGCCCACATCCAGTAGACATGCAAAGATACCTGCCTATGACAAAACAAGTGCCTGCAGTGACCGAAGCGCACGTCACACTGCGAATAACGACACACATAACATAGTCAACACCCCAAGAGCACAGCACTGATGCACATGTACCAGGGCAGCGCGCACACAAAGGAATTGGCCCATCTTCAATACGACGTGTGGCACACAACAAGCACGAACTCACAACATTGCTACCAATGTGATGTCCATGAATGATAACAGTCAGCAGATATTCCGGCCATGTGAGACAGACACACACCTTTGTCCATGCACTGTCACGTTGCCAGAACACATGTCACGTTCTGCACCCATCACCCACAGCATGTACCCCAAAAGCATATCTCAACCCAAGAGCGTGTAGGGGGCTGTACCCCCTTCTGGCATCAGCGTACCTAAGCGTACCATCCCTCCCCCTAAACCATCGTTCAACCCAACATCGCCGATGGCCCTGGAGCACGCATACACACGAGCCACAAAATGTAGGAGCATAGCAACACACACCCATCGGCATTGCTAATCCGTCCCATGCCACATGTCCACATCACACAGACCCATTGCCTAGCCCACGCATACACACATCGTACATCCACACACGCCACTGGGAAACCTGTGCACGACAGTGCACGAACTGTGAATGTCAGACAACCAATACATACTTTGCTAGGTGCAACACAATGACCCATTTCATCTTCCCCACAGGTGCCGAACTGCTGGATGCTGGAGAGGGTGACAGCAGCCAGCACAGCCAGTCTGCAAGCCCCCGACCCGGACTCACGGATGTAGAGGAGCTGGACACCTCTCCGGACACGGACCACCCAGCAGGCCCATCTGGAGTGGCAGGGCACAACCGCTCCCCAGGGCCCCTCCTGCCTACCAACCCATCACCCAGGGCTGCTGACCAGTCACAGACCCCTGCTGCCACGGCCGTTGCGGCCACCACCACCGCCGCAACCACCACCACCGCCGCAACCACCACCACCACGCCATCCCTCGCCACAGCACCTGTGCAAGGGTCGGCACGGCCGTCGGGCTCCACCCCGGGAGCCAGAGCGAGGACCGTGGTGAGCAATGTGGCCAGTGGGCAGGTCGGTGGCAGCAGTACTGGTAGGAGGAGCAGGGTCAGGCCAACGCCAACTGTGCCTGGGAGCCAAGCCCTGCCGCCAATCGACAGAGTCCTTGGGGCCTATGAAGAGGCCCAAGGCGAATGGGCCAGGTCGGCAAGCGACACGCGGGAGGTCCTTGCGGTGTTGAGGTCCATGGACGCCCATATGGCCCAAATCGCGGCACTCATGGGCCAGCTGGTGGTGGGGGGGAGGGCACAAGCAAGGCCAGCAACACCACCTCCGCCACCACCTGCTGTGGCGCAGGCTCGTGCAGCCTCGCGTTCCCCTGCGTCCACAGCGAGTGAGCACTCCTCAGCCACCACCAGCGGAACATCAACACCCCCCCCTACCAAACGTGGAAGGGGCCGTCCGAAGAGGAAACAGGTGTCCAGAGAGGACTTCGCCCGCACCAAACGCCAGTGAGTCAGCCAGCCACCTTGACCACCTACTGCATTGACATGGAATACGATCCTACCCCACACTGCCATGTGAATGGCATGTGTCTGTTGGACTGTGGACATAGAACTCCATGGGTACACCTTGACCATCACGCAGCCATGACCGTCAACTCATTGTCACAGCATGCACCACATTTGTCATCACCTTGCACACAATCACATGTCACCGCTGTTAATAAATACACCTTGTTCACAATCGGCTTAATGTGTCCTGGGTTTATTCCACGATGTGCAATCGCCACCATGAGCAGAAATGCATCTGCTGTGTGGCATGTCGATGGGACAGGAGAGGCTGCAGGGACCTAGGGGTGTAAAACAGAACAAGAGTACATTCAATGAGTGTGTCACACACTCATCACACAGTACTTGTCACCAACTACAAGCAATGCACACACATCTCACAGAGCAACAGGGCACAATGCTACAGCCACTGTCAGTGGCATACCAACCTGGACATGGACCATTGACACACAGCACTCAGTGAACAAAAGGCCCCCGTAACAGAGCACACATACACCTGCACAACTACAGCTACATCAGCCGTCGTACATGGTCACTCACCGTCAAGTGAAGTAGCGGGCGATGAGCTGCTGACGCACATTCACAGCTTCATCCTCTCCACTGTCCTCTTCACTGGAGCTGTCCAGGTCTGCAGGCTGGGGCCCTGGTTGATCTCCGTCATCCACAATTAGGGGGATCTGCTTGCGGATCGCCAGATTGTGCAGCATGCAGCAAGCCACAATTATCTGGCACACCTTCTGTGGGGAGTATGCCAGTGCGCCCCCGGTGCGGTCCAGGCATCTGAACCTGGACTTGAGGAGGCCAAAGGTACGCTCAACCACACGTCTGGTCCTCCCATGTGCCTCATTGTAGCGTACATCTGCTGGGCTCCCAGGACGTCGTAATGGGCTGAGCAGCCAGGCTCCATTCGGGTAAGCAGAGTCACCTGGGTGTGAGGGACACAGAGAACCGTTGCAATTCCAACTGGACACAAGACAGCATCGCACAGCCAGCACGCTACACTACTCCACATACTCACCAACAATCCAGCCACGGTCCGGTTGCAGATTGGTCATCAGACGTGGTAGGATGCTGTTGCGCATGATGTGCGCGTCATGGGCCGATCCTGGGAATTTCGCACACACGTGTGTGATCACCATGTCCGCAAGGCACACCACTTGCACATTCAGGGAGTGCGTGTGCTTCCGGTTGCGGTAGAGGTGCTCGGTGGCCTGTGGTGCAACAAGGCCAACATGGGTGCAGTCTATTGCACCAACGACGTGGGGGATTCGTCCAAGAGCATAGAATGCACCCTTCACTGCCGCCAATTCACGAGCCCTGGGGAAGCGGATGTATCTGTTCCTGTACAGCATCATGGCTGACAGTACATCCCTGAGCACCATGCTGAACATGGGTTGGGACATCCCACCTCCACTGCCCACTGTGTGCTGGAATGACCCAGTGGCGAAGAAATGCAGTGCAGCCATCACCTTAGCCGTGGGGGTGAATGCTGTTGGATACACCCTGCGCGGACGGAGGTGGGGTTCCAACAAGGCACATAGACGATGCAGGGTGGGTCGGTCCAGACGATATTTGCGGATGACCTCAACATCCACCATGTCTGACAGCAATTGGTAGGGGCGATGAATGTTTGGTCTCCGCCTAGGAAAGATGGAAGTGTACACATGTCAAAGCAACACGCCACATGGCATATTCACATACACAGAACATAAATGACTGGGCAGGCAATTGAATGACAGAACGGCTGACAAGTAGGGACAGCACAGCCACAATACACTTACACAGGTCCCCTACCAATAGCAATGGGCAGTGACACACACCATTGCTATGAGCATGCACATGGGGAGTTAGGCATTAACAACTTGTAAGGCATGCTGATGGCAACAGACTGCATATTCGGTAAGCTGCAACACCACGGCAACATGACTAGCTGCTGTGCATCACACTGCTTCCGAGGCTGGGTGTGTAGGGCACACACCAACAACGCTATGGACACAGGCTGAGCGGCCAAAACAAGTGGGACCGGTGGCACGAGGGGATATGAGACAGTCATTGATGTCCCTACTGCACCCTAAGTACAGCACTGTACGGATCACACCTCGAGAAACATTGACAGGTGTACACATTGACAGCCCCATGCCGACACGGCTGTGTGCTTGCAACTACACATCACAAGTGACACGTAACATTGCACGTGCCAAGTGGCAGATGTACATAGTGAAAGATGGCATGTGTGTGCATATGCATATCCCATGCTCCCATGCCAATGTGTACATGATGATGTTCCTACATACATGTGGAGGCTGAGCACTGGCCGTCCCTGCCTATGCACACGGCATGTTGTGGCCCTGTCCATTGTGGACCTGCACCCACACGCAAATCATGGCCACACCTGCAGATGCATTGCGCACATCATACTGTGTGGTGCACATGGCATCAGCGGACTGTACCCGGCATGGCCCAGGCCCTTACGGCCAACTCCAATGACCCTCGCGGTTGCACCCTGCGTGTTCCACTGTGGAGGTAGGCGTCCATGGCCAGCTGGGAGCAGGCCAACGTCTGCAATTGCAGCTGCCAGACATGGTACACGAATCGCAGCAGCTTGTACCCACTGAAACGGCCCCAGGGGGCAATATGTGTGTTTGAGTGGGACAGGCATGACCACAGCTACCTGGCACTGCAGCCTGGCACCCCTCGACGACAGCTGCTGCTGCCACCACTACACCTACACGTGGATGACGCTGAGGACATGTCCAGGTCCACTCACTAGCGAGGAGCCGGAGAACCTGGATTCCGTGCTCCACGCACACTGCACATGGCTATTCCTTGCGAAAGTTGTGTGTGAGAGACAACTGCAGTGGGTGTGGGTGTGCATGTGGGGGACACACATGTCGTTGCTCCTCAGCACTATGAGTCAGAGCCTGTGGAGTACAGACATGCACTGCACACCATGCTGGCCGCAGGTGGCATGGGTATGTGAGCTCTCGGGCGCTTTGACCTGTCTGTCCCACCCGAGTGGTGGTACATGGCAACTTCATGTCAGACATCCAGTGACACAGACAATTGGCAATGCAGGTCTCAGTGCACCTGTCGGTCGTGTGGAAGTCAGGCTGGGGCCATGCTGCCCTTCTCAGTCCCAGCAGGCCTGGCCTGCACATTGACTGCACAATGCCAGTAGGTGCCGACACAGACTGCCTAGTGGGTTACATGTGTCTCCTGTTCAGGACCCCCCGGATGAGCGCTTACTCTGCACTGTCGATTGGACACACCATGACTCGTGATAGGGATGTGTGTGAGGGATAGTGGCACTGAATGTGACCTTCGTTGCGGGGTGGGCCATGCACAGGGCGAGTACGCTGATGGTTGCGCAGTGTTGGTCACAGTGGGTACACCCACACAGATGTGTTGCCTTGTGATCTGTTTCTAGGTCAGCCTGACAATGGACAGTAGATGTGGGCAGGCTACACATTGCTCGATGTGCTGTCTATGTGCATGTGCATTCACACCAGGCACAACTGCCCCTGCACATGTGACCCCTGCTGCACTCAGTGCTGGGTCTGTTGAGCTGATGCACCGTCTGTGCGTGGGGCAGACAGCTCTGCTCACTTCCGTCATTGCCCATGACATCACTTTGCCGCAGGTGACATGGTTCATGGAGGGCCCACATGTACGCGTGGGTGGACTACACAAGACTGTCCAATGGTTGTCACCCCCAGTCAGTGCTTCGAATGGGAAGTATGTGGTGCTGGTACTCATTACGCTGTGTCGGGTGTGCGGGGCTAGGTGCGGGGCTACATGCAAGACATGGGTAGGTCATCGGCTTATCTACTAGTTGCAATACACACGAGACATGTCTTTTTCTGACCACATCAGGGGCATTCCTTAAACTAACTGGAAGTCAAACAGTTATCTTTTACACTGTCCTCATGGCCTCCCCTCGCTCACACCAATATGCATTTGCACATGAGAAGCTAGCGCATGCACAAGCAGCTCCAAACTCGCCCCAGAGAGGCCAAGGAGTGTATGTGTGGGTCCATTTGTACATGTGGTCTGTCTCACGGTATGATTAGTGGCGTGACGCCGTCCACATGCGTGGTGCCCCGACTCGAGACCCGGGCAACATTGACAATGCATGACAGGCTCCGCAGTCCGGATACACCACCTGCAACACACAGAGGCTGTAGCTGCCCTAGCGGGCCAGTCCGCGTCCAACTGGAGCTCATGGCCCCACACATTCACTCTTTGGCCTCTCTGGAGCGAGCTTGGAGCTGCTTGTGCACGCGCTGGCTTCTCTGTTGCAATGGCATGTAACGTGTGTGGGTGTATTGTCAATGGGTGGGATGGTGCGAGCCACCTTCCGTGACGTCACTGCTGCTTGTGATATGTGCGTCCCCCCACTACTTCCATTTGACTTGTGCCATACTACACATTGTGGATGTGTTGCCTGCGTGATGTGACAAGGATGAGCGCGCCATGTCCTCTCACCCACCATGCTCAACTGCCATCCCGTGCCCTGGATTGCCTGTGCAAGTGGACAATGTTGGGGATGCACCAGGTCGACAGGGGATGTGAGTGCCTTGGCAAGGGCCTGGCGGACGCGCAGCAGTATCCGGCATGTCCACGGAGGGTGGGCTGACGTCTACACTTGATGCGGCATTGTTCGTGTGCCCGCCTGTTGTGCACACACGAGTTCACATTCGTCACCAGACAGGTGGTCTTTACAGATTCCCAGGAGTGCGCCAATGTACTGGTCCTGAGTCCTACCAACACAGCGTGTATCAACATTGCATGTGCGCACCTACCCGTCACACCAACCCACCTGAGCCATGCGTAACTCCCGCTTCACATGACACATGTGTGTCTTCCACAGTTGTGCTACTCATTTGCGTTGACATCCAATGACAGTGGACTACATGGTCATCTCACGACTGCCGTGTACTTCACACACTCTCATCCTCTCTCATTCGTACTTGTGAAATGAATCAGCAGAGACACATTGTTGCTTCAAGCCATGTATTGGGACTAATGTCCTCTGTGATGCAGTATAGTGAACACTACTGGCAGCGAAGTGCATGTGGAGGATATACTCAGCATGATTACACATAGCATAGGGTGTAGGGGTACAGTGATTAGTTGTTGGCTGTGGGATGTGGGCTTCAGAGTTACAACTGCTAAGCCGTTGGTGTGCTAATGTACATTTGCTGATTACTGTGGTGCTGCTGACTGACACAGACAGTATACATTTAGCCTACCAGTCCGCTTGTCATCATGGGCACAGTGCATCTCAGTTCCATGTTACAGGTTTGCTGCTATGGTTACTCATACACACGTGCGTGGAGGTGACATCAGGGCATGGGCTTACGTGCATGCTAAGGCGTCCCACTTGTTGTTGCGATGTGGTGGGTACTGGCCATGTCACAGTCACTGGGCTCATGTTGTTGGTGGATGCACTTGGTGTCCATGCAAAGGTCCTGGCACGGACGTTCAGTGGGAGGTGTGGTGACAGCTCTCACATACTACAGCAGGACGATTGCTGTCCACTGACCGGTGCATATGTTCATGGGCGCAGGATCCATATCATGGCATGGTTGTACGTGCAGTTCTGTCCATGTGGTTGCCATACACAAATCCCATGCCTCTGCCTCCCCCTGTTCATGCAGAGTTACTGGATGTGATGAGGTACAGGGTGCATTTCCCAAATAGTATCAGATGTCATGGCAGTGTAGTTGTTGTTGTGGTGTCAGTTGCAGGTTGCATGGTGTAGTAGTTGTACTGGTAACTGCCTAGTCCGTGCGTAAGCCAAGCATGGGTACGGTGTGGGACATCATTGCTCAATTGGGGGTCTGGCGACGGGGCCCGACGAATTGACAGGTTGTCAGGAATGCAATACCTTCCAGCAGGGCTTCCATGGCATTGGTGGTGGACATGGTTGCCATCCAATGTAGCGGATGGTGGCTGTCAAGGTGTTGTTCGTGAGTTGTCCCTTGTAGGAGCATGATGGGACATGTTGGATGGCATTCGATGTAACTGTAATCCATTATCCGTCGTGTGGAGGCACAGTGGTCCCATTGCAGTCTGGGTCCGATAGTCGCCACATACGCCATGCCCCCATAGGCTGAACAGGCCCTGTCGTGGGCGTCCAGGGGGTGGAATAGTTGTAGCAGGTCCGCCCTTGGACATGCCGGGTTGGAGAGACATAACTCCACAGGATAGTAGAAGGGACACCTCCGACAGTAGAAGACGGGGATGACGCAGCTGAACAATGCGATGCGGTAAGTTAGTCGGTAACTTACGTTCAGCAAGGCCAGATTGTCACATCCCAATATCTGTATCAGGTTATGTTTGTACAGCTTGATCTGTCCGGCGTAGTTGGGTAGGTGTGGTGCAAGTGCCATTTTGCTGCAGGGCGCTGTGGTGGCGTGCTCCGGCTGTCTGTGCAGTCTGCAGAGTGCAACCTCCGATGTTGCTGGGAATTCTGTAATGGTCGTAGGGAGGCAGGACTTGTGTTATGTTGGCTTGTGCGGAGGACACGGGCCCTCATCCCACATGCTTCTCTGAATGGTCAAGGTCAGTGGTGTCTGACTCCTTCAAGATAACTTGCATGTGAACCACATGGGGGAGTGTTATCATTTCTTCTTTCCGTTGTGAATGTTCTTTGGTGTTATGCGCTATCTGCCCTGTGGCCGCTTCCCTCTGCATGCCTGTGTTGGGCTTTGTTTGGTGCAATGACTGTTTTCTCCGGCTTGTTTAGTCGGGATGTGGTTTCACAGTGGGAATGGAAGGTCATTCGGTGCTGTCTCCTCTCCCGTGTGTGGGCAGCAGGCTGCGTTTCCGCTGTACGTTGGGCCTTGTGTTATAATTGGTCCCACCTGTTGTCTGTCCCCGGTATCTTTGATGTTACGTATTGCATGTCTTGTTATTGGGTGCAGGGTGGCACCGGTGTTTCTGTGTGGTACTGGCGTACCTTTTCCCGACGGGGTCCATATTCTGATGGGTGATGTTGCCTCCGCTGTGTGCTTCGCCGTGTTTTGCACACAGGGGTGTGTCCTAATGTGGCGTGACGTCACTGACATGTTCGGGTCAGTTGTGTGACGTCAGGTTGGCAACAGTGAATTGCCGGTTGGGGACATGACTGTGGCAGGGCTGTCACGTGACATGTGCGTTCTGGGTGGTGCTGGTGTGTGTGGTGTTTGGTTGTGACCCTGTGTTGTTTGTGTGCGGCGCATGCATTGCGCTGCCGTTGGCCTCTGCGTTGTGCGCATGTGTGGGTGCAGTGGTGGATGTGTCGTGTCCACGCAGGGGTGTCGGGGTGGGGGCCATATACAGTTTTCCCGCCCTTGCACTGTGTGCGCTGTTTGCGTGCCCCTGTTGTGTGTCTGCCTACCTGCGTCGCCGCGGTGCGTTGACTCCTGGGTGCTGCATCAGGTAGAGCATGGGGAGGGCCTGCAGTGCTGGATTCATGCTCGGGGGTCCGCCTCTTTGATATCCGTACTGTGAGTTCGGTTTTCCGCCTTGCTTTCACGTGCGGTGTCTCTTAGCCGGAGGAACTGTTTGGTTCTGGCATCGTAATTTGTACGCCGGGCGGTACGTGATTTCGTCGGGCGTTGTGTCTCCATTGAGCCGCGCCGCTCCGTGAACGGGCGCACATTGATGTCGGACGGCGTCGCTGGCGTACGGGCGGTGTTTGGCTGTCTTTTCGCATCCTAATTGGGCGGGCGTGTGTGCTGTGGCGGGCGGACGGTAACTGGTGCTTTTTGCATCCGCCAGCACGGCGGTGGTGCTTCCGCCCGCCATCCTAATGGGCCCCCAAGTAATTATAATAATTTTTAATATGTTTTATATTAATTATTATTATGATTTTACAATGCAGAAAAAATATTAATTTATTTTTAACATATTCTGGTAATTTTGTAACATTTTAAAAAAATATATAAGTTGTACATTTGTCACTGTATGGTATGTTTACTAATTATTTTCTATGTATATTATTATTTAGGTAGCCATTTTAGTTTTACAGGTACTATTTTGTAACCGCTTACTGTTGTTTTGGGTTATTTCACAAGGGGAGAAGCTCGTGGTTAGATGCTGCGTTGCGTGGAGGAAGGTAAGTGTAATTTTCTTTAATAAACTATGTTTTAAGTTGTATTTACATGTAGTTATGTGGTAGGTAGTATGTGTAGTGTTAGGTGGTTGTGTTTTTGGTATGTTTTAGGTGTTTGGTATGTTTTAGCGAGATGTCGTGAATTTGTGTTTGAGGCCTAGTGGAGCGAGGGTAGGATATGTATAGAGATATGTGAAAATGGTAGTTAAAGTGTTTATAGATATGATGTATTTAGTGTATGTGTATGTTTGTGTGGGTGGGTATGTTTATTTTCGTTTTTACAGGTATCGGTATCGGAATCGCGTTTTGGAGAAGATAGTGTTTTTTTTTATTAAGAAGTGTGTATTAGTATTTTATACTAATATTTATTTAACACTTTCTTAATTTTTCGGTTGTTCCTGGAGCGTTTCTTTTTAAAAAAAATATTTTCGGGGTTTTTATGGTTTATCCCTTTGGATTTTTCGAGCCTGGATTTATAATTGGGAACAGTTGTATTTTTGCATTTTTTTGGGGGTTATTTTCCACTTTTATTTGAATGAAGGAGATACCTGGATGGATTACTGGTGTTTGGATTACGTTCTCTTCAGCTACAAAAACGTAAGTAATTTATTTAATAATTGTGGGAGGGTAATGTTAAGTATAATATGTTATAATTGTTGTATTTTTTGTAAAATATAATTAATATGTCAATATATATTTGTATTATTAGTTTATATATATATGGCAAACTATTTATATTTTGCAAAGTGAGGAAAGTTTATATGTACAGTTGCAGTTTGTGTAATGTAAAAAATAATTTTTACATTATTTTAGATTAGTAAATTAAAGTATCGTTTTTGCTATTAGTGAAAGGTATTCAAGGCCTCTTGTAGTTGGGTACAGTGTTACTTGACTTTGTAGTAAGTTGTACATTTTTTTTGTTTGCTTAGTTAGTTTAGGGCCTATTTGGGTCACAGATTGTCCCATTCTAAGTTCCTGATAACTTTGGGGCCCATTATGATAACGGGCGGATCGCCACTTCCCGGATGGCGGTGGCGATCCGCCCGCTATTTCCCTCCGCCCGCCACACATTTTCCCCCCGCCATATTACTATGGCGGGGGGGACCCCGGCGGACGGAAAAACCGTACGCCGCCTTTCCGCCGGTCGGCTCGTCGGACCGCCGGCAGGCAGCATTATATGGTGGCGGTGTCTGCAAGACACCGCCATCCATATTACGATGCTGGCGGAGGTGTGCCTTTCCATGGCGGCGTTGCCGCCATGGAAAGGCATACGGTAATTGCAATTGGGGGCCTGTTGCGGGCCCCCAGGGTGTTGGGGGTGTGGGGGGTGCACATGGCCCTGCATTTGAATGCTCAAGGTGGCAGGCACCGCACGGTGCCTGTCACCCTGTGCATGCAAATGCACGACATGCATTTCCAGCATTGTGGCGGGCGGTGCTGTGAGCACCGCCCGCCACAATGCTGAGTATGAGGGATGCCACAGCCGCGGTGGCATCCTAATTGCAGGTGTGGGACCGCCGCACCCCTGGCGGACGGTCCCGCATTCCGTTACGGTGGCGGGCGGACTTTGTCCGCCCGCCATCGTAATGGACCCCTTTGTTCTTTTTGGAGGGCTTTGAGTCGTTTATGTAGGGTAGGTATTCCTCTCCCTGTTGTTGATTGGAAGGCATTATGCCATCCTTCAACAGCATTGTTGGTTTTGGCTTCTTTGTTTAGTGTACTCAAGTACACATTCCACCATGGAATGTGGAATTTGGGTAGTCTTCTGTGGCCTGATCAGTGAAGTCTTCCCACCCAGGTATCTTCGAAGTAATCTAACAGTGGGCTTAGTTTTTCTTCATGTGTTTTATAGTAGGGGCTTTCTATGAGGAGGTTATAGTGTTCTGCTACGTCAGTTATTGGGACATGGGCCAGTGCTATTAATTTTTTTACTTGGTAGGCAAAACTGCTGTTAGTTGCATATTCTACACTTAGGGTTGACTTTTGCAGATGTCTCCATGGACACTGATTAAAGTGGTAGTAGCAGCAACCTTGTATTGCTGTATGTGGGTAGGTTTTTAGCATACTATTAATCATGGCTTGCTCAAAATCAATGCTAATTTTTTGAGGGAAATAGTTATTGGTTTTATCTTTTACTTGGTTTAGAATTTCTAAGTAGGTAGTTTGTTGTTTATTGGGAAGTAGGGTATAGATGAATGGAATATTCGTATTTTGAAAAAAAACATGTATTATGTACATTTGGTAAAATGGTTTTGGACAAATTTTGAATGTTCCATCCATCATCCAGTTGTGACATTGCTGTAATTTAATTAAATTGTTTGCAGTAGCAAACATGATTATTCTTTTTTGTGGGTTCATAAATGGTTCATTACTGTGTGTTATAGTTAGTTTTCTCCTGAAAAGTTTTAGGTGCAGGTGGAGTTTTTGTAGTGGCTTTCTTTTGTCTAGCTATGGTTCTTTTTAAACAATCAATAGAGGGTAATTGGCTAGATGCATGGTGGGGTATTCTTAGTAACTGCTGTTTTAGGATTTCGGTGGTAGGTCTATCTGTGCTAGTGCTAGCTTCTTTTATTGTATCTAGAGCATCTCTTACTTCAATCTCAGTTACATTTGGGGGTGATTATGTTCTTTTACATTTACAACAGTTGTTTCCTGTGTAATAGCTCTTCCATAGCATTTATTTGAATAATATTTACTGCATTTCCAAAATACTTTTAAACTGGTTTGTTTTTCTTGTGTGTATACATAACCCATATAACACAATAACATTTTTCCTTTTTGCGACGTAATAAATTGGGCGCCTTCAGTCATGGTGGTGTTTTTAGTTCTAAGGGAAATATTTATAAAAATTAATTGAAATATTCAAGTCTATTTTTTAGAGAAATATATATAGATTTGTTTGCATATACTTACAATGTTGCTTTTGATGTTTGCAGAAATTTTCTTGAATATTTTCCAACTTCAGTTGTTGTTTTCTTGATGATGTATCTGTTGGGGGAAAAATGTAATATTAATATTTTTGTTCTAATGTTTTGTAGGTGATAGGGACATTCTGGCTAAGTGGTTTTTTGGCTGGGGATTTTAGGGAGACTTTTAGTTTAATTTTGTAATATACTTACTTTGTTGTATGTTTAATGTTGATGAAGTCGAAGTAGTTTTTGGTTCTTTTTTGAAGGTATCTGTTGAGGAGATATAAGTTTAAGAAAAATATATTAGTGTATTATATATTTAGATATTTTTTGGTGAAGAGTATAGGTAGTTTGCAATTTTATAAGCAGTTTTACTTACTTGGTGCAGTAGCAAAGATGTTTTCTGTAATGGGAATCTGTGTTCTGGAAGTAATCCGGCAGAGTCTCCTCTTCTTTTTTCGTGTAGAGTTGTAGTGTATATTAAAGGTAAAATGTTGTTGTTTATATAGTGTTTGTGTAATTGATAGAGTAATTTCATTGGTGTATGTTATTAGTGTGAGGTTTTTATTCGTTGTTGTTGGTTACTTTTTTCTTTTTTGGCAGTTGTATTCCATATATGGAAAACGCTAATTAAGAAGTTGTTAGTGTTAAATATTTTTTTTTCAGATTTGTGTGGTTATATATATTTAAAATTGAATATAATGTTAAATGTTGTATGTGTTACTGTTAATATTATTGTTTATAAGGCATATATAAATATTATGTGTTCTGTTTAATATTTTTATGTATTTATGTGTTATAATTATATTTGTATGTAGTTTGTAAATGTGTCTTGAGCTTTTATATTGTGAAAATATAATTTTGGTGTGAAGATATTTAGGTGTCTATGGTGTCCATTACGATACCGGGCGGTAAAAAATCCGCCATCTACCATAGCGTTAGAAATCCGCCCGCCCACACCGTCTGAATACCGACCGAGCAATTACGATGGCGCGAGCCGCAAACCGCCGGCGGCGGAAAATACACAAAAAATACCGCCCGCCCATGTCCGAATCCAAGTCCATCCGCCCGCCACGGACGGAAATACGCACGACAACCCAAAACCGCCCGCCCTGACGACCGAGATACCGGCCGTGAAATTAGGATCGCACCGACATGAGCGCGGTAAATCCACAAATACACCGCCCGCCAGCGTAAACAACAGTGACGGAAATGGACACGGCGGAAGCTCAGGCGGCCACGTCCCTGCACAGAAATCATCCGCGGACAAAAACAAACACACACAACATGGCCAACAAGTCCACACAGCAACCCACGCACAAATACCCAAACACAGTACACATCCCGAAAACACATCCCCCCTGGACAAACAAATAAACTACAAATCCCAGAACACCAGCCACAACACACCTGAAAACAACAGACCATCATGACACACCCACATAGGTAAGTACAAAAGCAGCTCCTTCACAGACCACAATCCCTTGCAACACTACAAACTGAGGACGAAAGCACAGAACACAGCGAGACAGAAAGGACAGCAGCACACCACAGACACGCACCCATCACACCCATCACCACCACCACCAAACACCTGACCCACAAACCCCCTGCACATCACACACCACACACCGCACCAGCACCACAAACACCAAAACACACACCATGGCATCACACAGAATGCCCAAGTTCACTTCCACTGAGCTGACGGTCATGGTCGACGAGATCGTCAAGGTGCACCCACAAATCTATGGCAACCAGGTCCAACAGACACCACTATCCACCAGAAACCGGTTGTGGAGCAGGATCGTAGACCAGGTCAATGCAGTCGGGAACGTGCCACGCAACAGAGGCGAAATCAACAAAAGGTGGAACGACCTGAAAAGCGTGGTCAAGAAGAAGGAGGCCAAAAATCAGCAGCTGGCTGCCAGGACTGGCGGAGGTAATCCCGCGCTATTCAAGACCTTCAAGGCGTGGGAGGAGAAGGTGCGAGTCATCATACATCCGGAGATCCTCACCGGATTACCAGGGGAGTCGAGGCTGGTAAGTACAAACAAACGTATACCAGCACACCGCTATGTACTCACATGCACTACCACTATGCCATAGCTCCGAGGGACAAACACCCCCATGTCCAGTACACAATACACAAGACATCACTCACTCATGCAACAGACACTCACACACACAGCCCAAACCTACCAACTGACATAACCATGGGGGCATGTGTACAGTCAGCCAGCACCGCAACTCCCACCAGGTCCCCTCGTACTCCAGAAGCGCCAGAAGGAGCACTCCCCACACCCATGTGTCAGCCATAGCTGCACTAACCGACAAGTAACAGGTAAGGAGCCGCAACACAAAGGCAGTGGGTCGGAGGGGGACAGCTGAAGTACAACAGCCACCAGGCCCCCAGTCCCACAGCGCAGCAAGGTGGAGCACCCCCCACACCCATGCGTCAGCCACTGCAGTGCACACCTGCATCCGACAGGTAGACATCTCACCCCACATGCAGGGGTTCCTGTGGGTGTCAGGCCATCACCACAACTCACAACACCGCCCCCACTCCCACAGACCAGCAACATGGAGCACCCCTCCCGCCCATAACCATGTGGCATCCATTGCATTGCGCACTCAAAAACAACCTGTAGGTGGGAGACAGTACAGGGCGGGGTGTCTGTAGGCATGAGGACAGTATTACGACTGACACATGGGACATGTCACGTAGCAGAGGAACACGCAGCACTGCTCCCTGTCACAATCATGTGACCAATGTGCACACGGACATGTATCACAGAGTCATACCCCACATGACCCATCACAGATACAGCAACACCTAAGGAGCCACGTCTGCATGCACAAGTCCCACTGGAGTACAGACCCACACGGCAGGCACTGTGCCACCCATCACACACATCAGCAACACCATCGAAGTCTTGTCCATGTAGTCCTCACTGCCTGTCACCCACACATCGTACAACAACGCCCATGTAAGACAAACCTTACTAGAAGTAACAGCGTGGAACCACAATATTGCACACAAACACCACTGGACCCATGAAACACACAGGCACACAATGCACATTCAACATATCATCCATCTCATCTGTCAGCCCCAGTGTCATGGAAGGTATGTCATCCGAACAGCTGGCCCTCATACAGCAGTCATGCAGAGATACCTGCCCATGACAAATCATGTGCCTGCAGTGACTGAAGCGCACGTCACACTGTGAGTAACAACACACATAATATAGTCAACACCCCAAGAGCACTGCATTGATGCACATGTTCGAGGGCAGCACGCACACCAAGGATTTTGCCCATCTGCAATACGTCGTGTGGCACACAACAAGCACGAACTCACAACAATGCCACCAATGTAATGTCCACAAATGATGACAGTCAGCAGATATGCCGGGTATGTTAGACAGACACACACCTTTGTCTATGCACTGTCATGTTGCCAGAACACATGTCACGTTCTGCACCCATGACTCACAGTATGTACCCCAAAACCATATTTCAACCCAAAAGCGTTGAGGGGGCTGTACCCCCTTTAGCCATCTGCGTTTCTAAGCGTTCCATTTGAACCCCAAAACCATATTTCAACCCAAAAGCGTTGAGGGGGCTGTGCCCCCTTTAGCCATCTGCGTTTCTAAGCGTTCCATTTGAACCCCAAAACCATAGTTCAACCCAAAAGCGTTGAGGGGCTGTGCCCCCTTTTGCCATCTGCGTTTCTAAGCGTTCCATTTGAACCCCAAAACCATAGTTCAACCCAAAAGCGTTGAGGGGGCTGTACCCCCTTTTGCCATCTGCGTTTCTAAGCGTTCCATTTGAACCCCAAAACCATAGTTCAACCCAAAAGCGTTGAGGGGGCTGTACCCCCTTTTGCCATCTGCGTTTCTAAGCGTTCCATTTGAACCCCAAAACCATAGTTCAACCCACCATCGTCGATGGGTCTGGAGCCCGCATACACCCGAGCCACAAAATGTAGGAGCATAGCAACACACACCCATCGGCATTGCTAATCCGTCCCATGCCACATGTCCACATCACACAGTACCATTGCCTAGCCCACGCATACACACATCGTACATCCACACACACGCCCCTGGGAAACCTGTGCACGACAGTGCACGAACTGTGAATGTCAGACAACCAATACATACTTTGCTAGGTGCAACACAATGACCTATCACATTCTCCCCACAGGTGCCGAACAGCTGGATGCTGGAGAGGGAGACAGCAGCCAGCACAGCCAGCCCGCAAGCCCCCGACCCGGACTCACGGATGTAGAAGACCTGGACACCTCTTCGGACGAGGACCACCCACCAGGCCCGTCTGGAGTGGCAGGGCCCAACCGCTCCCCAGGGCCCCTCCTACCCACCAACACATCACCCAGGGCTGCTGACCAGTCACAGACCCCTGCTGCCACGGTCGTTGCGGCCACCACCACCGCCGCAACAACCACCACCACCACCACCACGCCATCCCTGGCCACAGCACCTGCGCAAGGGGTGGCACGCCCGTCGTGCTCGACCCTGGGAGCCAGACAGAGGACCGTGGTGACCAATGTGGCGAGTGGGCCGGTCGGTGGCAGCAGTACCGGTGGGAGGAGCAGGGTCAGGCCAACGCCATCTGAGCCTGGGAGCCAAGCCCTGCCGCAAATCTCAAGAGTCCTTGGGGCCTATGAAGAGGCCCAAGGACAATGGGCCAGGTCGGCTGCCGACACGCGGGAGGTCCTTGGGGTGTTGAGGTCCATGGACGCCCATATGGGCCAATTCGTGACCCGTATGGACCGACTTGTGGACCTCATGGGCCAGCTGGTGGTGGGGGGAGGGCCCAAGCAAGGCCAGCCACACCACCGCCGCCACCACGTGCTGTGGCGCAGGCTCGTGCAACATCTAGTTCCCCTGCGTCCACAGCGAGTGAGCAGTCCTCAGCCACCACCAGCAGCCCACCAACACAACCCCCCTACCAAACGTGGAAGGGGCCGTCCGAAGAGGAAACAGGTGTCCAGAGAGGACTTCGCACGCACCAAACGCCAGTGAGTCAGCCAGCCACCCTGACCACCTACTGCACTGACTTGGACTACGATCCTACCCCACACTGCCATGTGAATGGCATGTGTCTGTTGGACTGTGGACATAGAACTTCATGGGTACACCTTGACCATCACGCAGCCATGGCCGTCAAATCATTGTCACAGCATGCACCACTTTTGTCATCACCTTGCACACAATCACATGTCACCGCTGTAAATAAATACACCTTGATCACAATCTGCATTATGTGTCCTGGGTTTATTCAACGATGTGCAATCGCCACCATGAGCAGAAATGCATCTGCTGTGTGGTATGTCGATGGGACAGGAGAGGCTGTAGGGACCTAGTGGTGAAAAACAGAACAAGAGTACAGTCAATGAGTGTGTCACACACTCATCACACAGTACTTGTCACCAACTACAAGCAATGTACACACATCTCACACAGCAACAGGGCACAATGCAACAGCCACTGTCAGTGGCATACTAACCTGGACATGGACCATTGACACACAGCACTCAGTGAACAAAAGGCCTCCGTGACAGAGCACACATACACCTGCACAACTACAGCTACATCAGCCGTCGTACATGGACACTCACCGTCAAGTGAAGTAGCGGGCGATGAGCTGCTGACGCACATTCACAGCTCCCTCCTCCCCACTGTCCTCTTCACTCGACCCGTCCTGGTCTGCAGGCTGGGGCCCTGGTTGATCTCCGTCATCCACAATTAGGGGGATCTGCTTGCGAATAGCCAGATTGTGCAGCATGCAGCAAGCCACTACTATCTGGCACACCTTCTGTGGGGAGTACGCCAGTGCGCCCCCTGTGCGGTCCAGGCATCTGAACCTGGACTTGAGGAGGCCAAAGGTCCGCTCAACCACACGTCTGGTCCTCCCATGTGCCTCATTGTAGCGGACATCAGCTGGGGTACGAGGATGTCGTAATGGGCTGAGCAGCCAGGGCCCATTCGGGTAAGCAGAGTCACCTGGGTGTGAGGGACACAGAGAATCGTTGCAATTCCAACTGGACACAATACAGCATCGCACAGCCAGCACGCTACACTACTCCACATACTCACCAACAATCCAAGCACGGTCCCGTTGCAGATTGGTCATCAGACGTGGTAGGATGCTGTTGCGCATGATGTGCGCGTCATGTGCCGATCCTGGAAACTTCGCACACACGTGTGAAATGACCATGTCCGCAAGGCACACCACTTGCACATTCAGGGAGTGGGTGTGCTTCCTATTGCGGTAGAGGTGCTCAGTGGCCTGTGGTGCAACAAGGCCAACATGGGTGCAATCTATTGCACCAACAACGTGGGGGATCCGTCCAAGGGCATAGAAATCACCCTTCACTGCCGCCAATTCACGAGCCCTGGGGAATCGTATGTACCTGTTCCTGTACAGCATCATAGCTGACAGTACATCCCTCAGCACCATGCAGAACATGGGCTGGGACATCCCACCTCCACTGCCCACTGTGTGTTGGAATGACCCACTGGCGAAGAAATGCAGTGCAGCCATCACCTTAGCCGTGGGGGTAAATGCAGTAGGATACACCCTGCGAGGACGGAGGTGGGGTTCCAACAAGGCACATAGGCGATGCAGGGTGGGTCGGTCCAGACGGAACTTCCGGATCACCTCCACATCCTCCATGTTTGACAGCAATTGGTAGGGGCGATGTATGTTTGGCCTCCTCCTAGGAAAGATGGAAGTGGACACATGTCAAAGCAACACGCCACAGGGCATTTACACATACACAAATCAGAACTGACTGACCAAGCAATTGAATCACAGAACAGCTGACAAGTAGGGACAGCACAGCCACAATACACATACACAGGTCCCCTACCAATAGCAATGGGCAGTGACACACACCATTGCTATGAGCATGCACATGGGGAGTTAGGCCTTAACAACTTGTAAGGCATGCTGATGGAAACAGACTGCATATTCGGAAAGCTGCAACACCACGGCAACATGACTAGCTGCTGTGCATCACACTGCTTCCGAGGCTGGGTGTGTAGGGCACACACCAACAACGCTATGGACACAGGCTGAGCGGCCAAAACAAGTGGGACCTGTGGCACGAGGGGATATGAGACAGTCATTGATGTCCCTACTGCACCCTATGTACAGCACTGTACGGATCACACCTCCAGAAACATTGACAGGTGTACACATTGACAGCTCCATGCCAACACGGCTGTGTGATTGCAAATACACATCACAAGTGACACGTAACGTCGCACGTGCCAAGTGGCAGATGTACATAGTGAAAGATGGCATGTGTGTGCATATGCATATCCCATGCTCCCATGCCAATGTGTACATGATGATATGCCAACAGACATGTGGAGGCTGGCCACTGGCCGTCCCTGCCTATGCACACAGCATGTTGTGGCCCCGTCCATTGTGGACCTGCACCCACACACAAATCATGGCCACACCTGCAGATGCATTGCGCACATTAAACTGTGTGGTGCACATGGCATCAGCGGACTGTACCCGCCATGGGCCAGGCCCTTACGGCCAACTCCAATGACCCTCGCGGTTGCACCCTGCGTGTTCCACCATGGAGGTAAGCGTCCCGGGCCAGCTGGGAGCAGGCCATCGTCTGCAATTGAAGCTGGCAGACATGGTACACAAATTGCAGCAGCTTGGACCCACTGAAACTGCCCCAGGGGGCTATGTGAGTGTGTGAGTGAGACCGGCATTACCACAGCTACCTGGGACTGCAGCCTGGCACCCCTCAACAACACCTGCTGCTGCCACCTCTCCACCTACACGTGGATGACGCTGAGGATATGTCCAGGTCCACTCACCAGCGAGGAGCTGGAGATCCTGGATTCCGAGCTCCACGCACACTGCACATGGCTATTCCTTGCGAAAGTTGTGTGTGAGAGACAACTGCAGTGTGTGTGGGAGTGCATGTGGGGGTCACACATGTCGTTGATCCGCAGCACTATGAGTCAGAGCCTGTGGTGTTCAAACATGCACTGCTCACCATGCTGACTGCAGGTGGCAGTGGTATGTGAGCTCTCGGGCGCTTTGACATGTCTGTCCCTCCCGAGTGGTGGTACATGGCAACTTCATGTCAGACATCCAGTGACACAGACAATTGGCAATGCAGGTCTCAGTGCACTTGTTGCTCGTGTGCATGTCAGGCTGGGGCCATGCTGCCCTTCTCAGTCCCAGCAGGCCTGGCCTGCACATTGACTGCACAATGCCAGTAGGTGACAACACAGAATGACTAGTGGGTTACATGTGTCACCTGTTCAGCACTCTCCGGATGAGCGCAAACTCAGCCCTGTACATTGGTCACACCATGCCTCGTGAAAGGGATGTGTGTGTGAGATAGTGCCACTGAATGTGACCACCGTTGCGGGGTGGGCCATGCGCAGGGCGAGTACGTTGGTTGTTGCGCAGTGTTGGTCACAGTGGGTACACCAACACAGATGTGTTGCCTTGTGAACTTTTGCTAGGTCCGCCTGACAATGGACAGTAGATGTGGGCAGACTACACATTGGTCGATGTGCTGTCTATATGCATGTGCCTTCACACCAGGCACAGCTGCCCCTGCACATGTGACCCCTGCTGCCCTCAGTGCTGGGTCTGTTGAGCTGATGCGCCATCTGTGCGTGGGGCAGACAGCTCTCCTCACTTCCGTCATTGCCCATGACATCACTTTGCCGCAGGTGACATGGATCATGGAGGGCCCACATGTACGCGTGGGTGGACTACACAAGACTGTCCAATGGTTATCACCCCCAGTCAGTGCTTCGAATGGGAAGGATGTGGTGCTGGTACTCATTTTAATGTGTAGAGTGGGCGGGGCTAGGTGCGGGGCTACATGCAAGACATGGGAAGTTCATCGGCTTATCTACTAGTTGCAATACACACGAGACACGTCTTTTCATGACCACATCAGGGTCATTCCTTGAACTGACTGGAAGTCAAACAGTCATATTTTACCCTGTCCTCATGGCCTCCCCTCGCTCACCAATATATGCGTTAGCACCTGGGAAGCCAGCGCATGCACAAGCAGCTCCAAGCTCGCCCCAGAGAGGCCAAGGAGTGTATGTGTGGGTCCAGTTGAACAAGTGGTCTGTCTCGCGGCATAATAAGTGGCGGGACGCCGTCCACCTGCGTGGTGCCCCGACTCGACACCCGGGCAACATTGACAATGCATGACAGGCTCCGCAGTCCGGATACACCACCTGCAACACACAGAGGCTGTAGCTGCCCTAGCGGCCCAGGCCGCGTCCAACTGGAGCTCATGGACCCACACATTCACTCTTTGGCCTCTCGGGGGCGAGCTTGGAGCTGCTTCTGCACGCGCTGGCTTCTCTGTTGCAATGGCATGTAACGTGTGTGGGGATATAGGCAATGAGTGAGATGGTGCGAGCCACCTTCCGTGACGTCACTCCTGCTCGTGATGTGTGCGTCCCCCCACTACTTCCATTAGACTTGTGCCATACTACTAATTGAGGATGTGTTGCCTGCGTGATGTGTCCAGGAGGAGCGCGCCATGACATCTCACCCACCATGCTCCACTGCCATCCCGTGCCCTGGATTGCCTGTGCAGGTGGACAATGTTGGGGATACACCTGGTCGACAGGGGATGTGAGTGCCTTGGCAAGGGCCTGGCGGACGCACAGCAGTATCCAGCATGTCCACGGAGGGTGGGCTGACGTCTACACCTGATGCAGCATTGATCGTGTGCCCGCCTGTTGTGCACACACGAGTTCACATTCATCCCCAGACAGGTGGTCTTTACAAATTCCCAGGAGAGCAGCAATGTACTGTTCCGGAATCCTCCCAACACAGCGTGTTTCAACATTGCATGTGCGCACCTACCCGTCACACCCACCCACCTGAGCCAAGCGTAACTCCCGCTTCACATGACACATGTGTGTCATCCACAGTTGTGCTACTCTCTCAGGGCCGGACCTGCAACTGTCCCGTAGCACACACACAGCACCGATTCGTACTGGCATCCTGTTAGATTGGTAGGCACACTAACCCATCTCCTTCTGAGACAGTGGTGGCTGTGATGGATATTGTGACTGGGCACATGGCTTACTTTCAATGTGTGCATTTGGGAGGTGGTGGTGTGTGGTGTGTGATTGTGGTAGCGTTGGTGTGTATGTGTGTGTCGTGTCCATGTCGACTGCACACATATGTCACCCCGGGACATGGTGGATGTTTGTTACCGTGCTGAGGTCTTTGTATATGATGTGATGGGTGTGTTGTATGTTGCACAGTATGCGGTGTGTGGGTGTGTCCTTGCAGTTCAGGCTGACTCCTACTTGTTATGGTTCAGACGTTGTGTGTGTGCAGGGTGTGTGACTGTCAAGATTGTGTCTAGTCCAATTGTGCATGTCAGCATTTCAGCAGTTCTTGCTCACTGTGCAGTGCTGCCCACCCACTCTGATGTCGTGTGTGTGTTTTGTCAGGCATTGCTGTGGCATGCTTTAGCGTGGCTCCCACTTTTTGTTGCTGAGTGTGTGGTCAGACTGTGTGGGTCATTGTAAACATGTGTATGACTGTGCTTTGTAGTGAGCAGGCCGTCAGTGTTGATGTGATGATCTTTCGGGCGACTTCAGAGTGTGACAAGTCCTGCTCCACGAGCTGTGGTATTTCCCTGTGGCCACTGTTGCGGCTACTCATTTGCGTTGACATCCAATGACAGTGGACTACATGGTCATCTCACGACTGCCGTGTACTTCACACACTCTCATCCTCTCTCATTCGTACTTGTGAAATGAATCAGCAGAGACACATTTTTGCTTCAAGCCATGTATTGGGACTTATGTCCTCTGTGATGCAGTATAGTGGACACTACTGGCAGCGAAATGCATGTGGAGGATATACTCAGCATGATTACACATAGCATAGGGTGTAGGGGTACATGTCATTAGTTGTTGACTGTGGGATGTGTGCTTCAGAGTTACAACTGCTTAGCCGTTGCTGTGCTAATGTACATTTGCTAATTACTGTGGAGCTGCTAACTTTGACACAGACAGTATACATTTCGCCTACCAGACCGCTTGACATCATGGGCACAGTACATCTCAGTTCCATGTTACAGGTTTGCTGCTATGGTTACTCATACACACGTGCGTGGAGGTGACATCAGGGCATGGGCTTACGTGCATGCAACGGCGTCCCACTTGTTGTTGCAATGTGGTGGCTACTGGACATGACACAGTCACTGGGGTCATGTTGTTGGGGGATGCACTTGTTGTCCATGCAAAAGTCCTGGCACGGAAGTTCAGAGGGAGGTGAGGTGACAGCTCTCACATACTACAGCCGAACGATTACTGTCCACTGACCGGTGCATATGTTCATGGGCGCAGGATACATATTATGGCATAGTTGTACGTGCAGTTATGTCCATGTGGTTGCCATACACAAATCCCATGCCTCTGCCTCCCCCTGTTCATGCAGAGTTACTGGATGTGATGAGGTACAGAGTGCATGTCCCGAAAATATCCGATGTCATGGCAGTGTAGTTGATGGTGTGGTGTTAGTTGCAGGTTGTGTGGTATAGTTGTTGTACTGGTAACTGCTCAGTCCGTGCGGATGCCAGGCATGGGTACGGTGTGGGACATCATTGTTCAATTGGGGGTGTTGCGTCGGGGCCCGACGAATTGACAGGTTGTCAGGAATGCGATACCTTCCAGCAGGGCTTCCATGGCATTGGTGGTAAACATGGATGCCATCCAATGTAGCGGATGGTGGCTGTCAAGGTGTTGGTCGTAAGTTGTCCCTTGTAGGAGCATGATGGGACATGTTGGATGACATTCGATGAAACTGTGATCCAGAATCCGTCGTGTGGAGGCACAGTGGTCCCATTGCAGTGTGGGTCCGATTGCAGCCACATACGCCATGCCCCCATAGGCTGAACAGACCCTGTCGTGGACGTCCAGGGGTTGAACAGTTGTACCAGGTCCGCCATTGGACATGCAGGGTTGGAGAGACATAAATCCACAGGATAGTGGAAAGGACACCTCCGACAGTAGAAGACGGGGATGACGCAGCTGAACAATGCGATGCGGTAAGTTAGTCGGTAACTTACGTTCAGCAAGGCCAGATTTTCACATCCCAATATCTGTATCAGGTAATGTTTGTACAGCTTCATCTGTCCGGCGTAGTTGGGTAGGTGTGGTGCAAGTGCCATTTTGCTGAAGGGCGATGTGATGGCGTGCTCCGGCTGTCTGTGCAGTCTGCAGAGTGCAACCTCCGACGTTGCTGGGAATTCTGTTATGGTCGTAGGGTGGCAGGGCTTGGGTTATAGTAGCTTGTGCGAAGGACACGGGCCCTCATCCCACATGCTTCTATGAATGGTCAAGGTCAGTGGTGTCTGACTCCTTCCCGATAACTTGCATGTGAACCACATGGGGGAGTGGTATCATTTTTTTTTCCCTTCGGAATGTTCTTTCGTGTTATGCGCTATCTGCCCAGTGGACGGTTCCCTCTGCATGCCTGTGTTGGGCTTTTTTGGAATAATGACTGTGTTGTCCTGCTTGAATAGTTGAGCTGTGGTTTCGGTGTGGGTATGGAAGGCCATTCAGTGCTATCTCCTCTCCCGTGTGTGGGCGGCACGCTGCGTTTCCGCTATACGTTGGGCCTTGTGTGTGGGTGTTGTAATTGGAGCCACCTGTTGTCGGTCCCCCGGGATCTTTGATGTTACGTATTGCATGTCTTGGTATTGGGTGCAGGGTGGTATCGGTGTTTCTGTGTGGTACTGGCGTACCTTTTTCCGACGGGGTCCATATTCTGCTGGGTGATGTTGCCGCCGCTGTGTGCTTCGCCATGTTTTGCACACAGGGGTGTGTCCTAACTTGGCGTGACATCACTGACATGTTCGGGTCAGTTGTGTGACGTCAGGTTGGCAACAGTGAATTGCCGGTTGGCGACATGACTGTGGCAGGACTGTCACGTGACATGTGCGTTCTGGGTGGGGCTGGTGTGTGTGGTGTTTGGTTGTGACCCTGTGTTGTTTGTGTGCGGCGCATACATGGCGCTGCCGTTGGCCTATGCGTTGTGCGCATGTGTGGCTGCGTCGTCGCCGCTGCGCTGCGGGGCCGTGACGGGGACGTTAGTTCCTGGTCCCAGGTGGTGTGTCCCCGGTTGTTGCGAGTTGTTACAATTTGCCCGATGTGACATTTGTGGGTGCAGTGGTGGATGTGTCGCGTCCACGCAGGGGTGTCGGGGGGGCCATGTACAGTTTTACCGCACTTGCACTGTGTGAGGTGTTTGCGTGCCCTTGTTGTGTGTCTGCCTACCTGCGTCTCCGCGGTGCGTTGACTCCTAGGTTCTGCATCAGGTAGAGCATGGGGAGGGCCTGCAGTGCTGGATTCATGCTCGGGGGGTCCGCCTCTTTGGTATCCGTACTGTGCGGTCGGGTTTCCGCCTTGCTTTCACGTGCGGTGTCTCTTAGCCGGGGGAGCTGTTTGGTTGTGGCATCGTAATTTGTACGCCGGGCGGTACGTGATTCCGTCGGGCGGTGTGTCTCCATTGTGCCGCGCCGCTACGTGAATGGGCGCACTTTGATGGCGGGCGGCGTCGCTGGCTTACGGGCGGTGTTTGGCTGACTTTTCACATCCTAATTGGGCGGGCGTGTGGGCTGCGGCGGGCGGACGGTAACTGGTGGTTTTTCCATCCGCCAGCACGGCGGTGGTGCTTCCGCCCGCCATCCTAATGGGCCCCTATATTTTTGTATTCGATATTTAAGACATGATGTATGTTTTTAAAGCAATGTCGATAATTTTTTTTACGATATTTGGGTTTTTGATAATGTTGTGAACGATATTTATTGTAGTCGATAATGTTGTTTCGATATTAGTGTTATTTAATAAATAAATATTGTTTGTCGATATTAGTGCAATCGATAATTTGGCGCCGATATTTTAGCATGTGGATATAGTTATCGTCGATATTATGTCAGTGATCCGGGCAGAGGAGCGTCGCCCCCCTGCTGCCAGCTCAGCAAATGTAAAAAATAAAATGGTAATAAAATGAATTTATTACCATTTTATTTTTTACTGTCCCCAGCCTGAAATGTGTTTGGGGTGGGGCCACTGCTGCTGACTGGCAACAGGGGCGTTATACTCATTCCAGTTTAGAGTGCACATGTCACTTTGGCTGCCTGTCATGCGACGGCCAGCCTGACATGCACACTTTAAACCTCTCCATCCAGCTGTCTTAGAGAGCAGGCAGAGGCCCCCGGTGTCTGAGGGAATGTAAAGGCAGCCCGCTCCAACCAATCCTGTTGCTGCTGTCATGCTGCTTAACATTATCAGCAGGATGAGAGCATTGAGATTGGTGTGGAGAAATGCTGCAGACCAGCGCTGATGGATTGGAAGCACAAGAAGTTGAGGACCGGAGGAGGCAAGCCAGTGCATGCCGTGGTTAAGTACATTTTTATTTGTATACTTATGACCCACTGACAAGCACAGTAAGAGACTCGCACTGCCTTCAGCCTCAACGCCAGAGCTCTCAGTCATGGTCCATTATAAACACTATTTATAGCAAGCCATGACTAACAACTTTGGTGCTGACCTTTAAGGCCTTGCTGGTCAGTGGTTGCCCACCAAATATTTAGGGTAGCAGCCACCACTGGGGCCAAGGCAATAATGATCATCAGTGGCCCACAGCAGCAAAATGTAGCAGTGAAAATCAGTGTATCCAGATAGTAATGCTCCCCAATGATCACAAGCAGTAATGAGCCTTAATAAACCCAAACAGTAATGTACATAAATGACTGCAGGTAGTATTGATCAACAATGGCCCCAAGAAGCAATAAGCATTAATTTTGCGAGGTATCAATGAGCCTCGTTGGCCCCAAGCAGTAATAAGCCCTACCGGCTCTAGCTAGTAATGATCACCAATGGTCCCAAGCAGTAAAAAGGCTAAATAGCCACTGCAACTAATGAGCTTCAGTTACTCCAGGCAGTGATGAATATTCATGGTTCCACACACGATGGGGGTGTCACACATGACCATGCCTCAAACTGAAATGTTCCTGCTGCTGCTGACTAAATCATTCATAAAGAAAGAGGCAGATTCCTGGCTTAGAGCCACCACTGTGACCATTGCAGGGCAGCACATGACTGACCCTGCGTGCTGCATGGCCTTGCACCCATCTTGTCATGAGACAGTTCATGTTTTGTGCTGCTGTCTGGGCAGAGACAGGGACCAGATATTCAAAGGCTTTTCACCCACTGAGCAAAAGTGCAGCATAAAAAGGGCACAGTTCCTGTGGTAACGGGGTGCTCACAGCTGATTGTTACATTCATGGGTCACTGGTTTTTTTGTCGGCAACTTTAACATAATTAAGTCGGATAGCTGATCTCAACTTAAGCCAGTGCACAATCAATGTAATCCCCCCAATTTATGATCCCTGATTCGACTGTTTCATTTGTAAACACACAAGCCTTCCCTTTTTCTTCACTTGTGCACCATGCGACCGTGCATAAGCTTTAAAGGTTTTTTATGAATTATTATGTTTGTGAATAATAAACTGCATTTGTATTCTCTGTAGTATGGCCTTAGATCTGTTATAAATTACATTGTTACAATTATAATTACATAGGCTACAGTGTTGGTCTTTCTAACATCAGAAACTGATCTTTTGTCAAATATATGTGGTGCGTCTAGAAGCTCGACGCCTGGCATTTGCTGGTCATTAAAATATTATTCATAAATTATAAATCACTAGCTTAATTTTGCATTAGCTTAAGTTGATCATCAGCTATCCAATTTCATTATGTTAAATGAGTCCACATTGAACCAGTGGATGCATATATGTGCTAATAAACTGAGTTTTCTTGTTGCCTTATTGGTTGTTGTTCGTAAATGCATCTGGTTCTTGTGCATTTACCTCAATTCATTTGTCTACATCCTCCTCGGTTCAAATTCACAGAGGCAAATGTAAACGAGAGAGTACATTGCATTCTAGTGATCCATCTAGGTTGTAAAGGATCTTCAACCTGGCTGCAGCTCGGAGAGACCTAATTGAAGAGGCAGATTTTAAAACAAGGTTGAGTAATGCCAAGAGGTTGTTGTTACCTTTGGCACTGCTTGCATTGGCCTGAGCAAAATCCAAAATGGTGCATGTGGGGACTTGCCTTTGCTGAGGGACTGCATCCACCTGGAACAGCAAAATTGCAGCAGGGGCATCCTTACTGGAATCATCCACAAATGTACTATCACACAAAGCATCTGTGAAAGAAGTTTAAGTACAGCAGGAAAATATTGGCTTGAAAAGCAACCCTGGAGCAAGACCTCTTTTACCGAATAGAAATATCTGTGGGACTGGGGCCCATACTACAAGCACGTCTACAAGAGCCAGTATGTGAACAGGATTCTACCTACAACAATAATGTCACTGAAGGTAGAGTTGAAAACTGACTATTATTCAATGATGAAGCACACTATTACAGGGGAAAACGAAAATATCTTTGGGAACAGGAGTGTAAATATAAATATGAAAACAGGATTCAGTGTACAGGTGTGCAATAGAGAGGATCAGGATGGACACAGTTGTGGGTGCAAGCACATCTATATGAAATGGGTACAAGCTTTTAGTGTACATATCAATGCCAAAGCCATGCCACACCTGCACTCTACATTCTTGGCACTCACCTGTGTTGTTCAAGAGCAGATCATCCACAATGCCTTTGTTGTCACCATCAAAAACCACAATCAGCTCCTTGATGGCCACTGAGTGATGCCATTGGTGGTACCTGGGCAGCAGGGCTGCAGTCCATAAGAGCAGACAGAGAGGTGGGTGCACCAGGATATGGCGTGGCATCACCCATACAAGTTGATGAGGGCAAACCACAAGTGATGCTCAGATTAGAGTCTGCTCAGTGCAGCTTAAGTGGAGTAGTGTAGTTAACAGGCCAGGCATGGAGGCTTTGGAGAAACAAGGCATCTCTGTTATTGTCCACTGGTCCTACCACCTTCGCCAGTCTATGAGCGAAGACTCGCTGACCCTCTACTGTCGGCAGCTGGTGTCCTTCCCCTGGGACTAAAACTGGAGCCCAGTGCGTGGAGCTCTGACCCATGCTGCTCTTCACTTCTGTAGCTAAGGCTGTTGCTACTCGGCCCACAGTATCCATGTTTAAAATGTCAGAGATCAGAGATGTCTTACCTTCTGCACTCCACTGGCCACTGCAACTGCCTCTCTGTTTCATATGAAACTTTCTCTAGGGCTGACATTGACCAATGGACTTCAAATCTGCAAAACTGTTGTATGACAAAAGGATCCAGGCCTGCGCTATCCTGCCTATTCACGCCAACTTAGGAGCTGACATCTTGTATGTTATTTATGACAAACTCCACCTGCCCTTCAAATTAAAAAAATTAAAAAATATATATTTTACATGGAAAGCAGGATGGCAAGCAGGAGTAGAGTAGGTGCATCCTGGAGCAGGTGAGGGAGTATTAACAAAGGGTGCACTAGGATGGGCGGGAGAGCAAGGAAAAAATGCACTCTCATGAAGTGCTGAAATACTCATAAGCAGGACAAAAACAAGAATAGGGCGGCAAACCAATGAATCAGGAGTAAGCAACTGAGATAGACAGGAAAGTCATTCAGTAAAGAGCAAAGTGCTGACCCAAATCCCACTCTAGGTATATGTTACGTATTGAAAACAATAGGTCTGCCAACAGACAGATAAATGGGTCTGCAGCTGAGACCTACAAAGGTGGCGAACCAGAATCATAGGGATTTTATAGTTGACAGTAGCATCTTTCTTTCAAAAACTTAGGGCGTCATTATGATGGCAATGGCAAACGGAACCGCCTGCAAGAGGTGCGGCGGTCCCGCCATGACTATTAGGATGCCACCGCCACGGTGGCTGCGGCATCCCGCATCATTTACAATGCGGCGGGCGGTGCTGTGAGCAGCACCCGCCGCAATGTGAAAAAAGCATGTTGCGCATTGGCATGCACAACGTGACAGGCACCGCACGGTGCCTGCCACCCTGTGCATGCCAATGTAGAGGGGTACCATAGGTACCCCCCAAGTGCACCCCCCATTCCCCCCTCCCCCGGGGGCCCGCAACGGGCCCCCATTGCAAAAGACAGTATGCCTTTCCATGGCGGCGTTGCCGCCATGGAAAGGCACATCTCCCCATGCATCATAATATGGATGGCGGTGTCTTGCAGACACCGCCACCATGTTATGCCCCTTTTCCGCCCGGTCGACGAGTCGACCGGCGGAAAAGCGGCAGACGGTCTTTCCGTACGCCTGGGTCTCCCCGCCATCGTAATATGGTGGGGGGAAATGGATTGCGAGCGGTGTAAAATAGCGGGCGGATCGCACCGCAATACGGGCGGTGGCGATCCGCCAGCTATCATAATGACCCCCATAGTTTCTTATTATGAGTGACCAAGACATTAGTGGCGGTAAAACCACACCCTGTGTTATTGATAGCAGGGGTATGACTAACACGAGGATCAGGTATTAACATGGGATCACTAGATAATCCATAATTTCAGTCTTTTTACCAAGGGCAAAATTATCTGTGTATGAATAATTTGTTTACCGGATTTAAAATGATGTATTACCGCACGCAGGAACACTGAGAAGAGTAATCCTGCATTAATTGTGTTTGAAATGACCATCTTTTGCGTGGAATTACCCCAGATGTTTGCTTTCTGTTAGAACTGGGGGTCTCTAGTTGGCAGAGATAGGTACCTTTGTCCAAATAGGGACCCTTGCTTCTAGTCAGGGTAAGGGGGATACACTACTAAAATAACCCCTGCTCACCCCCTTGGCAGCTTGGCATGAGCAGGCAGGCTTATCTCAGAGGCAGTGTGTAAAGCATTTGTGAACACATACAGTAACACAGTGACAACACTACAGATGGACACCACACCGGTTGTTTTATAAAAATAAGTATTTTTATATAGACTTAACACAAGACCCAAAATGACAAAAATCCACAATACACTATGAAAAATATGACTGTCAATGGTAGAAAATAGTTCAGTTCAATAAAGATGGTAAATTCGACACTCAATGTTCAATGTACCTTTGGATGCGTAACGCGATACAAACAAAAGAGTTGCAGGGAAGGTGATGCGTCGGTTCCTTACACGCAAGAACGGTGATGCGTTGGTTCCTTGCTCCGGGGGAGGTGATGCCTCGGTTCCCTACTGCTGCGTAGGGGACGGTGATGCGTCGGTTCCTTACCGGAGAGGAGGTGATGCGTCGGTTCTTCACCGCGTGGGGAGGCGATGAGTCGGTTTCTTACTGCGCTTCTGTGGCAATGCGACCCGCAGCGCCGCATTGCGATGACGACCCGGTGCAATGAAACAAAATGGCGTCTTCCTCTCGATGCGACAACGAAGGGGCGATGTGTGCACGTCCGACGGCCGTGCGGCGACTCAGTGAATCTTCTGAGCCGCAACAGGCCCTGCGACACACGTCTCCGGTGATGCGACGGCGTCTGCTGTGACGGCGACACTCTTCTCCGGTGATGTGAGGTGCTTTGGTGATGCGATGGTGACAGCGGCAGCGGCAGCGGCGGCGCGCTTTCTCGGCAATGCGATGACAACTGCTGTGGCGGCGACACGCTTCTTCTTCGTGAGTCGCGCTTCCAGCTCCCAGCAACACGCAGTCTCTCAGAAGGCCCAACACAACAGCAGGCACTTCAAATTCCCAGCAAGGGAATACAGGGGAGCTGGTTGGTGAAGTCTTGTGTCCCTGAGACTTCAGCAGGAGGCAAGCTCAATCTTCAAGCCCTTGGAGATGTTCTGCAAGATGATGAAAGTAGCACAAAGTTCCTTTCTCCTTTCTTTGGCAATCAGGCAACCACTGCAGGCCAATCCCTCAAACAGCACACAGCATAGGGATAGTCTCCTCCTTCAGCTTCTCTGGTTCCTCTCCTCAGCAAAGGTTCGTCTTGTTTGTTCCAGAAGTGATCTAAAGTCTTGGGGTCTGGGCCCCAGTATTTATACCCATAAATCCTTTGTCCTCTGAAGGCAGAGGGCCCTGTACCTAGTCCAAACCAGTTCTGGGTGCATTCTGCCAGTGCACACCCTCTTCCTTCGTCAGTGTGGGCCAGGGACATCAGATGCACCACAGGAGGTGGAGCCAGCATTGTGGAAGGCAGGCACAGCCCTATTCAGACCCAGGTGCCACTCCTCCCACCACTCTACATGCAGATAGGTCTATTCAGCCCTGTGCTGACTCACCCTGTCTCCTGGAGTCCCCCAGCCCCTGTCACTCACAAACCCAGACATACAATACACAAGCTAGCAGAGGCAGGCTGGATGGTTAGGCAAGAAAATACCTACTTTCTAAAAGTGGTATTTTCAAACACAGAATGTTAAAACCAACTTCACTAAAAGATGTATTTTATCATTCTGAGTTCAGGCATACTAAATTCGTTTTTCTACCATGTTCCCTGGGTCAGTTAGGATTATAAGATGTTATAATCAAACTGCCCATTCTGGCCTATGGGGACAGGTAGCCTTGCAATAGTGAAACACGAAATTGGCTGTAATTCACTATCAGGACATGCCACACACACCAGGGCATGTCCTACCTCTTACATACAATGCACCCTGCCCGCAGGCCTACCTTAGGGGTGACTAACATGCAGAAAAGGGAAGGTTTGGGGACTGGTAAGTGGGGGCACTTACCAAGTCGACATGGCAGTACCAGACTGCACACAGGCTCTGCAATGGCAGGCCTGAGACACGCTTTCCAAGCTGCTCCGGTGGGTGGCACAACCAGTGCTGCAAGCCCACCAGCAGCATTTGATTTACAGGCCCTGGGCACACGCGGTGCAAGGTACTAGGGTCTGACAGTAAATCAAATAAGCCAATCATGGAGTCACAAATCCATACATCAATTTATAACAGAGAGCATATGCACTTTAGCACTGATCAGCAGTGGTAAAGTGCCCAGAGTCATCAAACTAACAAAAACAGGTCAGAAAGAATACAGGAGGAAGGCAAAAAGTTCAGGGATGACCCTGCAAAAAGGGCCAAGTCCAACACAACCCCCTTCCAGCCAAAATGCAGGGTAGACCAATCACTACCTTGATGGACTTCCCTGCTTTGGGCAATAGAACCTGAACCCTGGCCCGCAACAGCAGGGGCATATTCCAGTTCTACGCCAATCTGAACCTATTTGGATCCCTCTGTCCATACTCTCAGGGCCCACTAAGCTAACCCATGGGGAACCCTTCTCACCTGTGGACACCATCTGTGCAGCACCTAACCTTAGCTTGCTCACAGGTGTGTCCCAACAGACAGACAGTACCCACATGACCAACACAGAGGTGTGGCCCAGTCCACCCCCTGGGTGTGACTTCTGTCCCCCTCCCAGGGACAACTCCGTCCACCAGGGCAGCAAGCCACAGTGGCCACTGACAGCTGTCAGTGATGAGAGCCAGGCCCCAGGCCTTTCATGGTTCTCCAACCTCTGCGGCATCAGAGAGCAGGGGGCGGTAGCCCCAGGTGCCTGGCACCCTTGGTCCACTCTCCCTCCTGTCAGGTCAGGTATGACATCCTGACACTGACCCACCAGCCCCGGGCCTGTGCCCGGTGGCTGGACAGGAACCTGGGGTGGGCTTTTCCACACCCGGTCCTCCTCCTTGGGGCTCTGTACCCTCCCAACTGGAGTGGTACCCCTAGAAGCTCCATTGGTCAGGACACTGCTTACAGTTGTCCCTCCCTCCAGCTCAGGGACAGCCTGAACCTGGCTCCCCAACCCAGGGGCTAAACCCTGGGGCTGAGCATCTGCCTGGCACACCAGGACTTCCTGGGGAGCACACATGCCCCCCCGAGGTTGACACACAACTCATGTGTTGTGTGAAAGTCTGCCTGGCGCAGATCTCCCGACCCCTGTCCATCTGACAGTACGTGAAGATCCCCCAGGACAGAAGTGGTGTCACCATGGTCACTCATTGGAGACTCAGCCCTTCTTGCTGGCCCCTGACCCACTGATTCTTCCACTGGGGACTCTTTCCCCTCTCACCCCTCAATCTGGACTTCTGCACCCTCCCAACTGGAGCGGCACTGCCAGACACCAGAACTGATGGAGGCCTGCTTACAGACACTCCCAGTTCACCAGACACTAGGGGATCCCCCTCAAATGGCCTACCAGTACAGCCTAGGCCCCCAACCTGGTGTTCCCTTAAGGAACCCTCCAGGCCCTGAGACTGGGTTTCGGGCACCTTGGGACACGCAGTCCCACACTCACTCCTTCTCCGCAGAGACAGGACGTGAGCCCCTACGCCCCTCCCACTACCACAGGACCTAGCTGGGCTACACTGAACCTCTCCCACCACTCTGTGTTGGAAGACACCTGAGCCACTCCTCTTAGGGTCACTCCCCAATGCCTCGTCAGACCCTCTGGAATCCACCAAAAGGTCTGCCTCCATGGTGAGCTCCCTGGGGTCAGAGAACTCACACTCCACCAGGTGTTGGCATAGCTCTGGAAAATAGGGACTTACAATATGCTCTCCCACAATTGGATCACACAGTCCCACCAAACTATCCTTCACCTCACCATCCAGTGCCTCGCACACGTACCCCACACCACTCTCCTGAGACTGGCAAGACAGTATCTGACTGTCTCTGTCACTCAACCCACACTCTTCTGGGCGGTCTCCACATTCACACACCAGGACTTCAACCATGGGGGAACCCCCCGTCCCTGCTCCTCTCATCTAGAGTCAGTGGAGTGTCCCTCCCACCACTAGGACCATGAACCCCTGGGCCAGTTCCCCAATCTATCTCAGGGACACTGTGCACCACCGGAGCTACCTCATATCCTTGAACCTCCTGGTGTATGCTAACCCCCTCCAAGTCAGGCGCCACATCTCTGGGTGTGTGTACTACCCCATCAGCACTAGATAACTCAATATTGCTGCCACCATCTGAGCTGGATTCCGCCTCCAACTCAGCAAAGCTCACTTCGTGAGCTACACAATTTTCTTGTTGCTGGGCTGAGACCCTCATGGCCTCAAGCCTCTCGAGCTCCAAATCAAGCTCTCTCATTCTCAACTCATGTTCCAATCTCATTCTCTTTTCCTCTAGGGCCAATTTCTTAATTTCCAATTCCAACTGCCCACCCATCTTAAGCTTGGTCAGCTCCATTTCATGCATCTTACTTCTCTCCCTGTCCTCCAGCTCTCCTGGGGACAGGCCCTTGGAAAAAACACTGATACCTGCTGGGGAAGGTGCTTTCCTCCCCCTTAGACCCAATAGCCCATCTAGCTGCCCTCCTGCATCCTCAGCCCCCTCCTCATGCTCTTCCACATGCTCAGGGGTACTCCGTGCTTCCACCCAGGCCCTCAGCACCTTTTGAAACTCATCCTTCTTGGAGAGACCGGTCATAGCAACTTTCAATTTTCTGAAGAAGTATTTCAGCTGTTTTACAGTGTAACTTTCCAATTTTTCTTCTTCAAAATCTAAATCCACAGATGCGATGGATGCTGTTTTGCTCATGGTGACTAAACTTGGCAGTTCTTGGCAAAAATAGAAATCCCAGGAAAAAAACAATCTACCCAAATGTAAGTGGTTGCATTTGGTCTGCACTCACTAGTAGTGTACACCAATCACTGTATATGAGTCACAAATGCAAGTCCAGAATCCTCACCGCTGACCACCAATGTTAGAACTGGGGGTCTCTAGTTGGCAGAGGTAGGTACCTTTGTCCAAATAGGGACCCTTGCTTTTAGTCAGGGTAAGGGGGATACACTACTAAAATAACCCCTGCTCACCCCCTTGGTAGCTTGGCACGAGCAGGCAGGCTTATCTCAGAGGCAGTGTGTAAAGCATTTGTGAACACATACAGTAACACAGTGACAACACTACAGATGGACACCACACCGGTTGTATTATAAAAATAAGTATTTTTATATAGACTTAACACAAGACATAAAACGAAAAAAATCCACAATACACTATGAAAAATATAACTGTCAATGGTAGAAAATAGTTCAGTTCAATAAAGATGGTAAATTCGACACTCAATGTTCAATGTACCCTTGGATGCGTAACGCGATACAAACAAAAGAGTTGCAGGGAAGGTGATGCGTCGGTTCCTTACATGCAAGAACGGTGATGCGTTGGTTCCTTGCTCCGGGGGAGGTGATGCGTCGGTTCCCTACTGCTGTGTAGGGGACGGTGATGCATCGGTTCCTTACCAGAGAGGAGGTGATGCGTCGGTTCTTCACCGCGCGGGGAGGTGATGCATTGGTTTCTTACTGCGCTTCTGTGGCGATGCGACCCGCAGCGCCGTGATGCGATGACGACCCGGTGCAATTAAACAAAATGGCATCTTCCTCTTGATGCGACAACGAAGGGGCGATGCGTGCACGCCCAACGGCCGTGCGGCGACTCGGTGAATCTCCTGAGCCGCGACAGGCCCTGCAACACGTGTCTCCGGTGATGCGACGGCGTCTGCTGCGATGGCGACACTCTTCTCCGGTGATGCGAGGCGCTTCGGTGATGCGATGGCGACAGCGGCGGCACACTTTCTCGGCGATGCGACGACAACTGCTGCGGCGGCGACAGTGAGCTTCTTCTTCGTGAGTCCCGCTTCCAGCTCCCAGCGACACGCAGTCTCTCAGAAGGCCCAACACAACAGCAGGCACTTCAAATTCCCAGCAAGGGAATTCAGGGGAGCTGGTTGGTGAAGTCTTGTGTCCCTGATACTTCAGCAGGAGGCAAGCTCAATCTTCAAGCCCTTGGAGATGTTCTGCAAGATGATGAAAGTAGCACAAAGTTCCTTTCCCCTTTCTTTGGCAATCAGGCAACCACTGCAGGCCAAGCCCTCAAACAGCACACAGCATAGGGATAGTCTCCTCCTTCAGCTTCTCTGGTTCCTCTCCTCAGCAAAGGTTCGTCTTGTTTGTTCCAGAAGTGATCTAAAGTCTTGGGGTCTGGGCCCCAGTATTTATACCCATAAATCCTTTGTCCTCTGAAGGCAGAGGGTCCTGTACCTAGTCCAAACCAGTTCTGGGTGCATTCTGCCAGTGCACACCCTCTTACTTTGTCAGTGTGGGTCAGGGACATCAGACGCACCACAGGAGGTGGAGCCAGCATTGTGGAAGGCAGGCACAGCCCTATTCAGACCCAGGTGCCACTCCTCCCACCACTCTACATGCAGATAGGTGTATTCAGCCATGTGCTGACTCACCCTGTCTCCTGGAGTCCCCTAGCCCCTGTCACTCACAAACCCAGACATACAATACACAAGCTAGCAGAGGCAGGCTGGATGGTTAGGCAAGAAAATACCTACTTTCTAAAAGTGGTATTTTCAAACACAGAATGTTAAAACCAACTTCACTAAAAGATGTATTTTATCATTCTGAGTTCAGGCACACTAAATTTGTTTTTCTACCGTGTTCCTGGGTCAGTTACGATTATAAGATGTTATAATCAAACTGCCCATTCTGGCCTATGGGGACAGGTAGCCTTGCAATAGTGAAAAACGAAATTGGCTGTAATTCACTATCAGGACATGCCACACACACACCAGGGCATGTCCTACCTCTTACATACAATGCACCCTGCCCGCAGGCCTACCTTAGGGGTGACTAACATGCAGAAAAGGGAAGGTTTGGGGACTGGTAAGTGAGGGCACTTACCAAGTCGACATGGCAGTATCAGACTGCACACAGGCTCTGCAATGGCAGGCCTTAGACACGCTTTCCAAGCTGCTCCGGTGGGTGGCACAACCAGTGCTGCAAGCCCACCAGCAGCATTTGATTTACAGGCCCTGGGCACACGCGGTGCACTGTACTAGGGTCTGACAGCAAATCAAATAAGCCAATCATGGAGTCACTAATCCATACATCAATTTATAACAGAGAGCATATGCACTTTAGCACTGATCAGCAGTGGTAAAGTGTCCAGAGTCTTCAAACCAACAAAAACAGGTCAGAAAGAATACAGGAGGAAGGCAAAAAGTTCAGGGATGACCCTGCAAAAAGGGCCAAGTCCAACACTTTCCTTTACTGAACTGTTTTTGTTGGCCATAGGACTTGGTGCACTTTGCTCCTGCTAACCAGTGGTAAAGTACTTGTGCTTTCCCTTTAAACATGGTAAAAGTGGCATAACGCTAATTGGCACATTTGATTTAGTCAGACTTACTCATAAGTCTTTAGTATATGGTACTATATGTACCCAGGGCCTGTAAATTAAATGCTTCAATTGGGCTGGATTGTGCCACCCACAAAAGTAGCAGTGTAAAACATGTCTCCAGGCCTACCCTTGCCACTGTGTGTGCGGTTTCAAGCTGCAATTTCGACCTGGCAAAATAAACCTTTTGCCAGGCCAAAACCTTCATTTTTAGTACGTATAAGTCACCTCTGAGGTAGGTCCTAAATGTACATAGGTCAGGGTGGTGCATGGTATTTAAAAAGTAGGACATATATATCTAAAGTTTTTACATGTCCTGGCAGTGAAAAACCTACAGAGTCGTTTACCACTGTGGCAAGGCCGGCTCTGCCATAGAAAAGAAAACCACTGGGTTATACGTTAGCAACTTATAGTGATGCGTTTCATTTGAGAGCTGCTAGAAAGATGATTTGATATCTTATTTTAATAGTAATTTAAAAATCCCACTTAATGGTAAAGTCTGATTTCCTAAGTAATATTTTGAAATTACACTTTTAGAAAGTTGTCATTTTCCTGCCTAAAGCTGAGTGGCAGCCAGTCGACTTTGAGGTCTTCCTGGGCACAGACTTTGGACTTTGCCAGCTCAGAGCTTTCCAGCCATAGACGATGACCGCACCGGGGCCTCGCTCTCCAGCAACACCCTATTTCCCTGCTTCAGATCCAACTTGCTGCTTGCCCAGCCAACGAGTCGTCAGTGACCACTTTTTTATCCCAAAATGTTTGTAAGTCAAAAGGTAAACATTCCTTCTGGATGGACCTGGTCACTGTATCTGACCTGCACTCCTTTTGTGGTCAGCCTTAACTTTTGACTTTGACCAGGTCTAGCACGACCAGATAACTAAGGGGCTCATTACGATGGCGGAAGGACTGCCACCGCCAGCCATGCAGTTCCGGTCCATCCGCCATCGGAGTCCGATTTTCCCACTGCCGAATTAGGATGGCGGTGGGAATCCCAATCTGTCCGCGGCGGACGCAAAGACTGTCCGCCACGGTTCCACAAGGCGGTCCTTTTCCGCCCACCTTTCGGAACTAAACTATGGGCCAACATTGCGGCGGTGCCTTGCAGGCACCGCCGTAGGGATTACGATATCCCTTTCCGCCTGTCTTTTTGCGGCGGACATCCCACTGCGAAAAGACAGGCGGAAACGGATTCGGGGCCCGTAGCCAGCCCCCCTTGTGTGGGGGGGAGGTAGCTGTGCACTGGGGGTTGCATTTCCCTGCACTGCGTGGCAGGCACCGCGTGGTGCCTGCCACGTAGTGCAGGGAAATGCACAGCATGGCATTTTGGCATTGCGTACGGTGCTGCAGCCAGCAGCACTGTCCGCAATGTTAAAGGCCCTGGATGCGCCCGCCAGTATGGCGGGCGCATCCTAATTGCAGTGGTGGGACCGCCGCATGTCTGGCGGGCGGTCCCAAACACCGCAACGATGGCGGGCGGACTCAGGTCCGCCCGCCATCGTAATGAGCCCCTAAGGTTGGTGCTTTGACCTTTTAGCTCTATTTTTAATTCAAAATTAAACAATTCATATCTCTGGTTCTACTTATTGGATGTTTGCCATTTTTATGTAAATCTATTTATTAAAATGTACTCTGTTTTTCTGAATTGGTTTGTAATGGCTCTTGTGTTGTGTTTTCACGTTTTTACTACGTGAGTACTGCATAAATACTTTGCGCATTGCCTCTACGTTAAGCCTTACTGTATTATGCCAAGCTACAAAAGGGTTAAGCACAGGTTTATTTATTGACATTTGTGGTTCACCCTGACAAGGATTGTGAATATTATGTCAGGTGGGTTCCCTCCCCCACAACTAATACTCCAATTACTTACAAGCTGTGATTACTTATCCTGAGTTAAATGTAATTAACTGCCAGATCAGGAATTCCAGCTACCTCCTTAGGATGGTCTAATGTGAAGTACAAGTACCATGTGATAGCGCTGAGAAGTCTTGGTATGGAACACCAGCCTTGACAAAATATAAATTCAGTCACTCACATATGCATTTATTTACTTTTTCAAATTTTTTCTCACTATTCATGTATATCAGGGTATCATTTCAGTTACTTGTGTATGTTAATGCAAGAACTACATACCGCAAAATTTGTCCATCCACATTTTACCATTAGATATGAGCTCGTCAAACAAATGAATAGTGCAATACTGTCAAGTTTTCATAATGATCAAATCAGTACAAATAATCTCAGCTGAAATTCATTATCTGAAAATTAGATCATAAACATGCTTTTTGGATGAAGTGAAAATATCATATGATTGCTCTATTTGGGAAAAGGGGTCTACCTGCTAGCAACCTCTGCTACATTTTGTGTGCAGATGCCTTAGTTTTAAGTAAACTTTGTGGCTATGTAAGGCAGAACCATTAAGCTGAGTAGGAGTAAGTGATGATATTTACGTGGCTGAGAACTGCCAAAAACTGTGGTTAGAAGCATTGTGTGAAAACAAGTACTGATAAAAATGATAATTAAATATCTGATTTTAATGGGCCCTCTTCACGTGTAGTAAATTTGTATCCATAGATTTAAGTTTATGTGTGGGTGTAGATTTACTAATGTTGGTAGTCATCAAGGGAAGTTTAGTCGAAGGAACCTTTCAAGGGTTGGAAAAATTCAGATTTGGGAATGCCCACAAATCCTTGTTTCAGAGTATTCCCAAAATTCCAAGTCAATCCACGCACTAGAATGTCCTCTTCCTCTTCCCCCTCCCCTCAACCCCCTTACCTCCACGTCCTTAACTGGGATTTACGAGTACAGATTTTTCCACACACATGGCAAAGATGTCTCTACTTGTAACTAAATTTACGTTCTCCACAGTAGCGGCTGCTACCGGATGGGGGTGGTGAGGCAGGGCGGAGGGGGGAGGAATGTAAAAAAAAAAAACTTACCTTTAACGCCGGCCGCCGCCTCTCCTCCATCCTCTGTCCTCGTCCTCTTCATCTTCCTGTTCAGGAAGCACCCAGGCAGACAGGCTCCCCTGAGCCAATCACAACACTGCAATGCAACGTTGTGATTGGTCTGAGCGCCGTGGATTGGCGCTCAGGCTGGAACAGGGAGCCTGTGCATGTTCCTGACTTAGGGAGTGCACACCACTCCTCCCCTGCTCTGGCCAGCCCCGACCCACCACTGACTGCAATAGGGAAATTAAAATGATAATAACGATATGTTATTATCATTTTATTTTTCCTTTTGAGCAGTGAGGCGATGCTCCTCCGCCTTAGCGGAGGAGCCGCCACTGGTTCTCCAGGAATACCTGTGTAGATTCCTACTAGGAATATAAAAGGGATATTTTCTCGTAAACGTACGAGTATGAGCAGATTTACTTTTGTAAACCCCAAATCTTCAAGGCAATTACTATGCACAAATCAAGAGCATATTTTTTATTGCATATCCTGCAAAGGTACAGGAACTAACCTATGTGTGTTATTCCACACTCCAAACTGTATTGCACTAATCCGAAGGCCACAAAGCACTGGAACAACAAAACCTTATGCTGGAGAAATATGTTATCACTTCATCAGTATGTATTACAATATTACTGACAATGTTAAATATACCGCTGCACATGTACCCAGGACTTCATATTTTTGGCCAATGTTCAAGTCAAGTGTTTTTCTGACATTTTATGATTTAACTCTTTTTTTAAAGTTATTTAATTACAGCAAACTCTGGAGACGTATCACTTATTCCAGGGGTGTCATGACAGCAAGCATTCGTACGTGTTCCTAAAAGTCCTTCGTCCTGGGTCAGATATCCACTATTGTTTCATTGTGCAGCATTAAACTGCCTTAAAAATATTTAGAGATCAGTTTTTCCAATATATTTTACCGTTTTCCCTTGAAAGTGTATCAGCTAGCGTTTTATACCAAATGATGTCATCCTTCCACTTTCTGCTGCTAAGTCACAAATAATTCTTTTTTTAAACCAAAAAAAAAGTAACTGGATAAAAAGACTATCATGTGGTTTTGTGACCTTTTCCGAACAGACTTTTGCTGCCAGTGGCTTTCTCGGTGTTGAAATATAAAGTAAGAAAACACCATCTTGATAAGTCTGCCCTTGGTGTTATTAAGCCAGTCAAAGCGCCAAAAATAACACATGGTAAAACGAGCAAGCTCCCAGAATCCTCCAGTGGTGTCGAATGTCATGTGAAAATCCTACGTGTCGCCTCGATCCCTCTGAAAGCAGCGATGGAAACGGTTGGGTGCCTGATAACCATCTTTCCAATTATAAAGTGTGAGGTGGGCGTAATTGTATTTAAAATGTCAGGACTGCCTCAAAAAAAGTACGAACTCTCACGGACCGGTCTTTACGGATAATATGAATGTTATCTTTTCATATCCTATGTGTTTTCCTAGCTTGATAAAGTTTTTTCAGTGTGCTGAAAGCTGCAACAGCTTCCTGCGCATGATATGAAGTTTTTCTAACTTACACAATAGGATGACGATGAAATCCAACTCCGCTTCTCTCTGTAGTGAAAACTCACAAAATGAGAATGTCACAGCGGATGAAACAAAGTACCGGTTCAATAAAATGGCAGCGGTGACGGAAGTGACATCACACATCATCTGGCCCATAAAGCTGACACTGTTTTCACTCCACAGTACTCCAGTCTTAGCCACTGAGCAGCCCTCCGCTTGCCGCTGAAGTGCTAGGAGCAGGGTAATAGAAAATACAGAAAGTTAACAGGCCTTGAGGTATTCTGTTAACCTCTTTATTCCTGTTGCTGCCCTCGTGACTCCTAAGACCAAATGTAGCAAAGACAGTGCCAGTAGGGCAAGAAAGCAGTAACCTCTGATCCTCCTACCTACCTCTAAGTGACATCCACTGGACTGAAATTAACCTTTGCTTTTTCTTGCGTAGAGGGAAGGATGTAGGCTGACCGCCTCCTTCTAGGTCATTGTTTTTAGTCTTGGACTTTTGTGTGAAAGTCTAATGCATTCTGGGTGCTGTAGTCTTGTTTTTCTTCCATTGACCCAATTAGTCTTACATGCCTGAAATGAATGATTTGTAGATGCAAACTTCAGGAATGGAGACAGTGTTTGTAATGACCTGAGGGAGTTATTCGCCTATAGGTAGATCACTCCAGTTCAGGCTTCTGCTCTCCTATTAGAAATGAGATTTCTGGTTGGCTAGGGTATGCACCTAAGCCAGGCAGAACCCACCACTCTAGTCAGGGCAAGGGAGTTACACACTGAAGATAACCCCTGCTCACCCCCTTGGTAGCTTGGCAGAGCAGTCAGGCTTATCCCATAGGCAATATGTAAAGCGTTTGCGCAACACACTCACACAGCAGTAACAAACTAGGCACACCACAAAAGAAACTCCACAAAAGGTTATATAAAAATAGCCTTTGTATTATCCATAAAAACATATTAGAACACAATCAGATAAATTACTGTGCCACCAGGCACTTGTCATGACTTCACAAGGATTACATAAATCACTAGGCCAATCAGGCCACTGTCATAAAATAAGAGTTAGGGTAACCAGTAACCACTGATATTATTGCACTTAGCACAACATATTATGCATAAACATCATTAGCAGTGTGCTGCCTCAAACTACCTGTAGAGTGCCCACATTAGAATATCACCAGTACGGTATATTTCTCTCACTTAAACCATAGAGGCGCCACAAACTCACAGCGTAATCAGGGCCTGAACATGAGGCCAGTAGAGGGAGGTAGAGTTCGGCAAGAGCACTTTATCATACCCAGAGTGCGCCTGCACTCGTATCATAGCTTAAACAATACTTTGCCTCTCCCACATAGGTTCCTGGGCCATCTGCCCGCCTACATCCGGGAATGCTGTTACTCCTGGGCACTTCCTTGCACACCTGCTCTTCCAATAGCAGTGTGATGCTCCACGTTTGAGCCCACTTCGTAGGCCGCCGACTGTCGGGCACGCCTATCCGGACAAATGTGGTAGCTCAAAGCACCGGGGCATCTGTCGAGAATCCGCCCCGTGGTGCAAAGTCGAAAGGACACAAGAATCGCCCCCAAGGCAGCTACCCACGAACACGCGGTGCTGCTGCCTGCCAAATGCGGGGAAGGATGAGGATTCTGCACCGGCCTCCTCTGGACGGGACACCAAGCGAAGCGGATCACTCACCCGGCAACCTCGCTCTGCAGCGGCTCCTATCTGGGCTGCTGCGGCAGCACACGGAGCAAAGTCTCAGTCCACTTTGCTTTCTTTCACCCTCACTCTCGCCGTCCTCGCTGGCTTCTGGGGGTGTGGCCGGGCAATGCTGCAAACTCCGGCCGGCCCCACCAGTTGCCCAGCAACGCTTGTGACTCCCTTGCGCTGGTTTCGCTTACAAGTGGCAGCGCTGACACAGACAAATTATCCTTGGGCTCAGCATACCCAGGGGTGGGGGCTCAGCTCAGAAATCCACGGCAGGATTACCACTCCCTTGGGACTTCAAGGAGCGCAAAGCACCAAGGATTGGGGGAAAAATAGAGCGCCCTCGCCAGCGCTTCCCCAAAGGAAAGGGGAGGCACACCCACTGAATCCAGCGCTCCCTTAGCGCTAAGTTTTCTAAGTACTGCAGGGCAGGATCCCAAGCCCTGAGAGATCACTGGGGCAGAGGACAGGGCCCAGGAAGGCCAGCACGCAGGGTCCCCTAGCAGAGGGGCAGTCCTCTCAGCCACCTAGCAGGCAGCAGGTAGTCCCACGCGGCGGTACCTTCTGGCACACAGCAGTCCTCTGGCAGTATATTCTTCTTCAGTTTCAGTTCAGTTCAAGAAGTTCAACAGACATGGCGTCACAGCCCCAATACTTATAGTCCATATGTCTTTGTTCTTCCGCCTGGCACAGGGCTCTGAGCCCAGTCTAAACCAGTTCTGGAGCACTTTAGCATATCTTTACAAGTGCACCACCACCTCCATTGTTAGTGAAAGCCTTGGCTCCAGACACACCACAGGGGGGCGGAGCCATCATTGTCGAAGGCAGGCACAGCCCTATTCAGGTGCAGGCGCTACTCCTACTGCCACTCCAAATGCAGACCTGGCCTATTCAGCCTATCGCTGAGTCACCCAGGCAGGGCAGAACACACCTCCACCCCCCCAGGGACTGGCTGGAGTGAATGCACATCCCCTCTCCCTCTGTCAGTCAGAACCAGACGGTTAATACACAACAGGCAGGCACAAAGACACACAGCACACAGAAATGCCCACTTCTAAAAGTGGCATTTCTAAAATAGTAATAATAAATCTGCTTTCACCAATAAGCAGGAATTATCACTACTATTCCATGCATACCAAACCTGATCACGCTACCCCTCTCATGTCAGGAATTACCACTATAGCACCTCAGGGAATCCCCAATGAATTCCTATGAGAGGGCAGCCTCACAGCAGTGAAAAACCAAATAGGCTGTTTGTCACTACCAGGACATGCCACACAGTTAAGGCACATGTCCTATCTTTTACCTACACCGCACCCTGCCCATAGGGCTCGCTAGGGCCTACCTTAGGGGTGACTTAAATGTAGTAAAAGGGGAGTTGCAGATGTGGCAACCTCTTTATGTGCCACGTCACAGTGGCAGAGGCCTGAGACAGTTTTGAAAGGCTACCTTGGTGGGTGGCGCAAGCAGCGCTGCAAGCCCACCAGTAGCATTTAATTTACAGGCCCTGGGTATATGGGATACCACTGTACAAGGGACTTACAGGTAAATTAAAAATGCCAGACAGGTGTAGACTGATCTTACCAAGTTTACCATAGAGAGCACATGCACTTTAGCACTGATCAGCAGTGATAAAGTGCCCAAAGTCATAAAACCACCACCAACAGGTCAGAAAAAATACAGGAGGAGGGCAAAAAGTTCTGGAATGACCCCGCAAAAAGGGCCAAGTCCAAAATCTCCTCAAATGGCTTCCATAACCATTTTAATGTGGGTCATTAGTGCAGCAGGTGCAGTGGCACGAGGGCCAGTGGGCCCTCAATTTATGAGAATATAGAAAAACCTCGGCACTCAAATCAGTTCAATTTTGATTCATACAAAAAGAATATTTGTTTAATATTTATTTTTTTATAAAAAGAACTTGAAGCGATTCAAAATATCAACATACAAAAAAGTTTCGTGGAGCAGTTCATAATACCAACAAATCAGAAGTAAAATAAACACATCCAACAAACAGATTTCAACCATATGTTTTAAAAGCAAATAGCATAGTATTTCAATACATTCAGAACGGCTTCGGTTACACGACGAAATTTACGAGGACAGGGGCATATCATAGCCCGACGCTCATCGTGGAATTATCAATACCTATTACAATATCTCTATGAAATTATGGAACCTATCTTCGTTCTGAATAAAAATACTCTTTCTAGGACTAAACATTTTCGCTGAAAGGATCAGAATTTTTATGAATGCATTGAGAATTCATCTATTAAAGCTATTGAAGCCTTGAAAAAGTTTCTTTTGAAACGAAACACGTGTCGGCTGCCGGTTCAACGCTATGTGGAAGAATTACAGTATCCACCATCTATCATTGAAATACTATGCTATTTGCTTTTAAAACATATGGTTGAAATCTCTTTGTTGGATGTGTTTATTTTACTTCTGATTTGTTGGTATTATGAACTGCTCCACGAAACTTTTTGTATGTTGATATTTTGAATCGCTTCAAGTTCTTTTATAAAAAATAAATATTAAACAAATATTCTTTTTGTATGAATCAAAATTGAACTGATTTGAGTGCCGAGGTTTTTCTATATTCTCTGATATCACCACTGAGTTCTTATGAACCACAGTGGACAACACCTTAGGTAGTGGGGTGTAAACCTTTAACCTTGAGGGGCACCAATATTGCAAATAAATACTTAATGCACATAGAGAGTGATGTGCTACCAATAAGACCACCACTACCATTTGTAAATATGGCACTCCATTTATGGCAGTCTTTCACTAACAAAGCAAACACAAAGAGATGATGGACGGAGTGCTGAAACTTTTCAAACACTCACCCCCAGTCACAGATCTGGGTTGAATCCATCATCAGTGTTCTGCATTCTGTCCATCAATTGTTCTTTTTGCATTTGTCACCCCGAGTGGGACGGGTATGCCCAGACGTGGGTCCCGTGCTCTCCATGCCACTGGAGTCAAGCTATCCTGGCTGATGAGGGCTGAAAGCCCGAAACCGGTCCTAGGATGCTTGTTTCCAGTCCAGAGAGGACCTGGCCTGGCAGTTCGGGCTGGACTGTTCCCATTGGGCGCAGGGTCAAGACTGATTGGCATATGGCTGGGTCCAAACTAGAATGGCATGGTGAGCAAAAAAACGATGGATTTAGGCCCAGATTTCTGTACTGGGGTGAATGTATGACATTGTTCTGCATTCTGTCCATCAATTGTTCTTGTTGCAGTCTTTCACTAACAAACACAGGGGCGGGAAGCCCAATTTTCATTTCTTGCATTAGGACTCAAGGTTTTTTGCTATGTGCCGAGATACTCCTCTGGGAGTGAGTCGCCTGCACTATATTAGAACATCGGAATGTGGGAGCTCCATTGAAAGCAATGGAGTGCTCTGGGCTTCTAATGGCCGGTAGAAGCCCTGAGATCCAACATTCCAATGTTGTTGTTAACATTTCTTAGAACATTCTGCCCTCTAATGGCGGAAGGTTTGAATATCCTGATAGCCCTCCATAGCTGGGCTATACTGGCATTAAAGTCCCACTCCCTTGTTAAAGGCCCTCGCCTTCGGCTCGGTCCTTTAAGGCTGGAGCGGGCCTTTAATGACCGGTATAGCCCGCTACAACAGGCTATAAGGCTATATTAAATCCTGCTAACATAACATAGCATAACATAACATAACATGCCAGTGAAATACTGGCCAAACCGTTGCCTATTCCATAAAGGAATGGCAATGTTTAAAGAGACAGTCAAAGAACAAAGCCCCATCCTCTTTTAAATCCTCATCAGTATTCTAAAGTAGACTATTTTGTTATTCAATTGGTTTGTCTGAATAAAATAAACCTTTCTGCATGCCTAAATTGCAAGATGCACTGCATGACGGTTGGTAGGACTTCTGTAATGTATGGAAATGCAAACTGAACTAGAGCTCAAGAAGGAGGGAAGATAAAGGAGTGGAACTAACAAACCTCAGAATTTGCTTTTTCAAAATTGGAGGACACAAGGCAAGTAATGCAAATGTCTGCTGATATGCATTGCCATTGAGCAGCTCTGCCAGTCGAACTTGTTTTTTTAACTTTTCAAAGCACCTCTTCTGTTGTTTGACCCTTTTTTCCCTTTGTCTTTTTTTCTGCTTCTCTGAAGCTCGGCTCGCTATCAGTTGCTTGTACAAGTGCATATTTGTTTTCAAGGACAAGCGTCTCAAGACCAATGGACTTTATAAATTTAATCAGTTAGTCTGAGGTGTACATTTTATCACTGTCTTTGGTTGTTCACTGGTCATCAAAGGTGAGCAATGTTTGAAGTGAGCAGTTATGGAGGGTATCAACCTCCTGAAATCCATCCTACCTCGATGTGACCTTCTGTGCTTATGAGAAAATAAATGAAGGCCTGGGAGCTGATGTGTCCTATCTTTATCTCCTTGCATTGACAGAAATATATAAAATGATGTTGAGCTGATGTCTCTACAGGAGAGCCACATGGGGCCATGCCCTCGCTCTGTTTTGGCCACCCGGGCCCCAGCACCACAGCTATTAAACATGCCAAAAAACAGACACGGCACCAGATCTGTGAGTGGGGGTGAGTGTCTGAAAAGTTTCAGCGCTCCGTCCATCATCTCCTTATGTTTGCTTTGTTCGCCCTAAGTTGGCAGGGTATGCCCAGACGTGGGTCCCTTGCTCACTTTGCCACTGGATTCAAGCTAGCCTGGCTGATGAGGGGTGTTACCCCGAAACCAGTCCCAGGATGCTTGTTTCTGGTCCAGGGAAGACCTGGCTTTGAAGTTCGGTCTGGACTGTTCCCAGGAGGCACAGGATAAAGACTGATTTGCATATGGCTGGGTCTGAACTGGAGTGGCGAAGTGAGCTAAAGAACGATGATGGATTTAACCCAGATCTGTGACTAGGGGTGAGTGTCTGAAAAGTGTCAGTGCTCCGTCCATCATCTCCTTATGTTTGCTTTGTTCGCCCTAAGTAGGCAGGGTATGCCCAGACGTGGGTCCCTTGCTCACTTTGCCACTGGATTCAAGCTAGCCTGGCTGATGAGGGGTGTTACCCTGAAACCGGTCCCAGGATGCTTGTTTCTGGTCTAGGGAAGACCTGGCTTGGCAGTTGGTCTAGACTGTTCCCATGAGGCACATGATCAAGACTGATTTGCATATTGCTGGGTCTGAACTGGGGTGGCGAAGTGAGCTAAAGAAGGATGATGGATTCAACCCAGATCTGTGACTGGGGGTGAGTGTCTGAAAAGTTTCAGCGCTCCGTCCATCATCTCCTTATGTGTGCTTTGTTCGCCCTAAGTTGGCAGGGTATGCCCAGACGTGGGTCCCTTGCTCACTTTGCCACTGGATTCAAGCTAGCCTGGCTGATGAGGAGTGTTACCCCGTAACCGGTCCCAGGATGCTTGTTTCTGGTACAGGGAAGACCTGGCTTGGCAGTTCGGTCTGGACTGTTCCCATGAGGCACAGGATCAAGACTGATTTGCATATGGCTGGGTCTGAACTGGGGTGGCGAAGTGAGCTAAAAAACAATGATGGATTCAACCCAGATTTGTGACTGGGGGTGAGTGTCTGAAAAGTTTCAGCGCTCCGTCCATCATCTCCTTATGTTTGCTTTGTTCGCCCTAAGTTGGCAGGGTATGCCCAGACGTGGATCCATTGCTCACTTTGCCACTGGATTCAAGCTAGCCTGGCTGATGAGGGGTGTTACCCCAAAACCAGTCCCAGGATGCTTGTTTCTGGTCCAGGGAAGACCTGACTTGGCAGTTCGTTCTAGACTGTTCCCATGAGGCACAGGATCAAGACTGATTTGCATATGGCTGGGTCTGAACTGGGGTGGCGAATTGAGTTAAAGAACGATGATAGATTCAACCCAGATCTGTGACTGGGGGTGAGTGTTTGAAAAGTTTCAGCGCTCTGTCCATCATATCCCTATGTTTGCTTTGTTCGCCTTAAGTTGGCAGGGTATGCCCAGACGTGGATCCCTTGCTCACTTTGCCATTGGATTGAAGCTAGCCTGGCTGATGAGGGGTGTCACCACGAAACCGGTCCCAGGATGCTTCTTTCTGATCCAGGGAAGACCTGGCTTGGCAGTTCGGTCTGGACAGTTCCCATGAGGCACAGGATCAAGACTGATTTGCATATGGCTGGGTCTGAACTGGATTGCCGAAGTGAGCTAAAGAACAATGATGGATTCAACCCAGATCTGTGACTGGGGGTGAGTGTCTGAAAAGTTTCAGCGCTCCGTCCATCATCTCCTTATGTTTGCTCTGCACCTTGTCAAGCACATTAATTTTGGCAAGTACCTTTTTGCTCAAAATATTTAAATCTTATTTGTATGTATTTGTATATATCTGTATTGATATATTGAAATATATAAAAATACAAGGTCATATTTATTAATTATATATATATATATATATATATATATATATATATATATATATATATATATATATATATATATATATATATATATATATAATCTACTGGCGGTCGCCAGTAGATAGTTATAGTTACAACCTATTATCCATAGGAAATCCGCGACATTCTATTTGAAATAACTCTCTTGCCGGTTGACGTATCTTCGCAAAATTTTCAAACTTTGTGGCCCGCTCCGGTCCGCCCCTACCCTGAAAGTCTCGGGGATTCGTCAAGCGGGGGCCGAGAAAAAGGGGGGTCCCAAAACGCGTTTTCCCCATGCAATTTTCCATAGGAAACTTTAGACACGGCTACAGCCCGAACTGCTGAACGGAATTACACCAAATTTGGCAAAGAGGTAGTTTTTGGTTCAGAAAGAACCCTTTTGTTAAATGGTGTAAATCCGTTCAGTAGTTGCTGAGAAAATGAAAAGTAAAAAAGATAGATATATCTAGGGCCGCGGATCCTCCCGAGCACGAGCTTTATGTTAATTGGCTGTCAACACTCCAAATCAGGAAGTGTTGGCAGCCATTTTGTCCCTCGGTAGAACCGAGGGACAGAAACAAGTGCGCAAAGCGCACAAAGGGGGCAGGGTAGAAACACCCTGACCCCTAGGTCTGCTCAGGGGTCCCACAAGGACCCCTGGGCAAAAAAATTTTTATTTTTTTTAAAAATCGGCAGGATGCGCTCAGGAGCGCGAACCCTGCCGAAAAAAAAAATCGAAGCGCGGTCTCCCGCGCTCGATGTTAATGGCCCCGGGTGGGCCAAGTCCCGGGGGCATGCTGGGGGGGTTAATTTTATGTGTGGGGGCCTCTAAGGGCCCCCAAGCCCTGGGGACCACCACCCCCGGGGCTTTATGTAGAATGGTGCGGGAGGGCTCTGAGCCCTCCGCAGCCCCGAGGACCACCACCTCCCCGGGGCTTCTTTTTTTAAATTAAAAACCTGTGTGGGGGGCCCCAGCCCCCACACGCCCGGAGACCACCACCTCCCCGGGGCACTAAGAAAAATTACAATGGGGGTCCGTTTTGGACCCCAGAGCCCGGGGACCACCACCTCCCCGGGGCTGTGCACTGAATGGGAGGGGGCCGCGCGGCCCCCTCCTGGAGCCCTTGATGGCCCTGGGGACCACCACCCCCAGGGCCGGCTCCTGCAGTGTCCCGGGGTGCCTAACCCCGGGACACTGCTGTTTGCAATGACAGGACGGGAGCCTCGCGGCTCCCGTCCTGTCATTGCAAACTTGCTTTGGATATTGGAAGAGAGAGCAGGAAACCTGCTCTCTCTTCCAATATCCAAAGCCGATTGCTTTCCACATGGGGAGCAGCATGTTAGCTGCTCCCCATGTGTAAGCAATGCCGGCTCCCGTAGGACACGGGGAGCCGGCGGGACTGTGGGGGCTTGGGGACCCCCACAGTCCCCAACGAGAGGCCAGGCCCCGGGGGATGGGGTCCCCGGGGCCATAAGAGGCCACGGAGGGGGCCACGCAGCCCCCTCCCCAAAGTAAAAAAAGAAAATAATTGGAAAAAAGTGCAAGGCCGGCCCCGGGGATGGGGTCCCCGGGGCCTTAAATGGCCTGAGGAGGGGGCCACGCAGCCCCCTCCAAATAAAAAAACAGGCCATGCCCCGGGGATGGGGTCCCGGGGCCAATACAGGCCCAGGGAAAGGGGGCCACGCGGCCCCCTTCCCGTTTTTTTTTTAAATTTAAATTTTAAAAAAAGGGGTAAGGCCCTGGGGGATGGGGTCCCCAGGGCCTAAAAATAGGAAAAAGGAAGGGGGGCCACACAGCCCCCCTTCAGGGGGGAAAAAAAAACAAAAAACAATCGGGCCCGCAGGCCCCGCCCCTTCCTTCACCACTCTGCAAACGCGCCCCTGGCGCGTTTGCAGAGAGGAACGAATTCCCCTTGAATACTGGGGGTCCCTGAGGGCCAACTAGCCCACCAGGAACCTCCAGTATGCGCCAGGGGCTGCCTTGCAGAGAGGTGTACAGAGGCCACGCCCCTTTTACACCTCTCTGCAACGCAGCTCTATGGCGCTTTTGGAGGTATATGGTGGGCTAGTTGCACCCCAGGGACCCTCAGGATTCAAGGGGAGTTAATCCCCGACTTAAAACGCGCCACGGGCGCGTTTGCACAGTGGTGAAGGGAGGGCGAGGCTTCAGGTGACATGTGTGCAAACAGGCCCCGTGGCGCGTTTTAAGATGGGGAATTAAATCCTCTTTAATCCTGAGGGTCCCTGGGGCCCAACTAGCCCAACAGGTACGTCCAGAAAGCGCCACAGAGCTGCGTTGCAGAGGGGTGTAAAAAGGGGTGTGGCCTCTGTACATGTCTCTGCAACGCAGCCCCTGGCGCATACTGGAGGTTCCTGGTGGGCTAGTTGGCCCGTAGGGACCCTCATGATTCAAGGGGACTTAATCCCCCAACTTAAAACGCACCACGGGGCGCGTTTGCACAGATGTCACCTCAGGCCCCGCCCCCTCCCTTCACCATTGTGCAAATATTCCTCTAAAATCAGCCGAAATCCGAATTCCGATTTACTCACCTGTTATCAGGAGAGACCTCAGTGCTGCATCTTTCATCCCAGTACTGATCCTCAAAAGTAATTTTAACCGTACTTACCGGTAACTTGAATTTCCTTCATTGGCTAACATTGACTGGTTTCACTTGGAAATTCTTCTAAGTGTGGAGTTTTGGAACTTTAAAATATTCCTCTAAAATCAGCCGAAATACGAATTCCGATTTACTCACCTGTTATCAGGAGAGACCTCGGTGCTGCTCCTCAAAAGTAATTTTAACCGTACTTACCAGTAACTTGAATTTCCTTCCATAGGATATCATTGCCTGCTTTTTGCTGAAAAAGTTTCTAAGTGTTGATTTTTGAAACATACAAATATTCCTCTAAAATCAGCCGAAATCCGAATTCTGATTTACTCACCTGTTATCAGGAGAGACCTCAGTGCTGCATCTTTCAGCCCAGTACTGATCCTCAAAAGTAATTTTAACCGTACTTACCAGTAACTTGAATTTCCTTCCATAGGATATCATTGCCTGCTTTTTGCTGAAAAAGTTTCTGTGTTGATTTTTGAAACATACAAATATTCCTCTAAAATCAGCCGAAATCCGAATTCTGATTTACTCACCTGTTATCAGGAGAGACCTCAGTGCTGCATCTTTCAGCCCAGTACTGATCCTGAAAAGTAATTTTAACCGTACTTACCAGTAACTTGAATTTCCTTCCATAGGCTAACATTGACTGGTTTCACTTGGAAATTCTTCTGTGTGTGGAGTTTTGGAACTTTAAAATATTCCTCTAAAATCAGCCGAAATACGAATTCCGATTTACTCACCTGTTATCAGGAGAGACCTCAGTGCTGCATCTTTCAGCCCAGTACTGGTCCTGAAAAGTAATTTTAACCGTACTTACCGGTAACTTGAATTTCCTTCATAGGCTAACATTGACTGGTTTCACTTGGAAATTCTTCTAAGTGTGGAGTTTTGGAACTTTAAAATATTCCTCTAAAATCAGCCGAAATACGAATTCCGATTTACTCACCTGTTATCAGGAGAGACCTCAGTGCTGCATCTTTCAGCCCAGTACTGATCCTCAAAAGTAATTTTAACCGTACTTACCAGTAACTTGAATTTCCTTCCATAGGCTAACATTGACTGGTTTCACTTGGAAATTCTTCTAAGTGTGGAGTTTTGGAACTTTAAAATATTCCTCTAAAATCAGCCGAAATACGAATTCCGATTTACTCACCTGTTATCAGGAGAGACCTCAGTGCTGCATCTTTCAGCCCAGTACTGATCCTCAAAAGTAATTTTAACCGTACTTACCGGTAACTTGAATTTTCTTCATAGGCTAACATTGACTGGTTTCACTTGGAAATTCTTCAAAGTGTGGAGTTTTGGAACTTTAAAATATTCCTCTAAAATCAACCAAAGTACGAATTCCAATTTACTCACCTGTTATCAGGAGAGAACCCAGTGCTGCATCTTTTAGCCCAGCACTGACCCTGAAAAGTAATTTTAACCGTACTTACCAGTAACTTATATTTTCTTCCATAGGAATCAATTGTCTGGTTTTCAGCAGAAAACTTTCAGTGTCGATTTTCACAAACTACAAATATTCCTTAAAAATCGCCTGTATGACTTAAACGCATTCTTTCAACTGTTTACAGGAGATGCACCAGTGCTGGATCCAGGATCCAACACTGAGTAAGAAAAAGTAACGATAACAGTTTTTACCTGCTAAGTGAATTTCCTTCCATAGGATAACATTGGTGATTCTATGAGAAAAAGTTTCTGTGTCAACTTTTAAAATACAATAATATTCCTTAAAAATCACTACTGTAACCAAAACGCTTTTACTCAACTGTTTACAGGAGATGTCCCAGGACTGAATCTAGGATCCAGTCCTGTGGTTAGAAAAGTAATCCATAAAGTAACTAATTGCATTTAACTAGAAATTCACATTGAGCTGAATGTTGCATTGTGTTTGAAAATGTGTTGCCCATTGCAACAACTGTAACTACTGTACTTAAAAGTCTATTGCCTATGTGCAAAGTATTTAAACTAAAGTAATTCATTCTGAGAAAGTATTTTTTGTAATGTAATGTATAATGTAATTACAATGTAATTTAAAAAATAAAATATGTAAAAAAAAATTGTTTCTAAACAATTTGGAAATCAGTATGAAAAAAATTTATATAACAATTAATACATTTAAAAATTGTCATTTACAAAACCTTTGAAATTCACTGAAAAAACCGTAGGTTTCAGACATGTTATAGTTACAAATTAGCATTTAAAAAACCTTTGAAATTCACTGAAAAAACCATAGGTTTCAGGGACGTTATAGTTACAAATTAGCATTTAAAAAACCTTTGAAATTCACTGAAAAAACCATAGGTTTTAGGGACAGTTATAGTTATTTGGACATTGCACTCGTACAAAACCCGTGAAATTCCCCCGTTATAGTTAGTCCAGCTAACTATAACTCGCGCCCCGCAATGCACTGCTGATGACGTCACATATTACATCACTCATGACATGGTCAGTGACATCACTGATGACATCACTGATGACATCTCAAATGACATCACTGATGACATCATCCACGTGATAATTTCATGCATCTTCTCACACCCTAATATAACCTTTGATACACCCACTCTAAATTACAGACTGCCATTCGCAAAACCATAGACACTCCAACACCAATAACTACATACCCACTCACTGATTCTTAGGTCTACGCACACATCCACTCACTCACCCGTACAGTCACTCATACTTACGGTCACTCAGTACAGGACTATCATATGCACTCATACTCCTATATAGACACTCAAACACCGCCACTCATCCATAGAGGTACTCACACACCTAGTCAGTCATGCAAATAATTAAACACACTACCATTTACTCACCTATACAGTTATACACACACCAGCTCACTTACTCATACAAATACTAGCACATTCTTACGCTCTTATACAATCACTGATACAAGCACACACTCATCCATACAGCCACTATCACAATCACTCACTCTTGCTTATAGCTATTTATATACTCCAACACACATATATACTGCCTTTCACATATGTAGTTACTCACACATGTACCACTGGGACATACATTCACTCACTAACACACTCTTACACACACTTACCCACCCATACAGTCTATCACAGATGCACTCTTTAAACCATCCACCCAGTGAATCACCCACTCACACATCTATGCACAGAGTCGCACACACCCCTCCCACACAAACACTCAGGCACCCATACAGATACTCACACAAGCATTCAATAACTCATATAGACACTCATGTAGCTATTCACAAACACATGCAGCCACTTACACAGCAACAGACAGACGGATACAGACATTCACCCAGTTTAGTCACTAACCCATGCATTCAGTAAGATACGTTAAATCACTCACTTATAGAGTCAGTCACGCACCTACTAAATCATCCATACAGACACTTACACACCCACTCATTCTTCAATACATCTTTTCCTATATATATTAAAAATATTTAAACTTTACAGAAACACAAAGTCACTGGATGATGTCATCAGTGATGTCATCAGTGATGTCATTTGAGATGTCATCAGTGATGTCATCAGTGATGTCACTGACCATGTCATGAGTGATGTAATATGTGACGTCATCAGCAGTGCATTGCGGGGCGCGAGTTATAGTTAGCTGGACTAACTATAACGGGGGAATTTCACGGGTTTTGTACGAGTGCAATGTCCAAATAACTATAACTGTCCCTAAAACCTATGGTTTTTTCAGTGAATTTCAAAGGTTTTTTAAATGCTAATTTGTAACTATAACGTCCCTGAAACCTATGGTTTTTTCAGTGAATATATATATATATATATATATATATATATATACATTTATGCTGCATAAAAGTTACCCCCTCGGGTACTTAATGGTTGCCGCTGGCGTCTCATTTGAATTACAGACCGCCCATGAAGAAGGGCGAATGGCCTGAAACGCGTCAGCGGTGAGATTGTGTGGAGGTCGTGAGGGAGAGATGCAGGCTGCCCTGGGTTGTGCCTCCACCCGAGGGGTAACTTTTATGCAGCAACTATAGTGACCGGCCCTGGTCACGGATGGCACCACCACTTTGATTCACGTGGGACCGCGGCCGTCATGGATCAAGAACGGCATGCGGTACGGGGTATCCCTATATGCATCCCAGAGACTCACATCAATTCCCTTATTTAATTGCTTTTTTTCAAATGGACTGTATGCCAGCACCCCACATGGGGTTTTGATTGTAGACAACTACCAGCCCCAGAATTCATTGTGATTTTCCATTGGGAATTAATTGAAATAAAAGAGGGTACTTAATGGTTGCCGCTGGCGTCTCATTTGAATTACAGACCGCCCATGAAGAAGGGCGAATGGCCTGAAACGCGTCGGCGGTGAGATTGTGAGGAGGTCGTGAGGGAGAGATGCAGGCTGCCCTGGGTTGTGCCTCCACCCGAGGGGTAACTTTTATGCAGCATATATATATATATATATATGTATATATATATCACCAACAAGTTCCCGTATCCACGGATAAACGCACTCTCAAGGCACAAAGAGAATAGTTGCTCAGGAAAGATTTATTCTGCTTCTCCGCTACGCATATCGGCTGTAAACAGCCTTGCTCACAAGCAACTATTCTCTTTGTGCCTTGAGAGTGCATTTATCTGTAGATACGGGAACTTGTTGGTGATATTTTCTGTCGGCCGCTCTACCGGCATACGCACCACCTCTCTGGGGTCCTTGGTCAGATTGGAGCGTTTTTACAGTGGATATATATATATATATATTCACTGAAAAACCATAGGTTTCAGGGGCGTTATAGTTAGTTGGACATTTCACTTGTACAAAACCATAGAAATTCCCCCGTTATAGTTAGTTCAGCTAACTATAACTCGCGCACCCGCAATGCACTGCTGATGACGTCACATATTACATCACTCATGACATGGTCAGTGACATCACTCATGACATCACTGATGACATCTCAAATGACATCACTGATGACATCATCCTTGTGATAGAGTGGCAGACCTCCTCGCACCCTAATATAACCTTTGATACACACACTCAAAAATACAAACTAACATTTTCAAAACAATGGACATACCAATACCAGTTACAACACACCTATTCAGTAATTCCAAGATCTACACACACATCCACTCATTCACCAACAGTCCTTATACAGTCACTCATACATGTACTCACTCATCATATGTACTCATACACCTATACATCCTGTTACACAGCGCCACTCATCCATAGAGTTACTCACATACATAGTCACACATGCAAACAAAGTATCAAACATCCATTTACTTGCATATACAGTTATACACACACTACCACACTTACTTCTACAGAAACTTACACATACTCACTCTCTTAAACAATCACTTATAGAAACACCTACTTATTTGTACAGGAACTCTTCCAATCTCTCACTCTCACATATACTCACTTATATACACCAATACTCACATATACTAGTTTAAAACATATGTAGTTACTCATAAAGACACTATTGAGACAGTCATTCACTCACTAACACACCCATACACATACTCATCCACCTATACAGTCCTGCACACATGCTGTCTTCAACACATACAAACAGTGAGTCACTCATTCATGCATCTATGCACTAAGTAATACCCCCACCGAACCATAGAGACACTCAGACACTCATACTGATACTCAAAAAACCAACTAATAACCCATATAGACACTCATGTAGCTACTCACCAACCCATGCAGCCACTTATACACAAAGTGAGAGACTGATACAGATATTTTCATATTTAAACATTACTCACTAACCCATGTATTCACTAAGATACACTTAGTCAGTTATACAATCAATTTTACAAAAAAAATCATCCATTTAGACACTTATATACCCATTTATTCTTCCATCGACCTTGAGATATACATATATAAAACATATTTAATTTTCAGAAAAACACACATTCACTGGATGATGTCATCAGTGATGTCATTTGAGATGTCATCAGTGATGTCATGAGTGATGTCATTGACCATGTCATGAGTGATGTAATATGTGACGTCATCAGCAGTGCATTGCGGGCGCGCGAGTTATAGTTAGCTGAACTAACTATAACGTGGGAATTTCTATGGTTTTGTACGAGTGAAATGTCCAACTAACTATAACGCCCCTGAAACCTATGGTTTTTTCAGTGAATTTCTAAGGTTTTTTAAATGCTAATTTCTAACTATAACGTGCCTGAAACCTATGGTTTTTTCAGTGAATTTCTAAGATTTTTTAAATGCTAATTTCTAACTATAACGTGCCTGAAACCTATGGTTTTTTCAGTGAATATATATATATTTATTATACTATGTATACATGTGAAAATGTCTCGGTCCCCTGTTTGCCTCGGTGGCATGGAAAAAATGGGTGGAACTGACGTCAGCACGCCGACGAGGTCCTCTTATGGCTCCGATGACGTCATATGGTGTCGCGAGTGGAGCCGTGCTCGTTGACGTGGAAGAGCTAGGAAAGAATTTCCGTGGAATGCTGGTGCAGGGGATATTCACCTAAGTGTTCAGGCTAGTCCTTTGGGAGCAACTGTTTATGTTGCCACTCCAGAAACCGAAACCAGTGATCCGAGAGCAGAGGCCCTGCAGATGGCACACGAGGTGGGGTGCCCAGTCGTGTGCACCGGCGGGGCAGCGAAGTGACAAGCACCACAACCCACAAAAAAGGTAACGAGGGCACTGAATAACACAGGATCTTCTCTTTGTATCTGGCAGGAACAACGAAGTTAAAATGCCCTAGTACCAAAATGTAGAATTAGTGCTACAACGGTCTTCAAGAGGACCTGCGATGCCGCTTCTGCCTCCCGTACCCTGGAGGCGGCACATGGGTCACGCGGTACGGTCATACTGCGGTGGGACGCACACTCGTTGACCTCTCATGGCACTGCTCCACACTTCAGGGAGGACGCTTTCCATTAGCTATGTTTTCTGATGACATGTCGCGCCGGCCCCGTCCAACAACAGAACTCCTTTAGATCCAAACAGACACTTCCACTCTCTCACCGGTAGTGAAACCAGGCCACGCGGACACTTTCACAATACAACAGCCGGGAATGCACTTTTCGGTAAAAAAACCACATTCCTTCCTCCTAATTAATCAAATAAACGTCTCACTGAAGAACAGGGGCCAGCTTAGATCGGTAAACAGCCGTTACAACGACTTTTTTACTTTGCGATACCATTACAACGCATGCATTACCACGCATGCGTTGTACATCATGAAGTCATTACTACGCATTTTTTTAGAACGCATGGTAATTTACCACGCATGCCTTTACAACGAATTTTGTTGTAAAGGTATGTATGGTAAATGACCATGCGTTCTAAAAAACATGTAGACGATCCATGTCGTTGTAAGGAAACACATGCTGTTCCGTTTCCTCACAACGACGTGCACCGCCCCTCAGAGATGACGTGAAGCAGGAACCACGAGGAGAGAGGAACCATGAGGAGTGAGAGGTAAGGGGGATTGGGCATGGGGTGGGGGTTTCTTTTCTAGGGTTTAGGGTAGTGCAGTGGTGTTTGGGTAGTGTAGGGGGTCATGCTGGGGGTAGTGTTTAGGGTTTAGGGTATTGCAGTAGTGTAGGGGGTTGTGCTGGGGGTAGTGTTTTAGGGTTTAGGGTAGTGCAGTGGTGTATGGGTAGTGTAGGGGGTCGTGCTGGGGTAGTGTTTTAGGGTTTAGGGTAGTGCAGTGGTGTTTGTGTAGTGTAGAGGGTCATGCTGGGGGTAGTGTTTTATGGTTTAGGGTAGTGCAGTGGTGTTTGGGTAGTGTAGGGGGTCGTGCTGGGGGTAGATTTAGGGTTTAGGGTAGTGCAGTGGTGTTTGGGTAGTGTAGGGAGTCGTGCTGGGGGTAGTGTTTTAGGGTTTAGGGTAGTGCAGTGGTGTTTGTGTAGTGTAGGGGGTTGTGCTGGGGGTAGTGGTTTAGGGTTTATGTTAGTGCAGTAGTGTTTGGGTAGTGTAGGGGTAGTGCTGGGGTAGTGTTTTAGGGTTTAGGGCAGTGCAGTGGTGTTTGTGTAGTGAAGGGGGTCATGCTGTGGGTAGTGTTTTAGGGTTTAGGGTAGTGCAGTCGTGTTTGTGTAGTGTAGGGGGTCGTGTTTTAGGGTATAGGGTAGTGCAGTGGTGTTTGGGTAGTGTAGGGGGTCATGCTGGGGTTAGTGTTTTAGGGTTTAGGGTAGTGCAGTGGTGTTTGGGTAGTGTAGGGGGTCGTGCTGGGGGTAATGTTTTAGGGAAGTGCAGTGGTGTTTGTGTAGTGTGGGAGGTCATGCTGGGGGTAGTGTTTTATGGTTTAGGGTAGTGCAGTGGTGTTTGGGTAGTGTAGGGAGTCGTGCTGGTGGTAGTGTTTTAGGGTTTAGGGTAGTGCAGTTATGTTTGGGTAGTGTAGGGTGTCGTGCTGGGGGTAGTGTTATAGGGTTTAGGGTAGTGCAGTGGTGTTTGGGTAGTGGAGGGGGTAGTGTTTTAGGGTTTAGGGTAGTGCGCCCAACCAGCCACAATATCCGTGGACAAAGGGGATCCTGACTCTTTGGAACGCTCCGTCAATTGAATAATTTGGGTCAAGGGCCCTACCACGTCCAAGACCTATCAATTCCTTTCTTGGGATCCCTCATATACTTGGAGAAAAAGGTACATAGTTTCTCATCAATTTCAGGCGTGTGTGCCACCTTCCCCTTCAGTGAGGGCCTGGGGCATTCTCCCCTCATCCTATTCCTGACCTCCCTTTCAAGGAGTTGATGGATTTTCCCCACCACATACTCTGCCACTTTGGCATCAGGTGTCCACTCTGCCGACCTAGGATGGTAAATTTGGGTAGGCTTGAACATGTCCGAGTGGACCCCGTCCCCAACCGGGGACTGAGAGGAGTGGGACTCTGGATGCCAGGGACGCCCTGAGTCCTTATCCTCATCGGAGGAGAAATCGTCCTCCGATACACCCTCTCCCTCTAAGGGAAACCCGCCGTCGGGGTCTACAATAGTGGTGACAGTGTCGCAATTTTCTCCGGGCCCCTCCTCCTCCCGGCAGGGTGCATGTTTTAGCGTTCGCGCACTCTTGAGGAAGGTCTCCGTAAGTTTATCAAATCCTTCCAAGTGCCCCGCGTTATGCTTAACGGCCCTTTTATTCCCCATCTGGGAGCTACTGGGAAACGCCACCACCAGATCTGGGTCACTGAACACCCCAGGGATGCTTTTCGCCAGCTTATCAACCTGATCCCTAAGAGGAGCCAGCGCCCTAGAAATAGCCAGAGAGAGGGCTTGGTCCACTGCTGGAGGGAGAAGTTGGGGGCCATTCCTCCTCCACTTCCTGGTAGGAGGAGTAAAAATGGTCTTCTGGAGAAGACATGATAGCAGAGGGTGTGAGCACAGAACAAATGCCCTTAAAATCCTTAAGTCAGCCCCCTCGCCGGTGCTCCAACAGCTGGGCTTTCCCCGAAGCTGTTATAAGAATAGACTGAGACGCAATACCAATTACCACCACCAGGTGGCGCTGGTCACTAACGTGGCCGTGTGGGGAAATCACCGCGTAGCGGTGTCAAAATTAGGCGAGGGTTGGTCGGGAATCAAGCGGACACTAAAGGAGTGACCGGATTCCCAAACGCGCGTAAAGACCAGCGGGAGCGGTCGACAGAGCTGCCTCGCTCAGACCAGACGCGCCTGACAGGATCTCACCGCGCGCAGAGCACAAAGCGGGAGAAACTGCGAGGGGGAGAACGCGCTCGGGCAAGAGCCTGCTGCGCAGGGAATTTATGAATCAATACCAAGGCAATAATGCTAATAACGTGCACAAGAAACCGCTATACAAACAGCAACAACGTCAGATTAAGCCAAGAATGTAAAGAATGCACTTAACTGACGAGCAGTGAAGAAAGAGGAAGCGGAAGGGACGTCATGATATTATATACGATGGACTGTGATATGATTGGACTATAGTTGCCTTGGAGACTACCCCCTAATGGTTCATGGGTTGTGTAGTCTTTTGTTTAATGATTGTTGTGTTACGTTTTCTTTGAACTGCTATGCAAATAAAGTGAGGAAAGATATGCATAATCCTCGCCTCCGTCCTGCCATAGAATTCATTAAACTTTATTTGATCTGATTTAGAAACATAGATCATAAAAGTGTACATAAAAACAGTAAATCCTCTTTCCTAATACAATACAGTGAGAATTAATTAAAACCAGTAGGTAAAAACGGGTGTTACAAAGCCCGGTTCAGAGCAACTTCAGGTTAACAGAACCGTAAAGTTCAATGTTTCGCAAGATCAATCTCATGTACTTCGTGCAAAATACGCAATAAGGGGTCCAAGTAAGATGTAACGCTCCAATACCTGACCAGTTTGCACTATATAAAACTGCAGAAAAAATAAAAAGTGTTTTGCACACTTCTGTCATTGGGCTATATGTGGGCTACATCTGGGTGATATTTGTGCTACATTTGGGCTCTTTTTTCTCTGGTGGCCATCTTGGGAGACTTATTTGTTATGAAGTTTCCTAATTTCGTCATTTACTGCAGTCTCCTCAGTAGGAAATGCTTTCAGTTTTTTACTTTGATTCCATCAAGAAGGCATTCAGATGTGTCACACATTTGCCATAAATTCAGAATGTTAGCACTCTAGTTGTTCATTAGATCACTGTAGTAAAGCTACTGCTCACCAGGGAGTTAACTGGAAGTCTACTGCTGGTATTGAAAGTGATTGTTTCAGTCTGCATGTCAGAATATTCTAATGAAATAGAAGAGGATTTGAGATCTCACTTAAAACATGCCCTAAATTTTCTTTCTGCAGCACTAACCATAATTTCTATGGCAAAATGAACCCCCACATTTTGTTCCTTTTTAAATTAAATGTTTTAAGTGTTACCAGTTTATTCCAATCAAGATGGCTTCAGGTGTGCCATACTTTTGTTATAAGTAAGACTGTTAGCGCTCTAGTTGTTCTTTAGAACACTCTGGGAAGCTGCAGTAGAACACAAAGGCATCAACTGACAGGCTGCTCCTGTTGAAATATAACAGGAAGATATTTGAGATCACACTTGAAACATGTCCTAATTTTTCTTTCTACAGCACTAACCATAATTTCTATGACAAAATGAACCCCATCATTTTGTTCCCTTTTAAATTAAATGTTTTAAGTGTTACCAGTTTATTCCAATCAAGATGGCTTCAGGTGTGCCATACTTTTGTCATAAGTAAGGCTGTTAGCACTCTAGTTGTTCTTTAGAACACTCTGGGAAGCTGCAGTAGAACACAAAGGCATCAACTGACAGGCTGCTCCTGTTGAAATATAACAGGAAGATATTTGAGATCTCACTTAAAACATGTCCTAATTTTTCTTTCTACAGCACTAACCATAATTTCTATGGCAAAATGAACCCCCTCATTTTGTTCCTTTTTAAATTAAATTTTTAAGTGTTACCAGTTTATTCCAATCAAGATGGCTTCAGGTGTGCCATACTTTTGTCATAAGTAAGACTGTTAGCTCTCTAGTTGTTCTTTAGAACACTCTGGGAAGCTGCAGTAGAACACAAAGGCATCAACTGACAGGCTGCTCCTGTTGAAATATAACAGGAAGATATTTGAGATCTCACTTAAAACATGTCCTAATTTTTCTTTCTACAGCACTAACCATAATTTCTATGACAAAATGAACCCCCTCATTTTGCTCCTTTTTAAATTAAATGTTTTAAGAGTTACCAGTTTATTCCAATCAAGATGGCTTCAGGTGTGCCATAATTTTCTCATAAGTAAGACTGTTAGCGCTCTAGTTGTTCTTTAGAACACTCTGGGAAGCTGCAGTAGAACACAAAGGCATCAACTGACAGGCTGCTCCTGTTGAAATATAACTGGAAGATATTTGAGATCACACTTGAAACATGTCCTAATGTTTCTTTCTACAGCACTAACCATAATTTCTATGACAAAATGAACCCCATCATTTTGTTCCTTTTTAAATTAAATGTTTTAAGTGTTACCAGTTTATTTCAATTAAGATGGCTTCAGGTGTGCCATACTTTTGTCATAAGTAAGGCTGTTAGCACTCTAGTTGTTCTTTAGAACACTCTGGGAAGCTGCAGTAGAACACAAAGGAATCAACTGACAGTCTCTGCCCTTGTTGGATGTACATGTTTTACTGAGAATGTCAGACTTTATTCTCACATGACTGAGAAAGATAATGTGAACTTACAGAAAATATGCTCTCATTTTAGCTTCTGGAGCACCTTCCAAAACTGTATTGGACAAGCATGTGAAAATAGTTTTCTCTCAAACATGATTCATAATATCCCAGCAGAAGGTTTTTCACAGGGTAAAATCACCTTAGAACACACCACAATTCCTGAAATTAGTATGGTACCATCGACAAATGAATTCTAATGTAACTAAAGTCTGTTATCACCCTTTATAGTTCTCCTTTTGGTAACCCTCAAAATCTTCAATTCACTACAATGCATTTCAATTGGGTACTATCATTTATATTGGTCCCAAGATGGCTGCCAGCAATTCCAGGATGAAGTGCTGACAGCCAATCAGATCTCACGATGACATGTGTGGTTAGGCTCCGCCCAGATATATATGTGTTTTCTTTTTCAAATTTCTCAGGAACTACTGAACGGATTTACACCATTTAACCAAAAGGCACGACTCTGAACCAAGGGCTACCCTTTTGCCAAATTTGGTGTAATTCCGATCAGCAGTTCGGGCTGTAGCTGCGACTAAAGGTTCCTATGGAAAATTGCATGGGGAAAACATGTTTTGGGACCCCCCTTTTTTCTCGGCCCCCACTTGACGAATCACCCCGAAACTTTCAAGATAGGAGCGGACCGGAGCGGGCCATAAGTTTTAAAAATTTCACGAGGATTCGTCAACCGGCGCCAAAGTTATTGGGAATAGAATGTTGCGGATTTCCTATGGAAAATAGGTCCTAACTATAACTATCTACTGGCGACCGCCAGTAGATAATATATATATATATATATATATATATATATATATATATATATATATATATATATATATATATATATATATATATATATATATATATATATATATATATTTTTTTTTTTTTTTTTTTTTACACAGTGGTGGTCACCACTGTGTAGAAATAGTTAGGATCTAGATACCATAGATAGCGCATTTTTTGGTTTACTAATAACTTTGGTGCCATCTGACTAATCTTCTCAAAACTTCCCCAAAAAAAAGTTAATCCACAGCAGCTCCTTTCTTGATAGTTTCAGGGTCATCGATCAAGTGGCGGGCCCAGAAAAAAAGGGGGGTCCCAAATCATAATTTCCCCATGCAATTTTCATAAGGAATTTTTAACAGCACTACAGCCCAAACGGCTGTACGGAAATACATCAAATTTGGCAGAAAGCATGCTTTTTGGGATTTGGTGCAAATTCATTTAGTACCTTTGAAAAATTAAGGTTCAAAATGTATGAATATCTGGATGGTTGGATTTGTGGGACTCTTGTGGGAGTCTCGCTGACATGCAATTTCAAATAATAGAGCAACCTGATTGGCCAAGGGTTTTTCTTCCCCAACTGCTATCTTCCTCCCACAGGAGCGAGAGGTTCTCACAAGAGCTCAAACTCTGATTGGCTAGCTGCAACATGAGGAGCAATGTTGCAGCCGCTATTTCAGAACACGGGGAATTTGTTAAAAAAAGATATGGTACAAGGGGGCAGGATAGGGATGCCCTGACCCCCTGGACCTTGTGTTGCAGAGGGACACCCCCTCCCCTGGGCCAAATGTTAAAAAAAACAAATTTGGGGTTGTTGTGATCCCGCCGGACTATTGAGGGAGCCAGTGGGACTGTTCTGCTCCTGTGCGAGTCTCACGGTAACCCAGGGGCCATGATGACTCCCACCAGAGTCCTGCTGGATCGGAAAAGCATTTTTTTAAAAGAGGGGGCATTAGTATCTGTGTTGGGTTGGTCACCTACAGGTGACTAACCCATGCCAGGCACAGCTGGTGGGAAGTTGGGCCACAGCAGTGTTTGGGCGGCTGTGAGGGGTTGGGAGCAGAGCTTGGCCACAGGCCAGGCCCTGCACCCAACCCCACATCACACTCAGCCTATAGCCGTGCACAGCTTGGGGTTCGGCACCCTTGGGGGGTTGGTCTCAGTATATCTTCACTATCTTAAACGAGCCACTGAAGTTTTAGATCCACTAAAGGTAATAAGAGTTCTCTCTTTCTTATAGGGGTCACTAAATATGGTGAATAGTCCTCCTCAGCTGTAGCAGAAGTCGTATCCTCCGCGGACCTGGTGGGTCACTGGGCCATTCACTGTACTCTAATGAACGAACTTAGAATTAAAAAAAAATAATACTGGAAACACATAAACCCCAACATTCAGACTGCCAAAATGCCGACCTTACATTTCTCCCTACTAACTTCGACCTGTATTTAATTCCTACATTGGACAAAACTCACTAACCATCAATTTTTATGACTAGGCTAATTTACTATTTTAACTCTGGGACGTTTGGTAAGTGTTGAATGCTGATTCTGGTGGCCAGTGCTTTGGAATCTAGGGAGCCTATTCACAAAGGTAAATTTGGTTTTAAATGTATGTTTACAAACCAATTTATCTTTTCCATGTCTGTTTGAAATTCACCAAAGGATTCCAGGCAGGCATAAACCAATTTGCGAGCGCTGCTGTCTCCTCCATCGCTGAAAATTCCACTCTTGGGTGGAAAACAGCATGTTTTAAGGCACGGTTTGCATTGGAAGTTTGGGAACGCCCACAAACAAGTATGTTTGTGGCCATTCTTAAACTCAAGTTTCAAATTTATTTATTTATGCATAGTTATTGAAAACCATAGCGTATACCTGACATTTACCATAAAAATGATTAAAAAAAGATATACATCAGACACATTTCATCACATATTATTTTACACATTGTATAAAAAAGAGGAAATCTTTTGTAAAAGCATATACAATTTGTAAAATGTAAGCGGTTTTACATATAAAAGAGAAGTCTTTTTATAACTGGTTCCGGATACCAAGAGCTATTATGTATCCCTAACGTGCATATGTGCTGTGGTATATTTAAAGTGCAGTGATTTAGCAGTGTTATGTCCAATACAAGAAAGAAGATTATAACAAATCAAATATGGCAGAATACACTTCACAGACTTTATACAGTCTCATGTGCCGACCGATGCTCTGCTGTATCAAATCGTTTTTTTTCTTAAACTCCTCTCCATCCCCGTTCCACACTGGAAAGGATTTGAAACTTACTTCAGAACATGACTGGAGTATAGTCTAGAATTCACAAAGGACTTCAAGCAAGACGTAAACCAGTTTACTGGTGCAGAGATCACTTCTACAAGTGTGGGGATCCCTATAGCTGTAAGTTCTTTGCAAGTGTGGTAAAGTCGATGTTGCAAAGAGTGGTTTACTGCCGAAGTTTGGGAATACCCATGACAATATGTTAGTGGGCATTGCCACACTTCTCTCCCTCCCTTTTCCACCCTGAACATGATCCGATTAAGGGCCATATGTATCAAGCCTTTTTCCCGTTTGCGAATTGGAAAAAGCCTTTTGGGATGTATCATCCCAAAAGGCCATCGCAAAATAGAGAATTGCAAAATTTGCGATTCTCTATTTTGCGAATGCAATTAAGGAATTGCAAATTGCGATTCCTTAAATGCAATTCTGGAAGCACCAGAAATTTGGTATTTGGCCTTAAGGAATTGCAAATTACCACCAACTTCAAGTTGGTGGTAATTTGCGATTTTCTTTAAAAAGGCACTTTTTTGATTTTTTAAAAGTGCCATATGTCGCACATTCATGCCCTTAGGGCATGTATATGCGCAAAATGTGCACACATGCATATTTCAGGGGTGCAACAGGGTGTCCTTTTGGCAACCTTGCAACCCTGAAATTGCATTCTCAATTTGCGATTCTCTAATTGGTAATCGCAAATTGAGAATGTCTTCCCATTCATTCCTATGGGCCTCCTAGCCCATAGGAATGAATGGGAAGGTATTCCTTATTTGCGAATCTCAATTTGCAATTCGCAAATAAGGAATATGTAGGATTCGCAAAATTTTTAGCAAATCCTACATACATTGCATTTTGCGATTCTCTAATTGCGATTTGCTAAAAATCGCAATTTGAGAATCGCAAAACTCTTTCTGATACATATGGCCCTAAATCCCTTTCCAGTGTGGGAAAGGGAATGGATCACCCAATATTTGCTGGGGGTAAAAGAAAAGGACTTCTGCACATGAAATAACACTTTTCAGTAATCAAGCCCTATGTTTTGGAAAATATATTCAAATGCACTACTGCACATGTTTAGCACGGTTATCTAATTTGCAGGATAAATGGTATTCGCTAATTATTATTTGAAGTTTATGCTTAGTTTTTCAAGACATTTCACACAATGAGCCTATGGTTTCAATGTGCATTTTGAACAAATATCAATTAAAAATATCAATGAAGAGAGAATATTCCACATAAAACTTTGTGACTATAGCCATCATTCAAAATTGCTCAGTGTGTGATGCAATATTTATTGCACCCAATAAAATCTAACTCCAAGGGAGTCGGAATTTATCAGGTGTTATAAATAGCACAAATTACAGGTTATGAGGGAATAACTTGCTCATTTTGGTGCTTAATGCACCAAAATCTGTATGTTCCTGTAATTACTAGACATTTCTCTGCTGGTAAATTGCTGCAGGAGTGATGTGCTGAGATTTACTTTGGCTAAATTGCAGAGGTGTTATAATAAACATAGAACATACAATTCCGGTATGTGAAGTAACGGGAATTAGCACACATAACAGAATTTAATTGGCACTCGTAACGAGGGCCTAAGTTGTGATGCAATTTTAGCAACTAAAATGTCTAAGGCAGGGCCTTCAAACCTTTTCTATTATGAAAGCTACTTCCGATCGATGAAAATAGTCCCGAACTATTAATGACTTTGATCACTGTTGCAATTAGATTTGACTTCAATACTGACCACACCTAGCAGGATTATAGCAGTGACCACCAAGATATTTGTTGCAATATTGAGTGACAGAATACAGTCAGCCAAAATCCTGTATCCATTATTAAGAAGGTATTTATCCATAGGCACGTATACATTTATTATTCTTAGCTTCAAGTCTTACCTTGAAGAAATATATAATATAGATAGATCTTCAACATAAATAGATGTAGAGTTAAGAATGTAATTATAGCTATCCTTACATATATGTAATTGCCTTCATGGTGTAATAGTTGTTGATATTCCTCACACAATATTTTGGGAGGAGGATATTTAAAACTTGACATTGTGATGGAACAGTGACTATCCCACAGTCAGATGGAGATGCCAACAACAATGGTGGGAACAGCTCTGTTTATATAGAATGCTTCCACATGACTAATAAAATATGCACAGCAGCAAGTGACCGCTGGCATGAAGGAAATACTAACAGCTGTAAATCTCCCAAAGATAACCTGATTTATCATTCACAGAACAGCTTTCAATATATTTTACGTTTTCAGTCATTTTGTTTTCAAACATCTGCATGTCACTTTTCCAAAATACACATTTTCTATCAAATATGCCCATTTTATTTTGGATAATAACATTCCAGGAACATCTTATCTTTTTCACACATGCTGTATGATTGATGTGTCTTGATAAGTGACAAATCTCCATGTGAGTTTTCAAAATTGAGAGTGGACCTGTTACAAATCTCACATGCTGTCATGGTGTGTGTTTGTGAGTGTGTGGGCCTGTTATTGATTAGGCTGGCTGCCTCTATAAGTGTCCAGGGTTTTGTAGTGCTGCCTTATTCTATGCGGCCAGACCTTTTGAATTACATACAATGCTGGACTGCACTTCGAATATTTACTCCAGGGTACTGGTGAGCTACCAGTAGCTCCTGAGCTAGCCATTGAACACCTCTAGTCTAAGGCCTATGTGCAAGTATACCCCCGCCCTTTTTGATCAAATCTAATATTCTTTGAAAATATGCTAAAAAGAAAGACAGGGTTTATTTTGTTTACAAGTCTGGGGCAAACGTGACATAAGTTTAATTTCATACACCCTTAGGATGTTGAACATAATGAGATGTGCATGTGTTTGGAAAAGAAATACATCTGTTTTTTAAGAAGGAAATTTGTAATGCAATTTATTTATATCACAGCAAGACAAAAAAAGTGTTAAGGCACCTTACATAAAACTAAAGAGCAAAATTGGTTACATCTAGATAGGGAAGATGATCAATATACAGAATAAAGAATTTGTTGAATTTTCTAAATGTAACGCAACCATCTTGCAGGCGGTCCATTTAAATGACGACTCAGTGACATTTCATGTTTGCGTGTGTCAGTGATACTCCGGTGTGACTAGTTATAGTAATTGCAGAATGTTCCCAAACCAACGTCATAGCATGAGAAAAATTAACTCTTAGGGCGTTAATGTACTTGTCAGTGCATAATGTGTACCAAACGAACCAGCAATAAATCCTGATCAATTTTTATTCAATCTCACTCGGAACTATACCTATAGCGTTCACGCAGATCCCCCAAGAATTTGAGACTCCCTGTATTTTATAATACCTTCCAGACCCAGTGGTCCGGCATGTGTGGAACTCCTTAAGCATATGTGCATCAAATTCCATAGAACAGTGCAAACAGGTTTGCAGTAACTCTGAGAGATTTGTTAGAATTATGAAATAAGTCCCAGAGCAGTCCTAACATTGCAGTGTAATCCCCAAAAGTGTAGCAGCAGAAGTGCAAAAATCCACAGAAATGTCCAGATATGTGGCGAATAAATGGCATTGCAGTAAAACCTTCAACAGTCCTTGCATCGCTGCAGTATGTACTAAAACGGCACATGTGTGCTGTAACTCGAAATGTAGTTCTAGCGTCTTTGCATTTCTGGCTGTTCAGCATATTTTACACTATTTATGTGATAGTGCTAACAAGAACTTAGGGGCATATTATCAACAAACCGCGATAATTATCACGAAGCGAGATTAGCGTCATTTATTTTATCGCCGTCGCTAACCGGAGTTCATCGCCGTGGTATCGACGTATTAACAACGCGCCGCAACCCAGCGATAGCAACCAATCCCGGCGCTAATGGATGGCGATACATCCTGTGCGCCGGCGATAAAAAAACACACGCTAATGACAGAAAAGTGGCGATAGGCCAAATAGCGCCGAAATCGGCCGCTAAATTGGCAGCAGGCCTGCAGGTCACATCAATCAAGCGCCAAAATTCCCCATAAAAGGCCAACAAGCAGGGGAAACAAAAAAAAACACAAAATGGAGAATACACCAGAAGCCAGGATAGACATGGAGGAAGCCGGGACTAGTGCTGAGCCCACCAACAACCCCCCAGCTAGCCAGGAGGAGCAGACAGAGACCCAGGAGAAGGCCAAGAGGAAGAGGAACCCCAGATTCAGTCACCAGGAAAATCAGGTCCTGTGTAGCCTGGTGGCTGAACATCAGCAGGAGTTATTCATCAAACGCTCAGTGCCATTGTCCAGAAAAAAAGAACTATGGGAAGACATCACGGACAAGGTGAATGCTGTTGGAGAGAGGAAGAGGAGGACAGTGGATGAGGTCAGGAAGCGCTGGAATGACAGCAAGAAGAATACAAAGGAAAAAATAGCAGCCAATCGGAAGGCAGCAAGTGCAACCGGAGGTGGGAGTCCAGCGCCCCAGCTGGAGCTGGATGAGACGGAGGAAATGGTGGCCCAAGTCATCACCGATGAAACGGTGGTCGGAGTGCCGGGTCAGGACACTGCTGAATGTGAGCAGACACAACCACAGGGTGAGTACCAACCATGGAGTGGGTGGATGGGGGTTGATGGGCACAATGGCACCCATGCACAATGAATTGCATTGCAGACCCACAATCACTGTGGAGCAGGTCCCAGATAGCCCTGTGCATGGTGGCATGGACACAGATCACATGACTCAAGCCAAAACCTTGCAAGACACATATTCACATGTACCCAGATTTCGAAATGTGCACCGTAAAGTCGGACAAACACAGTCCAGGTACAACATCAGATTACTAAATAAGGGCAACATCAAATAGCAAAATGCAACATCACCTAGAGATGTGGAGGGCCTGCAAAATGCACACCTTGCATCATCAGAACCCATATCCAATTCAGCAGCACAAGGCTGCATCTCCCAGACACCCAAATGAGCATGCCGTGTGAATGTGACAGATCACGTGCACCAGTGAGCATGCCGACAACAAGCTCTATACACCTGCAACTTGGCGCATGTGTTTGGCTTGTGTGCAAGGTTGTGTATGGCCATCAAAGTCACCCTGGATGGCCATGCACAACCTTGCACACAAGTCAGACACATGCGCAATGTTACAGGTGTGCTGAGCTTGTTGTCGGCATGCACACTGGTGCACGTGATCTGTCACATTCACACAGCATGCTCATTTTGGCGTCTGGGAGATGCAGCCTTGTGCTGATTAATAGGATATGCGTGGTGATTGTCTACTCCGTCAAGCACTTGGGTCAAGTAAGGAGTCAAGCGGTCACATTCCCAAAGCAGATGGACAAGTGCACCCACCTTCCCACACCCTCTCCAACAGTCCGGGTTGTGTGCCCTATATATTTGGTGCAGGCGTTTGGGGGTGTAGTACCAGTAGCACGCTAGCTTGGTGTATGTTTCAGTGAGGCCTGTGTGAGTTGCGGTATGTCGCACCCTGTGACAGACCCCTTCCCATTAGGTGTTGGTGAGATCACGGCCCAAGTCCCCCTCCCACCGAGCACTACCAGCATGGAAAAAGTGGGTGTAGCGTGACAGGAGCATACTGTACAAGTCCGTGATCAACTCCTTATCCGAGGAGCGAGTGATCAACCACCGCTCATACTGCGTGAGGAGTCGGTGGGCCTGCGCCTGGTTGTTGGGATGGGAGGCCCAATGGCGGAGCTGCAGGTAATGCAATTGTTCAGTTTCGGGGGGGTCATAATCCGCATGCAGTTGCTCAAAAGGGATAAACCCTTCCGTGTCGTAAAGTGTGCCCAATGCACGGCAGCCTGTGCATCTCCAGATAGGGAATGATGTGTCTGCGAGCCCAGGTCAGAAATCGGGATTGCCAAAGAGGGGAGTGAGTGGGGAGGGGAATGTCGTGAGCTTGTGTCGACTGTGCGTTAGATCCCAGGCCACCACAGTGGTGTGCGCAATTTGGGATGCATAGAGGTTGGGAGGGCGTTGTGACTTCCAAAGAAAGTGGATCTTCATTAAGTAGGTATCAGTGAACGCGTGGTCCTGGAAGAGCCAGTGTGTTCATGACTCCGCCCGGCTCCATTCCACCAAATACTGCAATTGAACGGCTTTGAAGTAAAGCACCAAACCTGGGATCCCAAGGCCCCCTTCGCTGGGGGGAGGAAGCTAACAGACTACTTCATTCTCGGTTATTTGCCTTGCCAAATGAACTGGGATAGTTCTGATTGCACCCGTTGGATCCAACCTGTAGGAGGCCGTAAGGGGAGTGTTTGGAATAGATAGAGAAGTATTGGGAGTATGAACATTATCACGGCTGCAATACGCCCCAGACATGAAATGGGATAACATTTCCAGTGTCTCAAGTCCGTGCGGATGTGGGAGTGCAGGATCCTGTAATTAGCTGCCATTGTGGCCTGTAGTGTAGGGGCCAGCTGAAGACCCAAGTACGGAACCGTGGTAGCCGACCACTGTATGGTGTGATGGGCTTGAAGTACAACCAGAAGCGGGGGTGGCAGAGAGAGGCTCAGAGCGATGGACTTTGCACCATTGACCTTAAACCCGGACGCTCCTCCGAAGAAGACTAACTCCTCCAGAAAAGTGGGCAACGACGTGGCAGGGTCCGCTAAGGTAACCAGGACATCGTCCGCATATAAGCAGATGGTGTGTGTGTCACTGCCCAAGCGTATGCCCATGATCTTTGGATGTTCACGAACTCTCTGAGCAAGGGGCTCCATATATAGAGCAAAGAGCAAGGGTGACACCGGGCACCCCTGCCCAGTGCCTCTGTGAATACGGAAGGGGCTCGATGTGTGTCCATTGACCCTAACTGTCGCAGAGGGGTCTTGATAGCAGTTGAGGATCCAAGTCCTCATTCGTTCCCCCTAGGCCAAAACGGGACATCACAGAGTCCAAGTAGGGCCAATGGACCCTGCCAAACGCCTCTTCCGTATCAACGGTAAGGAGCATGTACTCACCTGGGATGTGGGAGGCTCTCTCGATAAGATCAAGGACTCTCTTCGTGTTGTCGGCAGTTTGTCTCTGCGGTATGAACCCAGCTTGATCAGGGGTGATAATGCTGGGCTTGTAAGGGGCCAGGTGTGCTGCCAGTATACTGTTGTAGAGTCTCAGGTCTAGATTCAAAAGTAAGATGGGCCTGTACGCCTCACATTGCGACCTGTCTTTGCGCGGTTTGTGAATAACCACCAGAGCCGCCACTACCATCGAGGGAGGGATCGCCCCGCCCTTGCCAAAATAATTAAAGAGGCGGGTGAGGAGCGGGGTGATCGTGGGGCATAATTGCCTATAAAAGGCCATGGTGTACCCGTCCAGAGCCGGGGATCTGGGCAGTTTCAAGCGAGAGATAGGTGAGAACACCTCCTCTGGGCGGATCACTGTTCCTATATGTTCAGCATGAGCCTGGGAGACGCATGGAAGGGTTATCTGGTCCAGGTATGCCACCATTGCATCCCTCCCCAAGGACTGTGCATCGTAAAGTTGTGCGTAATAGTCCCGGAAGACCTCTGCGATGTCGGAGTCTTCTGTACGTGTGCAGCCTGCTTGAACTCAAAATTCACTGACCCCTTCTCGCAACCTGGTATCCCTCAGCTTGTGCGCCAAGAGCTGGACGCATTTATTGGCCCCCACGTAGAAGGAGTGGCGCAACTGCAGAGCCGCATATTCTGCCTTATCGCGGTCTATAGCTGCCAGTTGTGGCCGGACTGCCTTTAATTGGCGCCATATCCTCGGGGCTCCTTTGCGGCGATGCATCACTTCTAGCTCCCCAATCCTCTGGGAGAGATCCTCCTGTTAGCGTTAGTGTTCTGCGTCATCCGCCGAGGATATTCCAATGACCGACCCCAGCACCACTGCCATCAGGGCCTCCCATCTAGTGGAAAGGGACATATCGGAGTAGTCGTTATGTGATAGGTAGTTGACTAAAGTGTGTTGTAGCTGTGCCACGATGTCAGCACGGCGAAGAAGAGTGTCCCGAAAGCGCCACTGTCGGGCATGTCTCCGGACTGGAGGGAAGGTCAATGTGAGTACCACCGGAGCGTGATCCAATAGGGCAGTAACTAGAATGTCTGTGGAGGATGTGGTGTCTCTGAGGAGCTGGGTGCCCAAGAAATAATCTAACCTGCCATAAGTCTCATGGGCGCTGGAATAGTAGGAGTATTCCCTAGACAGTGGATGGTAATATCTCCATATGTCTGTCAGGCCGAGGTCAGTCAGTCTGTTGAGTCCTGCGTGGGAGAGGGCGCCCACCTGGCCATAACGCTGCTCTGAGCCATCCAGTTCGTTATCAAAGACCAAATGTAGGTCCCCCCATAAGGATACTGCATTCTGAGGTAGCCGTGGCTCCGTACTAAGCTTAATGGAGAAATCTCTCCTGCCCTTCATTTGGAGCATAGACAGACCAAATAATGAGTGTGTTCCCCAAACTGGAGTTGGTAAGTCACTAATCAGTCTTTCAATTCCACTTCTTTCTGCTCAACCCTCCCCTTGAAAGCCATGGAGAGCAAGATAGCCACCCCAGCAGTTTTAGTAGGCCCGGAAGAGAAGAACTGAGTGGGGAAGGCGCGTGAGCGAAGTCTGTGGCAATCCTTGGGCAGAAGGTGCGTTTCTTGCAATAAGCACACCTCAGCTCCCGAATTCACTAAGTAGGCCAAGATCGTGCGTCATTTGATAGGATTATTCAGGCCTCTCACATTAAGAGTGATGACTCAAAGACTATAGGGTGGCATCTACGGCTCAGTGTAGTATGCAGAGGTGAGCTAGCGCCGCTGGAGTGAGGCTACCATTCCCGGATATGAAAGCACCAGTGAGGCAGCAGATGTGCGCAGCCAGGACTGGGATGGAGGGCAGGAGGAAGACAGAAAAGAGAAGAAGGTGGAAAAATAGCCCCAGTAAGAAACAAAAACTAACCAAATCCAAAAATTATCAAAACACGAACAAAGGTCTGGAGGCACTCCATCTTCCACAGAAGATTGGTCAAACGTCATTATAGGGTTTTCATGGCCCTGAACTTACCCCGTCTCCACCCTCAGAACCACCCGAGGTAGAGAGCATAGAAGGTAGGAAAGAATAACAGGGCTAAAGGGCCCAGGACCATTCAGGAAGCTTGAGACCTGGTGAGGGCTTCTGGCAGTGTTTCTAGGGCCTCCAGCTGACCCTTTGCCATCTCATCAGGGTCTGGACATTGGTGCCGGCCGAGGCGGCGCATGTGACTCTGCAGCCTCCAGCGCGGTTGTATCTCGTCAAAGCCCGGGTCCCTGGGGTCTCCTCTGTCGTCCTCCTCCAGAACGTCAATGCCCAAGAGCCGAATGGCCTCCGCCAGGGAACGTAACTGATACAGCTTGACATCGTAGCGAAGGATGAGGCGGAATGGGTGAGCCCAGGAGTATGTGATATTGCGCTGGCGGAGGACCACAGTGATGGGTCTGAAAGTCCTGTGCTTTTGAAGTGTGAGTGCGGCAAGGTCCTGATAGAGAACCGGTGTCTGGTAGCGGAATGAAATGGGGTGCATGGTTCTGCCTTTACGGAGTATTCCCTCTTTGGTGCAAAAGTCTTGGACACAGACTAGTATGTCTGCTGGGGGGGCGGTGTCCGAGTGGGGCAGTCCCACCCGGTGGGCACGGTCAATCTTTAGTTCTGCGTCCAAAGGGTTACCCAAAATATGAATAAAGAGCCCACGCACATATGGGATTATATCGCCCGCCTCCACGTCAGTTCTCACCCCCCGGATCCGGACATTGTGTCGCCGGGAGGGGTTCTCTAGATCCTCCAAATGGGATTGAAGGTCTACTTGTTGGTCATGTATGCGGATGAGGGCCTGTTGCATGAGTGAGACCTCAGATTCTTGGGCGTCACTTCCGTTCTCCAACGCTGCCACCCGTTCCCTGATGCCATCCCTCTGTACCGTGTGAATATTGTCCCGAAGGGCTGTAAACAGGGACTCCAGGAAGGCCCTTGTGACTGGCTCTTCTACGGGGCCACTCATGGTGGCCGGGGAGGGGCAGGGTTTCTTTGCGTGATGTGATGGAGTCACCCCCCCCTGCGAATGTGCAAAAACCTCCTGCTGGTATTAGCTTTTCTTCCCTCCGGTGGAGGCCATGTTGCGGGCCAGGTTCATGGAGCGCCGGGCGATAGAACAAGCCCGTTGGCGCGTTAGCCCTCCACTCCGGTCAGCTGCTGGTGGTCCCGGTCGTCGCACTAGAGCCCTGTGGAAGGGAGGCCCCCGGGTGCGTGGGGCGCTGGATCCGGTGGGCCCTCCGATATGTTCAGGCTGACCCTCAATGCTTGGGATGGCTGTGGCACAATACGCTGCGCTCCTGCGCCACCAGTGGGCGAAAGGGCTGAGTGTAACCCCGCCCGCCACGCTGTGTGGCGCCCTGAGCGCTCGGCGTGGTGCACAGTCCTCAGTGTTCATGGAGATCCGGAGCCCTCTGCTCGCACCAGGCCGGAGCCCCAGGCCCATCAATGCCCCGCCTCATGCAGACTCAGCCCCCCGGTGCCAGGAGCCGACCCCCTCTGGGACACCCGTGGGCAGCACGGGAGAGTGGATGCCAGATCTGGGTGCTGAGTCCCACGGGTGAAATATGAAGAGCGGGTCCGGTGGGGGCAAGGCCCAGTTCACGTACCCCCGCTAAACATCACCTTGCGTGGGATGTCTTGCGCCGCCGCTGCTCAGTGCCAATCTAGGCCACCTGGCCCCAGGCTTGAGCTCTCCGATATGCGGTGCAGGCCCCTCGAGAAAAGAGCCGCATCCAGGCGACGCGCGCTCACCTCCCGGCCGGGCACGGCCTACGCCAGGCCTCTTCATGCGGCTACGGCCCCTGCTGTGCCTCCCCTGGGCCCGGCAATCCTCAGCGGTGATCCCTGTCCGGCGGGCTCGGAAGCAGGCCCCCTGCCAGTTCCCCCACCGGTGTGGGTGTGGTTACTCCTGAATGGTCCTCGGTCTCCGCCCCGCTGGGCCGGCCGCCGCTAGCCACTCGGGCCGGAGCTCCTCCGGGCGCAGCACCCCCACTCCCCGCGGTGCAGAGCCGGTGCGGTAGAGGGCAAGTCCTCATCGTTGCTGAGAGGGCAGGGCGGCCGGCTCGGCGCTCGTCACGCTACACACTCTCAGTAGCCCCTGAGGTCGCAGTCCGCACTCAGCCCCAGGTCGATGCGGCGTAGTGAGAAATAGTCCGCAGCTCCGTCCCTTGCCGGGCTCCACCGCTTCGCTGCCTTCTTGCCGCTGCCCACTAGTCAAGCGGGAGACACATCCTTCTGTACACATAGCCCCCGATGTGACCCAGAAATCTCATGACCACCATGCACAAGTGTCACAACTCTGGCCAACACACATAGTCACCACAGCTTACAACATCTCTGCATTGTACATTCACAGAAGTCAAAGGCTCATTGTCTGAAAGGGACGAGGGGCAGTAAAACTAAAGCAGCAGGTGCCACTATCACACAATGCACTGCACACACATACAAATCTGAGTACATCAACATTGACTACTAGGTGTCACAAACTGCATCACTCACACAACTGAACAGAGGACAGAACAGGTAGCGCCTGTGTGTAGACACTGTCGTAAAACAACTCACATATTGCTAAAATGTAAGATGGCAATATACAAGGACAAGCTCACATCCGTGATGCCCTTGAAATATGCAACATCCTGCTAATAATAAGCAGCTCATCCAAAACTGTCAGATGGTACAGTCTCCCGCAGTCAGTTTGCCAAGTTAACTAATGCATGCACCCACATGTAACACACTGTTAAACTGTATCTCCTGTTCCAATTGCAGAGGGAGAGACAACACCTCCTGGACAGCAGAATGACCCACCACTCACGTCAGACGTGGATGATTACACCACCATCAACCAGGAGGAATTCCTCCAGATGCTGGACTCCCTTGACACACAATCTACAGGAGCGGGGCAACCCAGCAGCATTGCGCAAACCACACCCCATGCACAAACCATCCGGCAGCAGGCACCTCCCACCACAGCTGCCTCCCCGGACCTTGAGGACACATATCAGGCCTTTCACCGCCATGTGCTTGAGGTCCAGCGGGAGACGCGTGACCAGGTGCGGTTGGGGTTTGAGAGCCTGGCAGCCAAAATGGACGACATACGTGGGTGTCTGAGTCCCATCAGGGACCACATGCAGAGGATGACAGACATCCACAGGCCGCTCAATGCTCTCCAACGCTCCCTGGATGACATTGCTGTAGTCCTGACACAGAGACTGGACCAACTGTCTCAGCAGGGTGGCTACAGTAGTGTCAGCGCTGATTTGTCCCGGATAGCCCGGATAATGGAGAGCAGGGAGCGGCGTGAAGAACAACAGATGGCTGCCACGGCTGAACACCAGCGCAATGTAGCTGGGATCTACCAGGCCCTGCATCTGCTCGTCACCTCACTGCTGCCCCAAGCTCTTGCGCCAATAGTTGCTGCTGCTGGCGGCTCCACATCCTCAGCTCCGCCCCCTGATGTGTCTGTGCCTCACAGTGCTGCACCAACCATACCACCACCCACATGTGAGCCACATGACACATCAGAGGACGAAGATGATGATGATTCTGCCTTCATGGTAAGGAGAACACAGAGCAAACATTGACGTCAGAAGGCCGGGCTTACCTTGTTATTCTTCTTACTGTCATGTCACCGAACGACCCCTTCCATTGTCTTCCAATGTCACCCAACACTCACCTTGGACCCAGACATGGACTTCCACACCAGCTTATTTCTGTGACAATGACACTGCTAACTCCGCCTCTTCCCTCTGATCCGTCACTCCCTAAGGACTCTGTCTGCCCCTCTAACGGGCATAGATGCAATGTTGGGTTGAATGTCCAAGTACTGTCCCTGTCTTCCCCCTTTGTACTGTAAATAAATATATTCTATTCACACAGATGCGTGTTTACATGATCAATTAGGCATTGAACTTCGTCAATAATACATGTCCTGTGAATCCACAAGAATGCCTAGCAAGGGAAATACAAGCTAGGTACATGTGTCACCTGACATGGATCGGCAGTGAGATGAGCCTGAATGTGTAAAATCTCTGTGGCCACCTTGATCAGATACCACAATCTAGCAATAGACCAACTTTCACCCACGTTCATTCATGAGACAGGCATGTGTGAACAAATGTAGCAGTCTGTTTCAGGACACAAGTAGTGTCACCCTGAACAATAGCAAACCATAATCTCCTGGCATATCTACTTACACTCAACATGGTGTACTAATCTTGTTGCGATGTTGCCCATTGCATCTCACAACCCTAGATGTTGCACACCAGTATCACATTGCTGAGGAGACCTAAGGGCACATGTCTAACATACATATATATGGAACAACAAAGTCTGCCACACTGAAGTGTAGTTCACAATGGTGACTATGGCCAAGCGTCACTTAGCCACTATCTGTGCACAAACAATGCCTGACAATCTTTGAGCCCTCTCATGCTGTGCCCACTGTGAGCATATTGGTCTGTTGAACTGCACTTGGCATATAGTCTTTTTCTGTGGCTACATTCCAAGGGTGTCATCACTATGAGTCAATGACAAAAGTGACAGCTGTGACAAGTGCCCATTACACTGTCGGTACAGGGAGCTATGCATGTGTGCATCAGACCTGTGTGCATGCAACCAAACGTCAACTGTGACCAAAGCATAACTCTAATAATTATGGCAGTCCGAAAAGGAAGATAGTAGAAGTTAAGTCAGTATACCTTACAGTGCAACTCCTAAATAACATCTGTGAATAACCTCAATAGTAAGGTCAGAACTCATTGTCACGTAACTCATGTGATTCACAAACACTGTTGTGCCATGTGACTTTACCAATTGACACATAAATGACCTACATCTTGCATGTCATGGGGATTGAGCTGCCATGCACAGGGACAGGTAAGGCAAAGCAAGCTGATAGCCTGGTACCACGCATCAAGTGTGCCAAGGTCTGTGCAATGGATATGGACTCAGAGCCCTGAGCATCTTATATGCATGTGTCATACGCTATATGTGTTACTCGGTGCATACATCCATATCCATGATGGCTAACTGTAGCAACTTCTATGTACTCACATATCTATGTTCCGACATTGTGTAGTAATTTAGCAACCATGTGCAGTAAAACCCTGTGCGTCACACTTAAGATGTCGAACGTCACAATTAAAAGTCCCTAGACTAAGCTGTAAACCATACTTAACAATCTGTCAGCCATGCAAGTTCACTGTGCTCACATATATGGTATCCTGACACTATCCATCCTGCTAAGTAACAGGTCATGACCATAGTCACACATTCAATGATTTGCCCATTGACGGCATGAGTTGCATACAATGGAATAAGCCCCACTCCCCCACATCATCCCTGATGTAAGTGCAAACAGACCAAATATAAATAACATTATTTATTTAACAAATATGAAAAGTCTAAATTCCCTACACTACCACTAAGAACTAATCCTAACACTAAATCTAAACTAACTATTAAATTGAACTTCACTTAACCCCATACCCTAACTATTCCTAAACACGCAAAAACTGTAACGACATCAACCCCCACCCAAAGGAAAATGAAACTTATCCCCAAATACCATAAAATTCGTAGAAAAATATATACATTTATGAACTTGCACTAACTAGGCCTACACTAAAACTACTCTGCCTAAAACAAACATAACATCACTAACACTAGCCAACACTGAAACATAAACATCGGGGCAAGGGAGAAGAGGGGGGTGGGGGCCAAAATGGGGAGGAATCACTGCAGCCCAAGGTGTGTCCGGATATCATGTAAGTTCCTGTTGAGGTACAACAATTCCCTCCGTATGTCAATGAGCATTGAATTGTTCACAGCAAGCATCCTCCTGTCCGTGGCGTTAAAAGGCTCCACGGGAGCTGCAGGTGCAGGTGGTATTGGCACCTGTGCGGGTGTGGTCAGAGGGGGAATGACAGTCTGAGGAGCCACACTGGGACCAGAGGGTACGGGGAGGGCCTGGCTGTTCGTTTGGCCAACGTCCTGCAATGCATTCCATTTCCCAGCCTTCCTGTCTTTCCGATACCTCCTCGCCATCTGTCGGAAACCTCTTGCAACCTTCTTCACATGAAGGTACCGGTCCTTGCCTACCTGGTAGGCATGTTGCTCCGCAGGTGTCATGTTGTCTGTAACATATAATAAATGTCAATTCCAGTACATCTGAACATGTTAATGTTCACCATAAAACCGTTAATCAAAGATTGATTCAACATGTGAGCCAACACACCAGTGTATCTAAGTGAAGTCCGAGACGGACGTGGTCAACCAAATATATAAGCCTGAATGGTTCACTACATGCTGTGGAGACTGACATGACAGTGCATGTCATGGAACATGTACTGTCACTACAAAATGAGACAGACACAGTCAAAACATGGCACCATTGGACACCCTGACTGCGGTTGACATGTACAAATGCCTGGAGGAGGGAGGCATTTGCCCTCCAAGTACAGAACCACCCTCATCTTGTCCTGTGACACACTGCAGCATTTAATGCACAATGCACATGTGCACCCCTGTGTGTACCCCAGCAACTGTGTGCAGGTCATCAAGTCCGCACAAAAACAGCCAGTCTTGCACAAGATTGCAATGGGTGTCTGTGTGCAGGTGTGCTTGTCAATCTATAGTAATGTCACACTACATGCACAGGAACAAGACTGGGACAGCCCTACTCACACTTCCAGTCGTGCTGCACACATGGGAACATGTTTGGTGTATGACCGCTTACATTGACGGGATGCGCTGTCCCTCACTCCACCATTACTATACAATTCCTGATGTTCTGCCACTGAGAGGGCGAGGCATCATTCCACCCTAATTGTCACACATGCATGTCTTGTGACCGCTGACCTCACTCCGTAGTGAATAAGAGCACGCATGCCTTTACAACGACAACTGTTCCTATGCATTCAACATTAAACTGCACCCTGGGGTCATGTGCGTCGTGTCATTGTCATGGCTAATGTTTACACACAGATAGTGTCGTTGAGCCCTGCATTGCGGAATATATGGTACTTTGTACAATGCATACCTCAAGCGTGTGTTGGAAATGTGTGTGGAGTAATGTCACCAATTGTGTCCGAGGAGTATGTACACATGATCCATAGTCAAGCATGGAATGTCCCCACGGACACAGGCTGCCAACACCAATGCAGTGCACAAAGATGCAATTGCAGTTAACATGCACATCTTTGAAATGTGTTTGTGTAATGTGCCATTGATATGTCTGACTCTCAGCTACACCCTGCCACTTCAGTGAAGCTGCTATGCAGCATACATAAGTAAGCACTGTTCAAACATGTCTCTGAGCTTGCACCCCCTGAAAATCACTGCATCCTTGTGCACAACTTGACACCCACTGCACGCACTGTTTACAATAAACACATCATGTAAGTGTGCCTTCTTGACAAGGCAGCGTAACTCTACATTGGCAAGAAGGCTACGACCCGATTGACAACACCACTTCAGTGGAAGTGACGCAGTGGCGACGTTTGGGTATTACAAGGATGCCCCTCAATTGGAATGGGTATCACTGACAGCTGATGGGCAAACTCACAACTGTGAAACAGATCCATTGGCCCACCTTTACCTACCAATTTGTAAACGAATCTGACTTACACAATGCATCTTCACATTGTGGGTAAGGGACATGCGATACACACCCATACTGCTTATCAACAAACAAAGTGTAGCATATGTAACAGTCATCCATGGCACTGCTACATGACACTAGAATATGTCCATACTCACCAGTGGCGTGCGGGTCCCTGTATCTGTCTATGTCCCCCTGGGTTATAGGCTGACGACCATCTGCGAGACAACAAATGTTAACGTGTTATTACCAGACGTAAGCAAACATCACATATTCATGATGAAATACATTACAGTAACTGATGATGCAACATAACTGTGGTGTTGCCTTTCATGTTGGCCACATTACTGTGACAACTTAGACTGCCATTCACGCAGGAGCTGTGAATGCAGAGCCGGACCACACAATACATTACTGCTGGCAGACATGCACATTTGAGTCGTGTGACACAATGTCAAGGCCCCATCACTACACGGACATGGGATTAAAATAGCTCTGTGTACAATTGCATCTCAGCCGATTACAACGGGCAGTTACCCAGAGATATTTGGGCTATGACACCCTGGAGATGTCCCATTTGCGGTGTGTCTTTTTGACCTCTCCAAATCATACTCACACATAAACCATGTACAGGGGCAGCGTAGCAATGGTTCCACAAGTGATGTGTGACTGCCATTATTTACACTACACTATGCCAAGCACACAGCACACGCGCACAATGGCTTGGCTAGTACATGTACAGTCACCCTTACTGTACACATACATACATTAATGAGCACGCCGGTTTGGCACAAGTGTGCCAGCTTTGGCACAACATTGTTAGGTGTTGATCCAGCGCAGTGGGTCACCCAACATAGCCCCCTATGATTGTCGGCATGGTACTGCGTTGTGCCTCTGATGTGACCACATCATGTGTAAACACATTGCACCTCACACATCACTCATCAAATGTACATGAATTGGACCCCTCATACATGACGTCCGCTGCGGGGACAGACTAGCAAGGCCACTGACTAACTGTCAGTGAAATTGCTCTGGCAGCCTCGCTGCTCCACCATTGAATGAGGCCTCCCCAAACACATGCACTCTCTGGAGTGTGCTCATGAAGGCCTCCTCCACACGCAGGTTCACCTGTGCACCAACCCTGGTGGTCAATTTGAGCTCTGAATCAGGCCTTCGGCTCCATCATTCACTCTTATCAAGTTGTTACTTCACTTTTTTCCACACTCATACATAATCTATTGTTTGTCAGTATCCGGCTTCCTGATGCGTACTCTGTATTCCCTCTCTACAGACTTTTCATCCTTCCACGCCCCTTTCCCTGCTACCACTGCTGCCCCCGTAGACCTATAGCAAACTCCCTCACCCACATCATCTCCACGCATGCCTTTGCATCCCCCAACTACAACACACTGTGAGTCCTCAACTTCCACCTCGACAGACCACATTGCTCCCCATCTTCAGAAATAGACTAATGTAAATGGATTGACCACATACACACACCTTGATGGACTTGAACATGCACACCCCCCATCGTGCCTTGCGACCCTTACAAATGAGTAGACGGTCACAATAAGCATGTGCTTGATGGAATGTGTCCTACAGGTGACCTAGATTACAATGTGGGCTTTACAGCGCAACATGTTTACTACCCGGTCATTACAACAGAAATTGATAATACAACTGGCGCTGGATTGCGCTCTACAATAAGGGATATTACGATAGTGTATTCCGACACCTTCCCTTCTGTTGCAAACACTGTAGTGGGGAGACTAAATCATGCAATTCAAGAGTCCAGTGCATCATGCGCATGTCTTTTTGAAGACTTTAATTGTATTAACGAAATTGCAACAGGATCACGGTGTCAACACAGCATTATGACATCATGCCTTCATGTCCCACACGTCAATAGTCAATGTACGTAACAGTATTCAGGGTTAAAATAGTGTTTGTACTTACCACCCTGGATGCCAGTCATTACTCCTGTGAAGTCCAGGATGTCGGCCTCACGTGCCAGCATGTCCTGCCAGCGGTGCTTCCACTGGCGCACGTTCCGGTCCACTCCAAAGCACCGGAGCATCTGCACCCGCACCCGCTCCCAACGCACCTTCCGCACTGCCACACTGTACCCTTGAAGGATACGTCCCCCCTCTCCAACATCAATGGCAGGTTAAATTTAACCAGCCAAAGGAAGCCCCCAATGCCCCCTCAGACATCCTTCCGGACCTGCCCACAGCCGGCATCTCCCTGCACCCCAGTAACCCCTCAAAAATAAAAATGATAACCCCCTAAAACAACTTACGTGAAATACACAAACACAAACACACAACTAGACTCAGGACAGGAGACAGTCAAACAATTTAAAACAATTAAAAAGAATTTAAGACAATGTAAAACAATTTGAAACAATTCAAAACAATTTAAAACAATGTAAAACAATGTAAAACAATTTAACACAAGCTAACAGACACTTTTCACAGGACACAGGACACAGCAACACTCTCAGAATCTCACACCAACAGCACAAACCACCAGACACCTCCCTCAATCTCAGCAATAACCAGCAATGTGCTCAGAACAGAAAGTGAAAGTGAAGGACACTCCCCTGGTAGACAGGAAGCATGCATACATCACTTCCTGTGTGTTTGCGGCCCGTTTTTAAGTATGCGATGAATTTTTGCACGCAACTAGCTCGCAAATGTGCTCATGTTGTTAGTGGATTGTGTATGCGGCCCGTTTTTAAGTATGCGATGCAGTTTTGCACGCAAATAGCTCGCTAATGTGCTCATGTTATTGTATTGTGTATGCGGCCCGTTTTTAGGTCTGTGATTGATTTCTGCACGCAAATAGCTCGCAAAGGTGCTCATGTTATTGCATTGTGTATGCGGCCCGTTTTTAGGTCTGCGATTGATTTCTGCACGCAAATAGCTCGCAAAGGTGCTTATGTTGTTGGTGAATTGTGTATGCAGGCAGTTTTTGGGAATGTAATGTTCATCTGCACGCATTTAGGACGCAAATAGGCTTAGGTTGGTACTGTGTTGTCCATTGGGTGTGTCTAGCGATGTTTTTTACTTGGCACATGTAAAGTTAGACATTGCGTTTGCGTGTAGATTTTACGGCAAGACCAACTTCTATTTTTTATTTATTTAAATTATTAGTTCAGTTTTCAAAAACCTTTATTGGAAGATGGAAAGGCCACATACACAGCGTACTGCCTACATCCCAGATGGGCCGGCAGCGCAATTGTCAGTGCCAGCCAAAAGCTAATCTCGGGGGGGAGGGAGCACACAGCAAGCCGCCTACAACCCCTATTGGGGCCGGCCGCGTCGGGGGAGCTGACAGCAGTATGACAGGAGCGTATCCGTACCCCACCCATTACATACATTTCTTCGACTATGCATATAAGTGAGCGACATTGTAATATCTTTGTTCGAACCTGGACTTCACACAGGAGCCCCCCCTGAAACGCTCCGTCCCCACAGGTGTATTTGGACGTGGCAGCCTTGTATCACGAGTCTCCCCCGGCAGGAGGCTCCCATGTATGGAAGGTTTAATTCCTACGGCGAATGTGGGGGTGGGTATCATGCAAATAAGCAGCACTGCGGCCAGCTGTGACACTGGCCAGTCCTGCGCCCACCCCTCCCCCCGACACCCCCTTTGGGGGGTACCACCTGCATCTAACCTGGATTTGCACTGGGAACAGGTTGTGATGGCCATCCCGAGGGATCCGAAGTAAAATGTGACCCAGAAGAGAAAGAGTGGGAGGAAGGAGAAAAGAAGAGGCAGAGAAAGGACTCAACTCTCCGGCTGGCTAGCGATGCGGGAAGGACGGGGGGGAGAGGCCGGGACGGAGCGAGCAACCCCCTGGAGGAGGCGCTATCCATATAGGAACGGGTAGTGAGCTTAGCGCAGGGCTGGGGCAGGGCATATCACTCTTGACTGTCATCGGGAGGGACTCCCCTGGGCAGGAGTGGATCTTCAAGGAGTTGCAGGGCGCACAAGCGCGGAGGTACATACGGAGCGTGTTCCAACCGAGTTAAATAGTGGATAAGGGGCTGCCAAGTACGCTGGAATTTAGCGTCTGTATGCGCCAGCCGATGCATCAGGAGTTCCATGGCCATTAGGTGCCAAAGCTGTGTAATCCACACTGAGGCCGGAGGAGTGCATGGTTTTTTCCAATGTACGGCAATGACCTTCTTGGCAGCAGTAAGCATTTGAAAGATCCGGCGGCAATCCGCCGGTTTCATCGCTTTTAGCGAGGTAGAGTGGTGACCCAGGATTATCACTCCAGGATCGCTAGGTAGGGGTATCCCACCACTGTTTTGCCTCGGCCGAGGATGTCCTCCCAGTAAGGTAGGATCAATGGACATTCTCACCAAATTTGGAGGAAGGAGCCCCGAGATTTCAGACATCTCCAAAAGGCTGGGGTACAGCTCGGGAACATGCGTTGGAGCCGAAGAGGAGTGTAGTACCAGCGCGTCATCATTTTGTACGCAGACTCCTGTTGAGCTATCGATTTAAGAATACACCGTATGTCTCGCCAGAGCTGCACCCATCGCTCCGGGGTGACATCCTCCTCAAGATCCCTTTGCCACTGGTTTCGATACGTGAGAGGGAGTATCGCCTGAGAATATGGAAGTACTTTGTAGGTCCGGGAGATCAATCCCTTAGACCCATCAAACGATCGCACCAGACGTTCAAAAGGCATAAGCTGGCGCGTGGCGCCCTCAGTATACGATGGGTCCCGCAGCCAGTGGCAAATTTGAACATATTCCAGCAGCACCGTTTTGGGGAGATTACAATCCGCTCTACATCGGTCATGAGTTTTGAAGATTCCTCCTTCGAAAAGCTGTTCTATGATGCGACATTCACCTGCCGCACAGTGTGGAAACTCAGATGGGCAAGATGCTTGCCGAACATCTGTATTAAGTAAGACCGGCGTATGAGGAGAGGGGAAGGTAGTAAGGTGTCGGTGAATCGCAATCCTGTCCAAGATCTCCAGCACTGTGCGCGTAGGAGTGGCGACATGAGCACTGGGGTATCTAGCAGACCTATGCAACCATGCCAGGTCCCAAAGCGGACGGCACGCCACAGCGCGGTCTGTGTGGAAGCAGTGCTTCTCACTAGCTCTTACTGACAATTCCAAGATATACCGCAGGTGGGAGGCCCAATAATAGGACAACAGATCAGGGCAGGCCAGCCCCCTCGATCTCTTGGTAGCATCAGGACTTTAGTCGATAGGCGGGCCCGCTTCCCTCCCCAAATTAAGCCGACCAATTCCCTCTGGAGTGTCAGGATATCGTTGTGTGTGATTGGCGTGGGGAGTGTCTGACAGAGGTATAGGGCCTTTGGTAATAGGGACATTTGAATCGCGTTAAGGCGTCCTAACCAGGACTGGGGCAACGACCTCCAACGGCGTAGGTCCGCCCGTATGGAAGTCCTACTTACCGGCCAGTTAGCCTGTGTCCAGGTGTTAAGATCAGCTGTAATATTAATGCCAAAATACCGGATAGAGGTAGGAGCCCAGCGTAAGGGACTGATGTTTTGCACTTCTTCATGCAACCGGGAGGGAAGAGTTAGGTTAAGCGCACACAACTTGGAAAGGTTAACTTGAAGGCCCGATGCTCGCTCAAAGAGAGACAGGAGATCCAGGAGTGTCGGGAGGTAGGTCAACGGCTCAGTTAGCGTTAACAGAAGGTCGTCCGCAAATGAAGCTATCTTATGGTCCATTGCCCCCATGCGAATGCCCCGAACTTCCGCCGACCGCCTGATGGCAATCGCCAAGGGTTCCACTGATAGAACAAAGAGCAGCGGCGAGAGTGGACAGCCCTGGCGGGTGCCTCTGCAAATGAGGAAGGACGGGGTTAAAGTGCCATTGATGCGTACCCGCGCCTTAGTGGCGGAGTAGGGGGCCATAATGCGGGCGATCATGAGAGGACTGAGACCTATGCGGTGCAGGACCGCACGGAGAAAAGCCCAGTCAACCCGGGCGAGAGCTTTCTCCACGTCCAGGGATAGGAGGAAAGCGGGGTTCCCCAGTGGCGGACCTTTTGAACCAGATGAGCTACCCTACGCACGTTGCAAGACCAATTTTGAACCTAGATGGACAGTCAGAGGAAATGTCTTCTCTAAGCCATTGAATACAGGCTGATGTTTCTTGCGCACAATGAGGGCTGCCTACATTTGAGATCTCAAGACAGGTGACAGACTGAGGGCCATATCCTCAAGGGCCGGCGATCAATATCGCAAAGCGCACTTGGCGCTTGCATATTTATTGCCAGCTAACTCTGGAATTAATCGCACGGTTAGCGCGTTGTCAAGAACGCGCATCGCCGAGCCGATACTAGTCACTGAGTTAGCTGCCAAATGTGCAATTGGCGCAGCTAATCCAGTGCTAATCGCACACACATTGGCGATACGTTGTTGATAGGGCAGGGCTGACTTTGCCATTATATCAACCTTCCATTGTATATAATGGCAAAGTCAGCCTGAAAGCAGGCGTGAGGAAGGTAGCGATAACCAAGGTTGGCGCTACTTTTCTTATCGCTCTGCAGGTTAGCGTTCACATTGTTGATAGGAGAAATGTCGGTTTGCAACATTACTCACATTGTTTTTGCAAGGAACGGCCAACTTGCATCTCATTTGAGATGCTGAGCTGGGTGTTAAGGTAAGGGCCGCTACGTCAAGGATTCACGCGATAGTGTGACCTTGTTAATGGTGCGATTACATTGTCGCAGCTTTTGGCCTGTATACGGACGCTGGAGCGGCGATAATGTTATCTTGGGTCCTTGATGTTATGCCCCTTGTTGTCACTTAACATGACTCATCCCCAGATCACTAGCAATTTGCAACTACAATCATTGAATTGATGATGTGAATTGTAAGTGCACAACTCACCCGTGAATCTCACAAGGCGCTTGGGGGAGTAAGTGTGCAGCTCCGTCTCTGGCAAATTGCCATGTCTTGTTGTCCCTCCTGAGTGCCTGTAGGATGGTAGAGCATTAGATGTTGACTGTCATCTTGTTCCCGGATTTGCCAGCGACGTAGGAGAATGCTCTTCCTCCCACTCTTGATTTGTGGTTCCGGGGTGAGTCTGCGTGGCCAAGGTTTGCTGTGCGTCATTTCCTCTCGGGGAGGTTGAAGGTGACTCTCTTGTTGATGTATTTCTGTCCGATGATGAGGTGGAGTGATTTGTATGTGTGTGAGTGATTTTAGTTGACTCTTATCTCGAGGTCGATCCAGTGGAGGTTTAGTATGTTCTGTCTTTTGTGTTTGTGACGTGGGGTTGTGATGACAGGTATGTCTGCGCACTTCAGGATGTTTTGGTGCTTGTGTAGTAGTGTTTTGTTGATTCCTGATTTTAGGGCATTGCCGTAGTCCAGCCTGCTGGTGTGAATGTGTGGTTTAGCTTTTTGATGCATTTGGGGGATATACTTTTGGATGTATTGCGTAGGATCCGTAGTCAGTTAGGGCTGTTGAAGGCTATGGAGTAGATCTGGAAGGTCATGGTGACAGAAGAGTAGTGGATGATGCCGTGGTTGCGTGTGTGGTCTGTCGGTGATGGCAGGCTTACCTGGGCGGAGAGCCAGCAGGTGTTGTCCCATGCGGATGTGGATGGCATGAGGATGTGGATGTCAGTCTTCTCTGAGTTGAGCTTTCGGCTGATGTATTTCATTCGATCTGCACTTTCCAACATTCATAGGTGGGAGAAGATTTGGTAGTATTTTCAGATCTTCGTGAGGGAGTGGATGAGCTGTGTGTTGTCTGCGTATGAGACTATGCTGAGCCCATGCTATCTGACGATGAAGGTGGGTGTGTCCATGTAGTTGTGGAATACTTGTGGGGCTTAGGGACGATCCGTGTGGTACTCCGCAGTTGATGTCTGTCGGTTGGTGGATGAAGGGGGGAGTCAGATCCTGTGGTTTGTTACGGAGAGGGAGGAGTGGATCCAGGAGAGGGCGGTTCATTGTATCCCGGTGTCGTGGTTTCTGGCGGATGTGCTGCGTTGTGTGACAGGGTTGAAGGCTGCAGAGAAGTGTTATGGGATGTGTTCCACTAGTTGGGCCTGGTCAAGTGGCATGCGTATGTCGTAGTTGGTGGTGAGGTGTGCGATCTTGGTGCTGTGCTTGCTGCCGTACCCCGACTGAGAGGGGGCCCTGATGGGATTTTCTTCAGTGAAGGCACTAATCTGCGGCTTTATGTGTCTCTAGGTGACTTTGTCTGCAAAGTGTGGGAAGGAGATGGCCCAATAGTTCTTCAGGTCTGTTGGGTGAATCCGCCGATACGCAGATTAGTTCGACAATGAGATAGGTCTTGATGTGCTTCATGAAGGTGTTCAGGGATGGTGCGCATGTGGGGTCTGCTGATGGCTCATTCATGGTCTTGTGGTCAAGGTGAGTTTATTTTATCTTATTTGACCCCCATTTCACACCCAATTTTCATGTTTGACCCCCATTTCATGCCCAATTTTCATGTTTGACCACCATTTCACGCCCAATAGTCATATTTGACCCCCATTTCACGGGCAATATTCATATTTGAGCCCCATTTCACACCCAATTTCCATATTTGTGCCCCATTTCATTACATTGTAATGATATTTTCACACAGACTGAACATTCATGATCATTGTTTTCCCCATACGCCCACATACATTTCAAGATTTAGGACCGAGTACACCCTGTAAATCATGATTTACGTACAGTATGTCACACTAATTGAGTAATTGTGTGCCACAATTTACACCTTCTTAAGTCAAGTGGTGAACAATTGACACACTATGGCATCTCTGTAATGAGGTGACATGCACGCCATTGTTTGACTTTAGTGGTCATTATAGTTAATTTTGAACAATGTGAAAGTTTCATTTGGGATATACTTATGCAGGAGAGTGATTTGCAGACAGGGTATATGTGTTAAGTTTGTTTATTGTCACAAACAGTTGTTGTGGTAATGTTCACGAAACATGTCTCTGTTGTAGTCAGTCACAACGTGATGTGCTCAAGTGAAGTAATTGTTTATTATCCTGTCCCTTCGGGCAATTCCGGCTGCAGTGGCTGTGGGGTGTGGTCCACCTCGGTGATCTTCCTCATCATCCTGGTCATCGTCCGGTGCTGCAGGAACTTGGATCCAGGGGGCCTTGGTGCGCACACATATGTTGTGCAATACACAACATGCTAGTATGATTTTGTTTACCATTTCAGGGCTGTACAGAAGTTTGCCACCTGTGATGTCCAGGCAACGGAAACGTGACTTCAGCACGCCAAATGTGCGCTCAACGATGCCACGTGTACGTCTATGTGCAGAATTGTACTGCCTCTGTGCCTGGGTGGTGGGATTTCGTATGGGTGTCATCATCCACGGGCAGAGAGCATATCCTTGGTCACCTGTCACAAGTAAGAGGGAGATGTGTCCATTATTCATTGTGCATACTGTGTTGGCAGTGTTGAGAGAGGCATTGTACATTTCTGATTTTTGCAGATTTAAATTTAGGTAGGCCATGTGTTGCTTCTGGCTATTTGGCAGCATCAATGCTAAGTACATTGCCTCAGTGTTGATCCTTCAAACAGCCATTTTGCTGGTGTGTGCTGCAAGGTGGCATCCACACATCTAGCGATGGCACTAATCATCACTCCTCGCAGTCAACGCCATGTGAATGTTATCATGACATGGGCCACGCCTGGCACTAATCACATTCCGATCTGCGTCTGGTGCTGACGACAGACCTGTGACACCACAGAACATATGCAATTGAATGTCCGGAGCTTACACAAAGCAACTGATAGCAGACCCCTCGCTTGCAGGCTCCACTGAGGGCATTGACGGTTTGCACACGCCATCTACAGCCTCACATGTCATGACATGAACTTCATGGACTACATCCTCTGTCGCAAGCAGAGCCTCAAACTCACATTCCATACATACTCAAGGTCAATTGCACTCTGTGAATTGTTTAACGACATCTGATTGTCCATGCACTTCACCACACTGATACGCAGGGCACACCTTCGCACACTTCTTGTAATTTGATATGTTTTGGCGTTTGCCAATACATAGTCTACACACATGTTGTGTGCACGGACACATCCACTTACTCATTGTGCAACAACATGACACACCATATTACAGATGGGACAATGAGACTTTTGTGTAGCTGAGTTGGAGATGAGATGCTACACACCACCATCAACAGCAGCACCATCAACACTGCATTCAACAGCAATGGCCAAAGATAGTTTTTCTGGACAGATTTCTCCGCCTGCGCATACACATTTGCAACATTTGGCAAATCCAACATTCCACATGCATTGATACAAGCCTGGTCACTCCACAGCTCTGAGTTGACACACTGATGAGACATGGGGGAGTACTTGTGCGATATTTAGTCAACCATCATGTGTCACCAGCAACATGGACAACAACATTATGTTCCTCCTCACCAATACACCAACACACCAGACTGGGATGCCAGTGAGGTTAACTTTGATTTGCGACATGGATGTTCAGTAGATGGTGGGTACTGTACGCAGAGGAGCCTGGTGATCTCATGCTCATACACAATACATCAGCATGTGACACCAGGTGGTGTGCCACTGCCTTTTGCAGCCCCCCCCCTATCGGTACCTAGGCAACGTATTTGAATCCTCATTTTTGATGGGGCAACATTCTAGTGGATTTAGTGCATGTGGTGTGTCCAGTTGGTACTTACCGACAAGCAATGAGTTTCCATATATGTGATTCTGGAAGCGCTGGTTTATGACGCAGTGTCGGTAGATGAATGCACCGTGCACACTCCCTGGAAATTTGGCAATGACATTTGTGAACAGTCCCCGGTGATCCACTATTGCCTGCACGTTCATTGAATACGTGTGCTTTCTGTTGCGGTATATGTGTGCGCTGTCCGCAGGCGGCACAAATGATACATGTGTGCAGTCAATTGCACCCAACACCTGCGGGAATCCAGCGATGGCATAGAATCCTTGCTTGATAGCAATCTGCTCCTGCATGGTGTTGGGGAAGTGAAGGTGTTGGGGTATCAGGCTGAGTATACCATCCAAGACAGTGGGGAGGAAGCCTGAGAAGGCTGACTGTGATACTCCGCCAACTCTGGCTGTTGTTGGTTGGAATGTCCCAGAGGCCAAGAAGTGCAGCACAGCAAGCAGTTTGGTCTGCGGAGGGATGTTTGTTCTCCGCTGTGTTGGTGGCGTCAGCCTGTGGGCAATGAGGGTCAGGATATGCTGGATGGATGTCCTTTTGAGCCTGTAGTGGGCTATGACATCCTCTGGCTTTAAATCAGCAAGGCAGACACGTCTGCGCAGTGCCCGCTGTCTTCTTTGTCGCTGCCTCAGTGGGGGTGGTCCGGGGGGGTTGCATTGGCGGTGGTTGTTGTTGCCTTCGTGGGACTCCAATCTGCATGATGACTACCTCCATGGCTTCTGTGGCTGTTCTGAGGGAGCTCTGGCCTAGTCTCCCTTATATATGTCCACTTATCTGCAATTTAAGTCAGGTTTGTATCAGGTGTTAAAAACTGGAGCTAACGTGTGTTAGCGCTCGTTTTTTGTAGCTACGCGGTTCGTCGATAGCATTGTTGATAGTGCGATGCTGTGTTAGCGATATTTTTCTGTGGATTTTAGTCAGGAACGCCTACTTCGCATCTCATTAGCGGTGAATATCGCTGGCATCAAGGGCGATAAAAATTCCGGGTACTTTCGCGGGATACTGGCGCTAATAGGGGTTAGCGAGCGACGCATTGTTGATAGGGCGTTAGGATTATCGCCGCTTTATCGCCTAAAAGTGGCGCTAACGCGGCGATAAAGCCCTTGATAATATGCCCCTTACTTGAGCAAAGAAGCGCATCTGGTCTTCCTTACCTCGTTCACTTGCCTTCTTCCTTGCACACGCATTCATGCTCACAACACACATGAACAAAACCATGCCGTGTTCACCTATTCATAAATTAGGTGTATCTCTTTTAAACCTAAAGGGGTAACTGAGCTTACATAGCGCTTAAAGTGAAAACATTTTGCAGCAACCGACAAGATGAAGTGCACTTATGATTGTTAAATAAATAACATATGCTGTTTGCATTTTTTTAACAGCAATATTTTTGTGTGATAAGTGTGAGGGCTGACACACAACACCATTTAAAAAGAAATACAAGCAGTGCGTTTAATTTACTCAATGACAGCATGAGGAAATCTGCTATTGAAATGTAAGTATGGATTCCAATAGGAAACAGACAACATGGCAACTAAGCAATCAAGAAGGGATGAAGTGGTTTCCTAGGATGACATTTTTTTGCCTGCGCTTATCTATTGCCGTCCCAAGCAAATGTGTGGACGTGCCTGTTTTTAGGGCCCATCTTAATATAATTGTATTAAAAGTGTTTCCTCACTTGCTTCCTTCGAATAGGGAAGTGAAGAAAAACTCAGGGCACGAGTAGAGTATGTTGGGCCTGATTCACAAAGGGCCTCCGCACTCGTGGCGGAGACCCCGCAGTCATGGGGGAGTCCCCGCACTTGGGGCAGAATCTCTGCAATGAGAATTCTCATTATGGAGAATCCGCCCCGTGTGCAGCGCATCTCCCCATGACTGCGGGCCTCCACCATGAGTGCGGAGGCCCTTTGTGAATCAGGCCCACAGTCTTTCAGGGGTATAGCGAGTCCTTGTTCCATCTTAGGTGATATTCTGGCTGTTGACTAACAAGTGATTTCTGAGACCCCACAGAGGCAACCAATGTCTTTAGTTCCTCTACTAAGAAGAGAAGATAGGAGTGGCTGTACAGATGCATTAGAAGAAGCAGTTGGTACAGAGGTACTGATCCTCTAGGCATCGGTGCAGAAGGGTTCTACATGATCATCAGGTTCCTCATCGGGGTCAAAGAGGACCCTATAAATGCTCTGACTGTTGGTCTTCTCACCATCCAGTTCATGATATCTCTAGAACCAGGAGACATTCCAGTGATGGCCTTGTTATTCACTGTAACAAGTACCATGTTGACATCCGTTGGTGTAACAATTAACGACTGGGTATCGAAAGGCATCTTATGTTTTTGTGTGGAAGGCAGTCCATATTCTTTCTTACGTCTTCAAGTCAGCATGAAGGCTTGGCAGGCTATCTTCAACAAAACTGGCTGTTTGCTCCTCAACGTCTATGATTCTGTCGGCAAAGTCAATTAGATGCTTGTGGGTCTTGTTTACATACTGTACGGTGTCAGTAGTGGAGGGCCATCCTTCCCCGTACCTGAAGTAGATGAAGAGGTTGGAGTAATGTCTTGTTTCCATGGGTCTAGCTTAGTGCTTCTGAATTGATGGCTCCATTACTGACCCGTTGACACACTAACATGTTCAGGTGGATGTATACCATTGTCTCATGTCCAATTCCAGCTACACAAAAGAAAACAGTTGAATCCAGGTCTTCATCATTTCATGCACAAATAAACATACAAACACCCATTTAAGACATGATATGGTGTAGCAACTCAGCCAGGTGTTGCATGTATCACTGTTTCAATGTTTATTATATTTAAAAAGTCTCTGCATGCAACATTGAACTATTGATATGTAATATATTATAGTCAGCAGTGCCCGGTGGGTGCACCAATGTGATTAAAGAGCTCACCTAAGTCCTAATCATAAGTGCCCTTGCAGGGGAGCAGTTAATTCTGCACCTCCAGAGTTAACAATGCAGGGGTTCTGATAACCCTGTCATTGTGAAATTAATGGAGAGATTGAGAAAAAGCCCCCTATTCATGCATTTCTTCTACCCAGGAGCAGTTTGGTTTCACAGTGCTCTGAATGGATAACTTGTTTCCTTCCACTCTGTTTCCTCTTTTACATTCATAGGAGTGCATATGTTTCCCTGCTCTCTCTACTTTTTCCTCTTACGCATACGTGCTCCTTTCATTCCTTCTCCTACCTCCCCGATGCACCACTGCCTCGCTCCCATCCCACTTCCTGGAATTAGTTTATTTATTTGTGTGTTTATTTATTCTTTTTTATGAGGGTGAGGAAGTTGTGAAGTGCTTCTGTGTGTCACCACCATGGCACTGTGGATGTAAAGATGTTGAGCCAATTCCTCCTGCTCTCGCTAGGGGTCGACTCACCCCTTTGGGAATATATCATGGCAGTGAAGAGGGCCCGCACACAGAGTAAAATGGGGTGAAGAGAGGCGGAAGCAGACACACTCCTGTAGGTAGTAAGAACTGACCAGGTCTTTACCTATTGGCGACAGAACACAAGTCAGTGAAGAAGCCAAAACAAAGGTCAGACAAAGGTACATACACATAGGAAGTAAGTAGGAACTTACCTGGTGCAAACAGTCGACAGGCTGTAACTAGCCACTCAAACAGGAGTCCCACTCAAGAACTGAACAATGATAGAACACAACTGCAGCACTGAGAAGGAATAAGACTGAAAGGAGGAAGACAAACTGGTATTGATGAGAAGGTCAGGCAACAGGAAACCTCCAAGCTCAGGAAGAAGTGAACTGAGGGAACTGAGGAGGGAGAAAACAACAAAAGTGAGAGAATGAAATAAGCAAAGAGTGAACTACAGTGAGACGCAAGAAAGTCACAACTGACTTTGCAAAACAGTTTACCAGTGCACAGATTGGAACTTGTATATTCTGTTTGCCACTCATTACCCAGAAGTGTTCCTGTTAAGGATGGACCTACTGTGGCTGAGGCATCACAACTGACTCTGGGAGTTGGAGTTCTGATGGTATAGCTCTGCTCTCAACCTTCTCTGTGCTTTCTGTTTTTGAGGTCTCTTATGCCCTTACCTGTGTTGAGACCTGATACTGTGTCACTCAATTCCTTGTTTGTGCTATTGCTATTCCTTCTTCCCACTTCTGCCCGACTCCCTGGTGGTTGCCGCCTCTCTTTCCATTCCATCCCAGCAATTTATTGAATTTTGTTTGCTCTTTTTTTATAATGGCACAGAAGCTGAATCGTGTGTACTTCTTTATTTATTTTTTATGTCACCATGGTAAATTAAAAATGGCCACCACTGAGTCATGAAGTATGCGCAAGTATGTGTTGAAACATACCCGCACATCATGACACACGCATCACAAAGTGTGCACCAGTGTTGCAACTTACATATACACATCGACTGTCATCTTGGAATGGGCCCTGTTTAATTGAAAGCCTTGTACATGATTGCCAGCTATATGGGGGCATGCGTTTTAATGCATGCACATCCTTGAAAATGGAAAGTACTGGCAAAATCAATACCTTTGCCTTTTAGAGCAGAGACCTACTGGCTTTGCCAACATTTGTCTCTAGTTCTGTGCTTCATTTCATGACTACTGGTTTCTTTTTTAACATGTTCTCCTTGGGAATTCCACTGAATTCATTTCACCAGGATAATCATCCATAATGCAACTTCCTTCACACGTGCCTGTTCCGAACTCTCCAAATGTTTGCTTTTGTGCTTGTTGACCTGTGGAATGTGGATTTCCACCTCCTCATATGTAAAGCACATTTTACTTCCTGCCATCGCTCCATTCTGGTTCTGGCTCCCAGCATGTGGCATGCTGTTGATAGACTCTCAAAGAATTTTCCTGGTTTTGGGACGCAATCTACATATAAACATAGCCAAGGATCTGGGAAGTTTTGGATGTTGCAACGCAATGGTATGCTTTTGATTCTTCCAGACATGTGTTTCACTGTGTTTTACTGTGTATATATAGCTCATGTGTCTGGCCACAGACATCATTGTCATGTAATGCTTCCTATGTCTGGTACTACGAAACACTATGATATTGATACAACACAACAAATTATTTATTTTGCACTGGTCTGAATCAGCATTGATAAAGCTAGATCTCAGCTTTCTACATAATAGACAATGCCAGTGGCCTGTGTTGTTGCTCTTTCATAGATGAACTATGAACGGTTTTATATGCTGTCATGCCATTCATGTGTATACATCTGTGACCAGAATCTTCAAGGCCCTTGTTACTTGTGATGGGGAATTGGTTCTTACACCATAATCTCTTAGTAAAGTTGTCAAAGATTTTTCCCCATTGGTCGTATGGAACTTTGTTGGTTGACTTGAAGCGCTGTAAGGGAGAAGACATCAGCAATACATTTCCAAATTGTGAAGCCAATGCGACTCACAATAAGGACCAGGAGTCACCAAGTATGATTGAATAGATTTTATTCTAAAAATATTAATCAGTCCAGTATATAAACAGAATACAAATAAGTTCAAAAGATACAGCTATAGAGTTGGCAAGCTGAAATATCTCAGTAGATTAAGCCATAATAAAATGAGATACAGAAAAGTGACAGTCACAACAATAATGAAACAAATTGTTGTAAATAGGTGTTCCATGAAGAAACTTCCCTTCTTTCTTCTAAGCATAGATCGATTACAGGACCATCTAACTAGAGTTTTTATTTAGGGAGCCTAGAAGGTGTCAGCACAGTATGGACTTCTGCAGAAGTCTTGGAAAAAGGGGGAAATTAGTGTTTAGCTTAGAGTTGGACACTCTCAGGTAAGTTCAGCAAGAGGACTGTTCCCTCTCAGAGCCTAGAAGGAATCTGCCTAACCAGCTATGGAAAAACCAATTGAAATAACAAGAACTTCAAAAACATCTTAATCTCCTCTTATATCACCAGGAACCAACCAAATTGTTGACTGAATGGAGTGGTGCCACAGTCCCTTAAGTTTCCCATCTCATCAAAACTGGGGCTGCAGACCGCAACCTTAAGCATCCCATCCTGGTACATGATAAACAGAAGGCCACCTTTGACCATTATTTCTCCAAGTTCACTGCCAGGTTCCTCCCTGCAGGCCTCACTATCAGCAGTCTAATACAAATAATAAGCCTTTCTCTTACTAACAAGAAGCATGAGAATGCACCTGCAAGAGTAAAGAAATAACATACTGGCAAAGCTAAACACATTTCAATTGAGGCCTGTAGTCAGGCTAAGTTAACCCAACAGTCAGCATGAACTTCGAATACATGATTATACATACACATGTATGATTTTAAGAATAAATGCAAAATGTGAATAAGAGAAATATGATTGTATGGTTCAAATAAACATTTGTGCACTTGTATTTAAATCTCTAGACTCTACGATGATTCCATTCCATTAACACAACTAAACGCATCACATACGTTAGGGAAACAGTCAAACAGTGTCTATAACGTCGTATATGAACATATAACTGCATAATTGTGACATATAAAGGGTAGAGCCCAAGTTACGCTGCTCCACTTGTTTGTTTTGGAATCTAAACAGTTAGCACCCTTGCGCTCAATAGTATCCAGATGGATCAATGCCACTCCACTGCCATGACCAGAGGTTTGCGTCTTCCAAATGATGGTACAACGTAAAAGCGAAATTTTGAAGATGATAAGCTAGACAGCAGGGTTTCAATGATGGAACAGAGATAGAAGAGATATCTTTTTGGTGCTTGTAGATGTTTGTGGCATGCTTTATTGCAGATATTGCACTGCAGAGAGTATTTCCGAAGGTAAGTGGGTATGTAGCCTCCTATGGTAAATGCATGACATCGGGAGAGGTCTAAACCTAAACTTATTACTAGGCCTGAAGGCATGTGGGGTATTTAGCAGGATTCATCCCAGTAGTTGCGTATGATAGGAGAGTATTGATTTATCCCAGGCTTAACAACTGAAGACCGGTATCAGAAGTTGCAATATGATGCATTGTGTACTGTGGAAGATGTGAGAGAAACAGCAGCAAAGTTGAGATGACAAATCATTAACCACAGTGGATGGATGAAAGAGCTGCCAAATATCTCTAAATTTAGATGGAGAAACCTGTACTAAGATTAACCTAGAAACTGAGGTGTTCAAATTTGAAAATGCCTCGTGATCAGTCGTAGCAGGGACAATAAACTATGCTCCTGGGGAATAACATTTAGATGGGAGGTGGGGTAAACCCCATTTACTGCCTGAGAGAAGAATTAAGTCAAATTGGCTTTGTATTCGAAATAGCTGATGCAATAATCATCTATGCTTGATTCCAGATGATATATGAGGATTTATATCAACACAGGACACTCCAGAATTTACGAAGCTCAATGACTGGAGTACGGGGTTGCGCATAACGTGACTTGATTTTAAGGGAGGCAAAGATCTAGATGCAGGTGGTTTCTGGTATGCAACAGGAGTGTGTGATGGCAGATTGGAGGACTTGGATTGTGAAGGAACGAAGAAAGTATCCATAGAACTAGACATCTATGGTGTAAAAAAGAAACCTGAAGAGTACAGTGCAGGGCCTGTTATTGACCCCGGAAACAAATCCACACATTGAGAGAATTTGCGTTTACCATCATCTTCTTCATTAGACAGGTAAAATCGCAAATCCATGAGGTTAGATAACTCAAACGTAGCGTTCCTCAAAGTGTGCTTTACAAATACACATAACATATCGTAGAGCAAAAGAACACCCACCCATACCTGTCCTTCTAACTCTCTGAAACTTCACCACTAATTTTCCTGCCCAGAGTAGCTCTCTAGTTGATAAGTGATAGCCAGTCTGTGACTCAAGCAAACTAGAGTCTGTTCATAACTCAGACTTCATAACTCAGTCTGTTCAAGAGGGTTAGAGGTTTACATTTGATGCAAGTCTAGATATGAAGATAATAAATTCCGGCAAATTTTATAATGCTATCTCTTGAATCTATTTGTAACTGCTCGCACAGCTGCATTTTGCACTACTTGCAGCATTTTACTATTTCTGTTTGATTGGTACCAATGTGTTGTACCAATCACATTTCGTGGAAGTTGTAGGCTAGCTGTGTGGCATTCAGATGAAAACTGTGATATTTGTCTCAATAACTTAATATCATATTTTAAATACACAATGATGAAATTGAGCTGGTTACCCATTTTATTTTGAAGGTGAACAGGATCCTCACTTTACCATCCTGCATATCGACCCCCACTTTCATAGGATGATTTAATGTTTTTTCAATATATTCTTCCAGGTAATATGCAGCAACTGGTTTTTTACCCTCTTTGAGATAGAGCCAGGTTATACCCATCATTGCCTGGGTGGCCTAAAAAGTCCATTGGATGAAGAAACAATCTTAGAATAGGTCGGCAACCCTAACATCAGAGTGCAGTGAGCATAGTTGTGGGTTTGACATCCAGGGATTGATGGTGAAGGAGAGTGAGAAAGGTTTAACCACATAGAGGTATGTTTTTATCTACCAGTCAGATTGTAAACCACTTCTCTGTTCTGACTCCCAACCCCCCCTCTCTGATTCTGGTAGACCTTTACAAAGGATAAAAGGACCTAACAAAAAGAGCTAGAAAACCTTTCTCCATTCCCCTAATGGGACAGAAAATGGGGTGCCGTTCCCCCAAGGTATCATGCTCCTTCAGAAAATCCTGCATTTTATTTGCGGCCATCGTTGTGGTAACTTAAAAATAGTTGGGGTTTCAAAATTGAACAGTATTTCTTCTAGTCAGTGCTGTGGCTCAGGTGTCTTTGAATGAGTCAGACCCAATATAATCCACATATGATTGAAAAATAGAGAGAATAGGAACGTGTTCTAATTAATAATCGTAGCCTGCATCATTAGTGAAAAGACCCTCTCTAGGTGAACACCGGTCAGGAGACAAATTGTTTTTGTGGTACGTGCAATGGGTTCTGTCAGCTTTGTTGTGGATTTTAACTTATTTAATGATAGCAATCATACATTTCCATGTGCTGAGATGTTGCCTATGCAAACGTGCTTTTAGAGATGAATTTCAAATACTGAAAATGCTCATAATGGATTCCTGGACATTCAGAAAAGAGCGTAAAATGGCAAGAGACAGCCTCGACACCGCTTTCTACCCCAAGTTACGTGGCGATATAGGTTGTTGAAAATATAGGCACCTTGAGGAAACCGTGATATTTGCTCCTCAATCCAAAGACATAAACAACTTATGTTTGTTGATTTGACAGTAGGCAAATTGTCCTGTGCATAAGTGTGTTGTCTAGAACATCCAGGATGATTTGCAACTAGCAGATTAACCCTCAATCAACTTTAGTGTGGCCAACACCAGGATCCGGAAGATTAATGCGTCAAGATAGATGAAGGTAGTAAGACACATCTGAAGGATTAATGGCTGATCTTCAAGCCCATTGCTCCTGTCTGCAAGTCCTGGCAGAAGTTTGAGCTGCTCCTTTCAAACTGACAACCAGCCTCAAAACCTTCATCTCACCTCCGTGGCATCAGTTGCTGATCCTCACAAGGTGACTTCAGGGGCGCCGTATCACACAACAACTGTGATGCACCCTAGCATTACAATGGGAGTTAGGTTCCCTCACTTGAATACTGCATGCTTCATTACGAGCAAGGGGCAGAATGCAACCCACGAGTCAACAAGGTGCAGTTCCCAGTTGCTACCAGAGCTTACTACACCAGTGCAGTAGGAAGTCGAATCAGAGAGTCAGATAAGATGAAAGTAAATGTAGGATGCTTAAATCAGGGGACAGCAATGTTAAGACAATCTTCTGCATTTGACTGATTCTTGCAAGTGAAGAATGTTATGAAAGCAGACTTGGCTTGGAAAACAGACCTCTGATACTAATAAATTATGATTTGGGAACCGGTGGACAAGAAGAATCGAGTGAATTTCATGGGAAACATCATTCCAGAGGATGGATGCCTGCATATACAGTGACTTGTCACTAAATTCTAGTATCTTCAGAGCAGTGGATCTCAGGAGCCTTGATTAAATTGTACTGGAGGTCTTTGGTTGGGTAGCCTGGGCTACTGCGCGGAGTGAAGTGCAAAATGTGAACAGAGTTTGGGATTACAGCCGCTTTTGAACTGGTAGCCCATGTAAAAAACACTTGGGAACATGTGTTATGTGGTTGTCACTTTTTAATCAGATATGTCATGTGATGTGGTTCTCAAAGCTGTGTTCAGAGGCATCTATATTCACAAGCTGCTACAGTAGTCATGGTGTGATGCCATTATTGCCAGGAACTGAGCACTTCTTGGAACAGAAGGAGGAGGGGGAATGCCCCTGCTTAGGTCACAGATGGTGAAATACAGTCTTTGTGACAGTGTTCAGGACTTGTAGTGTAGTTTGTCTGCTCCTGTAAAGGAGAGGGATAACAAACATAATCAGCCTGTTCGGCGAGAGTCAGTTACGGTGCACCAAACGCTGGGCTTTGCATAGACATTCTGCCACCTAATGATGTTCTCCAAATCCATCTGTCAGATTGAGGTGTATCTGAGTGTAATACACATAAATCTGTTAGCCAACATCATGAGCATCAACTATGTCAGCAAAGTAGGCCCAACAAGAGGATGATTCTTGTAAATATCTATGTTTCATCTTATGGTCACAGGTTCAATTCCTGGGAGGCCAATTCACCCTTTCACCCTTCCGAGATTGATAAAATGAGTACTATTGTGTTGGATACCGATCAATATCTGTTATTTCTCTGCAAGAGCCCAAGGGTGAATGTGCATTTTTCTTTCAATTACACATTATGTTATTATGTTTATTAAAAGTAGGGTGCTGCCCCTCATCCACACAAGGTGGCATGCTTCATCTTCAGGGTTGCGTCTCACCAGCAGCAAAACTTGTTAATTTTGCTCACCATGAACTCTTTCTATGAGTGGTTGTTTATGTATGAGCTGCTAATCTTTTGTTAATTGATTTGTTTAGTATTTCTTAGAGAACGTGTTCTCTTTATATAAAGTTGTATTCAGTGGGATAATGCAATTCTTTATTCATATCCCTCTCATGAAAGATTAAAAAAAACACATGACTCAAAATACTAGTGCTTCTGTTCAGAAAACATCTGTCCTATCAATTCGCCGGTCAGCACGATTCCGTCCATTCTAATCTTGACTGTTGGCCATGGTCATTCTTCAGAACCAAAGAAGACATAAAATCCTTAACTCCCTCCTGTCCTCTAAACTAGGTGTATTGTGGTGCACGAGGAATAAAAACAGAAAGAAAAAAACCTGTATGTGTGGGATATAAAGGAATATTTTGAAGTTTGGAAACTTTTCTATTGGCACAAAACAGAGGATAAATAAATGCAATTTAAAAACCATGAAACCTATAATAAGCCCTAACGGGCAACTACAGCATCTGTCCTCCACCCTGTCTTTTGCTCTTGAACCCAATTTACCTTTACAGAAACAGAAAGCCCATCCATGACTGCAGCATAAGCATAATTTTTTGTTTTTATCCAAATTAAATGATCTAAAACTTGACACCTGCATAGCATAGAGGATGTGGAGAAGTAACTATGAAGCTAACTTGAAAGCAGAATGTAACACTGTGGAGCATGCATACACACATAGGGTGAAGGATGCAAAAGCTAAATACTTCTCACGGTGTATTAGTCCAGCCTCAAACATGACCAGAGGGTTATTCCATTTTAGTAACAGATCAGTATTCTACCTTCTCAACAACTTTGCTCAGGTTGCCCATAGCTACTCCAACAACTGTCCTGTGGCCACTGGCCAGTCATGAATATCCTTGATTGGAGACATTTAAATTAATATTGGAGGAACAATGATGGCCTCTGTCTCATCCTGTCGACCTTTGGGTTCCCAATAGATCCATGCCCAGCTAAGGTCTGGATATCCCTACTTCCCTTTCCTAAAAATGGTATCCTTTCCATTTTCAATAACTTGTAAAGCCAGCCAATATTCCTCAAGGAGTGGATATCGGCAGTCGTGAAGCCCGTATTGAAAAACCTCCACTTAGCCCAGACTCTACTAACACCTTTTGCCTAATTTCATTAGTACCTTTCCTGATTAAACTATTGGAAAACTGAAGATCAGTCAGCTGCAGCATCATGTAGTCATCAAATGGCCTACATGATATGCTTCCACCCAGGGTACAGTACAGACGTGGTGATATTATTAGCCTTGGACAAACTAAGAAGGCTTGTAGACCTTGCTGGTGTCAGAGCGCTGATTTTACTAGATCTGTCAACTTTCATACAATACTCTTTTACAAACTCTGACTAATCTAGGTTTGTCAGGCAGTGTCCTTAAACGGATTACATCCTTCGTATCTAGGAGGGCACAGTATTATGCATTACCAACTTTTATTTCTGAGAGTAGGATTCTTAACAGTGGGGTCCCAAAAGGCTCCATCCTGCCACCATTTTGTTTAATCAGTGTAGTTCTTCACTGGCCACATTACTCCATCAGGTCGGAGCATGTTTTTACATGGATGCAGATGATACACAATTCATCTTCGCTCTGCCTCACTCCTTGCTGTGCAAACCCAGTTCAAAAACTCCCGACTGGGAATGCCTGTTGATTGTCTGGTGGTGGATGTCAGTCAGTCTTTTTAAACTAAATCCAACAAAGATCAAATGCTCACTACTGATAACACTGTTCAGTGACTAACTTTGACATCCTTGCCACAGACTATCTCCCCCTCCATCTAAGGTAGATTGGAATATGGATGTGACTGTAAATTACAGTGGGGTGGACTGAAAGTTATATTCAAAGAGAACATAAAATATCTATAGAAATGTGCCTTTTAGTTAGCACAGAAGAGCCTCTTCCATGCAAAGAATAGCTTCCTATTAGGATTGTCTCTTCTGGATAAATTGGTCAAAAAATTAGACATGAGCCCTTACCAAAACTATGTGGCATGCTTCATTATCAGGTCAACCTCTGTTCTTTAAACACCCGTCATAAAAATTTGTATAGAGTAGTATATCATCACAATGTGTTGGCTTTGTAAAGAAGTAGACTGAGAGCCCATCAGAACAGCAGAGAGAAGAAAGATGGTAGAACTCTAGGAAACAATAGTATGTTGAAGACAGACACAGGTCACAGACACAGGTCATATGGCCACAGGTTGCAATGGGAGGAGCATGGTGAAATGAAATGTTTTCAAAAAGACACAGTAAAATAATTCATTTCGGCAGACTGAGCTTTCAATTCGCCCTTTTGTGCGCCCATGCTCACAGTTAAATTGTCATTGAACATTTTCTCGGCCGCCTCCCTTGCTCTTGTAGCCATTAATTCGCCATTCTGCTATGATGAATTTTTTCGTAAACAATTCCAGCCTTGCTGCAGTGTACAGGCACAGCGACCTCTCCCAATGGCCACCAATCTCAGCACATTGTTCTCCGTGATCGTCTACCTGCACTACTGGGTGCCCTGCGCCCCTCCGGCTGCTGGCTGCCAATCACTGCCCTCAGTAAATGCACTTTTGCAGGCTCGAGGGGCACTCTACGCTGTACTTCCATACACTCCACCACTGCTGCTAGTTTGTGCAGTGCACATGATCGAGGGTATGTCAGAGATGCAATATCGGCACGATCGCTAACGTACCTACTCCCACTCCTGTTCTGCCTAGTAGATTTTAAACAGGCACCGACACAGCTAGAATCAGTTTTAGTTTTTGATGCCACAGAAAGCTTGACACGTTTCAGCAGTTTGCATCACCTTGCTCACACATTGTATTCACCATTTTGCATGTGATTTAAACCATCATGTATACCACGCATAGCGACATGGACACAGAAAAAACACATGCCTGCATGCCTGTTTACATCTTCGAAAAAGTGCACAGTGCAAATACATTAATATAAAATTCCAATTAATTACACCTTGCGTTGTATTCCTCTTAGGGTGTCCGTATATAGGTTTTCCTGTATCATGTCCTTATATAGGCACAATTCGTCCTGCCCTTATATAGGCATAAAATCCCAGTCCTTATTTAGGCATTAAACCGTGCACTCCAAATACAGGCATGGTCTCAGACATCCGTCCACCCTAACGTCACAACGAGTTCTTGAAGAACAGACCCTTAGGCTTCGGGAGTTTCCCTAGCACAGGACTATTGATTTCTTCAAGGACTCATTTATTATGCATGAACCGTTATACCTTAGGGGTTCATTCATGACGTCTTCCGCTGTCCGATCCACGTCAATGCTAACATTCTAAGGTACCTCTCAGGTATAAATATACCTTCCCTAGCCCCTGTAAATCAGAGGAGACCTCGACTTCAGAGGAGCCCGTTTCCCGGCCTGATGCACTGAGAAGACGCTCTCATCCCTGCACGCAGAGAGTCCAGCTTCCAGTGATCTGACTTCCCCCGCAAGGTGTTGGAGTTCGAATCTGGCAAGAGATTCCTACCTCTCTCATTCTTAAGGTATGGGGCTGACTAGAACCTAGAGGGACTCTTGGCATACTAGGCATACTAAGCATACTAGGCATACTAGATTTAACATACTCTTAGTATACCATAGTAAGGAATACTTCACCTACTTCATACCTCTCCCTACACCTAGGTTAGGTTAGGTACATTGGGGTAGAACTAGCTTAGCAACGCATCGTATGAGTACTCGCATTTTTAGTCTGTGTTATTTATGTAAATGAATATCTGCTAAAGATCATGCTAGCGCAGTATTATTTATTTCTACTGCTTACGCTGTACATTATTTATCTTGCATACTGTCTTGTGATCATAACAGCACATTTAACTTACACGAGAAACAAGACTGTTCAATAAATCTTTTATTGAAACGCTCGTCTATTCTTTCTGTGTAACTTTGAGGAAAACTAAGCATGCACAATTGAGCTGAGTGAAATAGTTATCTATTGTTTCCACGACTCTGGGACACGTTCTGATTCTAAAAGGAAACAAAGTGGTCATGTTTTGCGGCTGCCAGAAACTACTCCCTTCTTGTTTGACAAGGAGTTTCTAGTGGCCTCTGAGCTAGCTGGCACAAGTAATTAAGTTTAATATACTCGATAGGGACATACTGACCTTAGTCCTATGTCAAACCTATAGGGGATATTATTCCAATGCGCAGAGCCTATTAGGGAAATAGGAGCTACACTACACTTGCATGTTATCATATTTGATACATACAACTCACTGATGTATTCAAGAAGAATTTAAACATACTCACAGTTAAAATTAAAATTGAACAAGACTTTAAAATTAGTGTATAATTAGAAATTCATCATCATCGATTTTTATCCAAGGTCTAATTTTCCAGCTTAGTGCCATAATTTTCTCTTGTGTACACAGGACAATTGAAACTTTAATTAATGTAAATTCAGCTTTTAATTTTAAATTCGAATTTCTCAACATTTAATTATTATTTTTATTTTTTAAATACCAATTTAAAAAAATGCACATCCATGGTTTCATTTCCAAAATCTTAAAAATCTTAATATGTATAAAAATAGAATAATGAACAAATTAAATGAAAAAATACAGTAAGGAAACTACTATTTCCATGCCAGTCTGTGCAACAGTAAGGAAAGCGTTGGACACTGGATGGGTAAAACGTACTATTCCCACTCCAATCTGTGCAACAGTACGGAAAGCGTTGGACTTTAAATGGGTAAAATTTACTATTCCCACTCCAATCTATGCAACAGTAGGGAAAGAGTTGGACACCCAAAGGGTAACATTTACTATTCCCACTCCAGTATGTGCAACAATAAAGAAAGCATTGGACTCTGTAGGGGTAAACTTTACTATTCCCACTCCACTCTGTGCAGCAGTAGAGAGAGAGTAGTTCACTTCAAACAAATAACATGCTTTAACAGCTCTATTAATTAACTGAAAAATAAAATTCTTAATATAAAAATGATATGTGTAAATTAAAAACAAAATAAAACAAATTACATAATTATTAAAATGTTAAATAATTATTATCAATTAAAACAAACATTATTAATTTAATTAAAATGCCACACCATATTGCCACAAACATAACAGCCAACAATTAAAATGCAATTTAAATTAAAAAAAGTATGACACAATTACCATGCAAACTAATAAATCAAACAGTTAACAATAAATGAATAAAATATTTTGTTATGTATTATTACATAAATAATTGTCCATCCTTTTCTCCTAAAAACGCAACAAAACACACCTAGTATATAACATAAGAAACACAAATAATAAATATTTTTCAAAATCATCAATAAATGTGATAGTTCAATAAAAAAATGATTACAATTTAAAAAAGAATTTAATTAATTATTAATTAATTAACTTCCCACCCTGTACCCCTAAAAACCCAACAAGCCGCACCTATTATATAATTAATTATCAATTAAACAATTATTCTAAGTTATCTTCCCCTTAACCTCCTACAAACCCAGCAACCTACACCTAGAATATATCTTGAAAAATATATTAATTACACAATATACATAATTAGTTATCAATTAAACAATTAAGAATAAATCAATAATTAGTCATTAACTAATTATACTTAATTAACTTCCCACCCTTTACCCCTGCAAACCCAACAACCTGCACCTAAAATAAAACTTAAAATATATATATATATTAATTACACAATTTACATAATTAATTAAATAGTGAATATGTATTAAAAATTAATTATTAATTAATTATAATTATTTAACTTCTTACCTTTTACCCCTACAAACCCAATAACCTGCACCAACAATATAACTTAGAAAATATGTTAATTACACAGTTTACATAATTAATTATCAATTAAATAATTAATATTAATGAAAAATTTAAAACTTTCAATTAATTATAGTTAATTAACTTCTCATCCTGTACCCCTAAAAACTTCACAACCCGCTTCAACACTATAAATTACAATTAACAATTAAATTACATTTTAAAATAACCAAAAATTACAAACTATATTTCTACAACAATTAAACACACAATTTATAAAATATACAATTAAAATATAAAATAAAATACATAAAGATTATTTAAAAAAAATTTTTTTTACAGCTATATTTTTGTAAACGATATTAACAACACATATTTTTGACAATAATATTAACTTAAAAAATCGATATTTTTGTAAACTATATTTCTGCTTCATGATATTAAAAACTTGATATTTGTGTGACTAGATATTTTTGACTCAGTATTTTGTCGTAATACCACATATAAGACACCCCTCAGGCAAGCCGAACGAGTCCTATGGTAGGGTGCAGCATATTAGGAAGCAGAACATGTTTTTGCATGTTCTGACATTTAAAAAGCCTAAATTGCCTTTTTTTTCCATGAACAGGGCTGATAGCCCCATTGGCGAGTGCATTGTCGAGTAAAGCTGACAACTCAGCAGTGCTAACTGCTGAATGGGACCACTAAAAAGGATACTTCAGGGTATCAAAACAAAAGAATCATGGCATTAAATCCAACTTAATGCTTAAGTCAAATTTAATGTAACTTTTCAGCAAAAGGCAATTTTAGAAATTTGCCACACCTTTGCCCAAGTTTCTAGTGGCCATTTATATTTGCTAGCCACAAGACAGCTTTCTGACCTCCTGGGGAGGAGTGTGATTAACTCCCAGGAAGGAAAAACAAGGGACTGCCATGGAAAGAGGTGTAAATTCCTCCCTGGTAATAAAGCCAAAAGGGGTTTGAGCCCAAAAGGTAAGCTTCAAAGGAGAAGCTACATTTGAAGGTCAGAGAGTGTAAACACATGGGAGGGGCTGCCCTTTTGTTCTAGAAGATAAGTTGATGGTGGGGACACAGAGCAGAAAACAGTTGCCAAACTCTGTGGGTGCGTAGCCCCCAGGTAGCAACACCTTGAGAGAAGGGTAGAATATTGCATGTTGGGACATAGCAGGAAGTTGTCATCAGTTGGGAGGAACCAAAGTACTCCATTAGTTAATGAGGACCTCATCCCTTGAGGGCACTTTCTGTGAACCCAGATCACATCTGGACTGGAGAGAATACCAAAGACGGACTGCCCTGCTGTTCCCTGAACCTGGTAAAGAGAAGCTGCACCACTGAGTGGACTGCCCCTGCTGATCCTTGGGCTAGCACAGAGAGCACTGTGTCTGTGGTGCCTGGCTTGAGGAAAAGTTGTCCCAGAGCCCCAGACAGAAGAGGTAACTCCAACAGTCAGTTGGCCTACTCCCTGTTCTCTGCTATATGGCCGCAAAAGCTGAAGAAGCCTGCCTTGGCTAGTCAGTAGCTGTAATCGCTTGTTCACCACTGGCCACCAATATGCAGACTAAAAGTCTGAGTCCTAACACTCAAAAGTTGCCCCAGAGTCATTGGAGTGCAGTTTGGTCGTGCAAGAAGTACACTAGCCTCTACCAAAGGGAGCCGTTGATTTTGTTGAGACAGGAAACCAGTAGTCCAGTGACAACTGGACTGTGCTGGACCCCACCAGGACTTCAAGGGACAAGGAACCGTAGGGCTAGAGTCACCTCACAAAGACTGTGGACTGAGGAATAGCCCCAGAAAGCCCCTCAACATCCGCACACACCCTCAGCATCCTACAGCATCTTCAGCATCCTGTATCCCCTGCATCAGGACCACTTCATTGATGTCTAGTCTGTTCAGCTATGTTATGTTGATTTGTATAGCGCACTAATAACCCTAGAAGGTATCCAGGCACATGGGCAGGTATGTAGTTGTGTGGTCCTCAAGGTGCTTATACGAAGAGCCAGGTCTTCAGCTTTTTGTTGAATTCAGGAAGTGAGGAGGAGGCTCTGATGTGTGGAGGGAGGTCGTTCCATGTCTTGGGTGCACTTTAGGAGAATGAACGACCTCCAGTTTTGCTTTAGCGGATGCAGGGAATGTGTGCGAGTGAGAGTAAGGCAGAGCATAGGTGTCCGAAGGGTTGGTGAACGTGTATGTGGCTGTTCAGGTGTTCTGGTCCTGTGTTGTGTAGGGCTTTGTATGTGTGCATGAGAAGCTTGAATTGCCTATGCTTGTGAATGGAGAGCCACTGCAACTTCCTGAGGTGTGGTGTGATGCAGGTGTGGCCTGGCAAGTCAAATATGAGTCTTGCAGCGATATCCGCGATGGTCTGGAGTCTTTGTAGGAAGAGATACCAGTGTAGCCAGTGTTACCATAGTTCAGCCTGTTGGGATGAGTGCTTGTGTGGTGGTTCATCTGGTGTGCTGAGGGAACCTTTTGCAGATCTTTCGCAGCATGCGTAGAATGTGGAAGCAGGAGGGGCACACTGCGTTGACTTTAGCCGCCATGTTGTCTAGGAATATCACTAGATTTCTTGCATGGTCTGTTGGTGTGGGTTTTGGTCAAAGCACTGATGGCCACCAGTTGGAGTCCCATGGGTAGCTCTTATTGCCACATTGAATTGAATTGAATTGAAAGGGCATTTGTATAGCGCATGGCTACCCGGAGGCCTCCCAGCGCTGGGCATGCCTAATCAGATGGTGATGAGGAGATTAGGGAAACAGAATAGTTTTCAATTGTTTTCGAAAGACCAGGTGGTTGTGTTCCATCCGAAGATGGAGCGGCAGTGCGTTCCACAGTTTGGTAGCATTAAGAGAGAAGAGACGACCACCGCTTCTGGCCCTCTTGACTCTGGGGACTGCTACAAGGTGGAGGTCGTCCGAACAGAGTTTCCTGTTAGCTTTGTATGGGTGAATCATGGACGAGATTAATGGTACTTCGGTCTTGTCATAGTTGAGCTTCAGGCAGTTGGTTCGCATCCAGTCTGCTACCATAGTCATGCAGTAGTTGAAGTTGGTTCTGGTGGTGATTGCCATGTCCGTCAGGAAGGGGATGAGTTGGGTGTCCTCGGCGTAGGAGATGGCGGTGATGTCTTGGGATTGGATGATGTTGGAGAGTAGTGCCATGTTGTTGAAAAAGGTGGGGCTGAGGAACGATGCCTGTGGAACTCTGCACATCAGTTTTGTGTTCTTTGATGTGATGGGTGACAGCCTGACCCTTTGGGACTGATTCATTTCAGAGTGGATCCTTGTATGCCAATCTTATGGAGTCTTCTGATGAGGGTGATATTGGAGATAGTGGCGAAGGCCGCGGAAGGGCCGAGCAGGGCGAGGGTCGCTGTTTCTCCTCAGTCCATGGTAATTTAAATGTTGCAGGTGGCCGCAATGAGTGCTGTTTCAGTTCTGTGGTTCTTTCTGAATCAAGATTGAGTGTTGTCTAGAAGATGGTGAAGTTCTAAGTGGGTTGTGAGTTGCTTGTTTATGACCTTCTTACTCACTTTGGTGGGATAGGGGAGCATGAAGATGGGTCAGAAGCTGTTTAGTTGATTCGAGTCGGCTGTGGGCTTCTTGCGGAGGGTGGTGATTTCTGCAATTTCCCATTCATCCGGTAAAGTAGCGAACGTGATGGAGGTGTTGATGATGTGGTTCAGGGTGGTGCTGATTGGTGATGTTCCCAGGTTCTAGACGTGGTGGGGGCATAGGTCCATTGGGCCCCCAAGTGAATGTTCTGCATGATTGCCACTGTATTATTCCTGGTGAAGGTTATCCCTTCAGTTAGGTGGACATCTTGGTTGGTTGTGGCTAGGTTAGCAATGACTTCTTTAGGGTTGGGTTGGTGTGCAAAGTTGCTGTAGATGTTCGCAATTTTGTATAGACTTAACCTATGAACTCCAATTAGAAGAGAATTGCTGGAATGAGATGAATGAGTGGGCTGTCTACATTTGCATCCTCTCTAACTTAATCCAAACCACAAGAAAAAGCAAACAAGACGCAAAATGAAGGGTCCTTGCTTTGGGAACTACCCTAACTTTGGGGGCCCTAAATCCTCGTAAGTCGTGAAACATGAATAGGATCAAAGAAATACAAAATATTTTGTAAAAAATGACTTCACACAACCCCCTGAGTGTCAAGCTTCATCAGTGGCCATCTGTGCTTGCAAAAGAATCCTTTAGTGGGGGGCAGACTTCCTGTGTTGCCCGGGAAGTACATGTAGATGGAGGGTGGGGAAGGGGATCTGGAAGAAAGAGTATAAGTCATGGATGTGTCCTCCCGGGAATTACCTTTTATTATGGAGAAGGCATCAAAATGATTAAAAATTGAAAGGTTGCATAGGAGTGGTTATTACTCCTGCATCAATCAGATCAACATGTTTCAGCCCATAACCCCTTCCGGGGTCCATGACCTTCTTCAGGACCAGGGATCCCTAACATCCTATATTGCAACAGTCCTTACGATCAACACACAACATGTACACACACTATACCAAGTCTTCAGCTCAGCTGTTGGTCGTGCATTATTATTATAATTTTTTTAATATTTAATGCATGATTAATTCAAAGTGATTACATTTAGCAGTAAAAACACATTTAGGAACAATATTGAATTTAGGAGCTAATTCAGCATTGTCCTTTTGCTGTGTGCAGTGGCGGGTTAGCAGGCCAACCCCTCATTGGGAACCAATCCTCCGCTGCACACAGCTTTTGGCCATGCACAGCAAGGGATTAACTGTGCTGTGCAGAACCTAATCATGGGCAACCACGTTGTCACTATGCACAACCCCCTGTGGGAGACAAACACCCCCGACTTTGCCTGTGGGCAGCTGGGGGAGTTGCCTGCAGGGCCTGCTCTCAACCCCACCTTGGGCGGCCAAACCCCAACTGCACACGGCCGTTGGCTGTGTTCACTGCATCCAACACTCCAGGGGAAGGGGACTCTGCCATATAACCACATTTCAATTTCATGTTATAAAAAAAATGTATGTCCTGATTAATTTAAATATTATCACTTAAATTATCTATTGCTTAAAAATTACTTAAATTAAATTTAAATTACTATCTCAATTTTAAGTGACATCGCTTTAAGGGTAAAACACTTAAAAGCAACTTACCTGTGAAGTAAAGGCTCCTGATTACTCCGGTGATGTAATGACTCCTAGTGTAAAAATCTCGATTAATGGTTACAATTTTTGGCAAGAAAAACACAAATGGAGCCCCCACCAAAAAAGGACGGGGCATCTGCTACTGTGAATCAGAGTCATTGTAGAAGTCAGCTCACCAGACCAAGAATTTCCAATTGAGCCAGCTAAACATCCCCTGTCGGAAACTGTAAGATTCCCCCACCTCTAAATAATGTGGGGGAACCCCTGATTTGGTAAAGCGGAAAGCTCCACCGATTTATGGGAAAACTTCAGTTCTGCCTAAATAATCACCAGTGTTTGATAATAACCACTATTCCGGCATTCTCCACAAAAAGGTCTATTTAGAGATTCCAAAAGAGTATTTGTCATCATGAAGTACAATTTTGATTAATTTTTTTTGCATTTGGTTTTTCCGAAGGAAAAACATTAATAAAGTGTGGCCAAAGTTTGAGAGGCTGAGCAGCCACTACTGAAAATTGTTCATAGTAATGATATAGAGCCATATTTTCAAGCTTTTCTGTACCTAAGACTCACATGGGTGCAGGGACTGGAACAGGAATTTACAAATTTTAAATTCTAAAACTTAGTAGAATCAGGAATGCTGACATTTTCAGTTCATATGTTGCATTCACAAATATGAACATGTTGGCAGAATTAAAAACTTCCCAAGTTCAGAGCGAGGGGCAGGAATCTGGGTGTTCCATGGAGGTGGCCATAGCAAAATAGAGCGAGAACCTATGACTTGCCTTTCGGCGGGTTTTCATATACATTAGGTTATTTCCAAACATGAATACAACTTTGTTGTTTTTTAGCCATTTATAGTGTCCAACTCATGGTGATTCGATGGATAAAATTCCACCAATTGTTTCATTTGATAATTGAATACTTGAGGTCTTCTAGATTCTTGTTTGTATTATTCTTGAATGTGTCTAACCACCGTAATCTTGGTCTTTTTCTTTTCTGGTTCCTTCCATCATTCCGAACATAATGTCTTCTTCCAAGGAGTCTTCTCTTCTCATGATGTGGGCAAAATATTAATGCTTAATTTTTATCATAATGATTCTAGTGACAGTTCCCGGCTTGATCTGGTCAAGTATTGATTGATGTGTTCTTCCAGCAGTCCATTAGACAAGCATAAGCTTTTACCAGCACCAGAGTTTAGAGGAGTCAGTTGTTCGATGATCATTTTCTTTAGTCATCCAGCTTTCTCATCCGTACATTGTTACAGGTAAGACAATTGTTTTGATGATTTGTATCTTTGCTGTGAGTGAGATGTCTTTGTTCTGTATCATTTTGTCCAGGCTCCTCATTTCTTTTCTTCCCAGTAGCAGCCATCTTCTGACTTCAGGGCTGCAATCACCCTCTCGACACAGCTTAGATCCTAAGAAAATGAAGTCTTTGATGATCTCTATTTTTTCATTTTCAATCCTGAGACTTTGTAAAATTCCTATTGACATAATTGTTGTCTTTTTCACATTTAACTTTAGTCCAGCTACAGCGTTATTTTCTTTGATCTTGACAATCATTGCTTTGAGATTTTCTATATTTTGCACTATCAGGGTTGTCTCATTAGTATACCACAGGTTGTTGATTTTTCTTTTTCCAAGTTTCATCCCAGTCTGAAAGTCATTAACTTCGAATTTTTTTCACAGTATGCCCAGCATAGAGATTGAACAAATATGGTGATAGGATGCGGATTGCATAGGTTATGGCGAAACACATGCAAAACTGCTAATGTCTGGGCAAAGAGTTAGTACATTTACAGGAGTGGGGTATAGATGCTCACCATAAGCCACCCCATAGTAAAGTATGTGCAGGCCAAGAATTATTTCTTTGTTTTTAAATATAAGTGCAAATGTACATGTGCTCTTTTGCATTTCTATACATGCATGTTGATATGTACACCAGGTTATGGCTGCATGCAGAAAATTGTACTCATTTAAGTAATCAGCAAAGTTTTTGATCGATTTCCTTGACAACTCGTGGATTCTTTTTGTGAAGATAATAGACGTCCAGAATTTCTTCCAAACATGGGAGTAATCTTACTGAAGAATTGTTTTTTAACTTTCTTCCATAAGATTGCGCTGGAGAGTTATCATCAAGACAATCGTGCCATAAGAATTGCATGGAAAGGGGTACTAGGCAGAGACTGAAGTTGGAAGCCGGTTTCAGAGTGAGCACACGCTTTACAGCTCTTCCATTTATTTTGTTAGACTATGATAAAATAATCAGCTGAATCAGCTAAATCTTCTATGTATACAAAAGTAATCCTGTGCTTCTCGACCCGTCTCTTCCTTGAACAGTTTATAGTGAGCGTGTTTATTGAAGACCGGATATTAATAATGCAATGCTACCAAGGTTAATGGGCTAACTATTTAAAATGGATTTGGTTTGTAAATACTTCTGTGCAATGATTTAGCCCTCAAATATTTAAGAAGGATACTGTTCTGGGAAGTCATGCATGTACCATTATAAATTTTACCTTCTCTCTTTTCAGGCTGCAGGAAAGATGCACATTCTTTCAGTTATCAAATTAAGTCGACACATTTGCTAACGTTTTAATGGGATGGGGAGAGGAGTTGGCCTAACGGCTAGGGCTGTCGACCTCGAATCTGGGGGACCGGGACCGGGTTCGAGTCTCGGCAATGACTCTGAACATCCTGTGATTCTGGGCAAATAACTTAATCTCCCCGTGCCTAACAAAAAAAATGAATGTGTCCTCATGTAACGCAACTGGTGCTATGTAAAGCGCTCTGATACCTTCCGGTCAAGTTTGCGCTACATGAAACTTCGTAGAAAAAAAAAATCATAGCTAATGAAATTAGTCCATAGCTGCTTTGAGAGTTAGGCTTGCCAATAATCTATGGCTAGGGCATGCGCCAAAGCCAGGCAGAAACCACCACTCTAGTCAGGGCAAGGGAGTAACACACTGAAGATAACCCCTGCTCACCCCCTTGGTAGCTTGGCACGAGCAGTCAGGCTTATCCCAGAGGCAATGTGTAAAGCGTTTGCGCAACACAGCAGCAACACACTAGGCACACCACAAAAGAAATTCCACACAAGGTTATATAAAAATAGCCTTTGTATTATTATTCAAAACACATTAGATCATAATCACACATATACACTGTGCCAACTGGCAGCAGGTAATAATTCACAGGGGACTATATACATGACTGGGCCAATCGGGCCATGGTCAGAACCATCAGAAAGCACAAGTAATAACACAACCAGTAACTACGGGTAAAATAATGAACTCAGCATTATCACATTAGGCATAAATCACAATGATGACCCCAGGCCAACTGGCCTTCTTTGGGGCCCAAATGCCCTCTGTCCCAAAAGTCAGGGCTCTCACTTATAGGACCTTCCCAAAGGCCCTCTGGCTGCCTTGGCAGCTAAACCAATGTGCGCAATGCACTGGGGGCGGGGGAGTGTATCTCACTCCTTCCTTGCTATCACAATAAACATACCCCCGTGGTTGCAGCTGCCCACGCTCCTGCGGTGCAGCTGGGGAAGACTTTGACACCGTAGTGCCCCTCGAGCCCCACTCCGGGACTCTAACAACAAAATTGCCCCCCTGTTGCAGCTGCCCGCGCTCTCGCGGTGCAGCTGGAGAAGGAGAATGGCACTGGCACCCACCGTGCCCTGGGAGCACCAACAATGCTCTACGTTCAGCCCCCACTCACCGGGGCTGTTCCTCACCGGATCCAGGCACCGACAGTGTGCCCTGCAGGCCCCAGCTACCGGGGCCTCCTTTCACTCCTCCGGTCTCCTTCTGGTGGATGCTCCTCACTGCGGAGTAGGCTCCCACCCACCGTCAGACTTCGCTCCGGCTCCCTCAAACACGGGGAAAGCTCGGCGGCGTCTCTCGGCTTTCGCTCACGGTCACGGAGGCGGTATAGGCTCCCGCCCTCCTCCAGGCACAACTCTCCCTGTCTTCCGGCCGGCACTTCTCTTCCGGCCCCGCCCACAACCAGGCAAGATGCCTGACTTCCTGGCCGGCCGCGCTTCTTCTCCTGGCACAGAAAATGGAGGGTAGGCTCCCGCTCTGCTTTCAAGGACCACGGGGGAGTCCCCACGCCAGGATCCCCTTCAGGATACGTTGCAGCCCAGCGCTGCAGGCCACAAGCACTCCTCCTGTCCTTCCTGCACCGGCCACTGAAATGCGGGGTAGGCTCCCACTTTCCCTCCAGCAGCACGGGGGAATCCCTATGCCGGGATTCCCTCTGAACAAGTTGCAGCCCAGCGCTGCAGGGCTCACACGCCCCTCTCGTCCTCAGGCAAAGGTTGGAGTCCCCCTCTCTGGGGCTCCAGCAATAAAGAGGTAGCGCTCACGAGGCGCTAGTGTCCAAGAGTCCAAGGGGCAAAGCTGGGCCCAGGCAGGCCAGCTCACAGGGCCCTCCAGCAGAGGGTCAGTCCCTTGTGGCGGTACCTCCTGGGGCCCAGCAGTTTAAGCACCCAAAACAGCACACCAAACATGGGGTCACAGTCCCAATATTTATACCAAAATTCTCTTTGTTCTGCCCTGGCACAGGGCTTGGGGAACCAGTCTCAACTGGTTCTGGGGGGTACTGGAGCACACCCTCCTTTGTCAGGTGGGGGCTCGGCCATCAGACACACCACAGGGGTGCGGAGCCAGCATTCACCCAGGCAGGCACAGACCTATTCAGGGTCAGGGGACTACTCCTCCCACTACTCCAAATGCAGTGCTTCCATTCAGCCTACCGCTGACTCACCTTGCCCACCCTGGAGCCACACACCTCACCAGCCCCTGTCACTCCAGAGCCAGACATGCAATACACATCAGGCAGGCAGACACATAGCACACAGCAATGCCAACTTCTAAAAGTGGCATTTCTCAAATAGTGATAATAAATCTGCGCACACCATTGCGCAGCATTTATTATTACTATTCCAAACATACCAAACTTGACCACGCTGCTCCTCTAATATCAGGAATTACCACTGAAACACTTATCAGGGAATCCCCAATGCATTCCTATGAGAGGGCAGCCTCACAGCAGTGAGAAACCAAAATGGCTGTTTGTCACTACCAGGACATGTCACACACTTAAGGTACATATCCTACCTTTAACTACAATGCACTCTGCCCATAGGGCTAGCTAGGGCCTACCTTAGGGGTGACTGATATGCAGTAAAAGGGGGGTCACAGACGTGGCACACACTTTAGGTGCCAAGTCACAGCGGCAGCAACACTGCGGGCACAGGCCCTGCAATGGCAGAGGCCTGAGACAGGTTTGAAAGGCTACTTTGGTGGGTGGCGCAAGCAGCGCTGCAAGCCCACCAGTAGCATTTAATTTACTGGCCCCGGGTATATGAGATACCACATTACTGGGGACTGACAGGTAAATTAAATATGCCAAACAGGGGTAGACCAATCTTACCATGTTTACCACAGAGAGCACACGCACTTTACACTGGACAGCAGTGCTAAAGGGCCCAGAGTCCTAGAACCACCAACACCAGGTCAGAAAAAAGACTAGGAGCAATGCAAAAAGTTCAGGGATGACCCTGCAAAAAGGGCCAAGTCCAACAATATATATATAATACATATATATATATATATAATATATAATATATATAATATATAATACATATATACAATATATATATATAATATATATATATATATATATATATATTTAGCACCAACTCCGGTTACGGGATCTGCCTGGCAAATTCACGGGCGGTCCGAGTTGGGGCTACCGGAAGCCCAATATATATATATTCCCTCAGTTCTGCTACTTCAACAGATGTACTCGGACTCCACACGTATGCTAGTGAAATAATTTATTTGCAGGAAACAACGCGTTTCGGCTTCCGCCTTGATCACGTTTCAAAGTTGCAACAAACAGTGATTGAATTTAAACTGTGCCTAACATAGACATAGGACTAACACCTCATACGTGTAACACCCACTGGAAAATGGCATCCATTTTGGAAGTTCTTGATACAATAGATATATATATACAACTTGAACTACCCTCATAGTTTGATAATTCACAGAAGAGAATTATAGCTCCCATAAGTGTTACATGTAAAAACATATACAAAATTAATTTTTTAAAATATTTTTGAAATAATATTTACATATGTTATTCATCATTATGTTTGCTCCACAATACTCGCAAATGCGTATTTTGCTAAAATGAGATATTCACCCAAGCCTATTAGAGACTGATGTATATGTCCTTTTACTAATCATACGGTATCAACTAATAAAGTTTTTTGCATTGAATACCTGCTGGAAACATTGTGCCATAACACAAACAAACACCAATGATGTATAATTACAGCGCTAACGGCTCTTTGGGCAGATATACCCATAGGTCTCTACACAGATGTACAATTGATTGTTTATACATCACATCACACTACATCTCGCCCCAGTGGGCAAATATTCCAAGGACAATTTTGCTATTTAAATCGGTTGTCCCAAATGCGTATTTTGATTAAAACAAGATTTTGACCCAAGCCTATTGGTGACTGATGTGTATGTGATTATACTAGTCATAAGGTGTCAACTAATAAACTTTATATGCAATGCCTGCTGAGAACATTACCGGCTATATAGACCGATACACCCATAGGTCTCTACCCAGATGTACAATTAATTATTATACATCACACTACACCACGCCCCAGTGGGCAAATATTCCAAGGACAATATTGCTGTTTCCATCGATTGTCCTGAAAAAGGGGAACCCATAGCTGGAAAACATGATTAGACACTCAAATCATTGTAGCCCCAAGATCGACAAGATGCCATTTCATACCTAATAAAAAACCAAAAAAGTAAAATATTAAAAGTGTTTAAAATCACAAAAGGATCGAATACCGTCTAATGTTCATACATATACAAATTTCATTCCATCAGGTGAACAGCTAGTTCCTCGCTCGAATTTAACCCATTTGGGGTCAGACAATCAAAATCAATAATGTACTTTGACTCCAATTTACGCAGGGATAATTCCCGATTACCTCCCCTGACACCCATAACAACCGCATCAATCACCACCATTCTCAAAAGATTTTCATTTTGGAAGTGACAATCATAAAAATGCCGTGCTACTGGATACTGCTTGTTATTATTCCTAATAGCACGAACATGCTCCAATACTCTCTTCTTCGCCCGATGTATTGTGCTTCCCACATACCACTTGTTACACGGGCATATCAAAACATATACACAATACATAGAATTGCATGTCAACGCCTTGCGTATTGTAAACTCCCTGTCAGTGTTAGGAATACTCAATGTACAGCAGTCAATACTCTTACGACATGCTTTGCAGATTTTGCAACATCTGAACCCAGATCTAATCTTGTTCATACTCATGTCCTGCTTCCTCACATGGTTGTGGCTCAAGTCATCCCTCATCCCTTGTCCCGAAAAAGTGGTCACAAATCTTACTCTCATTCTCGTAATCTCGTTGGGGGGCTGTTACGGGCCAAACGTAACTGCAGCACAGAGCTAGCATACCAGACAGAGAAGGATATTATGTGTAATCGATTTAAAGAACGAGGTTACAGAGCAATAACCATCAGACAAGCCTGTAATAAAGTGGAGACTACTACCAGAAACGAATTGCTTCATCCTAATAGACAAGAGACGAATGAGGAGACAGTAAGATTTGTGACCACTTTTTCGGGACAAGCCCATGAGATTAGAAAGATCTTTAAAAAACATTGGCATGTGCTATCTACTGATGGACATCTCAAACCATATATATCCACCAACCCACAAATTACCTTCAGAAAAAGTCGATCATTGAGGGATGACTTGAGCCACAACCATGTGAGGAAGCAGGACATGAGTATGAACAAGATTAGATCTGGGTTCAGATGTTGCAAAATCTGCAAAGCATGTCGTAAGAGTATTGACTGCTGTACATTGAGTATTCCTAACACTGACAGGGAGTTTACAATACGCAAGGCGTTGACATGCAATTCTATGTATTGTGTATATGTTTTGATATGCCCGTGTAACAAGTGGTATGTGGGAAGCACAATACATCGGGCGAAGAAGAGAGTATTGGAGCATGTTCGTGCTATTAGGAATAATAACAAGCAGTATCCAGTAGCACAGCATTTTTATGATTGTCACTTCCAAAATGAAAATCTTTTGAGAATGGTGGTGATTGATGCGGTTGTTATGGGTGTCAGGGGAGGTAATCGGGAATTATCCCTGCGTAAATTGGAGTCAAAGTACATTATTGATTTTGATTGTCTGACCCCAAATGGGTTAAATTCGAGCGAGGAACTAGCTGTTCACCTGATGGAATGAAATTTGTATATGTATGAACATTAGACGGTATTCGATCCTTTTGTGATTTTAAACACTTTTAATATTTTACTTTTTTTGGTTTTTTATTAGGTATGAAATGGCATCTTGTCGATCTTGGGGCTACAATGATTTGAGTGTCTAATCATGTTTTCCAGCTATGGGTTCCCCTTTTTTCAGGACAATCGATGGAAACAGCAATATTGTCCTTGGAATATTTGCCCACTGGGGCGTGGTGTAGTGTGATGTATAATAATTAATTGTACATCTGGGTAGAGACCTATGGGTGTATCGGTCTATATAGCCGGTAATGTTCTCAGCAGGCATTGCATATAAAGTTTATTAGTTGACACCTTATGACTAGTATAATCACATACACATCAGTCACCAATAGGCTTGGGTCAAAATCTTGTTTTAATCAAAATACGCATTTGGGACAACCGATTTAAATAGCAAAATTGTCCTTGGAATATTTGCCCACTGGGGCGAGATGTAGTGTGATGTGATGTATAAACAATCAATTGTACATCTGTGTAGAGACCTATGGGTATATCTGCCCAAAGAGCCGTTAGCGCTGTAATTATACATCATTGGTGTTTGTTTGTGTTATGGCACAATGTTTCAGCAGGTATTCAATGCAAAAACTTTATTAGTTGATACCGTATGATTAGTAAAAGGACATATACATCAGTCTCTAATAGGCTTGGGTGAATATCTCATTTTAGCAAAATACGCATTTGCGAGTATTGTGGAGCAAACATAATGATGAATAACATATGTAAATATTATTTCAAAAATATTTTAAAAAATTAATTTTGTATATGTTTTTACATGTAACACTTATGGGAGCTATAATTCTCTTCTGTGAATTATCAAACTATGAGGGTAGTTCAAGTTGTATATATATATCTATTGTATCAAGAACTTCCAAAATGGATGCCTTTTTCCAGTGGGTGTTACACGTATGAGGTGTTAGTCCTATGTCTATGTTAGGCACAGTTTAAATTCAATCACTGTTTGTTGCAACTTTGAAACGTGATCAAGGTGGAAGCAAACGCGTTGTTTCCTGCAAATAAATTATTTCACTAGCATACGTGTGGAGTCCGAGTACGTCTGTTGAAGTAGCAGAACTGAGGGATATATATATATATATATATATATATATATATATATATATATATATATATATATATATATATATATATATATATATATATATATATATATATATTATCTACTGGCAGTCGCTAGTAGATAGTTATAGTTAGGACCTATTTTCCATAGGAAATCCGCGACATTCTATTTGAAATAACTCTTGCGCCGGTTGACGAATCTTCGCGAAAGCTTCCAACTTGTTGGGGCGCTCCGCTCCTACCCTGAAAGTCTCGGGTTGATTCGTCAAGCGGGGGCCGAGAAAAAGGGGGTCCCAAAACGCGTTTTCCCCATTCATTTTTCCATAGGATCCTTTCATCGCAGCTACAGCCCGAACTGCTGAACGGAATTACACCAAATTTGGCAAAGAGGTAGCCCTTGGTTCAGTGTCATGCCTTTTGCTTAAATGGTGTAAATCCGTTCAGTAGTTCCTGAGAAAATCAAAAGTAAAGTCACATATATATCTATGGCCGAGTAGGGTCCGCTTACCCTCCCGATCACGAGCTGCATGCTAATTGGCTGTCAACACTCCAAATCAGGAAGTGTTGGCAGCCATTTTGTCCCTCGGTAGACAGAAAAAAGTGCGCAAAGCGCAAAAAGGGGGCAGGGTAGAAACACCCTGACCCCTAGGTCTGCTCAGGGGGTCCCACAAGGACCCCCTGGGCAGAAAAAAGCATTTTTTTTTTTTTAAATCGGCGGGATTCGCTTAGGGTGCGCGGATCCTGCCGAGAAAAAAAAAAGAAACAAGTGCGCAAAACGCACAAAGGGGGCAGGGTAGAAACACCCTGACCCCCTAGGTCTGCTCAGGGGGTCCCACAAGGACCCCCTGGGAGGAAAAAAGCATTTTTTTAAAAAAAAAATCGGCGGGATGCGCTTAGGGTGCGCGAATCCTGCCGAAAAAAAAACAAACGAAGCACGGTCTCCCGCGCTTTGTTGTTAATTGGCCCCCGGGTGGGCCAAGTCCCGGGGGCATGCGGGGGGTTATGATTTTAATAAATGGGGGGCCTCTAAGGCCCCCCCAAGCCCCGGGGACTGCCACCCCCCAGGCCTTAAAAACAAATGGTGTGGGGGGGCTCTCTGGCCCTCCTGCAGCCCCGGGGACCGCCACCCCCGGGGCTTCTTTTTTTTATTTAAAAAGTACCTGTGTGGGGGGACTCCAGCCCCCCCACATGCCCCGGGGACCGCCACCTCCCCGGGGCACTAAAGAGTTAAATATGGGGGTCCGTTACGGACCCCCAGAGCCCCGGGGACCACCACCTCCCCGGGGCTTTGAACATGGAGGGAGGGGGGCCACGCGGCCCCCCTCCTGGAGCCCTTGATGGCCCTGGGGACCGCCACCCCCCAGGGCCGGCTCCTGCAGTGTCCCGGGGTGCCTACCCCCGGGACACTGTAGTTTGCTATGACAGGACGGGAGCCTCGCGGCTCCCATCCTGTCATAGCAAACTGCTTTGGATATTGGAAGAGAGAGCAGGAAACCTGCTCTCTCTTCCAATATCCAAAGCAGATTGCTTTTCCACACGGGGAGCTGCATGTTAGCAGCTCCCCATGTGGAAAAGCAATGCCGGCTCCTGCAGGAGGCGGGGAGCCGGCATGGTCCGTGGGGGAGTTGGGGTCCCCCCACGGACCCCAAAGGATAGGGCCAGCCCCGGGGGATGGGGTCCCCGGGGCAAGTAGTGGCCCGGGAGGAAGGCCACGCGGCCCCCCTCCCAAATTTTTTTTTTTTTAAATTTAAAAATTTAAAAATAAAGGCCTGCCCCGGGGGATGGGGTCCTGGGGCAAAAGGAGGCCTGAGGAGGGGGGCCACGCAGCCCCCCTCCTTAAAAATTTATTTAAAAGGGGTAAGGCCCTGGGAGATGGGGTCCCCAGGGCCTAAAAATAGGAAAAAGGAAGGGGGGCCACACAGCCCTCCTTCGGGGAAAAAATAAAAATAAAAATAAAAAAACGATCAGGCCGCAGGCCCTGCCCCCTTCCTTTACCACTCTGCAAACGCGCCCCTGGCGCGTTTGCAGATGGGAAACAATTCCCCTTAAATACTGGGGGTCCCTTGGGGCCAACTAGCTCCACCAGGAACCTCCAGTATGCGCCAGGGGCTGCATTACAGAGAGGTGTACAGAGGCCACGCCCTTTTTACACTCTCTGCAACGCAGCTCTGTGGCGCTTTGGAGGTACATGGTGGGCTACTTGGACTCCAGGGACCCTCAGGATTCAAGGGGACTTAATCCCCCAACTTAAAATGCGCCACGGGGCGCGTTTGCACAGTGGTGAAGGGAGGGGGCGGGGCTTCAGGTGACATGTGTGCAAACAGGCCCCGTGGCGTGTTTTAAGATGGGGAATTAAATCCTCTTCAATCCTGAGGGTCCCTGGGGGCCAACTAGCCCACCAGGTACCTCCAGTAAGCGCCACGGAGCTGCGTTACAGAGTGTTGTAAAAAGGGGCGTGGCCTCTGAACACCTCTCTGCAACGCAGCTCTCTGGCGCATACTGGAGGTACCTGGTGGGCTAGTTGGCCCCTAGGGACCCTCGGGATTGAGGAGGAATTAATTCTCCAGCTTAAAACGCGCCACACAGCGTGTTAGCAGACATGTATCCTCAGGCCCCACCCCCTTTATTCACCATTGTGCAAATATTCCTCTAAAATCAGCCAAACTACGAATTCCGATTTACTCACCTGTTATCAGGAGAGACCTCAGTGCTGCATCTTTGAACCCAGTACTGATCCTGAAAAGTAATTCTAACCGTACTTACCAGTAACTTGAATTTCCTTCCATAGGCTAACATTGACTGGTTTCACTTGGAAATTCTTCTAAGTGTGGAGTTTTGGAACTTTATAATATTCCTCTAAAATCAGCCGAACTATGAATTCCGATTTACTCACCTGTTATCAGGAGAGAACCCAGTGCTGCATCTTTTAGCCCAGCACTGACCCTGAAAAGTAATTCTAACCGTACTTACCAGTAACTTGTATTTCCTTCCATAGGAATCCATTGTTTGGTTTTCAGCAGAAAAGTTTCAAAGTGTCGATTTTCACAAACTACAAATATTCCTTAAAAATCGCCTGTATGACTTAAACGCATTCTTTCAACTGTACAGGAGATGCACCAGTGCTGGATCCAGGATCCACCACTGAGTAAGAAAAAGTAACGATAACACTACTTACCTGCTAAGTGAATTTCCTCCCATAGGATAACATTGGTGATTCTATGTGAAAAAGTTTCAAAGTGTCAACCTTTAAAATACAATAATATTCCTTAAAAATCACTACTGTAACCAAAACGCTTTTACTCAACTGTTTACAGGAGATGTCCCAGGACTGAATCTAGGATCCAGTCCTGTGGTTAGAAAAGTAATCCATAAAGTAACTAATTGCATTTAACTAGAAATTCACATTGAGCTCAATGTTGCATTGTGTTTGAAATTGTGTTGCCCATTGCAACAACTGTAACTACTGTACTTAAAAGTCTATTGCCTATTTGCAAAGTATTTAAACTAAAGTAATTCATTCTGAGAAAGTATATTTTGTAATGTAATGTATAATGTAATTACAATGTAATTTAAAAAATAAAATATCTAAAAATAAATAGTTTAAAAAAATGTAGTAAATCAGTATCAAAAAAATAAAGATAACAATTAATACATTTAAAAATTGTCATTTACAAAACCTTTGAAATTCACTGAAAAAAACCATAGGTTTCAGACATGTTATAGTTAGGAATTAGCATTTAAAAAACCTTTGAAATTCACTGAAAAAACCATAGGTTTCAGGCACGTTATAGTTAGAAATTAGCATTTAAAAAACCTTTGAAATTCACTGAAAAAACCATAGGTTTCAGGCACGTTATAGTTAGAAATTAGCATTTAAAAAGCCTTTGAAATTCACTGAAAAAACCATAGGTTTCAGACACGTTATAGTTAGAAATTTGCATTTAAAAAACCTTTGAAATTCACTGATGACATCATCCATGTGATAATTTCATGCATCTTTTCACACCCTAATATAACTTTTGATACACCCACTCTAAATTACAGACTGCCATTCTCAAAACCATAGACACTCCAACACCAATAACTACATACCCACTCACTAATTCTTAGGTCTACACACACATCCACTCACTCACCTGTACAGTCACTCATACTTACGGTCACTCAGTACAGGACTATCATATGCACTCATACACCTACATAGACACTCACACACCGCCACTCATCCATAGAGGTACTCACACACCTAGTCAGTCATGCAAATAATTAATCACACTGCCATTTACTCACCTATACAGTTATACACACACCAGCTCACTTACTCATACAAATACTAGCACATTCTTACGCTCTTATACAATCACTAATACAAGTACACACTCATCCATACAGCCACTCTCACAATCACACACTCTCACTTATACCCATTTATATACTCCAACACACATATATACTGCCTTTCACATATGTAGTTACTCACACATGTACCACTGAGATATACATTCACTCACTAACACACCCATACACACACTCACCCACCCATACAGTCCATCACAGATGCACTCTTGAAACCATGCACCCAGTGAATCACCCACTGATACATCTATGTGCAGTCACACACACCCATCCACACAAACACTCAGGCACCCATACAGATACTCAGACAACCAATCAATAACTCATATAGACACTCATGTAGCTATTTACAAACCCATGCAGCCACTTACACACCAACAGACAGACGGGTAAAGACATTCACACAGTTTAGTCACTAACCCATGCATTTAGTAAGATACGTTTAATCACTCACTTATAGAGTCAGTCACGCACCTACTAAATCATCCATCCAGACACTTATACACCCACTCATTATTCAATACACCTTGGCATATATATTAAACATATTTAAACTTTATAGAAACACACAGTCACTGCATGATGTCATCAGTGATGTCATTTGAGATGTCATCAGTGATGTCATCAGTGATGTCACTGACCATGTCATGAGTGATGTAATATGTGACGTCATCAGCAGTGCATTGCGAGGCGCGAGTTATAGTTAGCTGAACTAACTATAACGGGGAATTTCACAGGTTTTGTAGGAGTGCAATGTCCAACTAACTATAACTGTCCCTAAAACCTATGGTTTTTTCAGTGAATATATATATATATATATACATATGCATGCAGGAAAGCTTCCGGTACTGCCGATCACGTTCACCTGTACGGGGTCGGTGTGCATTCCGGGACCCGTATGTCAATTTCAAGAAATCCTCGTATCCACAGTTTAGAACACAAGAAAACTTGCACTCCAGGATTTTAGTTAAAAAGCGATTTTGTATTGGTGTAAACGGCAAAGCGTTTCGACCACAGAGGTCTTCTTCCAAAGGAACAACAAAACCCTGGAAACACACACCGCCTACAAAGCAGCCACCACCACACACCACCATCTCATCAAATCCACAAGGAAGAAATCCCTCCAAGACAGAATCCTCACCAACGCTCACAACAACAAATCACTCTTCTCCATCATCAAGGAATTTGCCAAACCCTGCAGCAAAACAACAGACATCCCACTCTCCCAAGACCTCTGCAACAGACTCTGCACCTTCTTCCACCTTAAGATTAAGATGATCCACAACAACGTCAGCAACCAAGACCTCTTCACTGCTCCAGCTCCCCCTCCATGCGACACGACCGAACAGACCCGGTTCAGATGAACCCCACTCACAACAAAAGACACCTTATAGACCATGAAAAGCATCTATTCCGGGGGCACCCTGAGACCCCTACCTACACCACATCTTTCACAGAGCTGCCTCTGCCATCGCACCTGAACTACGTTGGAAGATCAACTGCTCCTTCGAGATCGCCACCTTCCCAGATGACTTGAAACACTCAAAGTCAACCCCCTCCTGAAGAAACCCTCCACAGACCCGACGGACCACAAGAACTTCAGGCCCATTGTCCTGCTTCCTTTCGCAGCCAAGGTCATTGAAAAGGCTGTCAACACCCAGCTTGCAAACTTCATCGAAGCTAACAATGTCCTGGACATCTCCCAATCCAGATTCCGCAGCAACCACAGTACTGCGACCGCCCTACCCGCTGCCACCGACGACATCCGATCCCTCCTCAACCCGGGGGAAATGGCAGCCCTAATCCTCCTGGACCTCTCGGATGCCTTCAACACCATCTCCCACCGCACCCTAACCACCAGACACCACGACGCAGGCACCCGTGGCAAGGCCCTCGACTGGATTTGCTCCTTCCTCACCAGCAGAACTCATTGGGTCAGACTCCCTCCCTACCTCTCAGAACTGACAGAGATTAACTGTGGAGTTCCCCAGAATCCTCCCTCAACCCGTCTACATGGCCCCCTCGCAACCATCATCAGGAACCACGGACTCAACATTGTCTCCTACGCCGATGACACCCAGCTGATCCTCTCCCTCACCAACGAACCCAACGTCACCAAACACAAGTTCCGAAAAGGGATGAAAGCCTTCGCCACCTGGATGAAGAACAGCTGCCTGAAACATGTGTGAGTGGCTGTATTGGAGAGTATGTGTCTGTTGAATGGCTGTATGGGTGAGTGTGCGGATGTGTGAGTACTTGTATGGATGTGTAAATGGATATGTAAGTGGTTGTGGGGCTGTGTGAGTGAGTGTGTGATTGGTTGTATGGGTGAATGAGTGGCTGTGTTGAGAGGCTGTATGGGTGAGTGAGTGGGTGTGTGAGAGGCTGTATAGGTGAATAAGTGGGTGTGTAGGAGCTGTATGGGTGAGTGTGTGGCTGTGTGAGTTGCTCTATGGGTGAGGGATTAATTGTATGAGTAGATGTATGGGTGAGTGAGTGGTTGTGTCAGTGGCAGTATGAGTGAGTGAGTGGGTGTATGAGTGGCTCTATGGAAAAGTAAGTGGATGTATGAGTACTTGTATGGGTCTGTGAATGGGTTTGTGTGGGTGTCTGAGTGGGCATATGTGAGGTTGTATAGGGTGTGATTGTAAGTAAATGTAAGTCCGTTTTTATATAGTGCAGCTACTCACCCTTACGGGTCTCAAGGCGCTGGGGGCCGTCGTGGAAATTAAGTGAGCTATTGCCCAGAGTCACATGGTGCTGAGCTGAGCTGCCGCCGGAGCCGGGGATCGAACCGTGAACCCTGTGCTCCGAAGTCAGCTGCCCTGGCCGCTGCACCACACCTCTGAGTGTGTGAGTGGTTCTGTGGATGATGTCGTCAGTGATGTCATTTGAGATGTCATTAGTGATGTCACTGACCATGTCATGAGTGATGTAAGATGTGAGGTCATAAGCAGTGTATTGGGGGCATACGTTATAGTTAGCTCAGGTAACTATAACTGCTGAATTTCTATGATTTTGTTTGAGTGAAATATGAGCCTAACTATAATGTCCCTGTAACCTTTGTTTTTTTTAAGTGAATTTCACTGCATGTTTGCAGACAGGTAGAGAAACGGAGCGGGCTTCCAACCATTTCTCAGCAATCCCACTGTGTGGGACTTACTGGAGGTAACAAGAGGGGTACTTGGCCCCCAAGGGCCCTCAGCATTGAAGGGGACTTTATCCCCCAGCCAGTAGTGTGCCAGGAGGCACATTTGCAGAGTGGTCGATAAAGGGGCAGGGCCTTCAAAGACGTCTCAGCAATCCTGCTGTGTGGGTCTTACTGGAGGTAAAAGGAGGGGTTCTTGGCCCCCAAGGACCCTCAGCATTCAAGGGGACTTCATCCCCCAAACAATAATTTGCCAGGAGACGCATTTGCAGAGTGGTGGAGAAAGGGGCGCATGGCCCCCGAGGACTTCCCAACAATCCTGCTGTGTGGAACTTACTGGAGGTAGCAGGAGGGGTTGTTGGCCCCCAAAGACCCACAACAGCCAAGGTGACTTCATCTCCCAACCAGTTGAGCACCAGGAGGCCCCTTTGCAGAGCGGTTGATAAATTGGGTGGGGCCTCCATTGACTTTTTTCTGGTCGGCTGATTTTCACAATATTTTATTTATATTATGATTTTGGCCCCAGGGATTTCATTTCCCCGGGCCAGTTCTTTTGACAATGGGGGAGGAGGTTGTGCGGCCCCCTCCCCGGGCCAATTTCAGCCCCGGGGGCCCATAGCCAGGCCTTTTAAAATAAATGTATTTTCTAATGGGGAGGGAGGTCACGCGACCCCCGGGAGACATCCTTTACCATGCAACATTAACAACGCGATGCTTTTACATCGCGGTCATTACAACGCAAGTCATTACAATGACTTGCGATGGATGGTGCTCTAACCTAAGGAATAGTTTGATTTACTATTCCAACACCTTCCCTACTGTACGTAGACTGGAGTTGGAATAGTAAATCATACTATTCCTCAGTCCAGCGCCCTCCAGCGCAAGTCGTTGTAACGACTTGCGTTGTAACGAACGCGATGTAAAATACTGCGTTGTAAATGTATGCGTAGTAACGTCATACATTCGCGGCCCCTCTGCTGATTTCGGCCCCGGGGGCCCCATCCCCCCAACTTTTTTTAAAGAGTTTTTCCAATGAACCGCCAGTAGGTAGTTATAGCTAGGACCATGTTTCCATAGGAAAATAACTTTTTGACTTGCCTATATCTTTAGAGCCATCTGACGAATCCTCATGTAAATTTCCCGAAAAAAGTGTCCCAGTGATTCTTGTTGCGCATGGAAAGTTTTGGGGTGACCTGTCAAGCTGGGTACAAGAAAAAGGGGTGTCAAAAAAAGGTCTATTTCCCATGTTAATTCCCATAGGACCTTCAGTCGAAGCTGCAGCCCAAAGCACTGGATGGAACTACACCAAATTTGGCAGAAAGGTAGATTTTGTTGCACCGATCACACTTTCAGTTATTTGGTTATTTGGTTATTTGGCAGTCGGCAGTAGGTAGTTATAGTTAGGGCCTGGTTTCCAAAGAAAAGCATTTATTAATTTGCCAATTACTTTGCCATCGTTTGATGAATCCTCGCAAATATTTAAAAACTAGTTTACCACTCACTTCAGTTGCTGTTTCGGGATGATCCATCAAGTGTGGTCCGAGAAAAAGAGGGGGGTCCTAAAACACGTTTTCCACATGTTAATTTCCATAGGAACTTTAGACATGGCTACAACCCGAAATGCTGAACGGAATTACACCAAATTTAGCAGAAAGGTAGATAATGGTTCCAGGAGAGTGCTTTTTTATGATTTGGTGTAAATCCTTCAGTAGTTTTTGAAATACTAAAGAATATCCAAATTTGCAAATAGGAACGTGGAGGATCTGCAACCCATCCCGATCTTGTGCTGAGATCTGATTGGCTGCCAACCAGGATTGGCCCGTGCAGGTTAGAGTGGTGGGGTGGTGGGGCCGGGTTGGGGGGATTCGACAGACGACCATGAGGGAAAATTAAATAAATATTCAATTTTCCCTCATCGTCGTCTGTCGAAATCCCCCATCACCTGGCCCCACGCCTCACCGCTCTTACCTGCACGGGCCGCGGCTGCTGCCAACACTGCAAAGCGGGAAGTGTTGGCAGCCATCTTGGTACTGTAAAAAAAGAAAAGGGGGGCAGGATAGAAATACCCTGACCCCCTAGGTCTCTTGGGGAGGGGTCCCACAGGGACCCTGCAGGGCCAAAAAAGTATTTTTTATAGATTTTCAGCGGATCTGCAGAAACCATTTAAAAAAATGAAGTGTGGACTCCCGCGCTTCATCAATAATTGTCCCCCAGGTGGGCCAGGTCCAGGGCGCATTTGCATAGTATAGTAGGTGGGCGGATGGGCCCCCTCCTGGGGCTTAATAATGCTCCGGGGACCACCACCTCCCCAGGGCCACATGTAAAAAACAAAAGGAGGGGTCTCTTGGACCTCCATGCCCCGGAGACCACCACCTTCCCGGGGCTAATTCTTTGTTATGGGGGCCCTCTCTGACCTCTCCCTCCTGGCCCTGGGCACCACCCCCTCCTGGGGCCATGATCAGTTTGCAGCGGGGGTCCTCAGTGATCCCTCCTGGGACCCACCACCTCCCCAGGGCCAACTTGGGTTTTGTAAATTTGGGAGGGGGGCCTCCTGGGCCATTCTGGGCCCCAGGGACTGCCACCTCCCCGGGTCTGGTCCAGCATCAAGAGAGGAGGGGGGCCGCACGATCGTCAGAAGCCCCACCCCTTTTCACTACCACTCTGCAAACATGGCTTCTGGTGCACTACTGGTTGGTGGATTAAGTCCCCTTGACTCCTGAGGGTCATTGGGGGCCATCTACCTCACCTGTTACCTCCAGTAAGTCCCACACAGCAGAATTGCTGAGAGATTGTTGGAGGCCATGCCCCCTTTCTCCACCACTCTGCAAACATGCCTCCTGGCACACTGCTAGTTGGGGGATGAAGTCCCCTGGGCTCTCGAGGGTCCTTGGGGGCAAACTACCCCTCCTGTTACCTCCAGTAAGTCTCACACAGCGGGATTGTTGAGAGGGTGTTGGAGACCATGCCCCTTTCTCTACCACTCTGCAAATGCACCTTCTGGCGCACAACTGGTTGGGGGATGAAGTCCCCTTACCTGCTGAGGGTCCTGGGGTCAACAAACTCTCCTGTTACCTCCAGTAAGTCTAACACAGTGGGAATGCTGAGAGGTTGTCAGAGGCCACGCCCCCTTTCCCCACCATTCTGCAATTGCACTTCATAGCGAACATCTGGTAGAGGGATGAAGTCCCCTTGGCTGCTAAGGGTGCTTGGGGGCCAATTACTCCTCCTGTTACTTCCAGAAGGTCCTACACAGTGGGATTGCTGAGAGCTGGTCAGAGGCCACGCCCCCTTTCTCCAGCACTCTGCAGACTTGCTTCCTGCTACACTACTGTTTGGTAGATAAAGTCCTCTTGGATACTGAGGGGCCTTGGGGGTGAAGAAGCCCTCCTGTTACCTCCAGTAAGTCCCATACAGTGAGATCCCTGAGAGCTGGTGGAAAACCCTGCCACCTTTCTCCACCACTCTGCAAACACGACTACTAGTTAAAAACCTTAGAAATTCACTTAAAAAACCAATGGTTAAAGGGACATTAGAGTTAGGAAATTTAATTGAAAAAAACCTTAGCAATTCACTGAATAATTATAATTCAAGACTTCAACCAGGTAGTGCTGTCAGCCAGTCCCACAAAAAATGTTTAAAAATACATAATGGGGCAGGTAGGAATACCCTCACCCCCAAGCCTTGGTGTTAGGCTCCCAGAATGACCCCACCATAGCAAAAAAAGCACTTTTAAAAAAAAAGATGCAGCAGAAACATGACGGAGCTTCGAATCCATAGCAAGAACTGAAAGATAAACAAGCGCGGTCTCCCGCACTTGTTTTTAATAAAACCCCCAGTTGGGCCAAGTTCCGGGGGCATGCCGAGTATAGTAAATATAAAAGGGGGGCTGCATGTGGCCCCCTGTCCAGGGGCATTTTTATGCCCGGGGACAACACCGCCAACATAACATATAGGGGAGGGCCACAAACCCCCCGGAACCTGGGTACCACCACCTCCCCGGGGCTTTTTAGAAAAAAGGAGGGGCCGCACAGACCCCCTCCTAGGGCTTAGAAGCCCTGGGGAAATTTGCACTTAGAGGGGGGCCATATATAGCCCCAGGGACCACCACCTCCACAGGGCCGACCTGAGCAGATGAAAGAAGGGGTCCCTTCCTGGAGCCATATGGCCCTGGGGACCACCAGCCCCCAGGGCCAGCTCCTGCTATGTCCTGGGGTGCCAACCCTCTGGGATATAGCTATTTGCTTTAGCTTGGTGGAAGCTGTTACAGCTTCCACCAAGCTAAAGCAAACACTCCAGTTCCAGTGAGCAGGAGCTGTCAAAGTGCTTCCGCTTGCTGGAAGGGGAGGTTTCATCCCTTTTCCTGCCCACAGAGATACGGGCAGGGAAAGAAATGAAAAAATTGGTATTGCACGGAGGGAGCTGCCTTTCCAGCAGCTCTGTCATGCAGCAGCAATTCTTCCTCCCGCAGGATGCAGAGAGCCAGCTGGGAGCATGGGGACCTTGAGGCTCGCCCGCGGTCCTGGGGAAAAGAGAAGAAAGAGGCAAAATAAAGGTCAGAAACAATCAGAAAAGGGCAAAATAGAGATCAGAAATGAGCTGAAAGAGGCAAAATAGAGAACAGAAGCCATCAGAAAGAGGCAAATAAGAGGTCAGAAACAAGCAGAAAGTGGCAGAATAAATTTTAGCTATGAGCAGAAAGAGGCAAAATAGAGATCATAAATGAGCAGAAATAGGAAAAGTAAAGGTTAGAAATGAGCAGAAAGAGGCACAATAGAGATCAGAAACGAGCAGAAAGGCACAATAGAGGTCAGAAACGAGCAGATAGAGGGATAATAAAGGGCAAAAACAAGTAGAAAGAGGCAAAATAAAGGCCATAAGTGAGTAGACAAAAGACAGAAAATGAGCAGAACCCACTCAGGCACTCATACACCCACTCATGGACCCACTCAAACACTCACACACCCAGTGAGACACTAATGCACTCACTCACATACCCACTGAGACGCTCACTCACACACTCACTCTCAAAGGTTACAGGTTAGAGTTAGGAAATAAAAATGAAAAAACCTTTGAAATTCACTGAAAAAACTAAAGGTTACAGGGATGTTATAGTTAGGAAATAAAATTTAAAAAAACCTTAGAAATTCACTGAAAAAAACAAAGGTTACAGGGATGTTATAGTTAGGCTCAGAATTCACATGTACAAATCCATTGATGTTCAGCAGTTATAGCTACGTGAGCTAACTATAACTTAAACCCATTGCTTATGACCTCACATATTACATCACTCATGACATGGTCAGTGACAGCACTGATGACATCTTAAATTACATCTCTGATGACATCATCCACTGAACTACGCACACACTCACTCACACCCCCATGCAACATCTAATTCACCCACTCACACACCCACACAACCACTCACATACCCATACAAATCCTCATACACCCACTCACTCATGCATATAGCCACTCACACACCCACTCACTCACTCATACAGGCACTCACACAACCAGTCAGTCCCCTATACAGATACTCGCACACCCATTCACTTACTCATACAGATACTAACACATGTACTCAGTCAACTAAAGAGCCACTGAGACACCCACATAGTCTCCCATAGAGCCTCTCTGACACTCACTTGCTCACCCATACAGACACTCTCACACCCACTCATTCACCCAAATGCCCACTTACACACCCATTCACACACCCATACAGCCACTCACGTACCCCTACAGTCACCCATATAGACACTCAGGCACCTGCTCACTCACCCATTTGGCTACTCATGCACTCTCTCATTCACCATTTACAGCCACTCACACACACTGACTCACTCACCCATAGAGCCGCTCATGCACCATTTCATTCACCATTTAATATATATGTACTGTATATATTCCACTCTTCAAGCCTGAGTGTATACTATATATATATATATATATATATATATATATATATATATATATATATATATATATATATGATCAAGGCTTCTTGAAAGCCGAACCGCATTATGGCGGAGGTGTTGGGCGTCTTGAAATAAAAGAAACTTTGCACTTATACCTGGGTCTGCATTCGTCTGTTCCAGCCACACATGGAGTTCAACTGCGAAGTCCTCAGCATATATATATATATATATATATATATATATATATATATATATATATATATATACAGATGCTGAGTATGTACCATGCTCTTTAAATCCATTGTTAAACCTAGGGATGTGCCAGGGCCCGACAGAGGTGAACTCTCAAGTGGGAGATGATGTCCCTCCCTCCCTCAAGAATGGATATAAATAGCTGAACTGCATTTATGGGTTATGTCTTGTTTTTTTTCCCCACATACATTTTGCTAAAAAAATGTTCATACATGCCTTATAGAATTGCAGTTTGGAAGGGCTGCCCTATATGTGCCTCTTGCAAATTGCGATTTGTTAATCAATTATTAACCCATTGATTCATGAATACTTTTTTTCCAACATAATTTTATTGGGTTTTCCACATAAGTAATCATCAACACATTACAGTAATGGCAATCATATCAATCTCATTGCGTGTGTGTGCGATCTATTTGTGTAACCATCAATTTAATGCAATATCTTGTAAGTTACAATTACAGCCATTGTTACGCCTTTGTGTTACCGAAGTTCCAACCACCCCCTCAAACATTGCAACTTATACCTGTAACAACTCTCCCTCCTCTCCTCTCCCCTGTCCTGATCCGTCTATTGTGCAGTAATTTGTTACTGCAACACCATATATCATCAGCAAATCTAAGTTAAGCATTAGTCAGTTATAAGCCTGCATGAGGGTGGAGAACCCCCACCTGCCCCCTCTGGTGTAGTATCCCCCGTTAGGCCTAAGGTCCCATTGAAGCGCATCTAGTTGTTAATTCCAAACCCGCCTTGTTCTGAAGTTACCCATTATCTGGGGGGTGAACTGGCCATTGAGGAGGAGTCTGAGTCTTTTATACTGTCCAACAAGTAAACCCATTTTCCATGGATCACCTCCCTCTCTTTGCTTCTTTTAAAAGCACACTACTCCCATAGTCCGCCCACCTAACGAGCACCTTTATTCACGTTTCTATCCGGGGCCCTCTGGTGGTCTTCCAATTATCTGCTATCTGGCGCTTAGCTAGGATCAGAGCCAGATCTGTAAATATGGCCGTGAATTGATTTGCAAACACTTTTCAAATCACATAATGGGTTTTGAAAATGAGAGAAAGTGATTTAGCAGTTGCAAACCCTGTAAATTAGTGATACTCAGGTTGGCTACAACTAAATCTCATATTACATCTGGCCCCAGTTTTTATTTTTTTGTACTGTATTTTTTTCAGTGAAGTTCAATGTTTCTTTAAACAAATGTAAATATCTCATGAGCAACATTTATCCTAAGGGATCTTTAACAAAATATTTTCTGAGTATGTTTTATGATATGCTGCACCCAGTTTCCACGTTAATATATTGCACTGCATATACACTTTAGCTATGCACAGTAAGCTCTAGCATGGCCACCCCCATGCCACAAAAGTGATTGTAAGCACAGTGGGCGCAGGTACGTGACTAAACACTACATCATCTAGCTCCCTCCAAACACATTGTTCATACTCATCTGATGAGATGAAGCACTGAGTAACTCAGATTAACCCACCAAAAAATACAAATAAAACTATCTTCAGAACTATATCTGTAGCAGTAAAGTTAGCTGGGCAAAATGGCATTAGCCACTAGAAGGATCCATAAGCAATCTGATTTCAGAATCAGAAAATATGCTACTGGGAGAAAAGTAGGAAACAATATTAGATTAGGACTAGTTGACGTGTTTGCCCAATATTTATGCAGTTTCCCTATCATGGTGGACTTACCGCTTTCCCCTTTCCTTCACACCATTTAGTTTATAGCTGTTGTGTCCTATCGATTGTGTTGCCAAGGTGTAGAGCAGCTGGGCAAGTTAGCAGTAACATTGCTATCACAGAGATTAAATCAAAAGCAGAACAGAAAGACGTTTCTACAGTCAATTCATTGTCAATAATGTGCTATGTATCTCTACACAACAGATAGAAACAACTAAAGAGAAATTCGAACATTTGTCCTCACCTGACCTGCCTGGTGATTTTGCCTGCATGCACATTGGTCGTTTTCTCATGTGCACTATTGATAAAATAAAGTACCCCTGGGTAAATACAGGACGACCTGACCTTTGTAAGACCACAGAAATTCCACCAGTCAGGCTCTACTGAAAAGAAGGTATCCATAACAAAAATTCAAATCTGAGGTCAGGTTCAAAAGCGGGACTCAGCACACAGAAACACACACACACACTTCTCGATTACTAAGAACCTTTCTTTTTCTCCAATGAGTTAATCCTTGTACCTCTTATATTCGTCGTGTGTGCGTCATTGCATGTTATGGATGAGATCAAGGGGAGAAGCACCTGGATTCAATTAAGTGTTCGCCCTCATCACCGCCTATTGTTTTGAGTGGCATCACAGTCTTCTCAACACTTTTGTTCTGTTGTGGCGATAAGATCAAAGAGGTAGATACCCGGGCTCTGAATGCTGCGAAAGATATTATTCACAGACATCATGCAGATAATGTTTTTTTGCTTTCCCACCCGTACAGAATATTTCCCACATTGCTGTTTTTGAAGAACAAAGATGATTTTTAGAGGCAAAAAATGGAAGACAATTTCAAAGGAAATTCAAAGGTGCAAGGTAATTAAATGTTGGCAAGGAAGAGGCAAGCTATGCAGTCTTTTTATCTGCTATTATGCAAATGTGATGCCCCTTTCACCACTCCATGAGCTGTAAAAAAATATCTTTAAAAACACAGTTTCTGCATTGGCCATATTAATTACATTTTGTACTTGGCGAGCAGTCGCTAATAGAAAAGTACAGATGTAAAACATTACAAATTATACATGGTTTTGTCTCAGTTAGTGATTAGGATAGAAAACGAGCATATTCTACTGAGATCATGTTCACAGTTTTCCTCAGTGAAAGAAAAAAGAAGGCATGTGAACATCACTCTATAACCACATTTCAGGTTTAATCCCTTGATAACTTAACAGATCAAATGGTGGAAATCGGCATCTATCTATCTATCTATCTATCTATCTATCTATCTATCTATCTATCTATCTATTATTGAGGGCATTTTACTAAATGTGTTCTTTTTTTAACACTGGCTTACATTTGGAATCCAAAATTGTCTTTAAAATCAATTGATAATAGCAATGTTCTACTATTTTGTCTTCCCACATTTCTCCTGATTAGAATGATACCCTAATTGTGTGGCTGGACCTTTCACTTGTTACAGGACTGGCCTCAAAAGACAGCATGGAGGCATCAAGATTTTACTTTGAATATAGACCAATTTTAGTAATGAGGGTAGCTGCGATATTTGGGCCCAGGCTCTGCCACCATCCAGGAAAAACCTACCAAACACAAACATTTTTGCAAAATCAGCTCTAACGGAGGTAGAGGGTGGGTGACTTGCATGGATTCTACTAAGTTCTTTACCCAGAATGCCCTGCAATTGTCAAACTTTGGCTAAAATCATGCACTTTTCTACCATTTATGAGAAGGAAAGTTCCGGAACCTGCATGGATCAAAAAATTCTTACACTCAGTGTTCCAACACTTCTCCCAATAAAACAGTACACTACTTGTGTGGTTTGGCCTATCGCCTATGACAGTACTGTCCAAATAGGTATTGAATCATGTAGAAGGTAGTGTTCCATTGGGTCATAACCTTCTTTAAGAGTGCATCTGCAGTGACTTTGTTGGCTCACTGAAGGATCATTAACTGCTTCTGGGCTTTAAAGGAATGCCTAAAATGTTTTCTAGTACCCTGAAAGATGAGCAGTGTGTTATATAGTGTTGTTCCTTTTGGAGGAAGTCCTTCACATTTGAGTTCATACATTGGGAAAAATAGAGCACTCAGAAGTATTGCTATTATTAAATGTCATGGACGATGTTAAAGTCATTGTCAGTGACAATGGATCTAATCCTGGGACTGCTTGGTTCAAACAATTTATAGATTTTGGCATTGAATTCTTCCAGCAAGTTGACTGCTTTATGCACTTTCTCCATATGGAACATTGGAGTTGTTGCATGCTGATGAATGACTTGAGAAGTAGTACTAGCAGTAAACACCCTCTTGGTAATGCTTTTGAACATGGTCCAATTTTCAATGATACACATATAGGCTTGAGCAAATGCACCGCATGTCTGTTGTGAGATGGAGAGTATGCATGATGTTCTCCTTCAGTTTTTCAGCAAATGTTACCAGCATCTCCCTATGCAGCTGTTGTACAGAGACCGCTGAAAAATAGGTCCAACATTTAATCTTCCATTTCTGCTTAATGCCGGTCAGAAGAAATTCATGGAAGCCCTCCGCTTCCAGAAAGGAAAAAAGGAGCCAGTCAAACACCACCATTTTGGCAAGGTGCCCAATTAATAAAATGGATCAGTCTACTGTCTTGCTGGTATGATGCGTACTTGATGAACAGAGTCATGATAATGTTTCCCAGAGTGAGTACACCACATTGCAAAGTTTTGTTAAAGAATAAAGAGGCTTTGATGCTGGACAAACCAGCTTTTGCTTTTCAGAGGTGTCAGACACTTCACTGGCCTCTGATGCCCCGATTACGAGTCTGGCGGTCCAAGGACAGCCAGACTCGTGGGGGGCACAGCGGTGGCGGTCTCCCAACCGCCCTATTGCGATATGGGCGGTGGGACCAACACAGCCCACCATAGCTGCCAGGAAATCGCTGTTCCCTGGCAGTGTTATGGCAGTCAGGAGGCAGTAATATGCTTGGCAGGACCCCACGGTTACATATTACAAGTTTCCTCACTGCTACGATTTTCGTGGCGGTGGATCCACCATGAAAACCAAGGCAGAGAAGAAACAAAGGGGGCCCTATAGGGCCCCCAGTGCCTCATGCCCTGTCTATGCACACAGAGGGGCACAACGTGTGCCCTCCTATGTGCATGCACACCAGTTTTCAGTCCATGCCGTGCAGGAACTGTTTTTGGTGTTCCAATTGCGGTGCCCATTATCAGGTCAAAGGTAAAAAACAAAGCCTGCCAGACAGGAGGAAACTCCTAATTTTGCGAGCAGTCTGACCACAGCTTTGGCGGTGTGGGGGGGGGGGTGGGTGTCTGGCACCGCACTTCCAATGTTGTATTCAGGCCCTTAGTGTAAAGAACTGGTTTCTTGGGTGTCATCTTGAGTCAGGAAATTCATGCTGAGTTAAGGCCTGTACTCCCTTTGAGCTCTGTCTCAGCTTTCTGCAGGTTACTAAAATTAAGAATGCAGATTGTCAAACTTGGCAATTCTAATGACATAACACATAACATTAATATCATGTTCAGCAAGCGCAATCCCTTTCAGGGAAAGTTGATATCACAGAAGTATTAATGAATGTTTTATAATACTAAAGATGCCTTTATTGTTTGTAGCCAGTGAGCCTGACCTACACCCATGACACCAACAGATTACTATGGCAGAACTTGGGCAAAGAGAGAGAGATCTGATAGACGGCTTGTGAGCACTACCAATATAGAAGCTCTTTCTGGAACTCTGCAACACAGACATATTTTCATATGGGATGCATTCCTTATGAAACAAATAGTTCCCTCACATTTTTGGAAAACATAGCAATATTATTGAGATCCTGTAGGGCAATTGTGGATTATTATACAGCATTAAGGAATCTGACAAAAAATAAATACATTTAAAAATAAGATCTGTGGCCCAGAGGCTACCCTCAGTCCACAAACACAATAACAGGAAACTTAGACCAAAAATCAGCACAATTAGCAAGCATACCTGGGACCAGCCCGGACCATTGGAAATCCAAGTGAGCAACTGAGTGACTGGAAAATCACCACAAAATTCAGGAAAAATAACATCTTTGCCCTGTAAGCAATACAAGGCCTCATACACACCAGAGCAATATGCAGTCAATTCAGAGAAAACTAGGAATAACATAATTGTAAACAATTTGGGTCAGCTGTGGCCTTCAGGGGCACTGAGGGTAGTGGTAAAATAAATTCAAATTAATAATAAGATCCAATGCCTACAGACTACCACCAGAATCCAAATACAAGAGATGAACATTCGATTTGAAAATTAATAATATCAGCAAATATATCTGCGAGTTTCTAAAAGCCCCAACAACCACCTCCAATGCCCCAAGATGGCGGCTTTTAAAAGTTGCAGAAACTAGATATTAATGAACCAGACACTTTTGACAATATGGCAGAAGAGTACAACACAAAAGAAGAACACATGCAGAAAGGGTTATCTTCCTTGGAACTCCTCCCTCCCACCACCACCAAACACATGCACAGTAATATTGCACAAAATATCCCAAATATGCCTTCAAATGTAGGCCCCTGGGTGGGCCACTAGTGCACTCTAGGCAGCAGCAGTTAGAGTGTGACAAATCAAGTAAGAGTGAAAACCAGTGGCGGCTCCTCCGCTATGGTAGAGGAGTGTCACCCCACTGCTTTTGAGCAGTGCAAAGTAAAGGAAATATAAAATGATAATAAGTTTGAGTTATTATCATTTTATGTTTCCTTTGTGTCCGGGCGGGTGGGCGTGACTGCTCTACTCTCTCAGCAGGGCACGGGAGGAGTAGTTTCCCCACTCCTAAGTATGAAACGACTGTTTGGTCGGCCCTCTCGGGCCACCCAAAACATTAATGCGCACTTTCCCTGTTCTCCATGCAGGCTGCATTACAGCCTGTGTCCAGAACATGCCCAGGCCCCCATTCCCTGATTGAGCGTCGAACCAGGACGCTCAAAACTAATCACAATGCTGCATTGCAGCGTTGTGATTGGTCAGGGGAGCCTGGCTGTTCTTCCTGTCTTCCTGTTCCTCGAGTCGTACGAGGAGAGCAGGAGCCAAGACACGGAACCTGGTGGCAAGGTAAGTGTATATATATTTTTTTGCATTGAGCAACCCCGCAACCCACCCCGTGCCACCCATTCCCCCGTGCCACCCATTCCCCCGTGCCCTCCCTCACCACCCGCGAGTCATGCCGGCTGTCACTGGTGAAAAAATGTCTTTGGACCTCACAAATGCTCATAATCCTCCCGCATAGCACAGCAATAATTGATCATAATTGATCACAATTAATAAAAATATCCCCCAAAGCCTGCAGATTACCACGTGAATTTAAACACAATTGCAGAAAATTTTGAAAAAGAAATCTGCAAAATCAGCAAAAATATCTATGGGCTCTAATACCACCCTAACAACAGATGCAATGCCCTCCACAGAAGAATGTAAAAAGTAGCAGACTTTGAACACACACGTATGTTTGACAACATCACGGGTGAGTACATGACAAACAGCCTGTCTGTCTTGGAACGTCTAAACAGAATACATATGGAGAAAAAGGATTTTGTAAACATACTCTGTATTTGGCATGAGACCTATGCCCATGCACTGGCCCTTAGCAACATCAGAAAAATCTATTGAAACTGAGGCCAAAACACCTGTGACCTACATCAGACTAGGCCACCCTATTTCAAAAGCCCTGAGGACAAACAAGACCCTAACAGTAGACCAAGACATCAGGGTCTGCTTTATCACACCCTAAATTCTCCAGAAATAAACAAAAATGCATACATTCAAAAAGGGGAAATTGTTATTGGTGGTGTACCTTTTGGCTACCCAAATCACCAACCCATAAAATATTAATATTTTCCAAGCAACTTTCAAGTTGCTCGAAATTCGAATTTCCTAAATAATGCAAGGGTTGAAACTGAGCAGAATGATTGATGCTTTCTCTCCTATCATCAGAATCCAAAATAAACAAGAAGTAAACAAACATTACAGAGTTGTCTGGAGGACAGGAAGAGGAAGTTGCTTGTGAAAGTAAAGTATTCTTTATGGCACATCTGCTACCATAAAAATCGGAATTCCTATGATAAAGTTGCCCAAACAGTATCCTTGGGCTAACAATACACTTAAATGATTCATGCTACATAATACTGTGCCCAGTGGGCGTTTCTAGTGTTCACAGATCCAGTTTTGCAGTTCACACGAAATTCTTCAGCTCAAACCATGCCTAGCATTACAAAATCAGCGATTTCACATTAGCAAAATAGGAGAAAAGGAAAAAAGGAAACTACTCATGCTACATGTTGGACTTGGCCCTTTTTGCAGGGTCATCCCTGAACTTTTTGCCTTCCTCCTAGTCTTTTTTCTGACCTGGTGTTGGTGGTTGTAGGACTTTGGGCACTTTAGCACTGCTGTCCAGTGTAAAGTGCTTGTGCTCTCTGTGGTAAACATGGTAAGATTGGTCTACACCTGTTTGGCGTATTTAATTTACCTGTCAGTCCCTTGTAAAGGGGTATCGCAGATACCCAGGGCCAGTAAATTAAATGCTACTGGTGGACTTGCAGCGCTGCTTGCGCCACCCACCAAAGTAGCCTTTCAAACCTGTCTCAGGCCTCTGCTATTGCAGGGCCTGTGTGCGCAGTTTACTGCCGCTGTGACGTGGCACATAAAGTGGGTGCCACGTCTGTGACCCCCCTTTTTCTACATATCAGTCACCCCTGAGGTAGGCCCTAGCTAGCCCTATGGGCAGGGTGCATTGTAGGTAAAAGGTAGGACATGTACCTTAATTGTGTGACATGTCCTGGTAGTGACACACAGCCATTTTGGTTTCTCACTGCTGTGAGGCTGCCCTCTCATAGGAATGCATTGGGGATTCCATGATAAGTGTTTCAGTGGTCAATTCTAATATGAGAGGAGCAGCGTGGTCAAGTTTGGTATGTTTGGAATAGTAATAATAAATGCTGCGTGATGGTGTGCGCAGATTTATTATCATTAATTTAGAAATGCCACTTTTAGAAGTTGGCATTTCTGAGTGCTATGTGTCTTTGTGCCTGCCTGATGTGTATTGCATGTCTGGCTCTGGAGTGACAGGGGCTGGTGAGGTGTGTGGCTCCAGAGGGGCAGGGTGAGTCAGCGCTAGGCTGAATAGGCAGACCTTCATTTAGAGTAGTGGGAGGAGTAGGCCCTGACCCTGAATGGGTCTGTGCCTGCCTTGTTCAATGCTGGCTCTTCCCCCCTGTGGTGTGTCTGGGGTCAGGGCTCAACCTGACAAAGGAGGGTGGGAGCAGTGTATAGAAAATGCTCCAGTACCCCCCAGATCCAGTTGGGACTGGATCCCCAAGCCCTGTGCAAGGGCAAAACAAAGACAAAGCCTAGTATAAATATTGGGGCTGTGACCCCATGTAGGTGTGCTTACTTGTACCTGCTTAGGGGCTGGAGGACTGCTGGGCATCAGGAGGAACCGCCGTGGGACCCAGCTGCTGATTCCTGGGGGTCCCTACATGCCGGCCTGCTCTGCTCCTCTAAGAACTTGTGTCCTAGCACCTCGTGAGCGCTACACCTTTATTGCTGCTTCAGAGGACGGGAAGAGTGCCTCCGGGGTGCTGCGCTCAAATGCGCTGTGCGGAAGGAATCCCGGCATGGGGATTCCCCCCGTGCTGCCTAATTGTGGGCGGGAGCATACCCTGCCGTGTTGTGCCCCCGGGACGTGAGCCTCTAGCGTGGGCTCGTGTGGTGCAATCGCCGCGAAGGGAAAGCCAGGCGGCTGCTGCCTGGTTGCGGGCAGAGCATAAACCCCAGAAGCGGAAGGAGACTACTCTCCAGATCTGGACGGCCCATGCCAGGGCTGGAAGACAGGCAGTGGAAGGCCTGATCGTGGGCGGTGCATGGACCAGGAAGCCGAGAGCCCCGAGTGCTGCCGCCGGAGAGCGAGACCGGCATCCCAAGAGAGACGGAGCCTCGCGGGCTCAATCAGCGGCCAGATGGAGGACCGGAGCCTCAAGGGCTCCCCCTTTGAAACTTTGCATCTTGCCAAGAGTCGGTCGCCCCCGCCTAGAAGAGGTCCCATGCGCGGGCCTGCCAGGCACACTGTTGGTGCCCGATTGCTGCTCAGAGAAACCTCGGTGAGTGGGGGCCTGGAGGGGAGCACTGTTGCTGCCTACGGGTGCCAGCTGATTTACCTGCAAGAGGAGCCCCGGTGAGGGGGGCTCACAAAGCACCCTGGTGGTGCCTGCTTGCGCCAGTTGGCCCAGAAAAGCCCCAGTGAAAGGGGCTCACAAGGCACGGTTGGTGGCGATTTTTGGGCAGTACAGCTGCACGCCAGATCGCGGCAGCAGCAACGTCGGGGGGCATTTTTGCATCTCAGGAGAGACAAGGGTGAGTTGCACCCTCGCCCCTGTCATGTATATAATCCCCTGTAAAGTATATCCTAGTGCCAGGTGGCACAGTGTACATTTGTGATTATGATTCTAATGTGTTTTATGGATAACACAAAGGCTATTTTTACATAACCTTGTGTGGAGTTTCCTTTGTGGTGTGCCTAGTGTGTCGCTGCTGTGTGTGTGTGTGTGTTGCGCAAACGCTTTACACATTGCCTCTGGGAAAAGCCTGACTGCTCGTGCCAAGCTACCAAGGGGGTGAGCAGGGGTTATCTTCAGCGTGTAACTCCCTTGCCCTGACTAGAGTGGTGGTTTCTGCCTGGCTTAGGCGTTTGCCCTAGCCAACCAGAAATCCCATTTCTAACACTACATAATCGAGGTCTACGTGAGATTACAATCACACAATAACAATTATGCATGGGCATGGGCAGAATCCAACGTATACAAACACAGCAGGATGACAGTACATAAAATGGTTCCCTCCATAGCAGGTTTAAGTCAGTCACCACAGCAGGCAAACCTGCCCTGCTCTGCATGTTTATGTGAGGATTTCAGGAAGTAATTGAGGAAGAAAAATAGGCCTCCTGGGAGAGTTTGTCTAGAGTTGTGCCAGTGTGGACTTCCATCATTTTTGATCTCTAGCCAAGCTTTATGATTTTTCTTTCCAAAGTTATGAGACATGTTTTTTTTGTGGCACCCATCACCAAAATGCTGCCCAGATATATCAGTGGGTGGGAAATAACCCTTGTAATCCCTTTACTGTACTCAGGATCTAATTAGGAGAACATGTTCACTTGCACGTTGGGGACATGAAGTGGCTCCATACTGTATGCTGGTGGAGGTTGAGTATCAGTGGTGGATGCGAGTACAAAGGGATTAGATTTGTGCAGTGGGATCAAATCACATTACAGAAATATGTTCTGTTGGAGGCACTCTCCACATAAATCCTTCTGATTCTATCATCCCAAAGCAGGAGTGGATGCAACTGTGAGTCAATATGGTGAAGAGCATATTTTGTGCTATTTCTTAAAATATTTATTGGGAAATGTTTATTGTGTGATCAAAAGTTGGTGATTATAATGCAAAATGCATATATTATATGTTGGCTAATAGAAAGGGGATTATGATATAAGGGGTCATTACAATGGCGGATGGACTTCAGTCCGTCCCGATCGTATCGGATTTGGGAATGACCACCTAGGAGGCGGCCTACCTACCATCCGAATTATGATGCGACTACCACCGTGGCGGTCACATTACCTATATTTTGTATTGTGGCGGGGATGCGATCAGCAGCCCCTGCCGCAATACAAAAAAATATGGTGCAGACATATCCCTGCTCTACGTGGCAGGCACCATGCGATGCCTACCACATGGTGCAGGGTTATGTAGGGGGCACCATAGGCACCCCACAGGGCACTTGTCCCTGCCCCAGGGATTAAGGGGGGCCTGTACGGGCCCCCAAATCCGTTTACGCCAGTCATTTCACGGCGGGTTGACTGCCGCGGAACGACCAGAGGAAAGGGATATTATAATCTCTACGGCGGTGCCTGACAGGCACCGCCGCAATTCAGGGACGCGGTGAGTCCGACGGGCGGTCGGATTGAACCTGCCCGTCTGGACTGTGGCGGTCAGTCTTTCCAACCGCCATGCTTCCCTCCTGCCATCATAAAATGGCGGGGGGAAAACTGCATTGCGATGGCGGAGGGACTGCCACCGACAGCATGTCAGTGGTGGTCCCTCCACCATCGTAATGAGGTTCATACCTATGAGCAATGATCCTTTGCAAATCTAATATAAATGGTACAGATGACTTGATAGGTGCCATTAAAACTGGCAATGAGAGTAAGAAGGAGACATATAATGGGTTAGTAAAGATCATGTTGGTTGTCCTTAGTTGGATCTAGCCATCTGGTATTTGTTGCTGCTGTGCCAGGGAATGTCTTTTCTCACTAATATGGATGCATTAATAAGTCAGTTCTTAGCAGTTTCAAAGCGCTTTAGACAGGGCTGAGGGAATATTCAATTTCGAGATGAGAGGTGGCCGAGAAAGACAATTCTTCCTGGCTCTTTTATAAGGCCGGGGATTATTTATGGAGGAGGTAGCAGGCAGAGGGGCATGTATGGACCATATATATGATCATGAGGCCAGGGCCCAAAACGTATTGAGGCGACATCAAAATTGCCTATCACAAAACGACCTGGTTTTGCAAGGGGGGGTCACCTGGGTTTTTGGCCCCGTGCTCGGCGGCCAGCTAGGGAAACCGACCAAACCCACACATTTCTGAAAACTAGACACCCGGGGGATTCCAGGGAGGTATGGCTTGCGTGGATCCCCCAAAGTTTTCTTACCCAGAATCCCCTGCAAACCTGAAATTTAGCTGAAAAAAATCACTTTTTCCACACATTTTTGGGTTGGAAAGTTATAGCATCACCGGGCTGACACAAATTTCCTACCACCCGGTGTTCCCTCAGGTCTCCCGATAAAAATGGTGCCTCACTCGTGTGGGAGTCCCAAGTACCCGCGACAGGCAAGGGCCCAAAACGTATTGAGGCGACATCCAAATTGCATATCACAAAATGTTTTGGGCCCTTGCCTGTCGAGGGAGCCAAAAACCCAGGTGACCCCCCTTGCAAAACCAGGTCGTTTTGTGAAAGGCAATTTTGATGTCACCTCAATATGTTTTGGGCCCTTGCCTGTCGCGGGTACTTGGGCCTCCCACACGAGTGAGGCACCATTTTTATCGGGAGACCTGGGGAACGCTGGGTGGTAGGAAATTTGTGTCAGCCCGGTGATGCCACAACTTTCCCACACAAAAATGTGTGGAAAAAGTGATTTTTTCAGCTAAATTTCAGGTTTGCAGGGGATTCTGGGTAAGAAAACGTTGGAGGATCCACACAAGCCATACCTCCCTGGAATCCCCGAGTGTCTAGTTTTCAGAAATGTGTGGGTTTGGTAGGTTTCCTTGCTGGCCGCCGAGCACGGGGCCAAAACCCAGGTGACCCCTTGCAAAACCTGGTTGTTTTGTGATAGGCAATTTTGATGTCGCCTCGATACGTTTTGGGCCCTTGCCTGTCGCGGGTACTTGGGCCTCCCTCACGAGTGAGGCACCATTTTTATCGGGACATCTGGGGGAACGCTGGTTGGGAGGAAATTTGTGTCAGCCAATGATGCCACAACTTTCCAACACAAAAATGTGTGGAAAAAGTGATTTTTTTCAGCTATATTTGTGGTTTGCAGGGTATTCTGGGTAAGAAAACGTTGGGGGATCCATGCAAGCCATACCTCCCTGGAATCCCCTGGGTGTATAGTTTTCAAAAATGTATAGGTTTGCTAGGTTTCCCTAGGTGCCGGCAGAGCTAGGGTTCAAAATCTACAGCTAGGCACTTTGCAAAAAAAGTGTCAGTTATCACTGTGAAAATGTGGTGTGTCCACGTTGCGTTTTGGGATGTTTCCTGTCGTGGGCACTAGGCCTACCCACACAAGTGAGGTACCATTTTTCTCGGAAGACTTTGGGGAATGGGGGTAGGTGGAATTTTGTGGATCGAAGCAGATTCCAGAACTTTCCACCACAGAAATGTGAGGAAAATGTGGTTTTTTGGACAGATTTTGAGGATTGCAAGGCATTCTGGGTAACATAACCTGGTGAGAGCCAGTCAAGTCACCCCATCCTGGATTCCCCTGGGTGTCTAGTTTTCAAAAATGTATAGGTTTGCTAGGTTTCCCTAGGTGCCGGCAGAGCTAGGGTTCAAAATCTACAGCTAGGCACTTTGCAAAAAAAGTGTCCGTTTTCACCGTGAAAATGTGTTCTGTCCACGTTGGGTTTTGGGCCATTTCCTGTCGCGGGCACTAGGCCTACCCACACAAGTGAGGTACCATTTTTCTCGGAAGACTTTAGGGAATGCGGGGTGGATGGAATTTTGTGGATCCACGCAGATTCCAGAACTTTCCACCACAGAAATATGAGGAAAATGTGTTTTCTTTGACAAATCTTTTGCTTTGCATGGGATTCTGGGTAACAGAACCTGGTGAGAGCCAGTCAAGTCACCCCATCCTGGATTCCCCTGGGTGTCTAGTTTTAAAAAATGTATAGGTTTGCTAGGTTTTCCTAGGTGCCGGTAGAGCTAGGTTTCAAAATCTACAGCTAGGCACTTTGCAAAAAAAGGATCCGTTTTCACTGTGAAAATGTGGTGTGTCCATGTTGCGTTTTGGCCGTTTCCTGTTGCGGGCACTAGGCCTACCCACACAAGTGAGGTACCATTTTTCTTGGAAGACTTTGGGGAATGCGGGGTGGGGGGAATTTTGTGGATCCACGCTGATTCCAGAACTTTCCACCACAGAAATGTGAGGAAAATGTGTTTTTTTTAAACAAATTTTTAGGTTTGCAAGGGATTCTGGGTAACAGAACCTGGTGAGAGCCAGTCAAGTCACCCCATCCTGGATTCCCCTGGGTGTTTAGTTTTCAAAAATGTATAGGTTTGTAGGTTTCCCTAGGTGCCGGCAGAGCTAGGGTTCAAATTCTACAGCTAGGCACTTTGCAAAAAAAGGATCCGTTTTCACTGTGAAAATGTGGTGTGTCCATGTTGCGTTTTGGGCCATTTACTGTCGCGGGCACTAGGCCTATCCACACAAGTGAGGTACCATTTTTCTCGGAAGACTTTGGGGAATGCGGGGAGGGTGGAATTTTGTGGATCGAAGCAGATTCCAGAACTTTCCACCACAGAAATGTGAGGAAAATGTGGTTTTTTGGACAAATTTTGAGGATTGCAAGGCATTCTGGGTAACAGAACCTGGTGAGAGCCAGTGAAGTCACCCCATCCTGGTTTCCCCTGGGTGTCTAGTTTTCAAAAATGTATAGGTTTGCTAGGTTTCCCTAGATGCCGGCAGAGCTAGGGTTCAAAATCTACAGCTAGGCACTTTGCAAAAAAAGGGTCAGTTTTCACCGTGAAAATGTGTTGTGTCCATGTTGCGTTTTGGGCCTTTTACTGTCGCGGGCACTAGGCCTACCCACACAAGTGAGGTACCATTTTTCTCGGAAGACTTTGGGGAACGCGGGGTGGGTGGAATTTTGTGGATCCACGCTGATTCCAGAACTTTCCACCACAGAAATATGAGGAAAATGTGTTTTTTTGTTACAAATGTTTAGGTTTGCAAGGGATTCTGGGTAACTGAACCTGGTGAGAGCCAGTCAAGTCACCCCATCCTGGATTCCCCTGGGTGTCTAGTTTTCAAAAATGTATAGGTTTGCTAAGTTTACCTAGGTGCCGGCAGAGCTAGGGTTCAAAATCTACAGCTAGGCACTTTGCAAAAAAAGGGTCCGTTTTCACCGTGAAAATGTGTTATGTCCACGTTGCGTTTTGGGCCGTTTCCTGTCGCGGGCACTAGGCCTACCCACACAAGTGAGGTAACATTTTTCTTGGGAGACTTTAGGGAACGCGGGGTAGGTGGAATTTTGTGGATCCACGCAGATTCCAGAACTTTCCACCACAGAAATGTGAGAAAAATGTGCTTTTTTTGACAAATTTTTAGGTTTGCATATTGCTTTTATACCCATTTCTACCATTAAAAGCTGAGCCTCCCCAGGGAGAGCCAAGGCCCCGAGGTCAGCGGTTTAATTTTTGGGGGTGAGGGGGACGTGCAGCCCCCCCAAGCCTTTATTAGGCCCAAGAGACCACATGCCTCAGGACCACTTACCATTACATGGGGGAGGAGTGTTTGGGCTTGCTCCCCAAGCCTTTATTAGGCTCCAAGGACCTCAGACCCTAGGACCGCTGTAATTTAAATTGGGAGATGGCACGTGTCCTCTCCCCCTGAGCCTTATTTAGGCCCCGGGGACCCCATACCCTTTGGCTGATTGTATTTTATGGGAGAGAGGAGCATGTGCACCCTCTCCCTCAGCCTCTTAGGTGCCCTGGAGACCCCATTCCCAGAGAGGAAAATTTGGGGGAGGCAGCACACGGACCCCTTCTTTGAGCCAGTCACCGGCCCTAGGGATCCTATTCTCCAGGGCCTGGTGGGAGCAGTGTCCGAGGGCCCCATACCCCGGGACACTCCTGTTCCCTGCCCAGGAGAGTGCTGGCATTCCCTTTCATGACACACGTACAATGAAGGGTTGGCAGGAGGGGCTGGGGCAACACATGAACAATGGAGGGTAGGCAAGAGGAGCTAGGGTAGCACATATATAACAGACGTTTGGTGGGAGTTGCTAGGGCAGCACATGGACAACAGAGGTTAGGCGTGAGAGGTTTGAACACCTAACAGACAATGAAGTGTAGGCGGGTGAGGCTGGTGCAGCACATGGACAAAGGAGGAAAAATGGGAGGGGCTGGAGAAGAAGGTGGAAATGAAGGGTAGGTGGGAGAGGGTGGGGAGGCACTCGGACAATAGACTGTAGGCAGGAGGGGCTGGGACAGCACACAGCCAATGGAGAGTAGGAGCGATGAGTAGAAGTGGCAGTACACACACAACTGAGGGGCAACAGGAGGGCCTGGCGAACCACACAGCCAGCAGAGGGTGGTCAAAGGGGCTGAGGCAGCAAGCTGGCAACAGAGGGTGGTTGGCAGGTGCTAGAGAAGCAAGCAAGCACCCCGACCCCCACAGCTATTTGGATGGTTCCAAAGGGACCTTTTAAAGAGAAAAATGTAAAATGAAATGTTCATTTGAGCATGGTTACAGCGGTATCATCTCCAGGTATAGCAGTACCCAGCGCAGCATCCCTTGTGGTATATCAGTAGCAGTATCGGTGGTGCTCTAGCAAAAAAAAGAAAATGAAAATAAGTATAAGATTCTGGTGATACACCAGACCCTGTGGCCAACTGTCACTGTGCAGGGCATAGTCTCTGCACAGTAGGGGTTAGCTGCTTGCTGTGGGTTGAGCGTATGGCCACCACACTGCTGTTCATTGCTGAATGCTGTATGCAGTGGGGATTTGACTGCCTATGGTGGGGATGGTGCGGCCAGGTCCTACGGCCAGCCTCTGATTTGCAAGGCTGAAGGCTATGTGCAGTGGGAGTTGGCCGCCTGCTGTGGGGTGGGTGCAGGATGTGACCTGAGGTCAGGGCCTATGGCCAACACACTTTTTGTAATGCACAGTGGGGGGTTGCCACCTGTGGGTGGTTGGGAGCAGAGCCTGATTTCTTTTACGATTCTCTGACTCCTTCTTAGTGGCTTGGCACAAGCAGCAAGGCCTTCCTCAGCGATATTACATGTGGCACACATGATTAGGAAAACAATAATTCACTCTTTTTAAGTTGTACAAACGTGCAGATCTACATGTATAATAAGGATAAATTCTGAGTTTGAACAATTAAGGTACTGTTGCAAAATTATATGTTTTGGTTTTGTATGACAAAAATGCCAAATATTCTGTAGTGTACATTCTATAATACATTATTATAATTTCACCTAAATATGCTAAGAATATTGGCTTTCAGCAGAGATTACTTTTTCAAGGCCAACATATGCATAATATGCAGGATATGGTATGAGGTATCCATTCATTGAAAGTATGCTGGTGGCCCAGGCCTCCACCTACCTGGTGAAGGACCATCCGGCATAATCGAAGGTCTCTGATGTGATGGTAGGATCATTTTGGTGAAAGTGTTTCTGCCGGGATGAAGGGAACATTTTCAACAACAAAAAATATGCCGGTCAGCTGTCACATCATGGCAGTCAGTCTGCAATTTTTGGTATGGCCCAAATAACCCCCAAACATTAGGTTTTAGTTCTGCAAAAACAAAATAGAAAAGGCCTTGTGCATTGACTTTTTTTCTCTGTTCACCTGGGGCCATTAATTAGTTTCCTATCTGCGGCTTCCATACCTAAAACGAAAAAGGTGTGCCTGAAATAGGGCTGTCTATCAGTGCACTGATCTGGCTGCCCGTAGCAGATGCGCCATCGGGACATAGGCTTCTGACGGTGGAGCCAGTAGAGACGCTACCAACATAAACCTAGCAGTTTTTCTACATCTAAATGAGATGGGGAAGCCGCGTGTTTGTTGGAGAAGGACCCTTGTTGGTTTACTACAGGACTCCATCTCTGCCAAACTCAAAAGAAGCCCCTTTATCACGTACCCTCACTTGTGACTGTGGTAGAAAAACACAATCCATGCCTACTCCCTTCTTGAAGTCACCTCGCGCATTTCATGATAGAAGAAAAGTAATATCACAAGGCTGGGTGGGAAGCAAATGATGTCTCATTTCAAGCCAAGGAGACATCATTATGTAGCAGTTCCTCTTTTACTGCTGAGAGATGAGGAAGGTTAAAGAAGCAGCACCTCTGGCTATTTGCACAAGAAAAAATAAATAGCATGGAATAACAAACATGTCTTGGCAAGATCAAGACAAACAAAAAGGAAAATAAACCACCGAGCTAGCCACAAATTGATAACAGTTCATGTTCCTACAACTGCATGGAATAACTAACTGCCAAGGAATCAAGAGTGGAGCAGGGGGGATGTAAGCGCTACCTCCCTGTCCTTAATAACATTATGGTTTTTAAAGTGTAGGTGAGGAAAGTCCCCATTTTATTTCAATTCAAGGAAAAGATGTGTTATATGGCACATTCAAAGCCTAGGAAGCACAAGGGATGCAGCATGCTTAACGAGTCTGAAGTAGAAAGCTTTGAAGGTAGAGGCATTGGACAAGCCGGCCATTCCCAGGATGTCTGATAGGCCGCAGCCGACAACTAAGGCCTTATAAGCCAAGGCACACTGGGCTGAGTAAGCCCCATTTTTAGGTTGAGCCTGAGTCAGCGCGCATGCGCTGCTCTGGCGATCTGTTTAGAAGAGTATGGAAGAGAAGCCCCTCCCACTCTCCAGCCATATTTGTCATTGGCTTGTCTTTGTCCTTCGAAAATGCAGGCTTCTGATTCACTAATCGGTTTGTTAGTCCCTCCTTAGCACCGCCCTTTCTTCATTTGTAACCTCCTATGGCTACTGGCCCCTTTACTTCTCTTGTCACATGGTATGTGTTTATTAGTCTGAAAGCACTATATTCTTTATTGAGTTTCTTTTACTGCAGGCACGACCTGCTTTGCTTACATTCAGCATGCCATGCTTTTTTTATTGATGTGTTCGGGTGCCGCACTGCCTCGCACGGCGCACGGTTTCATGTTTTTTTTTTATGGATGTGTTCGGGCACCGCGCTGCTTCTCACGGCGCCCTGTTTCATGCTTATCTCTTGACTGAGACTCTAAGGATATATACATATCATATTAAGTATTCAGTGAGATAACAATGGTATCCTCAATGTTTCAATGGAGACATGTTCGTGCTGCAGTCAAACTGAAAAATAATGTAATAATGAAGAGCCGCCATACAGATAACAATGTATCACTCACTGTGCTTGGACTGGCACATCTCAATGCAATCTGTCATTAAGCGGCCTCAAACAATGACCAGCTCACTCAAGAGAGAAAATTGAACCTGTGTCTCTGAATTGCTGTCAGGGGGCCGCGTAGTGGCCAGAGATGCCACGGTGTGTGGTACATACATGGGTGATACATCTCGGTGTGTGCATGTGCAATGCGGGATGTTGCAAAAAGCAAAAAAACAAACACATAAAATTACAATATAATAACCATTGATCCTCTTTGAATAAAGATGCTGGCAAAGGATGTCAAAATGTACTGTGTTTCTCAGTGTATGGCACCTTAATAGCAATTATGCATATCAATAAATTACACACAAGGAGTGTCAAAACGTACTGTGCTGAGTATCTTAGCAATAAATATGCATATCAATGTATTATCATTTATTTATTTATTTAAGGTTTTATAGAGCGCGAATGTGACCCGTTAGGGTATCAGAGCCCTTTACAGGGATAACACGTTGTATGCAGGTTTGACACAGGCGAAAAACAGGATAGGGATAGAGGGAAGTGACTACATTCGGACATAACCAGGGTATATACAATAATCAGAGGGGCGACAAGACAGCCAAATGCAGTGAAAACCAGCAATTACATATGAGGGGTGACACGTCAGCGATATGCAGAGAGAGTCCACAATTACATATGAGGGAATAATAAATCAGTACAAAGAATAGGAGCAACCAAGCCGACAAGAGATTTTACAGAATAACCAGAGCAATGCTGCAGAGCAGAGTGCGCTGCGAAAGAGAATTGTTGGAGGAATTTGCTCATTAGGAATGTTTTAGCTTCCTTTATAAAGGTTGATAGAGAAGGGATTCTTCTGATGGAGGACGGCAGCGAGTTCCATGTTCTAGGTGCGGCCCCAGAGAAGGCACGGTTATAGGTTTTATCCTTACGGAAGCGGGGTGGCTGGAGCACAAGGTCTCTGGCGGACCGGGAGTTTCTGACTCCCCCAGATACCAAGAGTTTCTTGGCGAGATATGCAGGGGAATTCATGTATAGTGCTTTGTGCGTGATACAGGCCAGTTTGAGCTGGACTCTGGCTTCAAAGGGGAGCCAGATCAGTGCCTTCAGATGCGGAGAGATGTGGTCAAATTTTTTTGAGCCTGTTAAGAGTCTTGCTGCGGCGTTGAGGCAAGCTTTTAGGGGGGCAGTGGAGATCTTGGGTAGGCCCGATAGGGTTGAGCAGCCGTATTCAATCCTGGAGATAAATAACGCCTGGACTGCGGTTTTTAGGTCTGCAGCTTCAAGGAAGGGTTTTAGTTTTCTCAAATAGCTCAGGTGGAACCTGGCAGTTTTGGCCATCGAGTTGATGTGGTCACGCATATTCAGGTTGCTGTCCAGGGTTATGCTGAGAGATTTGGCAGATTCCACTATGGTCGGTGTGCAGTTAAGTGCTGTGATCGAGTTAGTCCATTCCAGGATGTCAGTAGTGTTTTAGGAGGGGTGAGAAGGAACTCTGTTTTTTGTGCATTCAGTTTGAGCTGGTTGCTGGCGAGCCATAGAACAGTTAACTTCAGAGCCTCATTCAAACAGTTAATCTCCTCTAGAGATGACATTTTTATGTAGATCTGGGTATCGTCGGCGTACATGTGGAAGGAAATGTTGGCAGTGCGGAGTATTTCAGCTAGCGGTTTGAGGTAGAGATTGAAGAGGGTAGGGGACAGAGTTGAACCTTGAGGGACACCGATTGTTATCGGGGAGGGAGCAGATAGGTTGCTGTTAATTAATAATCTCTGGGAGCGGTTCTGGAGGAAGGAACCAAACCATTTGATGACGGTACCTCCTATTCCCATCCTGTGTTCGAGGCGTTCAAGTAGTTTCTCGTGGTTGACTGTGTCAAATGCCGAGGATAAATCCAGCAGGATTAAGAGGCAGCTTTTGCCTTGGTCAAGGGCTTGAAGAGCATCGGCTACAATGTGAAGAATAGTTGTTTCGGTGCTGTGCCCTGGCCTGAAACCAGATTGGAATTCGTCTAATAGGTTGAAATTAGCGATGTGTTGGCTCAGTTGAAGTTGCACACATTTCTCCAGCACTTTAGCAAGAAGAGGAATATTGGATATTGGTCTGAAGCTGTCTGGAATTGCAGGATTCAGAGTGGGTATTTTTAGGATGGGGATGACTTGCCCGGTTTTAAGGGAGTCAGGTATAGACCCTTGAAGAAGGGAGGCGTTGATGATTGTAGTCCAAATGGGAATGATGAATGGGGAGGTCGCTGCCAAGCACTTGGAGGGGAGTGGGTCATTGAAGTGGCTATTCGGTTTTAAGGAGGATAGAATGTTCGAGATGGAGAGGTCGTCATATGCCTTGAAGTTGGAACAGTGAGCTTGGTTTTTGGGTATTGCCTGGGGGGGATGAGGAAAGAGATGGGAGGAGGTGGGAAGTTTGAGGCAGCATTAAGCTTGTTTCCTAGAGAGTTAATTTTGGCTGTAAAGAAGGAGGAGAACTCCTCACAGGTTATTAGTGATTTTGTAGTTTCTTTGGAGGTTTTGGCTAGTTTGTTTGATTGGAGTTTGACCATTTCAAACAGCTTGCGGGGTCTGTTCTTAGCGTTTTTCAGTTCAGATCTGAAGAACTCTTTTTTTGGATTTGAGGATGTTTCTGTTGTATGTATTTCTGGTCTGACGGAGAAGTTTTAGTTGGGAGGCTGAGGGGCGCAGTCTCCAGTTTCTTTCTGTTAGCCGTAGAACTCTCCTTTCGTTGTTGAAGGGTCCGTTGAACCAGGGGTTTCTGTCTTTGATTTGGGATCTTTTTAGCTTTAACGGGACAAGATCATCAATTATGTTGGACATCGTCGAGTGTAGTGCTCTGTCATGTCGTTAACATTGGAGAGATTTGGAGGGGGGTGTAAGTCATTCTCGCAGCGAGCAGTCAGCTTCTCGAGGTCGAGGCTCTTAATGTCTCTGAGTCAGCGTTTCGGTTTCACAGGTTGCCCTGGTCTTTTCATGAGGAGGCCAGGTATCAAGAAGGTAATGGCGTGGTGGTCTGACCAGTCGCACGGGACTATTGAGTTAAGCCTGACCGCCGATGGCTTTGCGATGATCCAATCTAGGGTGGAACCTTTCTTGTGAGTTGGTAGAGTCCAGGCTTGAGTGAGTGATTGGTCAACAAGGAAGGCTTTGACGGCGTTGACCTGGGGGTCTTTGGGGTCATTCCAGTGCAGATTAAAGTCACAGAGGAAAATGTCATTGGAGTGGGGGGAAGCCTTAGGCGTAATGATTTCCATGAGGTGGTCAATGAAAGTGTCGTTCTTGCCTGAGGGGTGGTAGAAGATGTGCAGTTTGCATATCTAAGTAGTGTTATTACAAATGGAGAGAGCAAGATATTCGCAGGAATCAGTGGGGTTGGCATGGAGTTCAGTAACGAGGAGGTCTGAGCGGTAGATGCATGCAACGCCTCCCCCTTTTTTTATTTGTCTGTCAAGCCTAACGATGTTATAATTTGGTGGGACCAGTAAATCTAGGTTGGGTGATGAAGATTCATTGAGCCATGACTTGGTTAGGATAGCTACGTCAGTTTTTTGGCTCAGGATGAGGGCGGCGATGTCGGAGGCATGCTTCGCTGCTGATCGGCAGTTGAGTAGGAGGCCAGAGAGAGGAGCATGGGGCATGTGTTGCAAGTAGGGGAGGAAGTTGTGTTAAGTTGCGTGTTAAGTTGTTGCTGTTTACTCCTCGGTTACGGAGAGAAGATGATCTATTAGTGTTGATGGAGACAGTCGGAATTAAGTAATCAACTTTCTTGTCTGGAGGGCGGGGGGCATCAGGGGAGGTCTTGTAAGATAGGAGGAGAGCTAGGGTTTCATCCTCCGAGAGGTAGTTGCGATGTTTGCGAGGGCGAAGGTGTCTGTTGGCCAGCGGCATGGGTTGGAGGGAAAGCATGGTGAGCGGGGGAAGGACTGAGTTATGGGAAGGCTTGAGATTAGTGATAGAGTATTCAGTGAGGTGAAGGATGTTCTTCAACTCTAGAATGGAATCCTGGATGCTCTGAACTATGTTGGATGCTCTGATGTTCAGGGTTTCAAGGTCCAAAGGTGAAGGTTGTACTTGCGGGAAGGGAACCTGTGGGTCAGGACAAATTCTGGTGGGATGAGCGGGAGGCCTGGTGGAGGAGCTCAACCACCCTAAGGCTAGGTTGCTGGGAGGAGGGGTGTGAGGAGGGCTAGGCGAGCTCAGAAGGGGGGTCAGGGGGCTGTTGAGGCGGGTGTGGCTCAGAGGGGTGGTCATGGAGCTGTTGGGACGGGGGTCAGGTGAGCTGAGAGTGACGTGTGTGTTAGTTACTGAGTGAGAAGGCAAGGAGCGAAGGTGGGGGGAGGGGGTGGCGGCGATGGCTTGTTGTCAGATGCAGGAGGTTGGGGGAAGTGGAGGGAAGATCTCTAGTCGCACTAAGGGAGGTACAGTCTAGGGATTTGTTCTGGGTGGGGAACACTTTAGGGAGAGTCGAGCCTCCCTGACTTTTGGGAGGGAGTGAGGGGGTGCATGGGGGAGTGGTAGCAGCTTTGGTAGACCTGGATGGGAGGCCCTTACCAGTGGACTTTGAGCTGTATAAACCGGAGCTGTTACAGGAGTCAGGTGGAGATGGCAGGCCCAGGGGGAGCATAGAGGAGTTATTTGCTTGTTTTTTGGGGATGTAGAAGAAGTCAGTGAATTTATTGAGATCTATGTCTGGTGCTTGGATCAGAATGATGCCATTTTTAGGTCTCGCCTAGCGACGCAGCGCATGCGCTGCTCGCCTTGGCGAGATCTATTGTCGTCGGTTTTTCGGCGGAAGGTGGACAGGAGATGTGCACGCGTACAGACAGGCGATGTGCACGTGTACGGCTCGCGTCAGCTCGCGTCGTTTGAGCATCTTCAATTTCTGACTGATTGTGTTCCTCCTTTGCTTAAACCCTACAGACCAGTGAACAGTACTCCTGAAAAATCATAGCATTGCTTTGTTTTAGCATAACTGAAATGTTTTGTGAACTATGAATTGATTTTCATTACTATGCACAAAGTGTTTGCTTGTTATATTATTTTTAGTGTAACTGCTGCCACCTGGTGGCAGAATGAAAACAAGCACATCAGCCACTAAGCAGTGTGGGGATGCATTTTTCCAACATCAAATCTTCACACTAACGATTTCACAAGTTCTTGCCCTTCCATTTCAGCTCTCAGGACCAATACGGACAGCCGTGACTTAGTGTCGCTAGGGATTATGTGCTTCACGTGGGGCATCCTCGGGTTAGATTGAGGTTTTCAGCTCACCAAATATTTCAGCTCCTTGAACTTTTATATAATGAAGTATGACCCTGTCTATTCATTCTCAAGCACCCCCGCCCCTCGCCCGCTTCAACCAAAGTGATACTTTAGACCTGCTGTCCAGAGGTTAATCTGGTGGCTTTGATGTCTCAGCAGTAGTTCAGTGAGATGGACTCGCTTCATTATTAATCCTGGATTTCTCCTTTGGCCTAAACTACCACAGCTGTGCTGTAAGTTGAGATCTTAAAATGTAGTCACACTCCTTTTCCTACAGACATATTCAAACTACGACATGATGCTGTAAAATTCATCCAAAGTAGTAAAGCCTACCTTATCAGCTACCTCCTTATAAGCAACCAGGAAAGATGGAGGAACAGTGCCACTTAATGTTCCCTCTTATTATTTTTCTATATATGTGGCAACAGTATGTTTGCGTGCACAATTTTCACGACTGTGCAGAATCAAGAGTAGCTAAGAGCTGCCACATGTGAGGGGTGCTCTCAGCAGAGATAGGTGGATAGGTACCAGAGGTAGGTGGCTGACATGGCCTCGCCAAGATGATTCTCACAAAACTGTCAGAAAAAGGAGAAGCAAGCTGCACCTAACATCATTCATTGAGTGATTGATGTGCTATGCAGCAGCCTGTCGGTGTATATGTGAATTTTATTTCCATCCCAAGCACCATATGGATACAAATGCAACAAATCATGGACAAGTGATAAATCATTTTGTCAGATTTGTTCCTGGGCTGAAAGCTGGCATAGGAGATCACACGTGGCAAATGTATCAGAGCAGGAACTCTGCACCTCCGGTCTACATCCACTGCTTGTCACTAGATAAGAGAAACAAGCATTTGCAATGCAATAGGTCTCGCATTTACGCGAGTTTGAGCTATTGACATTGCAAATAATAATGCCTTTTATTTTAGTTTTTGTTTTAAAAACATAAATAAAAGGCATTGTTATTTACAATGCCAATAGCTGAAACTCTCGTAACTGCGAGACCTATTGCATTGCAAATGATTGTTGTATAAGGTAATGGTAAGGTCAGCTCTAAGATTTAAGGAGGGCACGATCGTGAATTTGACACCACATGGAATGTTCCTGGATTCTTGTACGCTAAGTATGTTTGATATGGCAGCGCGCCATACTGCTGTTTTTCTAGTGTAGAAAATAAGGCAGAAGTACATTGTGTGATAATGTACAAAACAGTGACTTGTAAAACTGGTTTGCAAAATATTAGTAAGGCATTACACACATGGATCAGATGTAAAAAATAGATCATCTGAAGGCATGTAGGATGGAGGACGTGCCATCGTTCTCATTTCCCTGTACAGGCAAAAGAATCTTTCCACACAGAAGGGTGGATTCCTGTACCCAAGTTACCATCCCGATCTTTATCTGTGCTGGATATTGGCCTGGGGATGAGATCCCTCTATGATGAACTGTGAAGGTGTTCAGGCATCTGTTATTTAATGTGATCCTTGCCCAATGGCAAACTATGGAACTAACGCCAAAACAATTTTGAACGCAATGAGTGAGTTCCAGCATAATGTTTTTGAAGAGTATCTGGTAGACTTTTCTGTCAGCCAGTGGCCTCCTGAGCTCCACAGGGCATTAAAATATTTTGGCCACGATAAGCCTTTCGAGATATGAACATGTAACTATACAATCTCCTGGGGTCCCTGAAAAACATAAACCGCAACTGACCTGCTTGAAAAATCAGGCCACCGAAGTCTATTTGGTATCTCCAACCAACAATCGTGAGTGGCTCTGTCGCACATTTGATGCCTTGAAAATTCCTGAATGTGAATACCCTTATAATCCCCTTCTGACATTTGTAGATGGTAGGGTTTGTGAAATGCACGCAATATCTTTTTGAGTAATCATGCAAAATGTTTGAAACAAAATCACAAAATTATGTGACAATGAAATCTGGCATTATGTGCTATATTTTAAGGTGAAATACATTATTGTGTCAAATTTAGACATGAGAATCCACTTCATGCTAAAAATACACAAAGAACATGTGTCAAGAAACAAGAGCAACTTGTGTTCTGTGTTTACACCCAACTATCCCCAATTTTGCCATGTGGCGAACTGTCATTATTTTGAGGACTATGACGTAAAAAGGCCCAACAAAAAACAAAAAAAACAGGAATAGTGCAAATTACTCAGTCATAATTGAATTTTCACCTAGGCCTCTTTGGTGAACCCAATTGCCTTTTCCCATTACTAACCAGCAGGAACCCAACACTCAGAGATATCTTTGAACTAGTAAACCATGAGTGTTGCGCTAGGCTAAGTTAGGACTGCTTTCTATTGTACATCCTTCCCCTGATTGTGATTGACCTGAAATATAAACAAATTTGCAACGGCTGAGAGCTCGAGCCCTTTGAGAAGTTCATACAAAGCAGGCACCATGGACTTGAACTGCTTTGCATCTTTGACCCCAAAGGATAACTTTTTTATGGAGTATCAATCCTTAAGTGCCAGGCACTTGTGGTTTTTGCCACTGTGTTCTGTTTCACCTTCTGATGTATTTTTCATCTGCTATGTTAGAAATCTACACATTTTGAAATAGATGATTTTGTCAAACACTCTTCTGCCTTAAGTAGGATAATGATTAAGTCATATTTCATATCTGTCCAAAGCACTAACAACGTCCTAGAGTGAACCTTGGCATCTCAACCACAGTGGATACCAGATAGTACAGGCAAGTAATGTCGCCTCGCTTAGACTTTCAATGTCACAGTATTCATTGCACTTGGACGGGGAGCAGAAATGAGAGAACCAAACATGAATATTGCCAAATAACCCCATTACGCCCAGGGGTTTCAAAAAAGAGGTATCAAGGTCCATATCTGTGTTTATGACATTGAGTTATGGATGCATGTACTTGTCTTGTCTTATTTTCCCCGACTGTAATACTGCCCCATGGATAGAGGTGCTTATTTGGTAATGATTCCTCTGTGTGTGATATTGCCCTGCAGATATAGATTCTTGATTGTTGTTATTCAACTTGTGAGTACTACTGTCTGGCTATATGTGCTTGTGTTTTTTCAAATGTGTGTGATTTTCTTCTATGCCTACATGTGCTTGTATGGTTTTATTCTCCCGGTGTGGGACAGTGCACTATGCATATATCTTGTTGCATAGTATTATTCTTGTGTGGGATGCTGTTCCATGGATATTCCTGCATGCATGGTGGTGTTCTCCCTTCGTGTGATTTTGTCTTGTGGAGATATGTGATTGTCTGGTGTTTTCGTTGTGTGAGATATTGTCCTGTGAATGTACCTGCTTGTATGGTGTTTTTTTCGGTGTGTGTGATATTGTCCCCTGGATGTACCCGCTTGTATGGTGTTGTTTCCGATGTGTGTGATATTGTCCCCTGGTTGTACCCGCTTGTATGGTGTTGTTTTCAATGTGTGTGATATTGTCCTGTGGATGTACCCGCAAGTATGGTGTTGTTTTGACTTGTTGATTATCCCCTGGATGTACCCGCTTGTATTGTGTTGTTTTCGATGTGTGTGATATTGTCCGTGGATGTACCTGCTAGTATGGTGTTGTTTTTGATGTGTGTGATATTGTCCGTGGATGTACCCGCTTGTATTGTGTTGTTTTCGATGTGTGTGATATTGTCCGTGGATGTACCCACTTGTATTGTGTTGTTTTCGATGTGTGTGATATTGTCCGTGGATGTACCTGCTAGTATGGTGTTGTTTTTGATGTGTGTGATATTGCCCCTGGATGTACCCGCTTGTATAGTGTTTTCCAAGTGTGTGATATTGTCCCATAGATACCCCTGCTTGAGTGGGGTTGTTCTCGCTGTGTGTGATACTGTCCCATGGCCACACTTGCTTGTAGTCTGTTGTTGCCACTGTGGGTGATATTGACCTATGAATATACCTGCCCACATTGTGTGATTCTATTTTTAACTGAAGGCCTATAGATATACATGCTTGTTGGTGGTATTCGTCCTTCTGTGACACTGTCCTATAGATATACCTGCTTGCATCATGCTTTTCTCCCTGCATTGGGATACTGTCATGTGACCCCACTGCATTCGTGATGTTATTCTCCATTTCTGCGATGATTACACGTGCTTACATTTTATTATTTTCCTTGAGTGTGATATTGTCCTATGAATATTTGTACTCGCAGGTGATATTTTCCATGTGAGTTATTGTGTGCTCTGGCTGTACACACTCGGATGCTGATATTTCCCCTAAAATGATACTGTCCTGTGAACGTACCTCCATGTGTGATGATGTTCTTGTGTGATACTGCCTTATGAAAACACATGCTTCGACGGTGCTGTTTGTGTGTCATATTTCCCTGCTAATACACCTTCTTGTATGATGATTTTCTTGTGTGCGATACTGTCCTATAAATATACCTGCATGTAATATAGTTTTATGTCAGATAAACAATGCCAGCTGAGTGGAAAATATATTTCAGCCAATGTCTTGATTTTAGTCTATTCCAGCCACCCATAACTATTCAAAGTGCCCCTCAAGACACTTGGCTGTGTAAATACTTATAAGGTCCCAAAGGCGAGACCGATTACATTGCAAATGCTTGGTGGAAATTTTGCTGCCAGTCCTCCACCGTAATCTAGTGCAGCTAATGATTGGAAGCTTTAGAACGCTGTGGATCGAAGACACCATGGAGATGCATGCAGCCATCAGCTAGACATGGTGCATATTACCTTATATGAAAAAAGGGCAGCAGTTGAGGGTCCTCTTGGGAATACTAAGGAAATGGTATCATGCATGGCATTGCTATAAGCAGGAATAACATGGTCCTTGGAGAATTGGAAAAATATTTACTTTTTCTGAATGCTGAGTAATGATATAGTACTGTACATTCATCTGACACTATTATGTTATTTATGTCCTGATGAAAGTGGCAAATATATGTTACATTTAATATCACTGAAGCAAGTTCACTAAGATGATAAAGTCTGTATGTGACCAATTTGTAAGTTTTTAACTATGCCATCTCAGACGGGAATATGAAATGGTATGCTGCATGGATGTCCTTTTTATTCACAAATGAGTTGGCATTCAGCCTCATTATATGAAGGGCAAACAATAAACCAAGTGTAAAGGATGCTCATGTCAGAGAGGAGTTCTGCAGATCGCCAACGGCGCTACAGTATTTGGTCAACATACTGTCTTCCAAAAGGTTTTGAGGAGCTAGATAACAAAACAAAACAGATGTTTTTCACTTGTCCAGTCACTAGATTAGTCACTCGGCAGTCCCATGGGTAAAGTAGAGTGTAACCTCTGGGAGAAGTTGGATGCTTCTAAAAATGCCCAAAAAACAGGTTTTGAAGAAAGCTGAGCTTGCCATTTAAGTTTCTCCAGATGTCAACCTCACTTCAGGATCTACTATGAGATTAGAAAATGATCAGTTTTTTAGGTGCTGTGGTAGAGTATTCAGAAGACTTTCGCAACTATAGTATCATTAGGGAGGGATAGATGTGGCGTAGTGGCCAGAGCGGCTGACTCCCCGATGGGCCCCAGCGCCTTGAAACCTTAAGAGGTGATATGTTTGCACCTTACAAATATGGATTATTATTTATTAGTAGGAGTGATAGAAGGCTTTTGCTTAACATTATCAAATACAAGTGAGCCCTAACCCCCTTTATGAACCTGACGAAAAGGGGGGGTCTTATGCTTAGAAGAGAGTTCCAAGTGCTTAAGCTTAATGTTTAATAAACCAGAGGTTGTCTCATTTCTTTTCTGCATCTGGGTTGTGGCGTGTAGCTTCTCTAGAGAGAACTCAGATAGGAAGGAGTGGCAAGAGGATACCAGCCGCATAAGGGCAGTCTCAAAAGAGGGCTCCAACTTGTGTTTGAAATTTGCTACAATGTGGAGGTCTTGATCCTAAGAGGGAAGCAGGCATGGTGAGGAAATTAGAGGATGCCTTTCAGTATGATTCTCAGTATCTCTTGTTTGCTGCCACTTTCACCTTCACAATTAGTATGGCTTTCACCTCACTGTCTCTTGGTCTTCTCCTGCCAGGTCCTTAATCTCCTTTTTTAGCCTATAGTGTCACTCTTTTTTGCATGACCCAGGTAGGTGGCCTAAGGACAGTTATGTTTTTCTCTAGCTTTTAAATTGAATGGCTCAGGAATTCCAGCTGAAAAGGGTGGCTACCTTTAGGGTCTTGGCTGGTGCTCTAGCAATGCGAGGTTGTAACCATTACAAATGAGTGCCGATGGTGAGGCCTCGTAGGCCATGCATGTATGTATGTATATATGTGGTATTTATAGAGCTGAAATCTAGCAAAAAGTCAGCAAAGTGCTAAACAAGCATAAAGCCAGCCAGTGACAGAAGTAGCTGTTTTGTGGAGAGTTAATGCATTGTGATAGTGTTCTTTAAATAGGTGCCTCTTCAACTCTTTCCTATACTGGTGCAGTGTTGGAGCAGTGCTGACGGGTAATGGGATGTTGTTCTAGATCCTGGGTGCATAGATAATAAAGGCCTGTTGCCTTATTTTTACTGTTTTATCCTTAGTCTGCAGTCTGGTGGTGTCCTGACTGCAGGTGTGACAAAAAACACTAGGGATGGTGTGCTTATCTACAGGATAAGCAAGAGTACTGATAATGATTGGTTTGTAAATGATGCAACTGGTTTTGAAGATGGTGATGGGAACCAATGGAGTTCCATAACAATGGAGTGATCCCATTTCTTTAGACCCTGGATGAACCATGTTGTAGTGTGTAGGATGCCCTCAAGGATGCCAGGGTGGCATCTGGGATGCCATGGAGCAGGGTGAGGAAGATTTTCTCCTCATTAATGATGATGCAGTGCATGTTATATGTGAACAAATGCTCATCTTGACAAGGAGCATGACCTCAGAGAGCTTCCCAGGAACAGCCCAACCTGCATTCACACTCCTCGGTCCTCTAGCTAACATGTTGTCAGAGGAGGCACAGATGTAATATAGTGAGCATCTGAAGGGTCTGTATTGAAAATTAATAGGTGTGAAAAATAGAGTGCAGGACAGGCATGTGGAGGCATAGAGGTAAACAACAAATTAGGGTGCACATATAGATAAAAGGAGCATAATGAATAATAGATGTAGCAAAACAAATGTAAGGCGTAATCAAGAAGGACGGATGTAAGCTCTCCGGAATAGAGACTAACAAGGAAAACAAAGGATGGTCAATAAAATACAAATTATTAAGAATATAAAGCAAACAAAAAAGGAACAAAATTTGAAAAGCTACTTAACAAGCGTTGGACCTGGCCGTTTCTGCTGGGTCATCCCCAAACATTTTGCCTTCACTCCTCCATTTTTTGCTGAATTCATTTTTGTTGGTTTTAGGACTCTGTGCACTTTAACACTCCCAACCAGTGCTAAAGTGCTTGTGCTCTCTCCTTCAAAGATGGTAACATTGGCTTGCACCCAATTGGCATATTCAATTTACTCATAAGTCCCTAGTAAAGTGCACTACATGTGCTCAGGGCCTGTAAATGAACTGCTACGAGTGGGCCTGCAGCACTGATTTTGCCAGCCATGTAAGTAGCCCTTTAAACATTTCAGGCCTGCCATTGCAACCTGTGTTTATGCAGTTTAAACTGCCATTTTGACCTGGCAAAATAAACCTTTTGCTAGGCTCAAACCTTCCTTTTAATACATATAAGTCGCACCTAGGGTAGGCCCTGGGCATCCCATTGGGCAGGGTGCAATGCATTTAAAAAGTGGGACATGTACTTTTAGGTTTTACATGTCCTGGTAGGGAAAAGCTCTTAAATTCATTTCTCACTACTGCAAGGCCTATCTCTCACATAGGATAACATTGGAGTTACCTTATGACATTTTAAAAGTGTAATTTCCAAATGGGAAGAGATAACCAGTTCATGTTTAATGTCTTGGGAATCACAATTTAAAATCCTAATTTATGGTGAAGTTGTAATTTAATTTGCAATTCTGTATATGCCACTTTTAGAAAGTTGCCATTTTCTTGCCTTAGCCATTTAGTGCCTGCAGCCTGCCTCTGCTTGCATGACTGGGTGTAGCTGACAGTTGTGCTTTGTGTATTTTTATTAGACAGCCACAAACAATAGGGTGCTTAGGTTTGCCTGGATGGGCCATCACTGGCAGGATTGGAGGGAGGAGCGGGGTACATCACCACTTGCACCTGAATAGGGTGCACCCTGCCTCCACACAATGGGCTGCATATCTCCTGCAGTTAATCTGGAGCCAGGTCAGGGAAGGCAGCATGCTTCGGGCTTCAAAGGAAACCTTTAGAAGCTTCTCCCCCACTTCAAAAACACAACTGGGCATGAATACTGGTCCTCAGACACCACCACTTTAATACACTTCTGGACCTGGACGAAGAAGAAGAATTGCTGTGCTGCTACAAGGACTGCCACTCTGCTAAACTGCTGCTCTAAAGGAACAGCTGCCCTGCTGCCCTCTTACCTCGGGAAGAGAACTGGACCTGCAACCCATCTTGAACCCACGTCTCTAGAGTGACTCTGAGGGCTAGTCTGCTGGCCTCCTGATCTGAGCCTCAGGGACACAAAAGGCTCCCCAGCAGCTCCAGGGCCCAAATTCATCGAATTCCTGAACCCCATGTCATGCCTCTCAGGTTCTGGACCCTTGGTGTGGCTCTAGAGCTCTTGAAATCAAGATTTTGGGCTCTTCGCAAACACGAACGGGCCCATTCGTACCACACCAAAAATCAGCATGAGCCACCGCCAGGCCTTTTCTTCGCACTGCAACATCAACAGCTCGTGGGGGACCGCCAACACAAATCTCCAGCTTTGCACTGTGAGACTGCTGTGCGCGAAGTTCTGCTTGCTCCTCATGACCCTCTCCAACACAAACGGGACTCTTGGCACAGAACTTGAGAAGGTAGACCTTCAGCTGGACTTATCTGGGACTGTATCCAACCTGCGCTCCATTGCGGTCAGCCTGAGATTTTGTCTTTGACCCAGTCCAGTGTGACCAGATAGTCGCGGTTGGCGCTTTATGCTTTTAGGTGATATATTGCAGTTTATTCTTTCAAAATTCATAACCCCGGTTCTACTTATTAGATTTTTGTGGTTTTGTTCTTGTTTTATTTATTAAATTCTGCTCTATTTTTCTAAACTGCTATGGGATACTTTTAGTGTGGTGTTTTCACAGTTTTACTGTTTGAAGTGTTGCACAAATACTTTAAAGCAAACATAAGGAGATGATGGACGGAGCGCTGAAACTTTTCAGACACTCACCCCTAGTCACAGATCTGGGTTGAATCCATCATCGTTCTTTAGCTCACTTTGCCACCCCAGTTCAGACACAGCTATATGCAAATCAGTCTTGACCCTGTGCCTCATGGGAACAGTCCAGCCCGAACTGCCAAGCCATGTCTTCCCCGGACCGGAAACAAGCATCCTGGGACCGGTTTCGGGCTAACAGCCCTCATCAGCCAGGCTGGCTTGAATTCAGTGGCAAAGTGAGCAAGGGACCCACGTCTGGGCATACCCTGCCAACTTAGGGCGAACAAAGCAAACACAAGGAGATGATGGACGGAGCGCTGAAACTTTTCAGACACTCACCCCCAGTCACAGATCTGGGTTGAATCCATCATCGTTCTTTAGCTCACTTTGCCACCCCAGTTCAGACACAGCTATATGCGAATCAGTCTTGACCCTGTGCCTCATGGGAACAGTCCAGCATGAACTGCCAAGCCATGTCTTCCCTGGACCGGAAACAAGCATCCTGGGACCGGTTTCGGGCTAACAGCCCTCATCAGCCAGGCTGGCTTGAATCCAGTGGCAAAGTGAGCAAGGGACCCACGTCTGGGCATACCCTGCCAACTTAGGGCGAACAAAGCAAACTCATCTCCTTGTGTTTGCTTTGTTCGCACAAATACTTTACACATTGCGTTTAAGTTAACCCTGACTGCCTTGTGTCAAACTACCAGCGGATTGTGGTTGCTGCTTGACCAGGGGTCACACCCCCGTCAACCAGTAACCCAATTTCTTATTGCAAGCAATGAAAAGAGGACATGTTGAGGCGTGCCCAGCCTTCTTGTCTGTTGACATCTCTGTCGTCTTTATAGTAGTTCCCATGCTGCTATGAGTGTCAAATAAACAGAACTCACATAAAACCACCCATTATTGAATGAAATCATGATTTTCCCAGAGCTGGCTAGGAAACGTCATTAACATTTCACTAATAGGGATTTTTTTAACTAGTACCATTGGCACGAAACTGGAGAGAAACCATAGTTGATGGCTAATTCAATAGAAGCTTATGCACTCAGCATTTTACCGTAAATGCACAGCAACACACATGCAAACACGTACACACAGCAACACACATGTGAACACACACACACTCTCTCTCTCTCTCTCTCTCCCCCCACCACTGGCATTCAGAAGTCTTTGGACACCCTTTCCATACTAGATTCATGTTGCCTGCAATCGAGTAGTCCAACTCACTGAATAAAGAACTGCATGTGAATCATTTTATTAAATGTAATATAACCAAACCTAAAAATAATTGAATCCTGGAGTAATACTCTATTTCCCATGGGTGCTGCCCGGCCTAACTGCTGCCAATTACTCCAGGAAATTCATTCATGTCAGAAGTGTCAGTGAGGGGCACCCGAGCTCATGTTACACGCCACCAATGGGTGTCTATTGATGCCTAAATTGGAGGCACCTGTGTGATTTATTTTGGGTTTGGCTGAGTTGCCCGTTAGTCTGATCTGAGTTGTAAAGCTCTGGGCGTCAGCTGTAACCCTTCGTTTCACACATTTGGAACTTGCTAACGTTGCTAATCCTTCAGCATAAACTACATTTTGCAGTTCAGTGAATCGCTTCTGAAGTGCTCTTTCTTTTTATTCTGTGTGGTTTGCTTTGTCACCGCATCTAAAGCAATAAAACATGGGAAAGATGGAACAAGACAAGCTCAAGTGATTTCTAAAGTCAGAGCTAATCTGATGTGGCATCTTCCAACAACAAGAGATTATGGAGTGGGGCAATGTCAGCATTTTTGTTGTCTGTCTGCCCGACTTTACCAGCCGAGGTCTTGATAACATGCACATGGTTTTTGGAATGATGTTAAATGCTTTATATTAATGTTACTAAAGGTTGCCTTTGTGTCTTCTTTATTTCTCGGGTTTGAGTGGTTCTTTATTTGCGGTTAAGAAAGATATCTTCGCCAATTGTGTATACTTAATGTTTTCTGTCGAAAGATTGGGAGTTTATTATTAAAACTCCTTTAAGAAACAACAATTAGTTCATTTAAATTCGAAACATTCTGCTGTTATTCGAGGAAATGCTCAAATGCTAGACTGAAAAAGTGAAATTCGGATGGATTGACCAAACCCTGGTGAAGGGAGTAGATCCAATGACTGACTGAGAGCATCAGGCTTGGAGAAATATAATTATGAACTATTTGTCTTTTTTTTTGGTGCTATGTCAAAAACAAAAACAATGAAAACCACCAATAATACATAAATGTTTAATAGATTATAACGTATCGATAGTCCCTTAGCACAGTACTGCATCTTTTGTGTCAAAGATCCCGGTGCCTGACAAATGCAGTGGATGGTTTGCAGTAGAAAGGTGGGATGTGGGAGCAGAACCCTCTTAGACAAGTGCTGGAGTGAGTGTTCTTACAGCCCTTCCAAAGATGCGCCATCTTGTCATGTGGCTGGTAGGTGTTCGAAAGAGAGTTTACAGTCAGCCTCCATCTCAAAGAGCAAAGTGGGAAGGAGTCAGAAATGTTGAGATTATGGCCTCTTAGAAAGTGGAATATTTTCCCACCAACTATTTTAAAGGAGAGCACAGTTTGGCCATAACAGAGCTTCAATGCAGTCTTTATCTTATGTTGTCATAGAGAATGGTATGCGAGGCAGACAATGGACTTATGCCATCACTTTGACCACTGTTACTTCGACTGACCATTTGTATTTCTACTGACCATTACGTCAATCACAGCCTTTGCAAACACCATGGACCCGATTAGGAATGGCACTGTTCCAGGTCACACGTGGGCCAGTGTTCTTGCACCTGGATTTACAGCTTGCAGGAACACCGGACCCGATTCTATTGGCCTAAAAATCCAGCCAGTGAAAGCGCTTTGTGCATGGCCTTCATTACATGCTTTCCTTTCCGCACCAGAGCCTCGCCAAGGCACCAGAGGCGCATGCAGTTCTCCTACCAGACAGCAAGAGTTACCGGGCCCTCAGGATTACGAGCAATGCAGGGACATCACAGGCCCCTATGGAGTCCCCCAGGGTTACCGGCTGCACAAAGCAACTGAAACCACAGGATGGAAATGCAGCTGTGAATGGGGAATAACCAGGGGAAACGGTTGTGGTAAATTCGTGTGCCCGGTTATTCTCCAATTTTTAGTGGCCCCTCAGAGTACAACTCAGAAAGGCACTTTTCGAGGGTGTAACATCTATATTGAACAGTGTTTTAAACCTTTCGATGAGCGAATACAATTGAAAGACTTTGTATAATGTAAAAAATCCATACCCACCTGGTGCGTAAGAAATTACACTATCAAATCAAATTAACTCAGAATTTCTGTAAATCATTAATAGTATATTGTGTTCCCATTAATAATTCATTGCAATAATAACCTTAAGTTCCACTGCTTTTAGAAGAGACTTACTATTGATGCAAGGAATGAGGTTTAGCATATGAAAAACAAAGCTCATATGCTGTTAAAGTGTAATACAATGGGAATACTTGAAGGAGTTTTTCAAAAATCGACTTTGTTCCCCATGGATCTAGACAAATTATATAGTGCTGCACTTCGCGAAGCCCTCTTCTAGGATCTTGCAAGAATGCCAAGTCAAGAATAATAAGGGATGAAAGGAATGCCAGAGAGACACGAGTGGGAAAGGGAAAGCAGAAGAGTGAACACAGCATCAGAGACAGCATTAGATTACAACTTCTGGGAGTATGAGCAGCCAAAGTGTTGCTACAACAAGGCTGCTCTGAGACAGCAACTCCTAACATACGCAGCGAATGTCCCTTCTCCTTATATATACTTGTGAATAACCTCTTTTTTTTGCAGCGTCATGTAATCTCCTTTTAATATCTTTGCTGAAACGCCAATTCATATGATCAAACATCTTTTATTTTCTGAGTTTCCCATTGCAACGTAAGGCCTGGAATAATTTTCAAGGGAACATATTTCAACATCAAGCCACAACTGAACATGAATCCTGACAGTTCCTTTATGAATGATTTGTACTGATTTTTTAATAATTCATTTCTAGAGCACACAGTTTGAAAATGACCCCTAGCGCTTTAGAGGAAACAAACGTTTTAAAACCTAACAGTATTTTAAGGGAGTGCGCAGAATTTTAATTATTTAAAACCCAGGTTTTCAGCTGCCACCATTAGTCTCTGCCTTTAAACTCAAAGGGAGACCCCTCCACAGTTTTGTCGTTGCTCTGTGGAAAAAGCACGGCCTCCATATGTGACCATTATGATCTAATAGTGGCAAGCAGGAATAAAATTAAAGGTGTACGGGAGCCGGAAACGAGGGGATCTGAGGTGTAGGGCTTTGTGAAAAATTGTTAGTGCATAAAAGGCTATCAGAGATTGAATGGGTAGCCAGTGAAGGAATTACAATACTGGTGAAATGTGTGATACCAGGTAGAATTTACGTAATTAAAATGCGATAGAAGGATGGCGTTCACTACTGGACTATACAAGGTATAACGAATGAAAGAGAGAATATTTTTAGCAAGCAAAGGTGAGTGAAACATGTGTGGGCCACATTTATGGACTGGGCTTGTAAGGCTAGAGTACTGCCTATGCGAACTCCTAAAATGTGCACCACTAGCACAAGGGCTGGCGGAGAGCTCATTGTATCAAGCCACAGGGTTTTGTCCTATTTGGTGTCAATTGACAAGGAACAGTGCTTAATTTGTAAAAAATATAGGTGCTCGGGCTCTTGTCAGGAGGCCACTGCAGCTTGCATCACACATTGCCTCAGCTATGCTGCCAATGATAGTAACAACACAGCTACTAATCATCACTCTCCTACAAGTGTGACAATTCGGACTATTTCAGGCCCCCAAAGCTATAAGAACGTCTTGGGCAGCAGGTAATAGTCCTTTTTCATGTATTCTGAATTAATAGTTAGCTGTTGTTGTGGTCCTCTCTAAATTAGCCAGACGTGGCCACCTTGTGGCAGACTGTCATAAGCTCCAGTGCTGGTGCCCAGCACCGGAAACCACCGGCTCAAATTCAGCACTGACAAGGAAGTCAGTAATAACTCAGTTTTCGCTGGAATAGTCTTGAAAAAGGCATTGTCCATTCACCCATAGACAATGGTCAGAGGCTCCATTAAATGTCTTGGTTTTTGATTGACAGTAGACATGTATGCTGAGTATCATCAGCATACATGTAAACGTGTATCTATCCTCAATGGGGCAGTGGGCTAGGGGGCCACATGTTTATGTTAAACAGAAAGGGGGAGAGGACTGAACCTTGCGAAACTCCATAGTTATTGTCATTTACTTTTGACAAGTGACAAGTAGGGTGGAGGAGCGCTTGGGATCTCTCTGAATTTACGGATTTTATATATTTAAGGGCCATACCAGTAGTACCAGCTGCTTTCAGAGTCTCAAACCCTATTCCATGATCAATGGTATCAAATGCGTCCGACAAGTTCAGAAGGAATAGCATACTGGCTTCTACTTTGTTGACGAGCTAGTGAGGAAGAATAGGGTCTTAGTTGGATTTAACTTTGCTTAGACAACGTCCATCCAGACTGGGGTGGTTGCAAGACAGGCCATTACTCAGCTGATGTTGTGGCTTGATGTTAAAAAAAAAGTGGTCTGCATCACAATATTCTGCTTAGGCCTTCCTCACAAACTGGAGGTTCAAAGAATTTTGCACCAGGGATCGGAATTCTGAGTTGTATACTGGTTATCACACCTCTGCTGCTTTCCCCTGACAGATTTTTGATTTGGGTGAACTCTGCCAAAATGTAATGAGGGAAATGGTCAGGAAAAAAAGCAGATCGTGGGTAATTTGTGGTGCTACAAAAACTTTTCTGCAAGCTAGCCTTCATTTCCAACTTGAATACTCAGAATAAAAGGCATTTATCACACCCAGTGAGTAGCTCTCCCCAAGAAAATGGTATTTATCTTGTGAAGTAAATACCCCACCCTATCCTGCACAATGTGTAATCAGTGCCATAATGTAGAAGTATATGTTGAAATGCATGATCTACGTGCATTCAGTTTGCACCCTACTACTGCAGTGGAGTGCGAAAATAAGAACCTGAGTTTTATGAATTTGGCTGTCGATGAGTGCGATTACAAATTCAACAAGTCTCAGCATTTTGATGCACGAAATGGCTGTGAAATATATATGTTAAGAGAGAAAGCCTACCTAGCACTGCATTTAGATTTGTATTTGGTGCCAGGCAGGACGATTTAAACACCACATTCGCAGAGTCTACAGTCTGCCTAGACAATCATTTCAGAAGGAAAGAAAACAAAAGGCTGGCTGACAAATGAATGGGCCACCCACTTCTTAAGACACCGAAATTGCAAAGATGATAAATTGTGGAGAATGTTAACCTAAAAAGCCCAGGATTAATTACCATATTAGTGTAAACCTTATTGTAGTTATCTGAACTCACATCCACACATTCGCTTCTAGCATTAAGCCCAGATATTAGGTTTCCTGCTGCAAGTGCGAGAGATAGGGAGCTGCAGGCCACCCAGGGTGCTCAGCCTTACTCTCTGCTGGGATATTCCCTCATTTGATGATAATACCAGAAGGTAATTAACTGCATTCTTCTGCCGTGTGCTCACAGATCCATGTTTACAAAATACGGTCATGTCTGCTTCGGAGAGCCCCTTTGGTAAAATGATATGGTTAAAATTCGAGAAATCCACTTTCTCTCCCTGTCATCTGCAGTGCTTTGAAATCAAGAATTATGCACCATTTCAGGTCTCGTTTATCAACAGACACGTTTCTTTTGCTGCAAGAGAGGCCCCGGGCATCCCGCACGAGGCAGGGCATCCTGTTCTTGTGCTAACTGCCCTAGCAATGCAAATGTTAATTCTTTTAAAAAATACTAATACCCGGGTCAAATATGAGCTGGCAGTTACCGGTGGGGCCCACCGGTATTCATTTTTGGGAACCAGCACTTATTTTTTCTCAACACACGTTAATCCAGTGTGAGTGAGAGAAAAATACAAAAGGGGGAATGAGAGATGAAGAGAAAGATGGAAAAACAGTGACAACCGGAGAAAACAGGGATGAAAAAGAACCTGCAAGAGTGAGATAAAGAGGCAGGGAGTGTCTGGTGGTGGATTAAACAGACCCCCCAGGATATTGCGGCATAGATTTGCAAATTTTGCGGCACAAAAAGTGAAATTTAGCGGCACAAAAATTGAAATTTAGCGGCATTATTGCGGCACTTTATTTTACTCGTAATCATTACTTTTCAGTCTTAAATCAATGGAAACTGTTTAAGCAGAGTATTCCACTTTCAAATAGGTAAGTTTAAAGTGTTTGAGAGTATTTGTTTGCTATGCTAAGTCCCCAAGTCCTGTAATGGCTGGCAGCAACATTTTTCACATGTCGCTGGCAGCCAATCAGAGAACTTACGGGACACTGACTTCCGCAGAAGTGATATGGCCCAAGGGAAATAAAAATCCCAGGGCCAATCATAACACTCAACTTTTAAACTGGCGGGCCCGCAAGAGTCTAAGTCACTCCTGCTGGGTCCCGAAACAAGAAGAGAGGGGATGCATTGGTGCCTAACGCTGCTCCCAGCTGCCGGTCTACTCTTGCCCCAGAACAGGGTGCAGGCACCCCTACCCTGACCAGTGGCATCAACCCTTCCACTTTCTCGCCACCGACCCTGCTTACAAGCCTGCACCATGGTTTGCTGTAATTCGATTCTCTCCTGGCTGCTCATGCACTTAAAACTGCGCAGTAAACAACACGTTGCACATGTGATTATACTGACTGACCCCCCCCCCCTCGCCCCCACCTTCCACCACCCCCTCCTCCACGGCACAAGTCCGAAAAAAAAAAAAAAGAAGTGGGAGGACTAACCAAGTTAAGTAGTTTGCAAGTCACCTCACACATAGGTTTATCTGGTATATCAGGAGTACATTTAAGCGCATTATGAGATTTAACAAATTAGATTTGCTTTGGGCTTGCTCCAAAAAAGTGGTGCAATCCCAACGCAAAATCTGGGCCTCAACTAATATATTTTTTTACAAAGCCTTGCCACAAATAAATTGGCAACAAGGAGAAGCATGGCAGTAAATCTCTTCTGCTTAATTGGTTGCAAAATCTGCATTTTAAAATATTTTATGTTAAGGCTTCTGCTACAGAGGTGCCCAGTAAATCTCAGGGAATAATAATAATGGTGAGATAACTCTGGAGGTTAAAGCACTGCTGGAGAGATCTGTGTTTTGTGTAGTCCCAGATTTGTATCAAAGTAGTATAGAAGATTAATGTGCCAACCATCTAATAATATCCCTACACTGTTCTGGTGTACATGGATCAGCATACGTCGACCACCTAATGACGCTACACTTTTCTTCTGCACAGGGTTCTCAGTGTGCCAAACACTTAACAGTGCCACTACTTTTTACAATACGTATTAATCACGCAATGGCTATACACCTTGTGATGCAAGTGCTTTCAACGTGCCTACCTTCTAATAACACCAGGTTACTTTTTTGGAGCATGGGTCTTTCAGGACTCCTCGAACTAATAATGCAACACTTTACTAGGGCAGTAGTCCCGTATTGTTGCAACCAGTAAAGCTACTGCACTTTTTGGGTGCCGAGGGTTCTCAGTAAGCTAACTACTTAATGCCGTCACATATCTCTGATGCACAAGCTTTTCAATGTGCCTGCCATCTATTGTCACAATGCTTTTTATGTTCTTTAGGGCTTTCGATGGGCCACCGACCTAGAGCCACTACACTTTCCTGGTGTCTAAGGCTTGCTATGTATCAAGCTAATGCCTGTGGGTTTTTGTTTTGCACACAATTCTCTGTATATTCTAATCGCTCAATGTTGCACTGATCACCATTGCATTATGAGCTTAATTAAAAATAAGAAGACCCCTTTCTCAAGATTCTCAGAAGGTAAAGCAAGCTTTCTGACGCATGCATGTGCCAGTGAAATGATACGGGCGCCATTTGCTTTAGTTTTCAAATACCTCTACGTTCCTCATCCTGGTCAGAGTCATTACATTTTGAGGTGGATTCACCTCCCAGACAGTAAAAAGAATGCAGTGGAATTCTAAAATGAAGCACCACCCACCCTCCTGAGTGCTATATATAGGTTAGCAGTCCCAGAATCCTCCTGTTTTCTTTTTCCTACCTCCTGATGGGATGATAACGCAGGACTTTGGAGACATGATTATTCCTGTGTTATTTTGGGAGGGTTATCCCTTGCCTGCTGGGCTTGCAGGTGATTCCTCCTGCGTCATGGGACTCCTGACCTTACCGCGCAGGTGGCAGTGACAGTTCATTATGCAGGGATCTTTTCTTTCCCGTTGGCAGGATTCGGAGGGAAGCGGCCCGCTATCACACATGGGTGGTGTTCTGGGAGTCCGCACATGCGTGTACTTTTGTTTTCTAAGCGCGAGGCTATGCGTCTCAGTTACAGGCTGTTTATTAAAGAGGAAACATGCAATCATAGGAGTAGAAGTGTAAGCACCACCCTCGTCTCCCAAAAGTTGGGAATTGAGAGGTGAAAATATCTGTTTTCACTTTGTGAGCCTTGTAAAAAAGAAAAAAAAAATCACATTTTCGAAATTTCGCGGCCAGTTTTGTAAAAATTGCGGCATTTTTACAAAATTGCCGATTTCGCGATTTTTTTGCAAATCGCGAAATCGCGAAATCCTGGAGGGTCTGATTAAAGGGGCATGAGGTGGGATCAAGACTACGCAGCCTGGTATTCGGCTCCTCGACTTTCGATTGTGCCAGCTACGCCCCATGTAACCTTCGACAAAATGAACAAAGCTTTGAGCCCCAGGACTTACTGTTTCACAAATTAAGCACTACTAATAGCTATCAACTGTGACTGACTTCCTGGTAAGGGAATTCTCAGAGTTGTGCAGGGTTTACAGTCCTTCAAAAAACAGCTGTTGGTTCTATCTCTTTGGCTTTCCAGTGTACGAAATCATGAAATAAATAGACTATGACGACTAAGAAATACCCGCATGAAAATTACAAGAGCTGCAAATAATTCTGCCAAATGTCTCCAAACCCTACCCAGTTTCTTTGATCCTATTGAACATGGGCCAAAATATTTTACACCGATCACCAGGAAGTGCATTTAAATGCAAACATTAAAATTCATAACCTCCTGTGCTCTTTAGAATGCCCATGACATTAGTCTTGCTCCATGTTTTATAAAGTCAGTGGGAGGCCATTTTTATCTGCTCAATGTGGAAGTGAATCACTGGAATATTCCTTTTCTAGGACCTGATGCTAGTAGGGTGTCGATAGTGGTCATATCCTGCAGGGACCACAGACAGTTGCAACATTTCCAGGTGCCCATCTCAAATATTTCTTTCTTAGGGTGGCAGCACCATTCTGATTGACTGCACACCGGCAAATCAGAATGTCTACACCTTCATATATTTCTGGTCGGTTGAATCAGCCATTGAACTGGTCAATTACTCCATGTATACCAAGTACACCAATCACAATTGATGTGGGCAGCCACAGTGCACTCCAGGGAGGCACAGAAAGCTAGATCATTAGCATTTTCCATGCTATTCTAGTCCTCCTGATGTGGCTTGCAGAGTTGACTTTGGTGTTTCCCCATGAATAAAACTGTACATTAGTGCAGATGTGACATTTGGCTACATAAATCTTTTCTTTACTAGATATGCATCGTGTAAATTCCTCATGAGTGCACCAATAATTTCAACTGTCACCTCCCATACATGCTAGCCGAAATACACATGACCCTGAACATGTGCACCAATACTCTACTGGGTTAAGGCCATCTCCAAATGCTGATGTGCGTCGATTCATTCTGTCCAGTACCAATTTCAAAACTCTTGACATATACTTTTCTCCAATGCACCAAATACTAGTGTCCTAGCATCCAAAACTACCCTAAATACATTATGTTACCTCATTACAAGTGCAGACACTTATAATTAAGTAACATAAAGGGGTCAGACTGCCACCCTTCACATCACAGACCAAGAAACTGATATGCGGAGTTCCACAGGGATTGTTCCTCAGCACCATCCTTTTCAACATATACATGACACCGCTCGCCAACATCATCCTATCACAAGACGTTACTGTCATCTTTTATGCTGATGACACACAACTCATCCGCTCCCTGACGGACTAGACAATCACCACCAGAACCAACTTCACTAACTGCATGACCATGATAGTAGACTGGGTGCAAATCAACTGCATGAAGCTCAACTCGACAAGACAAAAGTACTGGTCTTCAGCAACAAGACATCCCCATGGGTCTCCACCTGGTGGCCATCAGAGCTAAGACCAACACCTACACCGAGAGACCACACAGGAAATATAGGGATCACCCCGATGGCAAGCTCAACATGACAGCTCAAGTCAATGCAGTGTGCACCTCTTGCTTCCGTATCCTATGCATGCTGCGAAAGATCTTCAAATGGTTGCCTCAGAACACCAGACGGACCATCACAAAAGCACCCATCACCAGCAGGATGGACTACAGCAGTACTATACATTGGAGTTGCCAAACAACTCCTACACTGACTGCAGACCATCCAGAACACTGCTGCAAGACTCATACTCAACCTCCCACTCCACACCTGCTTCACACCATACCTCAGGAAGCTTCACTGGCTCCCCATTCACATGCGCAGCCAATTCAAACTTCTCACACACATATACAAACCTGTACAGAGTACAGGACCAGAATCCCTGAACAGCCACATACACTTTCACCAACTCACCAGACACCTCTGCTCTGACTCACTCTCACTCGCACACATTCTCCACATCGGCAAAAGCAAAACAAGAGGTTGCTCATTCTCCTACATCGCACTCAAGACATGGAATGACATTCTGCAACATATCAGAGCCTCCTCTTCAATTCATGAGCTCCACAAGAAGCTGAAGAGGATTATGCCGCAACAAGGTAGTCTGCTTGGCAAAAGCTGGTGCTAATATCCTGTATTTACTTTCAACTTCCTTTTAACTTTTAACTTTGCGCTTTAAAAAAATTGTGTTTTTATAATCTGTGCTGACCACGAATCTCTGTTGTTAAACACTCAAAAACGCTCACCTTGATACATGCGTCTCTGTGCCTCCCCGTCTCCCCGGTCCACCGCGGCAGCTAGGCTGCTGATTGAGTGGAGGGAGGATCTTTTTGCTAAGGGTGTTCTACACTCACTTCTGCTGTGCCATTTCACTGCTGCCATCTTGGAGGTGAGACGCTCTAGTCTCCCTCCACCTTTTTCTGGGCTTCCAGCTATAAACAGGGGAGATGGCGCCGATGCGCAGCGGACGCGCGCAGCGGTTGTGCCAGCTGCGTGCCAAAGGCGCACCAAATGTGTGCCAAAGACAAGCCTGTCTTCGCCCGTCCGCGCCTGGACCGTGCCCAGTGCCGGTCCTCCTGGCCCGATCGTGCAGAATACCACAGACACTATCAGGTACATGAGGGAAGCATTATTGGCTTTGAAACACACTAACCCTCCCACGATCCCTTGTCAGCGCCCCAGTTCTAATTGCACAGGAGGTCCTAGACCAATGGTCTTAGGGACAACTGACCAGCCGCACAGGAAAGAGTTTAATGACAACTCAGCAAAGATATCCTGTACGCTACTGAACACCAGATCCCTGGTGAAACACCATTTGGAGTTTTCTGACCTAGTGCAAACACAATGCGCAGACAGAAACATGGGCTGATGACAGCTCGGGATCACACATTGTTGCAGCGACCCCCACCGACTATTCCGTATATTGGCTGGACAGACAATCAAACAAAAGAGGAGGTGGACTGGCAGTGTTCTATCGTAGTCAGTTTGAAACTACGTTCGAGCAACTAACAACATCTGGCATTGAGGCCTTAGCCTTCTCAGTGCAGCCAACAGACTCGCTGGCTACTAAAGGAGTGCTAGTCTATCGCCCCCCCGGGGCCGAGATGTGGGTTTGCGGATACGCTTAGCATGCTAATGGAATCCTCCATCATCAACGAGAACTTTCTGGTGTTGGGAGATTTCAATTTCCACTTGTAAAAAGAAACAGACCCAGATTAAAACAAACTGATCGACACAATGAATGCGTTTGGACTACCCCTAATCACAAAAAGTCAAATGCATAGGGCAGGTCACATGTTAGATGGGATCTTTTCCAACTATCCCGATATCACGCTACTCCCATCTCTTCCCCTGACGTGTTCAGATCACTGGGTGGTCAAGTGGCAGATACAGACCAAGAAATTCACTAGGTCCAGGAATACCATTAAAACCTCCCTAAATAGAGCTTGGCATAAAATTCGGCCAGCCGAACTAGGAGGCGCTATCACCCAGACCCCTTGGCAACCAGGTGACAACCTAGATCATAGTATTGAGAATTTTGCACTTTGGCTCAATTCTGCTCTGGACCTAGTTGCCCCTAGAACTCAAAAATCCACAGTTAAGAAAATATCCCAGCCCTGGTACAATGAAAACCTTAGAGCATCAATGAAAACCTTAGAGCATCTTGTCGTAGACAAGAGGAAAAATGGAGAAAAAACTACGAGATGGAGGAGAAAAATATCTATAAAACTAAATTAGCCACGCACAAAAAAAGCATCATAGAAGCTAAGACTGTGTATTACTCTGGGCAGATAAAAGCCGCCTGTGATGCAAACAAGACCCTTTTTTCAGTAATAAAAAAATTGGTAACACCAGTTAACCCAAATCATGCAGGAGTAAATCAAGAGTTCTGCAACTCACTAGCCATTTTTTTCCAAGATAAAGTTGCTAATATCTTTAATAAATTTAATGCAAATAGAGCAGCAAACTATCAGGAGGTACATAAACCACATGGCCCGCCCCCAAAAATCTGCTTCTCCTCCTTTAAGGCCCCGTCAGAAGAACAACTCATAGAGTTAATCCCACTTATCAAATCAGGTGCACCTCAAGACCCCTGCCCCCCTAATATAATGCACATGATCCCTGCTCAAATAGCACAATATTTAGGGCAGATTTTTGATAATATGTTTGCAAAGGGGCTGTTTCCCTCGTCCTGGAAACTAGCCTCAATTCTCCCCCTACTAAACAAGCATTGGGATAGCCAATAGGTCTCGCCTTTGGTACCTTATAAGTGTTTAGCCATGCAACAGTTAATGTTGTTTCAGTAAGGATATTATGCTGCATAACTAAATACTTAAAAGGTCCCAAAGGCGAGACCTATTGGCTATGCCAATGCTTGTTTTAAGTTGTGCGAGTAAAATCCAGATGAGCCGCCCATGAACAGAAAAGAAATGAAAAAGCAGCCAAGGAGCTCTTCCCGCCATAATTGAGTTATTTGCTGTATGATGAAAAGGGGAATCAATCAATCCACTTTATTCGATTAATTAAAATCATAAAAGTACAAGACATAAAATACATAAACACACACATACATATACAACATTTTGGGGATAAAAAGTTGGGCACAATCCTATTTGTGTAATTCAGCAGCATCAAAAAATACAAAAGTTAAAAAATTATTTCATTAGAGAATCAGCATAATTCAGTATATAGCAAAAATCCATACAATAGCAACAATAGAGACTAGTAGTATTAAAAATAATCCTCAAAATACTCAGCCTCAGCAAATAAGGTTAATCGGTTCGTTAAAATGCGTAACAATGTGCATATTTTTTTTCAATTTCTTCCTAATCCTAATAGCAGCAACCAAAAAACAAACAATATTAAAAATGTCCCATGTATTACTTAACATTTGCAGATAAAGCAGTGCAGGTCTAACCTGTAGGAAACCCTTTTTATTTAATAGAGGGACTAAAAACTTCCTACGTATATCCAAATAGAGATCACAGAACATTACAAAATGTAGGGTATCTTGTGTAGAAAAATGATCACAAGAACACGGACCTGCTTCCTCTGGCTTACACCACCCCTCATAGTTGCCCAAATTAAAATGAATCAAATTAAACGGAACCTAGTCAGGAGCCAGCGATGGAGCGGTTTAGTAACAGTTATCAAATACGGCTCAATTAGTAACGACGTTTTTGTCAAAAAGTGAGCCCTAACTAAAGGTTTCTGTAGCTCCTTTTCTTCCCGTTCCAGCATCAACATATTTATAAAATTCGTTCTAACCCCTTTCAAATCTTCCTTCCTAATCCTATCCGGGAATTCAAATAATTCTAGCCGCCCTATTTTGGATAACATAGATCTAACATATGCTAGCCAATTAATGTTACTTACTTTATCCAATTTGACACAATCCCGCAATATCAAATGATTCAGGGTTAAAACTGGGTTAAGCCATACTTTGAGCCAGCAGAGTAACGGCGCTGTACGCAAAGTATCTGAGACATAACCCAGCCCCAATTCCTGATGTATGGCAAAGGTTGAAGTAGATTGAGGAACAGACAGGAGACTACGTAAAAATTTATTTTCCACTGTCTGTAGTCCTGCCTGTTGCTTGTAACCCCAAATAGATGAGCCATATGCTGCAATAGCCAAACACTTAGATCTATATAATTTTATAATGGCCTCCACAGGTCTAGCTCCCAACCGCTGCGCAAACCCTAGTATGGCAGAGGTTGATCTAATTACAGCATTTTTTTAATTTTTTGTTGGGGAACCCAAGAGCCTCTTTCATCAAATACTACTCCTAAATATGTAAACGAGGATACAGTCGTCACAACCCCCCATTACAATAAAAAGTTTTTGCTTTCGGAGCTTTATGACTCGTGGTCATAATATGTGATTTCCGATATTTACTACCAGGTCTAAAGACTGCATATAGGCTCCAAACGCATCCAGAAGCCGCTGGAGACCTACTGCAGTTCGTGCCAAAAGAACGGCATCATCCGCGTATAGGAGAACCGGGATTGGACAGTCTCCTACACGCGGTATATCCAAGCTCGCCTCCACCAGAGATCCATCCAGGGCGTTAGTATATAGTGTAAAAGCAGGGGAGCCAGTATGCACCCCTGTCTTACGCCTCTTCCTGATTTAAAAGACTTAGAACACTTGCCATCTTGTGAAAGCCTAATTGATGCAGATAGGTCACTATGAAGATCAGCTAGGAAGTAAACCAGACCCGGATCCAATCCCATTTCTAATAAAATACTCCACAGCTTCGACCTGTTAACCAGGTCGAAAGCTGAGGACAAGTCCATAAAAGCCATTTTAAGCGAGCCCTCTTTAGCCTTTGTATATTTACTAATTAATAAATACAGGTTGAGACATTGGTCCATAGTACTTCGTCCTTTTCTAAAACCGTACTGTAAATTAGAAACAATCTTGTTATCATTGGCCCAGTCTAAAATCTTTTCTAAAATCACTTTGCCCAAAATTTTAACCGTCGAGTCAATTAAAGATATCGGTCTGTAGCACCTCGGATCCCCTCTCTGACCCTTTTTAAAAACTGGTATAATAATCGACTGAGACCAGGATGCGGGAAACCCACTCGTTCTCACTGCATTAAATACATTTGCAAGTATCTTAGCCCAGAATTTGGGGTTACACTTAAAAAGGTCTGCCGGGACACGGTCTGGACCTGGAGCTTTATTACTAGATGTGTCTTTTATTGCTCTCTCAACGTCCTCCTCATTAAAAGTAAAAGATACTGCAGCTTGGTGGGTTGATGCCTTAAAATAAGTTTCCATCGTCTCATCAGAACCATAAATTCCCTCAAAGTGAGCCAACCACTGAGCCTCTGTGATATTGCTTTCCTGAATGTCGTTTTCCTGACCTGAGAAAAATGGGGTGTTAACAATAGACCAAAATCTAGAACTATCTTTTAACACATCGACTGAAACAAGATCATTCCAAGCCTCTGCCTTAATCTCTGATTTCCGCCTATGAACTGCGACCTTGTATTGTTTCCGTAACGACACTACCAATTCCCTATCTCGAGGAGAACATTTCAAGGCTAAAATAAGGGCACGGTGTGCTCGTGAGCAGTTTTCATCAAACCATTTTTCACCTAATTTAGTTTTCATTTTAGAGTTGAAAAGGGGAATCAATTAGTCATGCCGTTAAAACGAGAAATGCGCGAAACACAAATGAATTACATTACGAGCATGCATGTGTTCCAGGCACTTGCAAGGCTGCCAGGAGACGCCGTGATAAGATACGAGAGCAGAACGACAGAGCTGCTTAACAGGAGAGCGAGCCCTTCTTAAAATGGTCAATGACTGCATTATGTAGGACAGCGAGATTAGGACGAGGGGTCGCACTGATCTCTAGAGGGGCGGGGAAACGTCAGGCGCACCCACCAGCTTTATGTTTATTCTTATGTGGAGTTTAATGTTTATAGTTCACTAGCTGCAGGGTGCCTGCTGACGTAAATAAGCAGGAGGATTTTCTTAAGTGCCACTCAGTCTGAAATATTATTGGCCAAAAGCAAAGAAATAATACAAGAAAATCATGTAATTTACAAGGGTACTCCTCTCCCTTGCACAAGTTGTCGGTCGTCCCATAATGCAAAATCGGAGGATTCCGTCCCCCCCCCCCATACACGGATGTTTTTTCAGGGGGAAACCACTTGTCCAATAAATATTTGCCCCCGCCCGCAATAATACACTTACTTCCGACTTTGTCAAGAAAATTGTTATCTCTGTTTCCAGGGTCAGAGGCTTCTTGCATAGGGAGTCGTGAAAACCCATGAATTGAATGGGGTTTCAATGTCCTATGCAGAAACCAAAGGCAGCCGACCCCGACCCTAAACCGGTGAATATGGCAATAGGGCACCAGACCTACAGAACTCCCCCCTCGACAACACCCCGCCCGGGTCATTTTACATTTGTGAAGTGCCAGTTTTGAGCAGCCATGCATAATGACCAGTTGCTTGGGTTCGTTATAAGTATGTTTGGCACACGTGGACAGGCGGTGGTGTGGCGCTTCCACTGTGGACTGTATTCACCACCACCCACAGCAGTCATTCACTGTCACTAAAGCCCCAGCAACGAAGGTGAAACAGACAGTGTGAAGGAGGCCCTGGTACTAATCGACACGGCGAGTGATTGGCAATGTATATGCTTTAGATTAAGGTAGAAGAGAGAATTGATGGAGTAAGGTTACAAGGCTTGGCCATTAGACTGACATTCTAGCCTGCAGAGCTGGCAAAGTGAAAACATTGAAGTGCGGGGGGGGTTGGAGAGGCTGGAATTTTTCTAAAGTGCACTCAAGGGGGAAAAATACAAAAGTAAAAACTTGGTCATAATTAGCTGTGATGTTTCCTTTTCCACCTCTGTACTTCTCACCTGTGAGTGAAGCTTGAATAAGTGGCCAGGATCACAGGCAGTGTCTGCGGCAGACTGGGCTTCTTGCATAGTGCTGGGATAGAAGGCCTCGGGAGTGATGGAGTTTGACAGCTGAGAGTGGAGCTCTGAGGCCTGGTTTAGGAGTGCCTACTTGGATCCAATGGGGCCGGTGAAAGGAGTTACTTACAGTCCATTTAGAATTACCAGGTGCACCTCGTACACTTGACCCAGAGAGTTAGGCTGCTGAAAGTGGGGTCGGATATCTGGTGTTAAACTAGAAATAATGAAGGGGAATAAAATTAGGGATTGTTCATCCCCGGTAATTCCTTATTAGTAAAGGGTCCCACTTTTAATCCTTGTTAACTCTGCCTCCCCCAGCGCCGCCCAGATTTACCGGTGATCCCGGAATCAGAAAGAACCGGGTGGAGAGGGCAGAGTTAATGAGCGGGTTACCCGGGAGCACGGAACCTGCCTACCCTGTTGTAACAGGCAGGGCAGTCCACATGGGCTGGCGGCCGCTCATCTCTCCACACTCTCTATTTATGTCTGTAGTGAGTGGTCTGTGGGTCAGGAGGGGACGGCAGATATCTTACAGTCAGGCGTTGTAGCCTGCCGTGTCAGCTGAGGGGAACAGGGAGGCCTGACTCGCTCAAGGGTGCCACTGCACCTACTGCACCGGTTGTCACTGACTTCCACGAGGTGATGAGGCTGAGATCTGGTGTGGTCACCCCCATGGCCGTGCCAACGGAGGACACCGAGGAGAGGGGGCGTCGTGAGTACCCTTCGGTGTATTGGAGGTGGGATGGGGGTGGCTTTATAGTGAGGCCAGGGGCAGCAGACAAAAAATTGGGCTGCTCTCCAGCCAGTGTGTCTAATGATTCCTGCAGCGCAGCTGGAGGCCCCCGAGCTTTGCCTCCGTGACAGGGGGGGTCTGCGCCACGAGTGGTGCGCGCGCGCCACAGTGAGACATCTGTTTTGCATTATCGTGCACAGATGCGTGCGCGATAATGCAAAACAGATGTGGCCCGTGCGGGTAACCGCATGCAATAGGCCGTGGGCGGAGCAAAGGCGGGACATGCGCCCACCTTTGCCCAATTGCGTGCTGTCTTTCTTAGAAAGACGCACGCAAAGCCCAATAGCCTGTGCGGAAAACAAAAACACACGCACGAGCGTGTAGTGAGCTTGGGCAGCTTTCTGAAGCCCCTTACTAAAAGTCTCGCAAGCAGCGCATGCGCTGCTCTAGGCTCGACCTAAAAAGGATAATCTGAACACCCAGGACCCGAATAACTATCGTCCAATATCAAGACTCCCTTTTGCCGCCAAGCTGGTAGAAAAAGTAATGAATCAGCAACTCACTGAATACTTAGAGGTAAACTCTCTGCTGAACGACACACAACATGGTTTTAGAAACAAAACACAGCACAGAGTCTGCACTGGTGGTAGCAACAGAGGACATACGAGAAATACTCGATAGGGGGGGACAGCAGCCTTGATTCTGCTAGACCTTTCCATAGATTTTGATACGGTCAGCCATGAGATCCTGGCTGACAGTCTGGGGATAGAGGGAACAGCCTTCGACCTCCTGCAATCTTTCCTGGCAAAAAGACAAAACAACGTGACAATGGGCAAGTTTGCCTCCAGGTCCTTTTCCCTGCCCTGAGGAGTCCCCAGGGTTCGGCACTAAGCCCAACCCTATTTAACCTTTATGTTACACCACTTGCGCCAATCATTAAAAATTCTGGTTTCTCCCTGGCGTCATATGCTGATGACACCCAAATAGTGGTTTCATTGGCAAATTCTGAAAGTAATCTGGGTTCGGATTTCAGTCTATGTATGAGCAATGTGAGTACCTGGATGGATCGCAATTGCCTTAAATTAAGTGCCAAAAAAACTGAGGTCAATATCTTCGGCAATAATCCTTCTTTCTGGACACCGGACTGGTGGCCACCAGAGCTGGACTCACTACCTGAACCCTCAAACAAAGTAAGAGACCTAGGTTTCTAGGTGGACAAAGAATTGATATTCAAGGACCAAGTAAACAAAATAACGTCAGCCTTTTTTTACTCTCTAAGACTAATTTAAAAAATAGAAAAAGTTTTGCTCTCTGAACTCTTGAAAACAGTGACAATGGCATTGGGTCTTACATGGATTGATTACTGCAACAGTCTGTACCTTACTCTTGCAACAGGTCTCCTTAAGAAGCTCCAGACACTGCAGAACACTGCGGCCCGTTTTCTTTTTAAAAATTCCAAAATATGAGTCGGCTAGAGGTGCCATCAGGAAATTACACTGGCTGCCAGTTAAGCAACACTGTTGGTTCAAGGCCCTCTGTCTGGCGTATAAATCACTGCACGGACTCGGGCCAGACCATTTTAAGAAAAAATTTAAATGGTATATCCCAACAAGGACACTTCACTCAAGCTCAGCTAGGAACCTGACTGTCCCCCCATTCAGGAAAACTACCTGGGGCGGAACGAGCTTCTTTAGGGACACTGCCATGCTCTGGAACAACCTCCCACTGACACTAAAAGTTGCCCCCTCACTACTCTCCTTCAGGAAAGCCTTAAAAACCTGGCTTTTTACACCGGAGTAGAAGATATTGATGCACCCACTTGACCCGACTAAGATATCGTTGAGGCCTAAATCAGACTTCAACAGTGCCTAGACGCCTTAGGGCATGAGTTTGTGCTTTATAAGTTACATTACATTACATTACAAGACTTGGCACTTTATCTAAGCAGCTTGGGGATCACACACCTACACACCTGCCCAAGTGCCTGGATACTCTCTCAGGTGATTACTGCGCTATACAAACCAACACAACATAGCATAACATACCATGCTGAAATGACACTCAATGCACTGGCCCTACTTCAAGTTAAGAATCACTTTGAAGGGTACGCATGTGCCACAGAACATTTCACTTCAAGTAACCTGGAGAACTCACAGAAAAGCTGCACAATTCAGTCTTTTAATGCACTTCTGCAAGACTTAAGAACATGATAATAAGTATGACAATAAAACCTACTCATACTTCCCAATGAGTCGTGAGCGTGCTGGGGGATTAATTATAAGTGATATGCTACAATAAAACCACTCCTGGATGTATGTCATCCTCCGACATTGCCTATATTTGGCATAAAAGTGAAAGGATTTGGTGTGTCAAGCCTTCCCCAGTGTTACCCAATATTATCTTTATGAGTGTGTCTAACATCAGGGAGTGCCGGAAGGTTCAAATGGGTGTGCCTTTAACCCAATCAATTGACTTAACTTAATGTGATAACGGCTGCTACTCATACAGGCTTATTCTTCAATTTTATCTTGTGACATACTAGGAGTCATCCAATCAAGTTTCAACTTCTAACATAGTAGAAGTACATCAGCTAAGTCGTGTTTCACGACTATGCGAAATGCACCTGGGACTTTCTCAAGGCCGTAGTCCTTTAGCACGGTCATCAAAAACAGTGAATGTTTGTCTGTGTGACAAACAGTAGGCTTCGGAAAGGTCTTACTTAAAATCAAGTGAAGTACCACAGAGGACCTTAAAGTCTAGTGAAGTCCTCTGCAGTCTTTTGCCAACTAGCCTGCTACCCATGTCCTGGTGTAAGTATGCTGATCAGTCGTATGTCAACCATGATGCCATTCTCCAATGAAACCTCATCAATACTCAAGAGTTATGATGATATTCAACATATGTTTTTCTATTAGACTTTATATGTGCTTTTCCTTAATAAATTCTTGATCATCAACGCTTCATGAAATGAATTATATCCATATCAGTATATGGAATACTCTAATTTAGCTTGAACTGTGTTTCCTTATTTTACTAAATTGCCTAAATTTGGTATTGCTGCTCTTCATGGTTATTAGCCTAAAGGCTAATGTAGACAAGGCGATGTAGACAAAAACCCACTGCGCCATGGTACTCCTTAGAGTTAAAGACTTTAAAGTCTAGATGTAGGCGCAGTGAGCGGGAATGGAGGCTGGACTACAGCATTGACGCTAACAACAACTACAATAAGACATTAACTGAGTACAAAGCAGCTATTATTATTGCCAAACAGGCATTCTATTCGGGTAAAATAAAGGAGGCCAAGAACTCGACTAGAGAGCTCTTTAAGACTGTCTCAGAGTTATCCAAGCTCCAACAGGGTAATCGGTTTTCCCCTGATCAAAATCTATGTGACAAAAGTCCAATCTATTTACAGGGAACTGGAAAGTTTGAACTCCACTCCCCAAAACTCACCTTCACCGGTTATGGAGGTGGGACCAGTAGCCCCTAATCTCCTGACCAGCTTCTCGCTACTGACACCAGTTTCGGTGAATGATCTCATACTGACCACCAAGTCAGGTTCGCCAGAAGACCCTTGCCCACCGAATATCATTCACGGGACCTCAGAATTAATTAGCACAACTACCATAAAGTCTGGGTCTTTTCCATCAATCTGGAAAAAAGCGTGCATTAGACCGATTTTAAAGAAACCCTCTTTGGACCCAGGGGATGTCACAAGCTATCGGCCTATTTCCTGCCTGCCGCTAGCAGCTAAGGTGTTGGAGAAAGCCATAAATCATGAACTGAATCTTTTTATAAATTCTAACAATGTGCTCGACAGTTCACAACATGGCTTCCGTTCAGATCATTCTACTGAATCTGCATTGGTCATAGCCACAGAGGAGGTCCGTTGGCAAATTGACAGGGGTGGTAGGGCTGTCCTGATCCTACTTGACCTATCAGCCGCGTTTGACACGGTCAATCATTTAATTCTAACGCAACGGCTGAGGGAAAGTGGGATTCGAGACAGCGCATTGGCCCTCCTTACCTCGTTTCTGTCGGGCAGAGAACATAAGGTCAGCTGGGAGAATCTTAAATCGGACACATTTCATCTTCCTTGTGGAGTCCCTCAGGGTTCGGCGCTCTCCCCCACACTATTTAACATATATGTGACTCCACTCGCCAAACTAGTTAAAGACCACGGCTTCTCGCTCGTGTCGTACGCCGACGACACACAAATCATCATTCCCATAGCTTACAGGGAGGATGCGCCATCGACTAGATTCCATAGTTGCCTCGATCACATCATGCAATGGATGCACTTAAACTACCTGAAATTAAACACCCAGAAGACTGAAGTCATGGAGTTCGGTACTGGGGCTCCCGTCTGGAATTCTACATGGTGGCCAGCAACAGCAGGAGCGTGTCCCACACCTGCCGGGAAAGTTAGAAACCTGGGCATTGTTTGTGACACACAGCTTAGCTTTTCAGCTCAGATTAATCAGGTCACCTCAGCCTGCTACTTCACTCTAAAGATACTGCGAAAGATCCTACCGTTCCTTCCAATGGAATTGAGGAAGACTGCTGTGGTGGCACTTGTGTTGTCACGGATCGATTATTGTAATGCCCTTTATATCGGAGTTGATAAACGACAGTTAACCAAGCTGCAGTCTCTGCAGAATGCCGCAGCCCATACCTTGCTGAATATCCCTAAATTTAACCGAATTTCGGGGGCTATCAGGAACCTCCATTGGCTGCCAGTTAAAGAGCATATAGAATTCAAGGCACTGTGTCTGATCCATAAAACCTTGTATGGAGGAAGTCAAACGGAATACCATAAATTATTCCAATGGTACACCCCTAGACGCCCACTAAGATCAGCCAATAAAGCATTGGTAAATGTTCCTTTAATTAAGAAAGCTAAATGGGGAGGTAGATGCCTCTCATATCTAGCTCCCAAACTCTGGAACAAGCTGCCTGTACACATCAGATCCCAGCCAGCCCGGTTGAAATTCCGGGGCCAACTGAAAACTTGGCTGTTCGCCACTCAGTAAGTTCTGATTTTCCGGGCTCCACGTTTATCTCTATGCTTCCAGCGCCAAGACGCTTCGGCAATCGAGCGCTTTATAAACTCTTACTTACTTACTGCTAGGGTCCTCAAGGGTCCTCATTACAATTACCCCATTACTCTCTACACTAATAAAGCTCTCAGGAAATACTGATACAGCAGGATGCAGTATTAACAGGATGCGGTGTCACAGCAGCATTCTGCATTCCTCACCACAGAATGGTGGATATCAGTTGCCATATTCCCTTGAATCCGAGGTGCCAATATGCAGAATGATGTGATGTTCCCCAAATGAAGTCTGCCATATTTAACTTGCAAAACATTGTGAGGACAAAAACCTGTGGTTGAGGTAGCTAATGTAAAGTTCAGAATCCCATTTTGAACATAAACTCCAGTTTGTCCCCGAATCGATGAATGGCAGAGGATGGAGGTGGAGGCTGGAGCCTGCATTGAGGGGTGAGGCACAGAGACAGCAATGGGGGTTAGAACGGTGGGAAGTTTAGCACAGGAGACTATTTAATGCCCAATGTAACCTTTCACGAAATTCACTAGCTTTATGAACAACCCACGCAGCCAAGGTGACTCCTAGAAAAATGGTAACAGCCAATGCTAAAGGGGGCTGACAAAAAATACAGTCTCTATATTGTATGTAACTAAATGTATATCTGTATGCATGTTGTACTATATTGGTAATGTGCTCTCCAACAGACGGCTAGAGCTGTCTGTGGATGAGACCTAAAAAGGGAGCAAGTACATTACATGTACAACTAATGAATAAATGCCTGTCATAGGGTGCAAAAAGGGCCCAGGTATTGCGGAATCTCACCCACATAACATCATAAGTCTAACAGTGTGGGTGGAAACATTTCAACCGAACCTACAGGGTATATATGGCTTAGATTTCACTTATAACCAATCTGTGTGTTCATATGTAGGGCTGCAGATGTGTGCAGTTCTGCTCCAGACTAACGTCTACAAAGTCCCTTTGTTTCTCATACTTGCTGTCAATTGACATAGTATGTGATTCTGCTGCCGCATACGTTGGCGAGACTGTCAATTTCACAAATGGAAGAGCAGTGAAGAAAGCCAGACGCAAAGGGCAATCCTCATGAGTCTAAATGGACAGGAGTTATGGATAGGGTCAGAGCTTAATTTGTAAAATAATGAATGCCAGTGCCCAAGTCTCTGCTCAGAAGCCCGTGGCCAGTGTTATTAAATGATGGCGGGCTGAATACCAAGGTTGAGCGGTCTTGAATCCACCTCAAGATTCTTTAATCCTTCACCACCACTGCCTGCCTTTACCTCACTCTTGCCAGTGTCTTCTTTCTCCCATTGTGACAGGTTTTCCATCTTTCTCTTCCTCCTTCTTTCTCCTTTGTGTGTTTTTCCCTCTCTTGTTCTTGGTTAATATCTGATGAGAAAAAAGTGCCACTCCCCAAATATGAGTGCCGGTGGGCCCTGCTGTCAACCGCTGGCTCAGATTAATCACTGAATAGGGTTTACTGGAGAGGATCATGGCAAGATCCAAGTGACATAAGGGTAAGTTACCCACATTTGGAAAGAGAGAACTGGGAAAGTAATAGCAACGAAAAGGACTTAGTAAAAATAGTTGCAGTAGGACTATAGAAAGAGCTATTTATTTGACTTAGATTGCTGACAACGTCAGAAATTTTATGAAATATTTTCTTAGCATGCTACATCCATGATTTCATGACATCAAGAGACAGAAAACAATAACATGATACCACCTACATCAATGGAGATTGTTGATAAGGATTTGAAAAGCAAGTGGAAATCAATGAGTACATTATTGACGAGTCAAGATAATGCATTAGCAGCAAAAAAAGTGCATGGAGGAGGGTGATCAGCTGGTTTCATGGCAGGAGTTTTGCGGTTTAGCGAAGGGGGGAGTCGCAAAATTTTAATATCTACAACTTGGCTCTTGGTGGTCAACCCAACGCTTATCGGAAATGAGATGCCTGGTTCAAGAGGACTTCCTTGCACAGATAGAACCTAAGGATTAACTCAAGAAAGAGAAAGTCTTTTGGTAATGGACGATCATCACCACAGCAGGTGAGAAAATGAGAGCCCCATGGGCATATTGGGAAAAAGAATCAGCAGAGCTGGAAAAGGAGCAATTATGGCGAGTATCTTTAAATTTACTATACTTCACTGAAAAACCTGCACCACTCAAAAAGAACTATTTGTTTACCTTCCATAGAGCCTATTGATGCCCGATGAAAGGGGCCAAGTTCTTGTCAGAGCCACCAGCATGCAAGAAGTGCGGGAAAGAGGCAGACGACAAGCATATGTTTGTGGAGTGCCTGGCACTGATCTCTTTTTGGAGGGATGTAAGATCCTTCAAGAAATTATAGGTCACGAAATTAAGGTAAGCCCTTGCTTGATTTTATTTGGGGTGGATCCATCTTCGCGTAATCACTTAAAAAAAGTGCAGTTGTCATTAGTCTTTTTCCTGATACTACTCACAATAAGGGAAATCTGCAGGAAATGGATTATCCCGGACCCTCCTACAGTGTAGAATGGGTGAGCTCTGTCAGCTAAATTATTAGACTGGATGTAGAACATAAGTCGCCTACAGCTGAGATGAGATGGAAGTCCTTTCTGATTTGGCAAAGCATATTGTAACTTTCCAATGATTACACCTCTGTCTCTTTGCTTGCTGTTGATGAAAGTGAGAAGCAAAAAGAAAGATCCAGTGATTGCACATGCCACATACGTCAGAAGGATGTGCCTGGGTCTCAGCACATACAGCTGGACGGTGATAGGAGGACAAAAATATATATTTTTTAAAATGGGGAAATCAGAACTAGTGATTCTACATGTAATACCTCTTGCTGTATTCTTTATTCTAATAGGCTCTCTACTAGTGCCCTGGTAAAATGGTGTGGTAATATTGCAGAGTAGAGGAAATTTGGCTTTTCCTGAGCATGGTGTTAGTCATTACACCTTCCACGGGTCAGAACACGCAAAACGCAATATTGTGAGACGTATGCACAGGACATGCAATCCTGATTTAGAACATGTTGCTACTTCTCCTTCACAAATACCTTCAGCACCTAACCACTCAACATCCAGGACCAGACCAGGGCATGTAGCAGCTCCTTAAAAATAAATATCAGGAGAGCGAGTGTCACTTTTTATAAGTGAAACTACATGCGTGGTAGGGGAAGAGGCTCAGTTCCAATGAAGACAGTCAGAGAGTCGGTCTGGCCCAGTCTTCCAGATGCAGCATCAAGCCCCTGCTCCTCCACAAACACCTTCTTCGGGTCCCCATGCAGCATCGGGTTACAGGTGAAGTGTAGTCTGACATCAGCTTCCAGCAAAAAATAATTACTAACACAGTCAGCCTGACTCTCACACTCACAGGTGAAGGTATATAGGCAGGATGACCAGGGAGGGACAAGGATTGGATCAAAGGTGGCCAATCAGAGAGTAGACCTGACACGGTCTTACAAATGTAACATCTTGTGCTTCCCGTCCACGAACCACTTCAGCAACTTCCCATTCAGGGATTTAGGTGTTGTGCAATGTGCCAGCAACATATCACAGAACAAATAGTGCACTTCAAACATTGACTTCACTATTCAGTCTCAAAACCCTTTGTCTTAGCAAAGCACACCACAGACAGAATTAAGTTTGATTAAGGTTTCCACAGCAAGGCATATGAATTTCCTCCCTTGAATTATTTCATTTTAGCATCAGCTTTGTTTTGCAATTTCACAATTCTGTTCTTGCTATAGGATTTCTCAAATGTGTGTTAATCACCCAAAAATACTTATGATAGCTCTTCTGAACGTGCTTCAGTTTAATTCTGAAAAAGAGTTTAAATTAATAAGGAAATGTGATACATTTCTTTGACAAAATCATTAAATGAAGTTATTAAACTCTGTTGTCTTTCTTCGTCGATGTTATTGCCGTTAGGTTCTGTTTCTCTGAGAGTTAATTCTGTGAATGCAATGCTTCTTACACAGTGCACTTCAATATTTCATAGCCCATTCAGCCTTCACAGCTCAATTCGGAAAAGGCAGCGTGGGCTTTATTGGCAAGAGGTTGTGCAGAGACATGCCCAGGTTTCTGGCTCCAGTTAAATTAAGTGACCTCTTTTCTTAAATACAGTGTTATGAGAATTTACGAAATGTCCCCCCTTACTGTGCAAGATCCAGTTCCAAGTACATTTATTAGCTAAAGTGCATCAGAATCCCCCTCCGAGGCCATTAGTCACTACCACCACACTCTGCTGGTTTCGCAGCCTCGCATTAGAAAATCGAACTTATAAAAGTGATATTGTTTTGGAGTAAGTGGCATCTTTCACCCAAGCAGAACGCAACTATGCTCTAAGGGGCAGATTTACAAGCCCATTGCGCCACTTTTGCGTCACTTTTAACATGGGAAAAGTGACGCAAAAGTGGTGCAAGGGGCTTGTAAATCTGCCCCCCCCCTCCTCCCCCTGGTGTCTTGCTGCGCTGTTCATGCAGTTCTCCCAGGGAAGAAAGGTATGCAATTGAATTTGGTGGTTGAACATTGCAAATACACTTTTCAAGGAAGAAAACAATATTTCAAAATTATGATGGTCGTTTCAATTAGACTAAGCGATGTGTTTATGTTATAAATGAACAAGAAGCAGCAGGATGAAGAACAGGACATATTTACCTGTGTCCTCAGGCTCACCTCACAGAGCAACTGACAGGGACAGCTCCTATCACCAACATTCAAAATGAGCTTCAAGGGAACATCCTAGAGGCGAGGGGAGGGGTAAGAAAGAAGGAGATGAAAGGAAGGTGATACACTATAAATATAACACATCTTCCTTCCCAGGGGAAAGGAAAAGATGGAGAGATAAAGGTAGATAAATTATATTATGTTAGATGCTTCTACCGGAAAAAACCATACACATGCCATACACACAGGCACTACCTTCAGAATTAGTAAACAAAGAACTTACACTCAAGCAAACCGAGTGGGAAAATTAAAGTGAAAATGAGATAACATAAAAATAACAATCCGTCACCGAACCTTACACACAATAAGGTTGCAATAACAGTAGGTCACTGCATATCAATATACTTTACTGGCCTTATACCAACACACTCTTCTCTGGGATCTAAAACTTTTAATAATCCATACACTTGCCCAATTTGTTTTTTATAGACTGTGAGTGTTTGTTGTTTTCAGTTCACATTGTGGAGCATCTAGCTGATTTATCCATGCTCCACGAGAGACCAACTTGTACGGCGACAACATTTTGTTTTACTTCTCTTGTCTTCAAGGGTTTGAAAAAACAGAACATTTCTGTCCTTGAGCTTCAATTATTGTTACAACAACCCTCTCACCCACTTGCCAATTCTGTTCTTTCACACCATGTTTGGCATAATATCTGCATTTATGATGACTTTGGCGTTTTCTAACTTTTTCATCTATGACATCCCTGTGGACCCAAACAGGACTGCATCTGTTTAACCAGTTGGGGGTCAATTTGGCTCCTGGTTGTCTATCCTTAATGAAATTGAAGGGTAAACTCCTGCGATTGAGTTAGGTGTGGTGTGATATAACCATACCACATTTTGTAAAGATTTTTCAACTGGAATCCCTGATACACATAAGAACTCAATGCAATCTTTTATCATCCTATTTACTCTGCTCACCAACTCATTTGCTCTGAGACAGTACAATGCAGTTCTCTGATGGCATATATTATATATCTTCAAGGAACCTTTTCATCAAGTCAGAAGTGAAAGAATATTTTATTGACATCTCTATACAACAACTCAAGGAGAATAATCTTAAACCAGTCTTTCATGCTGCTATCTTGTATAACAAAGTTACATTCTGTTGGTCCCTTCAGAAAAAAAATTACAAATTCTCTCTTACTTTCCTTTCTTTAAATGACATTTCAGTTTGTGGTGGTGCAGGTGTTTATCAGTGTTCATATATTTATACTGATTGGGGCTATTTCCCATTTGGCTGAGTTTTATCAGTTATTATAGGTTTGAATCTAAAACAGCATTGTTTAACTGTACTGCATTGTTTGTTTTTAAAAGATGCTGGATATAGCTTCTATAGAGAAGGTTTCATTAAAGGATTCTAATAAATCTTTGGTTCACCATTTTAAACTGTGAACCAATATGAGTGATAATCTACTAGCACAAACATGGAATTCTTAGTAACATTGTGTTGATTAATTGGACAAATTATGTCTAGACCCAACTTGGCTAACACTTTAGATGACACTTCAATAGGAGATAAAAGGGCCTTGAGTAGAGACTTTGGGGCTTATTTACAAGCCCATTGCCCTGCCGGTGGGTCACTTTTATTGATGCAGAAATAACATAGAAATTCTTGGGTCTGTGATAGCAAGGCAAACTGACAGAGACACTCAACAAATCACACAGGAAAAACCTGTGGGATAATCCCTTTTAGGACGTAATCCCTCACCCACCAAAGGTGGCATGCTTCATCATCTGGGATTCTCCTCCTGGCGGGAAACCCTAGTCCCGCCAAGGGCTACAACTCCCTCTCTGAGAGAGAGGAGCTCAGGGATGTTTTACACCTATTCTAATTAGGATATTCTAAATCCAACACGAGATCGACAAGAACAGGTTTGGGTGAGGGTGCAGCACAACAGAAAAATTATAATTGGTGAACAGTGATTTAAAACTAACCAACGAGAACAAAAATTCTTTCCTTTATTCGATTATTATCGCTGCCAGGGTTAAAAACAGTGCACCTGCAGTATGGATTTAAAACTGCATGTGTCAGACGAAAAAAAAAAAGTCTACGGGGCAGATTTACAAGGACTGGCGCATCTCTGCATATTAGCAGGGATGCGCCAGTAAAGATGCAACAGGCAAAAATATCCTTGCGCCACCACGGATGCGTCGCATTTACAATGCGGCGCACTGTGGCATAAGGATAGACAGATGCGTGACGCATCTTTTGTCGTAAGGGCAGCGCATTGTTGGAGTCGTGGCGCAAGCGCGACGCAACTCCAGCAATGCTCAGGGGCGGCCTATACTTATTGTGCTGCGTCACTCCTTACGCCTGCTTCAAGCAGGCGTAAGGTTTTGAAGCAGCAGCGTCGTAAAAGTGACTCAGTGAAATCTTGTAGATTTCACTGCGTCAGTTTTGCGAGGCTTTCTTGCGATGGAATGCCCACCCTGCATACATTATACCTGACGCAGGTATAATGTAGCGCAGGGCTTTACAACGTGACGCATCTCCCTAGATGCGTCACGTTGTAAATATGTCGCAACGTGGCGCATTGTTTACGATGCCGCTGTGTCACAGAAGTGATGCAACGGTGGTGCAAATGTGTCGCAAGGGGCTTGTAAATCTGCCCCTACATGTTTCAGCCAGGGAGACCCAGAAAGGTATCACGGCTTTCGTCAGGACCTAAGAGGGTGCTGCTGCACAACGGAAATGTGAATAGTGTACAAAAACAATTAATAAATACAAAACCAGTATTCCTGCTGTTTTTCACTTCTAGGTATACTGATCGCACCTGTTAGAGAAAGATACAAAAACATGAAAACCCAATGGGTGAGTGGCTCTGAACATATTTGCACAAGATATGGTGGAAATTGTGTGAGATACTTTTATCACTACATTTTCAATGCGACTTGCATGTGTAATTAGTGTAAATTTCGCTTACCCGTAGTGTACGGATAAGAAGCCTCACCTCTACCTGGCGACAGTTCAGGGAAGGGGGCACTGCACTGAAAAGAAGGTGAATGTGAATGTGTCAAAAACATAACATACGATTGAATTGACACTACTCCCTAGAGTTACTTAGAGGAACAAGCAGATCACGGAGAAACCCAGTGTACAGAGAACTATGTAGAGTCAAGGGTGTTTGTAGACAGCTACTGCCTTTGTTGCCGCAGTATGGTACCCATATGGTGACAAAAAATCAGCCGTGCTGTAATAATGGAGCAGTCAGTCCATCTGAGTCTACTAAAACTAAAGTAGGACAACAAGTGTGTTACCTTCTGTTGCCTACCGAGTCAAATTTGAGAAATTCAAAAACCTTTTTACTTGTACTGGTCCAGTAATGCCACAAGAGGGCCTTACATTGTGGAGGCACTGAGTTAAGCTAACGCGCTGTCAAAAAACATTAACTGGCACGAATCACCCGCTAGCGGTATCTTCTTAAGCCAACAATGTTCCGTGGCATTCCTGTGCTCAATGTTCCCTAGACTTGCTAAAAGGATATGTAGTCTCCACATCATGTAGGTGTAACATAGTGGAAGCGCTGAGTGATGCTAGCGCACTGTTGATAATAACTAACAAGCACGAGTCACCTGATAGCGATATTCTTAGTAGTTAACACTATTGCCCGTACACATTAATGTGCACGGGCAATGCACGCAATAGTGTTAACTACTAAGAATATCGCTACCAAGTGACTCATGCTTGTTAGTTATTATCGACAGTGCGCTAGCTTCACTCAGCACTTCCACTGCGCTGCCAGCGCTTTAATCCGTACACTACGGGTAAGCGAAATTTACACTAATTACACAAGCAAGTCGCATAGAAAATGTAGTGATAAGAGTATCTCACACAATTTCCACCATATCTTGTGCAAATATGTTCAGAGCCACTCACCCATTGGGTTTTCATGTTTTTGTATCTTTCTCTAACAGGTTCGATCAGTATACCTAGAAGTCAAAAACAGCAGGAATACTGGTTTTGTATTTATTAATTGTTTTTGTACACTATTCACATTTCCGTTGTGCAGCAGCACCCTCTTAGGACCTGACGAAAGCTGTGATACCTTTCTGGATCTCCCTGGCTGAAACATGTAGACCTTTTTTTTTCGTCTGACACATGCAGTTTTAAATCCATACTGCAGGTGCACTGTTTTTAACCCTGGCAGCGAGAATAAGCGAATAAAGGAAAGAATTTTTGTTCTCGTTAGTTAGTTTTAAATCACTGTTCACCAATTTAATTTTTCTGTTGCGCTGCACCCACACCCAAACCCGTTCTTGTCGCTCTCGTCTGTTGGATTTAGAATATCCTAATTAGAATATTTAATTGGGGATGTAATTCTTGCTGGTCTTAAAACTTTCCCTCGGACCCCCCTCTAACCTTTTATGTGAAACACTTTTATTGATGCACCAGCAGCACAATGGGCTTCCCCATATTTACAAGGCCATATAAGTCACCCTGCATGACTTTCCATGACCTTGTAAATATGATTCCCTTTCACACATAACTCTCCGTGAAAGGGGCGTTCCATGGGTGTTGCGGTGGGTGTTCCCATGTAACATCCATGGAACTTGATGCATTCCCAGATTTACAACATTCTGTAAACCTGGGAATGCGTCAGAATCCTATGCCTACCCAGGGAAGGTGTAAGGAGGCGCAATGAGGAGAAATACATTTCTCCTCATTTTTTCCTCTTTCTATGTGTGCTGCATTCTGCAGCACACATAGAAAGAGGAAAATGCCTTTAATGACATTTATTTGGCCAACCCTTTCAACTGCAGAGTATTTATGTCCAGGGTCTTTAGGGGACCTGGAGGTGAAAGCAACAATTCTTTCTGTTCCCTCTATTTTCGGTGAAAGACTAGCCCACATTCCTTTTTGCCAGCATCCATTGGCAATATAGTTTTGTGTTTGTCTTCAAATGTGCTTATAGTAGGGGCATTAATGATGACAGTTTTCATCGTGGCAAAGGCAGATTGACATTTCAGATTCAATTTGTGGCATAACGACTAGAGCGGTCGACCTGGAAGCTGAGGAACCAGGCTTGAGTCTCGGCAGGGACCCTCAAAGCAGGTTTTATGTGCAGCGCTAAGTAAGTTGCCTGACAACACACAGCAGAACATAGAAATATGGCCCTAAGCTGGATTCTCAATGTGTCCATGCACAGGAACCACTTATTGCACAGTACAAGCATAGGGCGGATTCGGTGAGCTATCACATTTGTAAAGGAGAAGTGCATAGGATATACTCGACATGTAGAATTCTAAGGCACAAAAAAATAGGGCTGTTTGTTGCTCCACATGGTGCGATTGGAGAACCACGAGAGCACATTTGTAAGGGGGCAGTATGTTAATTCGCTCAGGACACTGGAGTAACACGAAGACTTACACAATACAGTAAGATAGAGCCAGTAACTCCAGGAAGTCTAATCACTGTGGTTACGCCAGTTCCTATTCCTATTGTTAAAAGTCCCATCACGGGGTAGAGTTTGTACTGGGATGGTAGGATCAACAACATTGCTTTCCATAGTTAGAGAAGGCTGTAGGAGAAGCCTCTCAACTGAGCTGTCACTGAGGTTATGACGCTGAGACCTGGGATCTATCCAGCTGAATGAATATAAGAGAGCAGGCTCCAAATTAAGAGCAGTTGAAACCAGCAGAGGAATTCTTGACAGTGCGAGAGGTGCTCCTTAGAAGCGTAGCTTACCTGGACAATAACAACTGTAAATTCTGCACTTTACAGCAATGTAATCACCAGTACCCTTGAAGTACACCTCTGGAATGCAGCTTTCATGATGCCTCGTCTGAGGCTCCTTCAGTCTATGGTCTTGTAACAATGGCTCTGAAGTGGAAGAGTACTACGATGGGGTGAGGACACTTTGCTGTCCCCCAAGTGGCATTCCAATGCTCGTTGTCAGTGTTGATAATAAAGACAAACCTGTAAGGTGAAAAGCAGGATTTATTGACCAGTGTCCTCAATCTTCCTTCACAGAGCAACTGACAGGGAGAGCTCCTGTCACCAGCATTCTAAATGAGCTTCAAGGGAACCTCATCCTTTCTCCCAGTCTCCGTCCTTAACTTTGAGAGAAGCAGTACCCCCCGCAGCCACTTCCAAAGAATAATATACACTTTTTAACTTGTCCTTAACGAGAGCACCCTGCCCACAATTCCCTCTGTTTTGTTTGGTGATGTCTTTCTGTGCAGACTTCTGAGCACAATCTGTTTAGCCTTTTTTTTACCTTCCAGTTATCTGTGACTCTGCAGCAAGTTGGGGCAAGGCCCAGTACACATAATTTCTACCAGAGTCTTCATGTGGTTCTTGACCATGACAGCGATCTGTCAGAGGATAATTGCAATTGTAATCTTATTGGTAACAGTTTGGAATATCTCCATGGAGAGCTGACATCATTGTGAGGTTGCATTGTACGTCACTTGCAGTGGCCATGTTTGATTGGGAGAGATTCAGTTTTACTCTAGGCATTCCATAGTATTCTACTGGACAAAGCAATTATTTAAACAGCTGAAGGTGTGAGGTAAGGTGCTATAGTTATGCTGGTGCTACAGTCCTTCTTTGTTGGTTAGCTGTATTTGACCTGCTAATGGAGGGAAATTGAGCTACCAAATAGAGAAGAGCATCTTCCACTAATGATTCCTCTGTTAATGAAATCCCTACTGTGTCAATGGAGATGGAGGTTTTCTAAATCTTGACTAAGAGCTTTAATGGCAAAGGCCTTGCAGATTTAATTGCTAAACAGAAAGGTTGTAAAGCAGGATATTGTGGCCTCCCCAATTTCTCCTAGTTTTTCATGTGCCTCACCTTTATATAATGCCTCTGAGGTTCTGTGACTCCTGATAATAGGGATAGGCTAGTGGACAAAGATGGCCTACTTTTCCCACATGTAAAATTCAGGGGCACTTTTACTAATATTTCACACAACATGTCCCAGCAAGAGAACTTGCTGCACTGTGCTGCATGAAAGAGAGAGAGAGCAGCAAAGCTTCATATTTACAAAGATATGGAGCATTTCAGCTCTCTCCTTGCGCTGGTGCACTGTATGTTGCCTAGTGCCAAAGCAGGCACCCTTACACCATAGTGGGGGAAACACAACTCTGCTCTCGACTGGGCAGGAGCACAGAAAATATCTGCTCCCATCTGGGTGGAATTAAAATAAATGGAGCTGGTTCCTACCAGCACCAGAACGGGTGCTCGCTGGGGAGCCAGCAGGTGCAGTGGGGGCTTTGGGCCGCATACCCCCTTTCAAATAAAAAATATAATTGACTACCCCTGGGCCCTGGCCCAACCTGGGGGGTCACGTATTTAAAAAGAGCATATATATGGTCATTTCCCCAAGAAGAAGGTCAGGAGACCGAAACGCGTAGGGAAGGCAAGCGTTGGTATCATGTTGTGGCTGATATAAATGCAAAGATTACTGAAAGCCGAGTGCATCTCTTCTTCCTTTGTGGACACGTGAGGAATGTTTTTGATATATATATATATATAAATATTCACTGAAAAAAACACAGGTTTCAGGGACGTTATAGTTAGTTGGACATTTCATTCGTACAAAACCAGAGAAATTCTGCCGTTATAGTTAGTTGAGCTAACTATAACTCGCGCCCCGCAATGCACTGCTGATGACATCATATATTACATCACTGATGACATGGTCAGTGACATCACTGATGACATCATCCAGAGACTGGTTGATTTTTAAAAGTTTAAGAATGTTAATTATAGATACCCAAAGGTGTATTGAAGAATGAGTGGATGTATGAGTGTCTGAATGGATGATTTAGTAGGTGCATGAGTGACTGTATAAGTGAGTGATTAAATGTGTCTTACTGAATGCATGGGTTAGTGACTAATCTGTGTGAATGTCTGCATCAGTCTGTCAGTTGGTATGTAAATGGCTGCATGGCTTGGTGAGTAGCTACATGAGTGTCTATATGGGTTAATGATTGGCTGTCTGAGTACCTGTATGGGTACCTGAGTGCGTGTGTGGGTGGGTGGGGAGGTGTAACTCCCCACATGGATGTGTGAGTGGGGGATTCAGTGGGTGTATGAGTTTATGAGTGCGCCTGCGAGTGGATGTATGGGTGAGTGAGTGTGCGCAATGCTGTGTCAGTGAGTGAAAAGATGTCTCAGTTGTATAGGGGTGAGTAACTACATATGTGAAAGGCAGTATATGTGATTGTTGGAGAATATAACTGACTATATGTGAGAGTGAGTGATTGTGAGAGTGGCTGTAGGGATGAGTGTGTGCTTGTGTCAGTGATTGTATAAGAGAGTAAATATGTGTTAGTATCTGTATGAATAAGTGAGGTGGGGTGTGTATAACTGTATTGGTGAGTAAATGGCAGTGTGATTGAGTCTTTGGATGACTGACGGTGTGTGAGTAACTCTATGGGTAAGTGTCAGTATGTGAATGTCTGTATGGGTGTATGAGTGCATATATCAGAGGCTGTATTGATGAGTGACTGCGTGTATTAGTGACTGTATCAGTGAATGAGTGGATGTGTGTAGACCTATGAATCAGTGAGTGGGTATGTACCAACTGGTATTGGTGTGTCTATGGTTTCGAGAATGGTAGTCTGTATTTCAGAGTAGGTGTATGAAAGGTTATATTAGGGTGTGAGGAGTTGCATAAGATATTAAGCGGATGATGTCAACTAACTATAACGGCCGAATTTCTCTGGTTTTGTACGAATGAAATGTCCAACTAACTATAACGTCCCTGAAACCTGTGGTTTTTTCAGTGAATTTCCAAGGCTTTTTAAATGCTAATTTCTGACTATAACGTCCCTGAAACCTATGGTTTTTTCAGTGAATTTGTAAGGTTTTTTAAATGCTAATTTCTAACTATAAGGTAGTAGTCGCATTTGCAGAGTGGTGCAGAAAGAGGCCTGGGCCTCTGACCAGCGCTCAGGACTTCCACAGCGTAGGACCTACAGGAGGTACCAGGAGGGCTACTTGGCCGCCAAAGTCCCTCAGGAGTAAAGTGGACTTCATCCCCCAACCAGTACTGTGCCAGGATACGTGTTTGCAGAGTGGTGGAGAAAGGTGAGCATGGCCTCCGAAGACCTCTTAGCAATCCCACTGTGTAGGTCTTACTGGAGGTAACAGGAGGGGTAGTTGGCCCCCAACTACCCCTCCTGTTACCTCCAGTAAGTCCCACACGGCGGGATTGCTAAGTTGTCATAGCAGGCCACGCCCCCTTTCCCCACCACTCTGCAAACGCACTCCCTGGCGCACTCTTGGATGGGGATTAAAGTCCCCTTCGCTGCTGGGGGTCCTTAGGGGCCAACTAGCCTACCTGATACCTCCAGTATGCCCCAAATAGTGGGACTACTGACAGGTGGACACAGGCCATGCCCCCTTTCTCCACCACTCTGCAAACGCGCCTCCTGGCATGTTCTTGGTTGGTGGATTAAGTCCCCTTGAATCCTGAGGGTCCCTGGGGGCCAACTAGCCCACCAGGTACCTCCAGTAAGCCCCACACTGCTAGATTGCTGAGAGTGGTCCGAGGCCACACCCCCTTTTTACACCACTCTGCAAACGCGCCTCCATGCGCACTGCTGCTCGGGGGATGAAGTCCACTTTAGTCCTGAGGTCCTCAGGACACATGTGGACCTCATCACCCCACCAGCAGTGCGCCAAGAGGTGCATTTGCAGAGTGGAGTAAAAAGGGGCATGGCCTCGGACTACCTCTCAGCAATCCCACTGTATGAGGCTTACTGGAGATACCTGGTCGGCTAGTTGGCCCCTAAGGACCCTTAAGGATCTAGGGGACTTAATCCCCCAACCCACAATGCACCAGGAGGCGCGTTTGCAGTGCGCTGCAGGGAGGGGGCGGGGCCTCCGGTGAGATGCCGGCTTTTCCCCCCTTTTTTTTGGTTACAAGGTGGGCTGTGCGGCCCCCCTTCTCTCCATATGTTCTATGCCTTTTTTGGCCCCAGGGACCCCATCCCCCGGGGCATTGCCTCATTTTTAAAAAATAAATAATTATTTTTTTGGGAGGGGGCTGAGCGGCCCCCCTTACCTGGGCCACTACTGGCCCCGGGGACCCCATCCCCCTGGGCCTGGCCAGCCTTTCTTTTTTAATTTTTTATTTTGGAGGGGGGCCACGTGGCCCCCCTCCTGAGGCCAATTATGGCCCCGGGGACACCATTCCCCGGGGCCTGGCCAGCCTTTCTTTCTTATTTTTTATTTTGGAGGGGGGCCGCGTGGCCCCCCTCCTGAGGCCAGTTATGGCCTCGGGGACCCCATCCCCAGGGCCTTGCCTTACTGTGGGGACCACAGGAGGAGACCCAATGTCCCCACGGTCCCAGCTGGGTCCCCGCCTCCTGCGGCAGAAGGCATTGCTTTTGGACAAGGGGAGCTGCTGACATGCAGCTCCCCTTGTCCAAAAGCAATCTACTTCGCTTCATGGAAGCGAGAGCAGGAGTTTACTATGACAGTGCGGGAGCCGTGCTCCCACCCTGCCATAGCAAACTGCAATGTCCCGGGGGTGGGAACCCGGGACATTGCTGGAGCCAGCCCTGGTGGGGTGGCAGTCCCCAGGGCCATTGAGGGCTCCAGGAGGGGGGCCGCGCGGCCCCCCTCCCAATGTAAACATAGCCCCGGGGAGGTGGTGGTCCCCAGGGGTCCGCAACGGACCCCCGCATTTCAATAATTAGTGCCCGGGGAGGTGGTGGTCCCCGCAGCAGTGTGGGGAGGGGCGGGAGCCCCCCCACACTTCTTTAAATGTATTGGAGCCCTGGGGAGGTGGTGGTCCCCGGGGCTTGACGGGGCCCGCGAGTCCCCCTGCCCTTATTTTCAGTGTGCCCCGGGGTGGTGGTGGTCCCCGGGGCAGTGTGGCGGGCAGGAGCCCCCCCACACTTCTTTAATTGGTTTTGCGCCCCGAGGAGTTGGCGGTCCCCAGGGCTTGGGGGGGCCCGTGAGGCCCCGCCCCATAATAAGGAATGCCCCAGGGAGGTGGTGGTCCCTGGGGCAGCGTGGGGGGGCAGGAGCCCCCATGCAGTTTTTCAAAAAAAGCCCCGGGGAGGTGGCAGTCCCTGGGGCTGTGAGGCCCCGTGTGCCCCCGCTACATAAATTTGGATTGCTCCCGGGACCTGGCCCACCCGGGGGCTTAAGGAAAACGAAGCGCAGGAGCCAGCGCTTTGTTTTTAAAAAAACAATTCTACCAGATTCGCGCACCCAGCGCGATTCCGGCCGAAATGTTTTTAAAAAAATGCTTTTTTGGGGCCTGACCCCCTGAGCAGGCCTAGGGGGTCAGGGTGTTTCTTCCATGACCCCTTTTCTTGTTTTTTATCTTTTTTTTTACTGTTTTCTTGTGACTCACTTTTACCAAGTCACAAGACGGCTGCCAACACTTCTTGGTTTGAAATGTTGGCAGCTAATCAGAATCAAGCTCGTGCTCGGGAGGGTTCGCGGATCCACCGCGGCCACCTGATATATAATCAATTTTAAATATTAATTTCTCAGGAATACTCAACGGATTTACACCATTTACAGCAAAGAGTGCACTCTGTACCAAGAGCTACCTCTCTGCCAAATTTTCGGGCTGTAGCTGCAACAAAAGTTTCCTACGGAAATTAACATGGAGAAAACGCTTTGTGGGACCCCTCTTTTTTCTCGGCCCCCGCTTGACGAATCACCCCTTAACTTTCAAGACAGGAGCTGACCGGAGCGCCCCATTAGTTTTTAAAATTTCGCAAAGATTCGTCAAAAGGCGCCAAAAATATTGGCAAATGAAAAAACGCTTTTCCTATGGAAAATAGGTCCTAACTATAACTACCTACTGGTGACCGCCAGTAGGTAATATATATATATTTATTTTTTACTACCGTGATCAAGACCGCGATGGTCGAAACGCGTAGGAGGAGGAGAGAGATGGTTTGAATAAAGCTTTGAAACATCCAAGGAGAGTGCCACGTATCTTTTCAATTTGTTGAAATTATTACTGCGAGAACGAGTCCTGTTCCTGCCGTGAGCACCAGCTGGTGAGTGCGCCCCCGCTAAGGACTGTTTGGGGGATCATATATATATATATATATGGTAGTAACAAGCTTTATTCGATTTCTATTTAAGAGAATCATAAAAGCATACAAAAACATACCTTACAAATTAAATAATCATCATCTCATTTTTCAGAAAAAATTTTGAGAAATATTTAAAACCAATTGTTTCACCCCGTTATAAAAGCAGGATTATTACACCATTAGGGCATCATAATATTATCGAATTTCTACATTTTACAATACTTTTCAAAAACATTAATAAAATCCATATCATAAATTAATTATCTAAAAATTGCAATGCTAAAAACGCAGATCGACATCTTCTAAAACCAAGCTTCTTTAAAAGAGGTAATAGCCATTTTTTCCTTTGTATATTATACATATATATAATGTCCAACTCCCACTTGCAATAAAACGGGCTCCGACACAGCTCAGAAACAACCTGTGAATTTAATGACCACCAAAGATGTAAGTACAGCGGTGTCAAGTCGATATCAAGGTGTGCCTCGGCAGACGCGTTTCAGCTCCTTGCTTTCTTCAGTGCCGGTAAGTTTGCACAGTTGATCAGCTGGGGATCGTTGAATGACTCCATATAATGCTCTCATTGGAGCAAGCATTCGACTTCCCCCGTAACTTAAAGTCACAGTGCCCCTGCAAAATGACACCTCACCAGTGGCTACTGCCAACTTGTACGTCGATCCCTGACGTGAAGAACAGTTAAGTAACTACTCTTCAGGCACATATTAATGCCCCAACACATGTCGACTTTCGGGCTGCCGTACCGTAGCTGTAGCCAGTTCTGTACCAGTATGTAGAATCTTAGCTTTGCCTGCATGTTTATGGGGTGGTGGGAGGCAGAGCACATCTGGAACGAGGCAAATGAAAACTGTGTAAATCACCTGATCCTGTGGACGCGTTACATTGATGATATTTTTCTAATATGGGACAGTCCACAGGATCTGCTGGAGACATTTATAACAGGTCTAGCAGACAACAATCTAAATTTGAAATTCATGAGCAAGATACACCATAATACCATTGAATTCCTGGATGTACAGGTAGAAGTGAAAGATGACACAATTCACACTAGGCTTTTTAGAAAGGCTACAGCGGGCAACAGTATCTCACATGCCCGGAGTCACCATCCAGAAAGCCTTAAGAGAAGCATCCCTTATGGTGAGCTTCTAAGGGCCAAGAGGAACTGCAGTACCACAGAGGCATACATTGAGGAGGAGAGAAACATGGTGGGCAGGTTCAGAACTCGAGGATACCCAGGAAGAACCATTAGAGCAGCAGTGGAGAAGGCATCCAACAGAGACAGGATGAGCCTACTAACACCTAGGGTCAGGGAAGAGAGTAAGCAGGAAGTGAGGTTAATTACCACATACAACTGTGCCTCTCAGGCCATACATCAAATAATATGAAAACACTGGCACTTGGTCAGGACTGATATGACGATTGGCAGACTAGTCAGCCCCAGCCCCCACATTACGTACCGCAAGTGCAATTCCTTGCAGGACATTTTGGTCCATAGCCATTGGTCACAGGGTGGGGTAACCCGTGGATCCTGGTTGAGGGAACTCCCAGGATTCCACAGATGTGGAAAATGTAAGGTCTGTGTAAATAGTCCTAACATGAAGAGGTACAGTCTCCGCACTAGCAAGACTGCCAAAATACACAAATTTATCAACAGTAACAGCGATCATGTTGTATCTATTTTGGCATGCATGTGTGGTTTAAGGTACGTGGGGAGTACCACGTTCCCGGTCAAAAAGAGGATCCTGGAACATTTGCGTGCGATCAGAAAACAAGGGTTTAACGTATGCTGTTGCTTAGCACTGTGAGCAAGCACATGGAAAGGTCGCAGATATATGTTCTAAAATGTCATATTTTGGCGTTGACAGGAATCCAGTGCATGCGAGAGGGGGAGATCGCGAACGCAAGTTGAGGCGCATGGAGTCAGAATACATCATACGACTTCACAGCAGACATCCCGGTGGGCTCAACCATGATGAGGATCTCCACGTGCACCTAGGGTAGTGACCAGGTAGAACACCCACGGCGACCTTCCATGTTTTTGGACACTAATCGTTTCCCCCTTTTTTTAATATTGCGCGGCGTAGCAGGGATCGACAATGAAATCCGATAGAACACACCTTATGTTTTGGATTTTCTTGCTTTGTTTTCTATTGTTTAGTTGGATCATTTTATTTAATTATTATTTTTTCCACGGAGCTCAGGAACATGACATGAGATCATCAGGGATTACAGGGATAGAACTTTACCACGTTTTCTTTAAATTATCTGGGAATTTGCCACTTGGCAGAAGGCAACATTATGCCACTCACTAGTAAGGTGTATACTACAGATGCACTGCAATAAGAGCAACACTGCCCGTTGCTAATGCTCACTAGTGATATTGAGCGAGTACTGGAATATTACACGTTGTGGCATAATCAATGTCTTTAAAACTTCAATAGCCATTCGGTTGGTTTTCACTGGATTTGTAATGGCACTTGCCATAGCACACTTAAGATGATGTCACTTACTTATAATCAATCGATGTACATTTTTATTATACATGTTTTTTTGAAAAATGTGCATTAATTGCTATTTATAATTGCATATTAACTAAGTACGACTTAATTTAAAATTACATGCGTGGCTATCCTCGAACCAGGTGGTAGTCTGTTTTCCGATGTTGCCCATGAGCTGAGATTGTATCATGTTCACGGAAGTATGTTTTCTATGTTTATTATCTTTTCATGCATTGTGGATAGGAAATGAAACACTTCCGGGTGTAGGAAGTGACTTTGACAAAGACCGTTCAGGTTGAAACGCGTCAGTCATTAAACTATTTTCTCTTCGTAAAATCCCGGAGTGCGGCTTTTCTTTGCACAGCGATGCAAGGACTTCTGGAATCTATACACAGGTCCTGCGCCCGCATAGCCAGCACCAACCCCGCATGGTGGATGTGGTCGGATGAAACAGCAGGAGCTGTTTGCATCGATATATATATATATATATATATATATATATATATATATTCACTGAAAAAAACACAGGTTTCAGGGACGTTATAGTTAGAAATTAGCATTTAAAAAACCTTAGAAATTCACTGAAAAAACCATAGGTTTCAGGGCCGTTATAGTTAGTTGGACATTTCACTCGTACAAAACATGAGAAATTCGGCCGTTCTAGTTAGTTCAGCTAACTATAACTCGCGCCCCCGCAATGCACTGCTGATGACGTCACATATTACATCACTCATGACATAGTCAGTGACATCACTGATGACATCACTGATGACATCTCAAATGACATCACTGATGACATCACTGATGACATCACTGATGACATCATCCACGTGATAATCTGATGCATCTTCTCACACCCTAATATAACACCCACTCTAAATTACAGACTGCCATTCTCAAAACCATAGACACTCCAACACCAATAACTACGTACCCACTCACTGATTCTTAGGTCTATACACACATCCACTCACTCACTCACACTTACAGTCACTCATACTTTCGGTCACTCATCAGTACAGGACTATCATATGCACTCATACACCTATATAGACACTCACACACCACCACTCAACAATAGAGTTACTCACACACCTAATCAGTCATGCAAAGAATTAATCACACTCCCATTTACTCACCTATACAGTTATACACACACCACCTCACTTACTCATACAGATACTAACACATACTTACACTCCTATACAATCACTGATAGAAGCACACACTCATCCATACAGCCACTCACAGTCACTCACTCTCACATATAGTCATTTATATACTCCAACACTCACATATACTGCCTTTCACATATGTAGTTACTCACACATGTACCACTGAGACATCCATTCACTCACCAACACACCTATACACACACTCGCCCACCCATACAGCCCTTTACAGATGCACTCTTGAATCCATACACGCAGTGAATCACCCACTCACACATCTATGCACAGAGTCACACACCCCCCACCCACACACACAGGCATCCATACAAATACTCAGGCAACCAATCAATAGCCCATATAGACACTCATGTAGCTACTGACCAACCCATGCAGCAGCTTACACAACAACAGACAGACTGATACAGACATTCACACAGTTTAGTCACTAACCCATGCATTCAGTAAGACACATTTAATCACTCACTTATACAGTCAGTCACGCACCTACTAAATCCTCCATCCAGACACTTATACACCCACTCATTCTTCAATACACCTTGGCATATATATAAAAGATATTTAAACTTTACAGAAACACACAGTCACTGGATGATGTCATCAGTGATGTCATTTGAGATGTCATCAGTGATGTCATCAGTGATGTCACTGACCATGTCATGTCATGCTGGAAGCAGGTCTATGTTCAGATTCCTTTACGATCCTGGGTGATTTCAATTACCATCTGGAAGCACTCATGGATCCTGACACATTGGCTCTCATAGACATGATGAAGAGTGGGGACCTCATTCAACAAGTGACAGGATCCACGCACATAGCAGGGCACACTTTGGATGGTATTTTTTCAAACCATCCTCAGCTCACATGTACGGGCGTATTACCCCTTACATGGACCAATCATGCAGCTGTATTTTTCAAATTGACTTGTCCCGTTCTCGGTGTCGGCAAGGGGGGCACTAAGAGTCAAATTGAGAGTAGGGCATGGAATAGAATTGAGGGCAAAGACCTAGAGGCGGCGCTTACAGCAACTGCTGGTCCGTTACCTACAGGAATAGATGAGGCAACCACCTTCTACACAGACTGGGTGGGAACAGCATGTAACACACTAGCCCCTATAAAACTCCGATCTCCCAAAAGATCTCACCCAACAGCGCCTTGGTACACGGAGGAGCTGAGGAAACAGAAACTCATGTGTAAATCCCTCGAGCGGAATTGGAGGAAAAATATGAGGAGTAAGACAGAAAGATATATAAACAGAGTCTTGTCTCTTACAAGATACTGATTTTCAATGCTAAGAAAAACTTTTTTGCAAATCAAATCAATTTAGCAAAAAATTTGGCAAAAGAAATCTTTAAAACTGTATCATTTCTCGTCTCCCCCCGTCCAGCAAAAATCGAGGCAAATCAGGAACTATGCGAGGACATCGCAAGGTTCTTCCTGAATAAGGTGGAGGTCATTTTTTTGGCAGTTAACCGCTCAAGTTCCGCAGAGCCTGAGGTCCTGCCGTGAAGAACAAGGCCAACTAATGACCCCCCCCATGTCTTTGACAAATTTGCCGATATCTCATTAACGGATACTAAGAAACTCCTCAAGGCAGCGAGATCAAGTTCCCCCTTTGATCCCTGCCCGGTCTCTGTGATAAAACTCGCCCCGACTCCCGTTGCCCTTACACTCACCTCCCTTTTAATGCAATTTTTGAAACAGGGCATTTCCCAAAACAGTGGAAATTCGCCTGATACTACCCCTGTTAAAGAAGCCAAATCTTGATCCCAAAGATCCAAATAACTTCCGACCGATTTCCCGACTTCCATTATCAGCTAAAATAATTGAGAAGGCAATGAATGTGCAACTTAGTGCCTTCCTACGTGATAACCAAGTGTTGGACCCTACGTAATACGGTTTTAGAGAAGGACACAGCACCGAGTCAGCACTAATCAAATCCACGGAAGAGATTAGGGAGGGAAGGCCGCCCTGGTGCTGCTCGACCTGTCTGCAGCCTTTGATACGGTCCATCATGACTTACTGATGGCTCGTTTGTCGGCATGTGGGGTTCAAGGGAAAGCATGGAAGCTCCTAAAATCATTTCTATCCGGCCGTTCACAAATAGTTGCGCTGGATAAATTTCACTCCAAACCTTTTTCCCTGCCTTGCGGAGTGCCACAGGGGTCTTCGCTTAGCCCCCTACTTTTCAATGTGTACATCTCATCACTTGCCTCACTGATCAGCTCCTTTGGTTTTAATCTAACATCCTACGCTGATGACACACAGATCGTCGTGTCGCTGCGGCCAGGTCAGGGATCTGAACTAGATATTCAGTTCCACGACTGTATGGTAGCTGTGGGGAGTTGGATGACACAAAACTGCCTAAAATTAAATTCAGGCAAGACAGAGGTCATCCTCTTTGGGAATGACGCCAATTTTTGGACCCCTAATCTGTGGCCAATAACAATGGGCACTCTTCCTACACCATCAAGGAAGGTAAAAAACTTGGGCATCATGATTGATGACAAGCTTAATTTCGGTGACCAGATCAATAGAATGTCATCTGCCACCTTCCATGTGCTTAGGATGATCAAAAAAATTCTCCCCTTTTTACCGGCTGACTGCCAACGAACAGTGGTCACGGCGCTTGTCCTGTCTAGGCTCGATTATTGTAATGCCCTCTATCTGGGCCTACAGGAACGCTTCATGAACAAACTCCAACTGCTGCAAAACCCGGCAGCAAGGTTGTTGTCAGGCACACCTAAATTTGCGCCCATTTCCAAGGAAATTTGTAAACTTCACTGGTTGCCGGTCAGGAACCGGGTGCGCTTTAAAGCCCTGTGTACAGTTTTTAAGGCTCTGCAAGGCTTAAGCCCTGAGTATCTGAAACTGAATATTCAATGGTACCGGCCGAAAAGGACCCTGCGTTCCATGGAAGCCAAATTGGTGAGAGTACCACTTACAAAAAAAGCCTCCTGGGGCGGAAGAAGCTGTGTCTTGCGCGCTGCAAAAGCTTGGAACGACCTTCCTTTTTACTTGAGAAACAGCACAGATTTCCTGATATTTAGGAAGAGTCTAAAGACCTGGCTTTTTAACCTGTCATAGCAGTCTACCGTTTCTTTACCCAAGGGAGAATAACTAGCGCCAGGACACCTCCGGGTAATCGCTGCGCTTTATAAGTTCCTATAACATAGCATAACATATAACATGAGTGATGTAATATGTGACGTCATCAGCAGTGCATTGCGGGGGCGCGAGTTATAGTTAGCTGAACTAACTATAACGGCCGAATTTCTCAGGTTTTGTACGAGTGAAATGTCCAACCGACTATAACGGCCCTGAAATCTATGGTTTTTTCAGTGAAAATATATATATATATATATTCACTGAAAAAACCATAGGTTTTAGGGACAGTTATAGTTAGTTGGACATTTCACTCGTACAAAACCCGTGAAATTCCCCCGTTATAGTTAGTTCAGCTAACTATAACTCGCGCCCCGCAATGCACTGCTGATGACGTCACATATTACATCACTCATGACATGGTCAGTGACATCACTGATGACATCACTGATGACATCTCAAATGACATCACTGATGACATCATGCAGTGACTGTGTTTCTGTAAAGTTTAAATATTTTTAATATATATAGGAAAAGACGTTTTGAAGAATGAGTGGGTGTATAAGTGTCTGTATGGATGATTTAGTAGGTGCGTGACTGACTCTATAAGTGAGTGATTTAACGTATCTTACTGAATGCATGGGTTAGTGACTAAACTGGGTGAATGTCTGTATCCGTCTGTCTGTTGCTGTGTAAGTGGCTGCATGTGTTTGTGAATAGCTACATGAGTGTCTATATGAGTTATTGAATGGTTGTCTGAGTATCTGTATGGGTGCCTGAGTGTTTGTGTGGGAGGGGTGTGTGCGACTCTGTGCATAGATGTGTGAGTGGGTGATTCACTGGGTGGATGGTTTCAAGAGTGCATCTGTGATAGGCTGTATGGGTGGGTAAGTGTGTGTAAGAGTGTGTTAGTGAGTGAATGTATGTCCCAGTGGTACATGTGTGACTAACTACATATGTGAAAGGCAGTATATATGTGTGTTGGAGTATATAAATAGCTATAGTCGAGAGTGAGTGATTGTGATAGTGGCTGTATGGATGAGTGTGTGCTTGTATCAGTCATTGTATAAGAGCGTAACAATGTGCTAGTATTTGTATGATTAAGTGAGCTGGTGTGTGTATAACTGTATAGGTGAGTAAATGGCAGTGTGTTTAATTATTTGCATGACTGACTAGGTGTGTGAGTACCTCTATGGATGAGTGGCGGTGTTTGAGTGTCTATATAGGAGTAAGAGTGCATATGATAGTCCTGTACTGAGTGACCATAAGTATGAGTGACTGTACGGGTGAGTGAGTGGATGTGTGTGTGTAGACCTAAGAATCAGTGAGTGGGTATGTAGTTATTGGTGTTGGAGTGTCTATGGTTTTGCGAATGGCAGTCTGTAATTTAGAGTGGGTGTATCAAAGGTTATATTAGGGTGTGAGGAGGTGCATCAGATTATCACGTGGATGATGTCATCAGTGATGTCATTTGAGATGTCATCAGTGATGTCATCAGTGATGTCACTGACCATGTCATGAGTGATGTAATATGTGACGTCATCAGCAGTGCATTGCGGGCGCAAGTTATAGTTAGCTGAACTAACTATAACGGGGAATTTCACGGGTTTTGTACGAGTGAAATGTCCAACTAACTATAACTGTCCCTAAAACCTATGGTTTTTTCAGTGAATTTCAAAGGTTTTTAAATGCTAATTTCTAACTATAACGTGTCTGAAACCTATGGTTTTTTCTGTGAATTTCAAAGGTTTTTTAAATGCTAATTTCTAACTATAACGCGCCTGAAACCTATGGTTTTTTCAGTGAATTTCAAAGGTTTTTTAAATGCTAATTTCTAACTATAACGCCCCTAAAACCTATGGTTTTTTCAGTGAATTTCAAAGGTTTTGTAAATGACAATTTTTAAATGTATTAATTGTTATATTTATTTTTTTGATACTGATTTACTACATTTTTTAAAACTATTTATTTTTAGATATTTTATTTATTAAATTACATTGTAATTACATTATACATTACATTACAAAATATACTTTCTCAGAATGAATTACTTTAGTTTAAATAGTTTGCAAATAGGCAATAGAGTTTTAAGTACAGTAGTTACAGTTGTTGCAATGGGCAACACAATTTCAAACACAATGCAACATTGACCTCAATGTGAATTTCTAGGTAAATGCAATTAGTTACTTTATGGATTACTTTTCTAACCACAGGACTGGATCCTAGATTCAGTCCTGGGACATCTCCTGTAACAGTTGAGTAAAAGCGTTTTGGTTACAGTAGTGATTTTTAAGGAATATTATTGTATTTTAAAAGTTGACACTTAGAAACTTTTTCACATAGAATCACCAATGTTATCCTATGGGAGGAAATTCACTTAGCAGGTAAGTAGTGTTATCGTTACTTTTTCTTACTCAGTGTTGGATCCTGGATCCAGCACTGGTGCATCTCCTGTAAACAGTTGAAAGAATGCGTTTAAGTCATACAGGCGATTTTTAAGGAATATTTGTAATTTGTGAAAATCGACACAAACTTTTCTGCTGAAAACCAGACAATGGGTTCCTATGGAAGGAAATATAAGTTACTGGTAAGTACGGTTAGAATTACTTTTCAGGGTCAGTGCTGGGCTAAAAGATGCAGCCCTGGGTTCTCTCCTGATAACAGGTGAGTAAATCGGAATTCAGTAGTTCGGTTGATTTTAGAGGAATATTATAAAGTTCCAAAACTCCACACTTAGAAGAATCCCCAAGTGAAACCAGTCAATGTTAGCCTATGGAAGGAATTTCAAGTTGCTGGTAAGTACGGTTAAAATTACTTTTCAGGATCAGTACTGGGCTGAAAGATGCAGCACTGAGGTCTCTCCTGATAACAGGTGAGTAAATCGGAATCCGTATTTCGGCTGATTTTAGAGGAATATTATAAAGTTCCAAATCTGCACACTTAGAAGAATTTCCAAGTGAAACCAGTCAATGTTAGCCTATGGCAGGAAATTCAAGTTACTGGTAAGTACGGTTAGAATTACTTTTCAGGACCAGTACTGGGCTGAAAGATGCAGCACTGAGGTCTCTCCTGATAACAGGTGAGTAAATCGGAATTCGTATTTCGGATGATTTTAGAGGAATATTTGCACAATGGTGAAGGGAGGGGGCGGGCCTGAGGTGACATCTGTGCAAACGCGCCCTGTGGCGCATTTTAAGTTGGGGGATTAAGTCCCCTTGAATCATGAGGGTCCCTGGGGGCCAACTAGCCCACCAGGAACCTCCAGTATGCGCCAGGGGGCTGCGTTGCAGAGACGTGTACAGAGGCCACACCCCTTTTTACACCTCTCTGCAGCTCTGTGGCGCTTTCTGGACGTACCTGTTGGGCTAGTTGGCCCCCAGGGACCCTCAGGATTGAAGGGGATTTAATTCCCCATCTTAAAACACGCCACGGGGTCTGTTTGCACACATGTCACCTGAAGCCCCGCCCCCTCCCTTCACCACTGTGCAAATGCGCCCCGTGGCGCGTTTTAAGTTGGGGGATTAAGTCCCCTTGAATCCTGAGGGTCCCTGGAGTCCCACCTGTATTCCTGTTTATACAAATAAACATCAAATGAAGGAGATAGAAAAATAAAAAAAATCGCAAAACCTGCAAGAGTGCGGACCGTTTTTCCTCTGGAAAGAGGATTTGGAAGATGTGTTAAGCGGCGTGGTTCAGCCGCGGGAGCTCGCACCCATACTGAGCGTTATCGAGTCTGGCGAAAGGAGGAACCAAATTGGGACATATATATATATATATATATATATATATATATATCCACCAAAAAATGCCCTGAAGCAAGAATGCCTTTGCAATTGAGTGCTTTGTCAAAAGCCTTTATTTAAAAACCGGCATTTCAGCTCCCAAAGTGCAAGTTCCTAACGCGTTTCAGAGCCAGGAGGCTCCTTCATCAGAGGATGACACAGAACAAACTGGATACTCGCTCAGGGCGCCATTACCTGCATGCATATGTACTGCCCCCTGGGCCTCTCAGCATGCTGGAACCCGTAGTTCAATACCAGCGAGGATATTTTCCAAGTGGAATCAGTTCAAATTCAGTGTCTTTTTTGTGAAATAAAATCCCAAGTGGGCTGGAAATGAAATCGCTGGTTTCTTCTTGCAACTCAGCTGCGCCTAAAGGTCAGAAGATTCGAACCTCTTTGGCCCCATATTTCACTCCATGGTGGGGCATCCTTCTCGGCCAGGCTGCCGAGTATAAATCCACCAAAAAATGCCCTGAAGCAAGAATGCCCTCGCAATTGAGTGCTTTGTCAAAAGCCTTTATTTAAAAACCGGCATTTCAGCTCCCAAAGTGCAAGTTCCTAACGCGTTTCAGAGCCAGGAGGCTCCTTCCTCAGAGGATGACACAGAACAAACTGGATACTCGCTCAGGGCGCCATTACCTGCATGCATATGTACTGCCCCCTGGGCCTCTCAGCATGCTGGAACCCGTAGTTCAATACCAGCGAGGATATTTTCCAAGTGGAATCAGTTCAAATTCAGTGTCCGCATGGTGAATGTGGTCGGATGAAAGAGCAGGAGCTGTTTGCATCGATATATATATATATATATATATATATATACATATATATATATTATCTACTGGCGGTCGCCAGTAGATAGTTATAGTTAGGACCTATTATCCATAGGAAATCCGCGACATTCTATTTGCAATAACGTTGGCGCCGGTTGACGAATCTTCGCGAAAGCTTCCAACTTGTTGGGGCGCTCCGGTCCGCTCCTGCCCTGAAAGTCTCGGGGTGATACGTCAAGCGGGGGCCGAGAAAAAGGGGGTCCCAAAACGCGTTTTCCCCATTCATTTTTCCATAGGAACCTTTAGTCGCAGCTACAGCCCGAACTGCTGAACGGAATTACCCCAAATTTGGCAAAGAGGTAGCCCTTGGTTCAGACTGGTGCCTTTTGCTAAAATGGTGTAAATCCGTTCAGTAGTTCCTGAGAAATTCACAATTAAAATCACATATATATCTATGGGCGCGTCGGATCCGCGTACCCTCCCGATCACGAGCTGCATGCTAATTGGCTGTCAACACTCCAAATCAAGAAGTGTTGGCAGCCATTTTGTCCCTCGGTAGAACCGAGGGACAGAAACAAGTGCGCAAAACGCACAAAGGGGGCAGGGTAGAAACACCCTAACCCCCTAGGCCTGCTCAGGGGTCCCACAAGGACCCCTGGGCAAAAAAGCATTTTTTAAAAAAATCGGCAGGATGCGCTCAGGGTGCGCGGATCCTGCAAAAAAAAAAAATCGAAGCGCGGTCTCCCGCGCTTCGATGTAAATTGCCCCGGGTGGGCCAAGTCCCGGGGGCATGCTGGGGGGGTTTATTTTATGTATGGGGGGCCTCTATGGGTCCCCAAGCCCCGGGGACCGCCACCCCCGGGGCTTTATTTGAAAAGCAGCGGGAGGGCTCTGAGCCCTCCCGCAGCCCCGGGGACCACCACCTCCCCGGGGCTTCTTTATTTATTAAATGAACATGTGTGGGGGCTCCAGCCCCCACACGCCCGGGACCACCACCTCCCGGGGCACTAACAAAATTGAAAATGGGGGTCCGTTAGGACCCCGAGCCCCGGGGACCACCACCTCCCGGGGCTGTGCATTTGGATGGGAGGGGGCCGCGCGGCCCCCTCCTGGAGCCTGTGGTGGCCCTGGGGACCCCACCCCCCAGGGCCAGCTCCTGCAGTGTCCCGGGGTGCCTACCCCGGGACACTGCTGTTTGCAATGACAGGACGGGAGCCTCGCGGCTCCCGTCCTGTCATTGCAAACTGCTTGGATATTGGAAGAGAGAGCAGGGAAACCTGCTCTCGCTTCCAATATCCAAAGACAATTGCTTTTCCACATGGGGAGCAGCATGTTAGCTGCTCCCCATGTGGAAAGCAATGCCGGCTCGCGCAGGAGGCGGGGAGCCGGCGGGACTGTGGGGGTTTGGGGACCCCCCACAGTCCCCAACCAGAGGCCAGGCCCCGGGGATGGGGTCCCCGGGGCAAGTAGTGGCCCGGGAGGGGGCCACGCGGCCCCCTCCCCAGAAATAATTTTTAAAAAGAATAAAAAAGGCCTGCCCCGGGGGATGGGGTCCCGGGGCAAAAGGAGGCCTGAGGAGGGGGCCACGCAGCCCCCTCCTTAAAAATTAATGAAAAAGTGTGGCCATGCCCGGGGGATGGGGTCCCGGGGTAGGATTCGGCCAGGGGAGGGGGCCACGCGGCCCCCTTCCTGTATAATTAAAAAAAAAAAAAAAGGGGGATAAGGCCCTGGGGGATGGGGTCCCCAGGGCCCAAAAATAGGAAAAAGGAAGGGGGCTACACAGCCCCCTTCAGGGGAAAAAAACAAACAAAAAAAAAACGATCGGGCCGCAGGCCCCGCCCCTTCCTTCACCACACTGCAAACGCGCCCTGGCGCGTTTGCAGATGGGGAAGTAATTCCCCTTCAATACTGGGGGTCCCTGGGGCCAACTAGCCCACCAGGAACCTCCAGTATGCGCCAGGGCTGCGTTGCAGAGAGGTGTAAAGCGGCCACGCCCCTTTTACACCTCTCTGCAACGCAGCTCTGTGGTGCTTTTGGATATACCTGTTGGGCTAGTTGGCCCCCAGGGACCCTCAGGATTCAAGGGGAGTTAATCCCCCGACTTAAAACGCGCCACGGGGCGCGTTTGCACAGTGGTGAAGGGAGGGGGCGGGGCTTCAGGTGACATGTGTGCAAACAGGCCCCGTGGCGTGTTTTAAGATGGGGATTAAGTCCCCTTGAATCCTGAGGGTCCCTGGAGTCCAACTAGCCCACCATGTACTTCCAAAAGCGCCACAGAGCTGCCTTGCAGAGAGGTGTAAAAGGGGTGTGGCCTCTGTACACGTCTCTGCAACGCAGCCCCTGGCGCATACTGGAGGTTCCTGGTGGGCTAGTTGGCCCCCAGGGACCCTCATGATTAAAGGGGACTTAATCCCCAAACTTAAAACGCGCCACGGGGCGCGTTTGCACAGATGTCACCTCAGGCCCCGCCCCCTCCCTTCACCATTGTGCAAATATTCCGCTAAAATCAGCCGAAATACGAATTCAGATTTACTCACCTGTTATCAGGAGAGACCTCAGTGCTGCATCTTTCAGCCCAGTACTGATCCTGAAAAGTAATTTTAACCGTACTTACCAGTAACTTGAATTTCCTTCCATAGGATATCATTGCCTGCTTTTTGCTGAAAAAGTTTCTAAGTGTCGATTTTTGAAACATACAAATATTCCTCTAAAATCTGCCGAAATACGAATTCCGATTTACTCACCTGTTATCAGGAGAGACCTCAGTGCTGCATCTCTCAGCTCAGTACTGATCCTGAAAAGTAATTTTAACTGTACTTACCAGTAACTTGAATTTCCTTCCATAGGATATCATTGCCTGCTTTTTGCTGAAAAAGTTTCTAAGTGTCGATTTTTGAAACATACAAATATTCCTCTAAAATCAGCCGAAATACGAATTCCGATTTACTCACCTGTTATCAGGAGAGACCTCAGTGCTGCATCTTTCAGCCCAGTACTGATCCTGAAAAGTAATTCTAACCGTACTTACCAGTAACTTGAATTCCTTCCATAGGATATCATTGCCTGCTTTTTGCTGAAAAAGTTTCTAAGTGTCGATTTTTGAAACATACAAATATTCCTCTAAAATCAGCCGAAATACGAATTCCGATTTACTCACCTGTTATCAGGAGAGAACCCAGTGCTGCATCTTTTAGCCCAGCACTGACCCTGAAAAGTAATTTTAACCGTACTTACCAGTAACTTGTATTTCCTTCCATAGGAATCCATTGTCTGGTTTTCAGCAGAAAAGTTTGTGTCGATTTTCACAAACTACAAATATTCCTTAAAAATCGCCTGTATGACTTAAACGCATTCTTTCAACTGTTTACAAGAGATGCACCAGTGCTGGATCCAGGATCCACCACTGAGTGAGAAAAAGTCACGATAACACTACTTACCTGCTAAGTGAATTTCCTCCCATAGGATAACATTGGTGATTCTATGTGAAAAAGTTTCTGTGTCAACTTTTAAAATACAATAATATTCCTTAAAAATCACTACTGTAACCAAAACGCTTTTACTCAACTGTTTACAGGAGATGTCCCAGGACTGAATCTAGGATCCAGTCCTGTGGTTAGAAAAGTAATCCATAAAGTAACTAATTGCATTTAGCTAGAAATTCACATTGAGCTCAATGTTGCATTGTGTTTGAAATTGTGTTGCCCATTGCAACAACTGTAACTACTGTACTTAAAAGTCTATTGCCTATTTGCAAAGTATTTAAAGTAAATTAATTCATTCTGAGAAAGTATATTTTGTAACGTAATGTATAATGTAATTACAATGTAATTTAAAAATAAAATATCTAAAAATAAATAGTTTAAAAAAATGTAGTAAATCAGTATGAAAAAAATAAAAATAACAATTAATACATTTAAAAATTGGCATTTACAAAACCTTTGAAATTCACTGAAAAAAACCATAGGTTTCAGACATGTTATAGTTAGGAATTAGCATTTAAAAACCTTTGAAATTCACTGAAAAAACCATAGGTTTCAGACATGTTATAGTTAGAAATTAGCATTTAAAAAACCTTTGAAATTCACTGAAAAAACCATAGGTTTCAGGCACGTTATAGTTAGAAATTAGCATTTAAAAAACCTTTGAAATTCACTGAAAAAACCATAGGTTTTAGGGACAGTTATAGTTACTTGGACATTGCACTCGTACAAAACCCGTGAAATTCCCCGTTATAGTTAGTTCAGCTAACTATAACTCGCGCCCGCAATGCACTGCTGATGACGTCACATATTACATCACTCATGACATGGTCAGTGACATCACTGATGACATCACTGATGACATCTCAAATGACATCACTGATGACATCAACCATGTGATAATTTCATGCATCTTCTCACACCCTAATATAACTTTTGATACACCCACTCTAAATTACAGACTGCCATTCTCAAAAACAAAGACACTCCAACACCAATAACTACATACCCACTCACTGATTCTTAGGTCTACACACACATCCACTCACTCACCCGTACAGTCACTCATACTTACGGTCACTCAGTACAGGACTATCATATGCACTCATACACCTATATAAACACTGACACACCGCCACTCATCCATAGAGGTACTCACACACCTAGTCAGTCATGCAAAAATTTAATCACACACCCATTTACTCACCTATACAGTTATACACACACCAGCTCACTTACTCATACAAATACTAGCACATTCTTACGCTCTTATACAATAACTGATACAAGCACACACGCATCCATACAGCCACTCTCACAATCACACACTCTCACGTATAGCCTTTTAAATACTCTAACACATATATATACTTCCTTTTACATATGTAGTTACTCACACATGTACCACTGAGATATACATTCACTCACTAACACACCCATACACACACTCACCCACCCAAGCAGTCCATCACAGACGCACTCTTCAAATCATGCACCCAGTGAATCACCCACTCACACATCTATGTACAGAGTCGCTTACACCCCACCCACACAAACACTCAGGCACCCATACAGATACTCAGACAACCAATCAATAACTCATATAGACACTCATGTAGCTATTCACAAACCCATGCAGCCACTTACACAGCAACAGACAGACGGATACAGACATTCACCCAGTTTAGTCACTAACCCATGCATTCAGTAAGATAAGTTTAATCACTCACTTATACAGTTAGTCACGCACCTACTAAATCATCCATTCAGACACTTATACACCCACTCACTCTTCAATACGCCTTTCCCTATATATATTAAACATATTTAAACTTTACAGAAACACACATTCACTGGATGATGTCATCAGTGATGTCATCAGTGATGTCATTTGAGATGTCATCAGTGATGTCATCAGTGATGTCACTGACCATGTCATGAGTGATGTAATATGTGACGTCATCAGCAGTGCATTGCGAGGCGCGAGTTATAGTTAGCTGAACTAACTATAACGGGGAATTTCACGGGTTTTGTACGAGTGCAATGTCCAAGTAACTATAACTGTCCCTAAAACCTATGGTTTTTTCAGTGAATTTCAAAGGTTTTTTAAATGCTAATTTCTAACTATAACGTGCCTGAAACCTATGGTTTTTTCAGTGAATATATATATATATATATATATTTTCAATCAAATGCCCAAGGAGCTCAGGGAAGCACTCGACAGTTCGCCCACCTTCCGGCATTCACGATCAACTTGTCTTGGTTCTCACTGCATGAATTCTCTGTGCCTGACGCGTTTCACGGCTCTCCGCCGTGAATGCCGGAAGGTGGGCGAACTGTCGAGTGCTTCCCTGAGCTCCTTGGGCATTTGATTGAAAAAAAATAATAATAATATATATATATATATATATACATATATATATATATATATATATATATATATATATATATATATTTATATAGAAAGTTTTGTATAGCGCGAACGTGACCCTCGAGGGTATCAGAGCGCTTTACATGGAGATAACACGATTAGCACTTGGTCTGATCAACATGCAAACATATGCGTGAGAGACAAACAAATCAATGATTAAGAATAGGCTAACAGTGGTTGGAGTAAAATAAAGCCAGTACTAGGCAGGATAGTCTACATAAGAGTTTGCTATCTGAATCTATTCAATGTCATCGATATGTTGACTTAGGGTAAGAACTTATATATATATATATATCCAAAAATATATATATATATCCAAAATTTGCTCTCTCAGCGAGGCTGCACTCTCAAGGCAGGTTTTTACTTTTTATTCACACCAGCAAAATCAGCAACTTCCATCGGATTAAAATAATGTGTCCTAACGCGTTTTGGACTAAGCAGTCTTTTTTCACAGGCCTGATGACGGCAAAGCAGTAACATCATTGCAGCCACCTGTTTACCAATATATATAGTTCCGCCCTCCTGGGCCTCAAGTGAGTTGATAAATGCATTCTGGTATCGGTGGTTCTGCTATAAAAACGTTGCACCCCAGTGGGTCTGCTCTTGCTGACAGTTCAAAATAATAAATTCATTACCCTTAAGTGGCTAATCCAATGCCCCATTCCTGAAATTGCTGCAGGTTGACTGCGCCTGTTGATCCAAAAATGACGAACAAAATCATTCCGGACCCGCTGGGATCCGCGGTGGTGCCTCCTCACGGCTGGACCAGCCGTAAAACATAAATCCAAAGGTTGCCCTCTCAGCGAGGATGCACTCTCAAGGCAGGCTTTTACTTCTTATTCAAACCAGTAAAATCAGCAACTTCCATCGGATTAAAACAATGTGGCCTAACGCGTTTCAGACTAAGCAGTCCTTGTTCACAGGCCCGATGACAGCGAAGCAATAACATCATTGCAGCCACCTGTTTACCAATATATATAGTTCTGCCCTCCTGGGCCTCAAGTGAGTTGATAAATGCATTCTGGTATCAGTGGTTCTGCCACCAATCCCTGGCAGAACCACTGATACCAGAATGACTTTGATTGTTCGTCATTTTTGGATCGACAGGCGCATTGATTAAGTCTTTTTTTATCATTCTTTGGCCACAAAATGCTGCCAAAGGAGCAACCACAAGGTGGGCCCGCACTCCAGCCGAAGAGCATACAGCTCCAGCTCAGTTTGCTTTGAAAATGATGGTATACTCTCCAGGGATCATGCATTCAATGACCCAATGGACTTAATGGGATTTTCCTCCCCCTGTGATTTGTGCTTTCAGCAGCCTCCCCACAACACTTGCATTTTTAGTTGAAAATGATCGGCCTTGCCGTTCAAAATTGAAGTTGCGAGGCCTCAACTATTAGTATATATATATATATATATATATATATATATATATCTACTTGCGGTCGCCAGTACGTATTTATAGTTATGACCTAGTTTCCGTAGGAAAAGTGTTTTTTGATTTGCCTATATCTTTGGCAAATCATCACAATTTCTTTTTGAAAAAGTGCCCTCCTGGTTCTTGTTGTGCATGATAAATTTCAGGGGGGATCGGTCAAGCGGGGGCTGAGAAAAAGGGGGCTAGTGTTCCATAGGACCTTTAAACAGCCCAAACTGCTGAATGGAATTACACCAAATTTGCCAGGAAGATAGATGTTGGTCCAGGGAAGTGCCTTTTTGTGATTTAGTGTAAATCCATTTGGTAGTAGCTTAACTCCATGAACTCAGCCCAAGCCAGTTAGCACGCAGGCTAGAACTCTGGAAAAAATAATTCATATAATGTAGAATGGTCCATTTCTATCAGGTTTATGAGGTGAACTTTAGGCTACAATAGTGAAGACCCAAAAATCAAATGGTTGTGCAATATGGTTGCAAATATTAAAAACTAGTATCCATAGCAAGACTCCTGAACAGTGGCAGACAGCATTATTCACGGGTGGTGCGGTGGGCGCGTGGGGGGGCACGAGGAGGGGGGGGGAAGATGGTAAAAAAATAAAAATAAAAGCAACACTTACCTTGCCGTGTCTGTCCCGCGTCTCTCCTCATGCTGTCCTCATCAGGCCAAGGCACTGGAAGCACAAGAAAAAGCTCCCCGGACCTATCACAACACTGCAATGCAGCGTTGTGATTGGTTTTGAGCATCCTGGTTCAACACTCAAATAGGAATGGGGGCCTGGTTTTTTTCTCCACGCAGGCTGTAAGGCAGCCTGCGTGGAGAATGGGCAAAGTGTGCATGACTGGTTTGGGCACTCCTCTCCTAGAGCAGCCCTGCCCACCCTTCCGCAAAGGAAACATAAAATGATAATAAATAATAGTTATTATCAATTTATATTACTTTACTTCACTGCTCAAAAGCAGTGAGACGACGCTCCTCCACCATAGCGGAGGAGCCGCCCCGCTCCTGAACATGCAGTCAGGGATTGCCCATGTTTGTGGGAAGTTGAAATATCTTCTTGCATACATTGCTACTGGCCTTTTGCAAATGAGTATTGAAAGGTGTAAAAGTCCCGAAGCACAGAGTTGACAACTGGCAATGTTGTCATTTAATAACTACTAGCATGTAATTGACAAGTATAATATTCGAGAGTTGTCTAATAGGTTGTCTTAAGAGCTTCTTTGTAAATCTTATTGACTCACGTTTAAGCTTTTGTGTGTATAAGTAAGCTGATATATGTGGGAAAATTACTTTTATGAACAAAAGAATTTTTAAAAAATCCAAATAATGATTTTTCATTATAAGAAATCGTTTCTGATGTTTTGACTCTACCATATAGGATACAGAAGAATGTTTATCTACATTATTTTCCTTTTTTATGAAATTGAAAAGGTGACAATCTGTTGACGTGAGCTTATTTGGTAAACTAAAGGGCTCTAGTTTCGTTTTCATAGACAACCATCACTGTTCTACCATTATATTGGCCAACAGAAAAAGACCTTAATCAGGTAATTATTGGTGTAATTGCAATTATGGGTTGTATGGCCTCTGAAAACAATTCCTATGCTCTATGAAGGCTTCATAGAACAGCACCAGAACAACTCTTTTTATTATTATTTTAGTAATATCTACGGTATCTATTTCAGGTAGAAAGTGGTACAAAGCAAGTGTGTGTATTCTCACCTTTGATTTTCACAATTTACATCGACCCAGTGTTCATCCATTCAAATTAGTTCCGTTACTGAATGAAATTGAGCAATGAGTGAATGATCTTTTAATCCAGACCAGTTCTTGCACTGGCATCGTTCAAAACACTTTTCAGAAATTGGTGGAGAATCAACACATTCAGAACTGAGAAAATGAGCTGGTATGGGACTGAGCAATCTTTTGTCAGAAAGCAGCATGTGAATTAGGTGATACATAGTGACTCCTAATAACTTTATTAAGCACCAGAATGAAGATTGTGACATGTGAATAATAGTTAATAATGGTAGTTGAAATGCCATCTGGGACAGGAGTTACAGTGGCTTTTAAAGTTCTAAGAAGCTTGAATGAAAAAGTTGGGATCTCAATATTTTCTATGATATTGGCTGATGCAGGAGACATTTTAGGGGGTGGAGTCTGAGTTAAAATAAAATACAACTATAAAGTACTGTATTTTATGTTCTGAACACACACTCTGTGCTATGCTGTGCTATGTGCATTTCTAAAGTACACGGCTACCCGTAGGCTTCCTAGCACTGGCTAAGACATAGCGTTGCTTCAGGACAAGTGGAGGAACACATGGGGCTATTAATGTGGATAAAGCCATGCTTTAGCCTTTTTCTGAACTGTGAGTCATTGTTTAGGCATCTTAATTCTATGGGGAGCGTGTTCCAAAGTTTGGGGATGAGATATGAAAAGGACATAACGCCCCATCTGACCTTTTGAATTCTAGGTACTTTCAATAATTGACCCGTAGAGGAACTTAAAGCCCTACTTGGGTCAAGAGGACCCTTATCATAGTGGGTCCTTTGGTGTTAAGCCCGGTATGTGCCAGACAGAGTGTTTTATATGTTATCCTTGTCTCAATGGGGAGCCAGAGCAGAGTAGCTAGAGCACTGTTTGCTGAGGAAAAATCTGGGACCTTGTACAGGATCCTTATTGCCACACTTGGCGAAGACCTCTGCAACTGGGACAGAGAACACCGATGGTAAAATATAGGGACATTTTAAAAAGTTAACTAAAATTAAAAACATAGTAAAACTATTTTTATGTTTAATATTAAAATACATTAATTAGATATGGTTATTTTATATGTAGAATATAATTACAAAAATCTACTATTAACTTTATGTTGAATTAAATATTTAATTAATGTAAATATATCACTTGAAATTAAAATTATTATTTTAAAAAATCCTACTTAAATGCAATGTTTTTATGTATTTGCAATGCATTAAAACTGCTAAACGTTATGCATAGAAAAAATTCGAAATGAATGTAATTATTTTTTGAAAACAGTAGTCCCTTTTAGTGATTATTAAATAGTTTATAATAAAATATTTAACATTTAATATGAACATTTATTTTTACTTATATTTAACGTTTTTAACAAAATAAATGGACATATATTTAAAAAGTCATAAAAATACATCTCTTTCAACTTTATTTCCTGTGCGGTTTTTTTTAAGTCCATGCCTCCATTATTTTCTATGGGAGGGTGTCTCAGTACCAGTGATTGGCCAAGTTTACATTTGAATTTCATTTATATAGCGCTTACTATCCCTGATGAGGAGTAAGCCTGGGCGTAGTTCGCGAAGTAGCGCTACGCGAAGCTACGCAAAGTGCAGTTCGCGCTACGCGAGCTACGCGTAGCACTACGCGAACTGCGTAGTGCACTGTTCGCAATGATTGCACAGTGCCGGATGCTTGTCCGCACTGTGCAATCATTGAAAACGGCATCTTGCACAGTGCGAGCTGTCTTTTACTGCCGCTCGAGTAGATTTTTACTCGAGCGGCAGCTTTCTCAAAGCGGACTGGTAGTTTCTCATCGCGAGCGGTCGCGAGCATACGCGACCACTCGCAATGAGAAACCTGACCTCCCGCGTTGTGAATCTCGCCGGGAGGTTTATTTTCCACGCTCGCGATCGGCAACTTGATGTTGCTGATCGCGAACGAGGAAAAAGTCTCGCCGGGATGATCATTTTGCTTGCTCGCGGTCGCCAACTTGACATTGAGGACCGCGAGCAAGCAAAAATGACCGCTGCACTACGCTACGCTACGCGTGTTTGCACTGTGCTACGTGCAATTCGCGTTGTGCGAAGTAGCGCAAACTTCGCAAACTACGCGAGCGTAGCGTAGTGCTTTGCCCAGGGTTAATGAGGAGTTGACATGTGACTTTTATTTATAGAAATTATATGTATCTATCTTCTAGTTTTGTATGATCTTACTTTAAAAAGGTAGCTAGATTGTATTGTTGTAGTTGTGTGACGAAGCTTGTCAGGACATGTCTTTTTGAGGCAGTGGTAACCTCACAACTGACCAAAACGTGGTTGATAATGTTTTATATGTATACCTTATGAGTCTTCCGGGACTATTTACAAAAGTAATTTACACTTGTGTGTAAATTACACATATACATTTACTCTTACACTTTTGCGTAACTTTACTACTTTTAGCTATTCACCACTTGCGATTGAAAAGTCACCCCAAAGTGCAGGCATACCTGTCTACACCCCTGAAACAAGAGATTTTTTTTAAATTGCTTTTATTGACCTTTAAGTCAAAAAGAGAACAATGACACAACTACAACAGTTCAAGAGGAAAATGGGAGGGGGTCCCAGGGAGGGAGTGACCCGGGGTAAAGGAATAACGAGAGAGGGAAGAGGGTCGCACGATATCACAATAGTGTAGTAGTTTACAACAGTTCTACTCAATATCCCCAACTACATCACTCCAAACAACGCGAATATAGGGCTAACAACCAGCATGAATATAGTTACATGCAACATCATGTTACAGAGGAGCTCAGGATGCAAGTGGATGCGTAACAGACACTAGGAGCCACTAATGGCATTATCACTTCACGATTAGTTGAGGAAGCATTTAGGACCCAGGGTGATCATGGGTAATCTAGGAGTGGGTTTTTGAGCACAGAGTGTTTAAAGCAACATATCCAGTGCGCCCAGACCTCCCAGGACAAGTGGCAAGGTGAGAAGCTCTTGTGAAATCCGGGGCTGCTTGCCAGCCCAAACCAGCGTTATAAGTTTAGATCTTAGACACCTCATGAAAGTAGCCGTTAGGGGAATAGGCACATCAAGGAAAAGATAGAGAAACTGTGGTAGAATAGTCATTTTGGCTATTTCTATCCGACCCTAGAGTGACAGCGGCAGCTGAGACCATATTGGTACTCTGTCTTCTAGTCATGTGACAGCGTGACCATAATTTGCCTTCCAGAGTTCATCTGGATCGCGATTAAGCCAGATGCCCAATTATCGTACTGGATAAGATTCCCACCTCAGCGGATATTCCGTAGTGAAGGGTTGTGTGCTATCAGTAAGGGAAAATAATATTGAATGAGACCAATTGACCCGTATACTGGAAAAGCCTCCAAATCTTATGACCTGGTGGGCCACCGGAGCAAGGCTTTCCCGGGGCTTACAGATGTATAGGGTGACATCGTCTGCATATATGGAGACTATCAGCCCCCTAGTGGTAACACCAAGTCCTCGATGGGCATGGTGTTGTCAAAGAAGCACTGCCAGGGGCTCTTTTGCCCTGGCAAACAGAATTGGTGACAATGGACATCCCTGGTGCGTACCACGAGCGATTGGGAACAAGTCAGATATCATGCCATTAAGTAGGACGTGGGCAGTGAGGAGAGTGTAAAGTAGTCGTATCTGGCAGAGAAAACGAGAGCTGAGTCCAAAATGTGCGGGAAGAGGGAAGAGGTAGGGCGACTCCAGCGAGCCAAACACCTTTGTGACATTAAGTAGGGCGGCCACCGCTTTCACCTGGGGGTGAAGATGATGCATAACAGCAAATATGGTGTGGAGATTATGTGATGTGGAGCAGCTGGGGATAAACCAGGATTGATCTGGTCTCACTAGCGTGGGCAGGAGGAAAAGGAGGCAGTTCACCAAGAGCTTCACGAAAACCGTATTATCCACATTGGTCATAGACAGTGGCCTGTAGGAGCTGCAATGGGAGGCAGATTCATCTTACTTGAGAAGCATCACAATGACTGCCTCTCTAAGGGAAGGTGGCAGGAAACCCCTAACAAGAGATTCTCCAAACATGGAGAGCACGTGAGGTGCAAGGATGGATGCATATTCTTTATAAAAGGCAGTGGTTAAGATGTCCTGGCCTGGCTTTGTCGCACTGAAGGCTTTGGATAATTTGCACTATTTCTTCCAGATAAACGAGGAGTCTAGGTAGGCTCGGTGGGCTTGGTCTAACAATGTTATTTGGATAGTATCCAGATATATAAGCAGTTTGCTCTTGTTGCGGACAGAAGTGGCAGTATAAAGCTTGGCATAAAAGAAAGTCATTGTGCTCAAAAGCCCCGAGGGGGTGGATTGGACATTTAAGCACCAACAGCTCCACCACATAGGTAGATGAACGCAGTTTGTGGAGCATATTGGCTAGGGTCCCCCTAGGGCAGTCATCCTCCCCATAGCAGAGCACCTGTGCATCACAGTCCAGGAAGTTAGTCTTGCAGACTGCTTCCTCTGAGAATTCTGACAGTTTGTACCTGATGGCTGCGAATTTGGGCCTGTCTTTGGAGTAGAAGTATTCATTCTCGAGAGCGTGAATATCATGTTCTAGTTGAGCAAGTCTCCCACACATGGCCCATAATACACCTGTTTGTTTCACAATACACCTGCAGCGGATGACCACCTTCAGGGTTTCCCAAAGGGTGGATGGAGAATCCATAGAGCCCTCATTGTGAGTGGAGTACTCAACTATTTCTTTGCGGACCTCCTCGCGGAATGCCGCATCCCGAAATGCCCTGGGGGGCAGGCACCATGAGAAGACATGGGGGGCCGTCTGAGGAATGATAAGCTCTTGCAGGATGGGGGCATGGTCGGAGAAAGTGGGGGTCAGATGTGGAACCTTTGCAACCCCGGTCTGGATGTCTTGGGAAAATTAACCAATAGTTTATTCTTGACCATGCATTGTGATGTGCCTTAATACATGTGCCTCTAGGGTATCAGTGTGTGAGTGTCTCCAGATGTCCAGATGGAGATGGTTGTCGAGGATGATCGTACTAACTGTCGATGCAGCACTGGGGTGAGGGCGTCGAGAAACCCCCGATCAGTCCGATCGGTCATCCAATATCACATTAAAGTCACCACCCCGCAGTATTGCCATAGGGCTGAGGCTTGTTATCAACCACCAAATCTCCAAGAAGAACCCAGGGTCATTGGTTTTGGAGCTGTAAATTGCAGCCAAGATAACAGGTTGTCTATGTAGAGTGCCTGCAAGGAGGAGGTAGCGACCATAGTTGTCACTAACAGCGCGGCGCAGTTGCCATTGTATGCCTTTGCATAATAGGATGGCTATGCCTATGGCGTAGCAACAGTACAGGGATGTGTGTACGATTTTCCTCAACGTCAGGTGAGCAGCCCTGGGGCAGAGAAGTGAATAAGGTGGAGCTCTTGAAGTTAGCAAACATCCACCTGGTGTCTGGTGAGATATGTATGTGGGGGAAATCAGAGTCAGACAAGAAGTGTGTGGCATGCAGAAGGGTAGTGAAGGAGACACGAACCATGTATGTCACCAGAGAAGGGAACAAAGCAACAACAAACAAGAGCCATGGATGGCAACCCAATCCGAACCCCCTCCCACTCCAACCCCCAAATGTGGTTGAGTGTGACAACCCCTCACCCCAACATCCCTCTATATATTTAACAAAGAGTCCGGGAAATATTCCTGGAAGCAGAGAGGAGCTGGGTGAAAGACCCAGCCTAGGTATGGTATGGTGGCTGAAGGACCCATTGTTATAGTCTGGCGTATCCATGGACGTAGAGGCCCCTTGAGGGGCACAGCTGACTGGCCTCAGTGCAAGGATGTAGGTGTCAAGTTAACATGTTCATGCGGTCTGTACAGATCCACCTAGGAAGGTCAGCCCCCAGCAGGCACCGGGAAGTCAAACTATTAGTCATTGTCACTGAGATGGTCCTCTCTTTTTGGCAGTGATATGTTTGACAAATTTCAGAGGTGATTTGGCACTGGTAAAAAAATGAAGTTTCCCTTCAAAAGGGATGCGTAGTCTGGCTGGATAGGTAAGGGCGTAGGGAATTTCCACCTCTTGTAGGAGTCTCTTGGCAGGTAAGAACTCCAGCTGAGCGGATTGAACAGTGAGAGTAAAGTCTAAGTAAAATTAAAGTACATTCCCCTGGCCTTGAATCTTTTGGCATTTGCGGTTCAGCCTCAGGGCCATGTCTTGATCCCAGTCGTTCAGGAGTCTTGCAACGATAGGATTGACCGGCACTTCGGGGGGAGGTCCAAGTGAGCGATGCGCCCTCTCCACAATAAAGACAGGGTACAGAGCCTCCCTGAATAGGTCACAAAGCATGGTCTCAACACAATCCTCCAATTTTTGATGGCGGTGGACTCTGGTATTCCTGTGATCCGAAGGTTACTGTGATAGCACCTTGATTCCAAAGCCTCGGTTTTAGCCTTGATAAGGTTGGCTATCTTATCCACCCGCAGAAGATGTTCTAGCTTTGTGTCAATAGCTTTAAGGCTGGTCTTAACATCCACAAGAAGTTCTTTGAGGGCAATATCCTGTTGGGCGTTCCCCCCAGAATGTTCAGAGGCTTCTGCCAATGGCAGCTCCAGCTCAGCCTGTCAGGTGTGCCAATTGGCCTCAAAGACTTTTTTTTTGTAATTGTCTTTATTGATTTTCAGCAGGTTATACATAGTTCAAACTTTGGCAGCTTTAATATGCAAAGTATCACAGTATCATTTACTAGAACAACTCTTGGTGGGGTGCCAAGCAGTACTGTATACAAGTGTCATCAAATGTAAGTAGCATTGTGTCCATGCCATTGAATGTTATTGACACTAAACCATTAAAATTTTGTCTACAAATAAACTGCAAACTACCTAAAATGATTCGATCTCATCTAACTTACGCATGCCTTGTGGATTTGACCATATGTGGACAAGAATAACTGTTTAAGAGTGGACGTATGTGATATGGAAGGGAGGGGGGTACCACGTATTCCGCTTAAATGTGGATATATGCTGATCCAAGTCCATATTAGACACAGATATACCTGTCGCCAGGCATGCCATATATGCAATTGTGTGACTGTATGCTGCGTTGGGTGTGTAGAGCGAGGATATGCCTCATGATGTGGTTGAACTGGATGCATTCAATCTAGCCTCTATGAAGGACAGGCACTCACGCCATTGTATAGGACTAGTCCGCGAAGATGCACATGGGATATTAAGTGCTTGTGCTGTATGCTCCGGAACTAGTGCTCTGCTGAGATCCAGGAGCCAAGTACGTGTAGTAGGGCCGATGCGCGACTTCCACGTCATAGCTATTCTGCATTTTGCCAATCCCAGGGCCAAGCCTAGAAATTTATTAAGGTTCTTGCGTGCGGCAGAGCGTTCAGTAATGCCAAGTAGGAAGTACGGACCCTGAGCAGTCATTAAAGTGTCCGTCGCTTCTGCTAGTGTCGCCGCTATCTCATTCCAATATGTATTAAGGCGAGGGCAAGTCCAGACCATATAATGAAACGTTGCTTCTGAGGCTAGACAGCGAGGGCAAGCATCAGTAGAGGTAGGGTGCATGCGAGCCAGTCTATGTGGCGTTAAATATGTGTGGTGTAAGTAATTGAATTGCGTATACTTTAGCCTAGTGTTCGTGGATATGATTTTAGGATAATTGGCCTCAAAGATAAGTTTTGACAGATGTGTGTCTTGTTTGACCATGTTTGGGATTCAGATCGAAGAGGTCCAGGAGCAGGGACATGAGCAGAGACCCAGCAGGAGATGTGCACATGCAGGGGAACCCTAGTGAAGAGGTTCCACAGGGAAGACTGGGCCAACAAATGGAGTACAGAGCCACGCGGGTGGCGACTCATGCTCATGGGTCTCTTCAGAACCCCACCACTCCCCTAATTATAATCCCACACAGGGGGCACAAGGAGGCTTGCCGAGTCCCAGGTGTGCAGCGAGGAACAATGAAAGCCACCAGGGCAGCAGAGTAATGAAGGAGGAGGTACCAGCCACAACACTTCTTACCAGCAGGAAACCTCTTGGAAGCGCTGTGATGGGGGTTGAATAGTCCAGGAAATGGCACTAGGGGTGGTGGTGTTTATGCCATCTGGTGCGTCCAGTAGGGAGTGACATTAGTGAGTATGTCCAAGCAGTGCCCAGGAGCCAGAGGGGAAGTAGCCTGGGTGGAAGAAGTGTCATGCACTCACCAGTGATGAGGTCCCGATCCTTTAACCTCAGCGACAATTGGTTGGTGCCACTCTCTGTTGCAAGGTCTGGAGGGCAATGGTCTCCCCAGGTGGTACCACAGCTCCCACACAGGGTGTCCTTGCAGATCTTCACTGGTGCTGACCGCAGATCTCAAGGGTGAGGCTCTGGTCCAGGCAGGGCACCAGTCTAGCAGTAGAGAGCCCAGCCACGGGGCCTGCCGGACGCACCGGCCGCACTTCAGAACTTATTTACTTACAAAATAAAAGTAAGTTCAATTTTTAAATAGTTAAATTAATCTAAATTAATTTTCTCAATAACCTTTTGTAATTATTGATACATAATAAATAAATATAAACATTTTACTTGAGGTGTGATTTTTCTTTAATAAATCAAATTGAAGCCAATAGTCCAGAACCTTATATTATTCTACATATAAAATACATACATACAATTAGTCAGTCAAATATCTTTATTCAACCTAAAAACAGCAATAAAAGTACATAAGATTTAATGCAACAAATACTAAAACCATTTATTTTAACAAAAACACGCAGATAATTAAAAAACAATTATTAAAACGAAAATTGTTGTAATCAACCAGAGCTAGTCTATGCTGCTAAATACCTAAATTGTGCAATATTTGTAATGTATAATGTTTCCTAGCACTAAAAACAAATTTACAAAAAAACACAAAGTGGTTAGTGCTGCTCGATTATCACATGGGCAAATGGGGAGATTCACAGCCCAATGGCCACAGTTCGGAAACTTTAACTAAAAGATGCACATAGTTCAGTCTAAAACGTGATAAGATCATATCTATGCTGAGGATTTGTTACAGACAGAAGATGTGGCTCGGGTCCTTCCACTGTCAAAAGATCAATGTGTGAGTTCTCAGAACTTTATATAATTCATGGTTTAATATAATACTATCACATAAAGATTTTAAAAAGTATTTAAAATTTTCCTTCTTGAAAGTCTGATGCTTTCTATTACTTTATTATAGACCGATTAATTCTTGACTCTGATTTTACCCTTATGGGAATCCATAACAAGAACAGGCACATTTTAATTTGATCCATAACATAAGGGAGACCCCAGCTTAGTAGGACTTATATAGGTGGAGCAATTCCGTGGCACTGCTAGGAGTCTTCGGAGAAGGTTATTCTCCATTTTCGGTATTGTTTCCACTCCTGTGTGGCCCCATAGCCCTGCCCCATATATAGCTACAGGCAAACACTTAAGCCCTCATTTACTATACTTTGGAGTAGGGCAGCGCCACAAGCCTTCCTGCTGTGCTGCCCTACATGAAAAGAAAAGGACAGGAATATGCAGTATCTATGAGATACGGCACATTCCTGTCCTCTTCAACAGCGCTGGCACACAAATGGCTGCCATGCACCAACACCGGCACCCTTGCACCATTATAATATTTATTATCATTAGGCCATTTTATATAGCACACAGCTACCCACTTGGGGTTTCACGATGCTAGTACGACAGGTTGAGTCCATTCCTAGCCACTTTAACTCAGAACAGCAAGGTCTTAGGATGTTTCCGAAAGGTTCTCAGTGAAGTGCAGTTCCTTAAAGATTCTGGGAAGGCATTCCACAATTTGGGACCTTGATGTGTGAAAGAGCATCCTACAATGCGTGTGAGTTTCACTGTAGGAACTACCCAAAGGGAAAGGCCACTCGAACGCAGTGTACGAGGCATGGTGCAAGGTAGTCTGCATTGAAATCCGGTTGTGTTTGTGGGAGAAGGGACACCTTCTCTCACAAAAACATCCTTTATGCCACCCTTGGGGAGGCGTAGACTTGTGATGCATTCCCAGGTTTACAGCTTGTTGTAAATCTGGGAATGTGTCAAATGCCATGGGTGTTACGTGGGAACACCCACCGTAACGCCCACGGCACGCCTCCCAATCACAGCGTGAGGCAACACAGCGACTTGCTCTGTGTTGCCTCACACCATATCTATGAGGTTGGCTTTATGGGACCTTGTAGATTTGGGTAAGCCCTGTGCACAGCCGGAACAACAAAAAAAGTGACGCTCCGGTGGCACACTGTGCTTGTAAATAAGCCCCTTACTCTTAAAGAACATTAGTATTTACTTTTTCGGTTTCTGACCTAGTTTTTGTGCAAACATAAATATGGCCTCTATGGATCATGAAAATTGCTGTTGTCTAATACTTTGTAATTGGAACCAAGCAAGCAACGAACGGAAGGGAATGCTCAGGTAAGGTAAAGTTTTCACGTTCTCCGTGGCGTATCTAGACCTTAGACCGCCCAGGGCAGTCCCTACTTTTGCTGCCCCACGGCAGCCATATTGAAGAGCAGTGGGACTGACGGATTCCTTGGAATGTTGCCGGGGTGGAGGGAGGGTACTGGCGATTGCCACCCCAAGACGGCAGGTAAGAACTACAGGAGGCCACAGCCCCAAAACTCATGCCGCCCGGGGCAGACCGCCCCCCTTTGCTACGCCACTGTTCTCCACAGCCATATTGACAATGAAATAGGCTCTCTTTTTGGTGTTTGGTGGCCTGCAAATCTTTGTAAATGATTTTGTTAAATTAATTTTCTGATCCAGGTCTCTCATAAACTGCATAAATTAATCTAGAAGACCCTGGAGCCCATTAACACTCCTAGCTAGCAGGACTGCATCGCCCACATACAACAGGATGGGTATAGGGTGGTTCACCAGTTGAGGCATGTCTCTTCCTTTTTTAGCTAAATGATCCCATGATGCATTCCTGGTGTACCCCCTTAAAATATTTAGTTTGCTCTGCACATTACCCATTCAGACCATAGCATACTCTCTCTGAAATATCCCTATGTATATGTCTCCTTAGGGAAATCATGGATCCCTCAACACTCATTTCAGCCATGATGGACCAATACTTTGATCTATATACCGTATCAAATGCTTAGCTCAGGTCATGAAGGCAAGGTGAACAGCATCACTCTTCATTTTTGTATATTTCCCAGTAAGCAAATATAACCACTGTTCGCAGTCGAACGGGAAAGCTATATCGAACATCTGAAGGGATTTTGTTCTAATCCACCAGGTTTCTAAACTTGCCAGCAGGACTCTACCTATAAATTTATTTGTACAATTTAGCAAGGATATAAGCCGATAGAAGCTGGGATCATTTCCTTTCACCTTTTTAAGATTGAAACTATTTTAGAATCCAACCAAGTAGTGATGAATATGGTTGAGACAGCAGCCCTAATTATTTGTTCATATAGGAGCGTTGTGAAAATTTCTTTTATAGGTGCCAATCAGGGATCAGTGGCTGGCCATGTGTGGTGCTGGTTGTACTCCAGCTCTAAACCGAAATACATTTACTACTGTTTTGGGTCCTTGTTGGATGTGGTAACTTTAGAAGGGCAGTTTGTGAAAGGAAAGGGTAGGTGGTTGTGTGCACATACCTCCCAAAACCCCTTCCGAACACTCCATAAACACCTCCTTCCTCCTTCCTAAACCTCTCCCATTTAGTTGGGAGTGGTGAGTGTTCCCCATTTTCCAGCCTCTTCTTTGATCCCTCCCACATCTACCACTAAGAAGGATATTTGCGAGGATTTCCCGTAGAAAAGACAGGAGAAGTGGAGGTGGAGAGGTGGAGATTCACACTCATTGCATTGCATTTCTTAGTAAGTACTACAAAATGCAGTTTGTAAATCATGCCCATCATGTATCTAAAATATGTATTAAACCTGTAATCTCTGCTTACTCTTTTTGCTTACAGAAGTATAACTTTTAGAAGTAGGGAGAAGTATGTTAGTCGTGAGCATAATATTTTCATGTAAACGCCATTTTGGTCATCAACATAGAAAACCTGAGTTAAGGCCTGATTTAGCTATCGGCAGGAAGGTTACTCCATCATAACGGTGACGGATATCCCATCCGCTAAAATATAAATCCCATTATATCCTAAGGGATTTATATTTTGGTGAATGGGATATACGTCACTGTTGTGATGGAGTAACCCGTCTGCTGAGATCTAAATCAGGCCCTTCATTTTTCCACAGACAATACGTAGGTGAAGTAATAGTATTATTTATCTGTGACAATGTTAAAATATACCTAAAATGACTTATTTTGCCAAAAATGTAATGCAAAGCTAAAAAAATGGCAATGTAAATGTCAACGAGGCGATTGCATTTTATATACTTAACATAGTATTGCAGTGTATGATGGGAACACAACGTAGCGTAATACCACAATGTAGTGCTTTGTGATGTAGTGAATGGCATTCGATCCTGGACCATTACTGTCTAGAAGTTCAGACTCATGCGTGTTGAAACAGATGGTATGGAGAGTGGACGTAACGCCTCAAATTGCTACTTGTTGGACAGCATAGATAAATGACTTCGTACAGGTATTTGGTAGCACAGTAGAGGTGGGATTATAATTCGTACAAATGAAATGCATTCTTGGTGTCATGCCATTCTTTTCATAAGATACTTGGTTATTACTCGCATCAAGCTAAAGCCAAAAGAGGTGCTCTGATCAAATTTGCCTGGATTGGAATATTATTTGCCAGTGTGGCCAGCATTTGGTATGGGACCTCTTATGGTGTCCAACACTTGCAGAAGCAAGGACCAACAAGACAATGTCACATACAGCTTCAGGAAGAGAGTCGCTTGTATTGAAATATCAAAACTTTGGGCCTGATTTAGATGTTCACGGAAAAGACGACGGACTAACGTTTCCACCAACCTGAAGATCCCACTGCCTGATTTACTGACTAGCGGATCTACTGGGGTAGATTTATGAACTTGTCACTCAGTGCAGCGGAGCAAGTCACCTTGCTGTGCTGCACTGCATGACAGGGAAAGGGCAGGAAAGCACTGTATTTAAGTCAATATGGTGCATTCCTGCCTTTCTCCTGCTTTGGTGCCCTTTTGAGTGCCTAGCGCTAATGCAGTCACCCTTGCACCATGGTGCAAGGGTTCCTCCGTTGCATGCAGGATTGTTTTTGTGCATGAATGGGAAACTTCTTGCATAAAATCAATCCTGAGAGGCATTTTCCTCCTTCTATGTGTGCTGCAGAAGGCAGCACACATAGAAAGAGGAAGTAACAAGGCGAATTAAAGATATTTCTCCTCATTATGCTACCCCTGGGAAGGTGTATCTTTTTGGCACATTCCCAGGTTTACCAGTTTTGATAAATCTGGGAATGCGTCAAAAACCATGGGAGTTGCATGGGAAGACCCACACAATTGTATCACACGTGGAGGAGTAGCGACTCCTCCACGTGTGATACAGTTGTAATTGGGGAGGCCGGAGTAGTGAGAATTTGCCTTTCCCCCCTGCCGTTTGTGTGATAAGACCAACACACTGCCTTCCCAGGGCCGAGTAAGGCAACGCAGTTATTTGCGCTGTGTTGCTTTACTCCAGATGTATCTAGCCACTCAGGGCCACTTAAGGTTTGCATCGCGCACATACCACGTTGCGTGGTGCAAATGCGACACAAACTGGGTCATAACTAGTCTCCTTGGTATGCAGACGGCCGAGACTACTCCTTCTCCACCGCCTGCATACCACTCTGATGGCCCAACAGAGTAACGGCTGTTGGAGATTTGGCCATGTGTCCGCCCACCCAATTAGAATGTCAGTTTTTACTTTTACAAACCTCCACCTAAAACATGGTGGTATGTAAAAGTAAAAATGTTTCAATGACCCCTACGCCATGAGAGAACACTACTATGGTGAGGGCATTTTATTTTTGAAAATAAAAACTGAAAATGAAAGAGTGCTGTGCGCTGCCATCATGCTCACGGCGGAGAAAGGCACACTTTCATTGCATTTACAGCACCCACCACGATGGTGGTTCATATACATGAAAGAGATGCCAGCCGGACCGGCGAACACCTCTAAATCTGGCAGGTGGATATCCGCAACAAGAGACCTCCGCTAGGATGACCGCACTAACACCCTCCCGCAACATTTAAATCAGGCGCATTGTTTCATGATTGCGAAGGGAAGGAAAATCGCCTACTTTTAAAGTCAGGTTGGGTACCTCAATATACGCCTTTTCTTTTATTTATTTTCACTACTTTTCAATGAATTTCAATGATGAGCGTTCTGCATCAAAATATCAGAAGAGGTTGCAATATCTGGTAATAGAATCACAGGATGTTTTGTGGTAGTGACAGTGGTGAGAAAGTGCGATTAACAGAATATATTAAAGTAGATGGATGTGTGATATACAAAATTACAGAAATTCAGCAAACCTAAAGGTTTATTGTAAAAGATAGCAAAAAAGTAAACAACTATTAATAAGTTAAAATAATTGTGCTTGCGTTTTATGGTGTCAGTTTTTTTAGTCAACTCTAAAAGAAAGCTAGTCATTATATGTTATAGCCAGCTGTTTTGCATTCTGTGGGCACTGAAATTCTATACACTGCATAAAGAATTTGCTTATTAAAACTTCAACTTTCATCATAGATGATATATTAGTAACTCCATGAACAGATTATAATGTTTCCGTGTATTCACGTCAATATGCTTTATACCTTATGACAAATTATAATAGAATAAATAATATGTCTCTAGTGCTGCATGACAGCAGAAACGCAGAAAAATGAAAACAGTTTCAAGTAACCGTGGCTAATGTTGTAAAACCGCATTGATAGGGAGGCAAAATGCTGTCACTTTGTTTTATTCAAATCTAAATTCTTCTTACCACGAATCTATTTTTCAAGAAAAGTGGAATTAGCTATCACGATCCACTGCAGTTGTTTTGCTGGTTTTCTGATTGAAGAAAGATGATATAATGATAAAAGAAAACAATTGTTTGTATGTTGTGGTTCTTTAAAAAAGAAAACATAACATTCAATTGAATAAACTCAATCCCTCAATGCTCCCATCTATTCATGCAGAACTTTGAAACCATGCCCTTCAAAAAACATAGGGGGATATTCTCAAGAACGTGTGTTAACTATCGCAAAATTAGCTTAACGCAACTTCTCACATCGCAGTCTATCGCGGGAAAATAACACCGTGTTAACGTTGTATTCTCAACCCGGCAGCACCATGCGATAGTCTCACGATAACGCACCAAATGCCCGCGTTAAAATGAACGTGACGCCGAAAAAATGCGAAACACGAATGCGAAAAAACTTGCGATGTCCCAAATCGCGATACAAAAATCAGCGATAACCAGCGACAGGCCTGCGATTTCCACGCGTCATGCGGGAAAATGCACTATAAAAGCAGAGGAAAAAAAATGATAAAAAAATGTAACTGCGTAGCACCATGGACGCATCCGGACCTAGTGCAGAGGACAACGCGAACCCCACAAGCCCCACAGACGACCAGCAACGAACCTCGGGGTCGGGGAAGGCAAAGGAGAAGAGGAAGACACGGTTCAGTCCGCAGGAAAACAGGATCATCGTTACAGAGGTGATAGAACACTACTAACAACTGTTCGTCACCTCCAACGTGCCATTGGCAATAAAGACACAAACATGCCAGACTATCTTGGACCATGTGAATGCAGTTGCAGAGTTGAGGGGGACAATGGAAGAGGTCAAGAGGTGCTGGAATGATGTGAAGGGCAAAACCAAGAAGAAACTCGATGCCAACATGAAAGCAGCAACGCAGATTGGAGGTGGGGGTCCAGCGGCACACCAGGAGCTGGATGACATGGAGAAAATGGTGGCCACAGTCATCAGTCGGGATACGGTGCCAGGAGTAGTGGATCCGGACACTGCTCAACATGACCTGACACAACATCAACAGGGTGAGTACCGACCAGGGACTGGGGGGATGGGGGAGAGATGGGCACAATGGCACACATGCACAATTAAGTAGAGCACACTGCACACCCACAATGACTCTGGATCATGTCCCTGATCACCTTGGCATACTGCAGCACACATAGAAACAGCAAATAGGCCCCCGTCGACAATGTGCCCGGAGGGGGCCCTCCCCACACATCACTAATCTCACAACAAACCCATACACATGTGCTGAACCCAGCAAAGCTGCGGGTCCGTGAGCCACACTGACAATGCAAGTGACACTGCATGACGATTAGCATGGCTGCAGCCCAATTATCATGACATGGTGCACGCCACGACACTGAGGTGACTGAGTGTGGACCACATCCGGAATGGAGCAGGTCACACTCTGACACATCCACGTGCACAAACAACCCCTGACGTCAAGAACACATCTGCGGACAAACCATGCCCAAGAGTCACAACACGACCAAGAGCCCAATTCACCCAAGTCCGCAACATCTCAGCACAGAAGTCAAAGGCACACCGCATGAAAGGGATAAGGGGCAGACAAATCAGAGCTGCAGGGGCAACTCATCCACAATGCAGCACACACACATAAGAATCTGAGCACCTCAACATTGACAACAATGTGGTACAAACTGCAACACCTTCACAACAGAACACAGGACACAACTGGTGCCGCATGTGTGTACAAAATGGTCAATCACATCTGGCATAGCAGGAAACTGTGAGATGACAATGTACGAGTACAACCTCACATCCGTAATGTAGTACAAATGTCCACTGTCCCGCATCAAATAGGCATCTCCTCACAAACAGTCACAATGTACATTGTCATGCAATCTGTATGTAAACTTCGCCAATGCGTCAACATACATGGAACACACTGTGAAACTGCATCTCCCCTTTACATTGCAGAGGGACAATCAACACCTCCTGCAGAGCAGACCCTACATCACGTCAGTGATGATGGAGACGAGCCCCAGGACATCGACTACGACGAACTCCAACAGTTCATGGACAACCTCCGCACCCCACCTCCAGTAGCAGGGCAGCCCAGCACCATCGAGGTGAGCCCACCCCCTGCACAGACCACACATCAGGAAGCACCCACCACCACGTCTGGCTACCAGCACCTCACCGAAGAACACATGGTGTTCCAACGCCGTGTGTTAGACTGCCAGAAGGAGCTGGCTGAACAGGTGCGGGTGGGGTTCCACCACATGGCAGCCAAACTGGATGCCATACGTGGGTGTCTAAGTCCCATCAGGGACCACTTACACTCCCTAACGGACACCCACAGTCCGCCCCATGCCCTCCAACAATCCATGGCTGGCGTTGCTGGAGTCAGGACTCGGAGACAACAACAACTGTCTAGTCAGAGTGGCTACAGCGATGTCATCCGTGAGTTGGGAAACATGAGGAGGGTCATGGAGAACATGGAGCAGATGCAGGCGCAAAGAATGGCTACCACGGCTGCACACGAGCAAGCTGTAGATGGGATCTTCCATGCCCTGCAGATCCTCATCATGGGAGTGATGCCACAAGACATTGAGCGGATGAATGCTGCTGCTACTTCTACATCCACATCACCGGCCCCTGATGTGTCAGTGTCACACCTTTGGTATCGCTTTGTTCGCCCTAAGTTGGCAGGGTATGCCCAGACGTGGGTCCCTTGCTCACTTTGCCACTGGATTCAAGATAGCCTGGCTGATGAGGGTTTTGAACCCGAAACCGGTCCCAGGATGCTTGTTTCCGGTCCAGGGAAGACATGGCTTGGCAGTTCGGGCTGGACTGTTCCCATGAGGCACAGGGTCAGACTGATTTGCATATGGCCATGTCTGAACTGGGGTGGTGGAGTGAGCTAAAGAATGATGATGGATTAAACCCAGATCAGTTGACTGGGGGTGAGTGTTTGATTTGCTCTAACGCTCCGTCCATCTTCCCCTTTGGTATCGCTTTGTTCGCCCTAAGTTGGCAGGGTATGCCCAGACGTGGGTCCCTTGCTCACTTTGCCACTGGATTCAAGATAGCCTGGCTGATGAGGGTTTTGAACCCGAAACCGGTCCCAGGATGCTTGTTTCCGGTCCAGGGAAGACATGGCTTGGCAGTTTGGGCTGGACTGTTCCCATGAGGCACAGGGTCAGACTGATTTGCATATGGCCATGTCTGAACTGGGGTGGTGGAGTGAGCTAAAGAATGATGATGGATTAAACCCAGATCAGTTGACTGGGGGTGAGTGTTTGATTTGCTCTAACGCTCCGTCCATCTTCCCCTTTGGTATCGCTTTGTTCGCCCTAAGTTGGCAGGGTAGGCCCAGACGTGGGTCCCTTGCTCACTTTGCCACTGGATTCAAGATAGCCTGGCTGATGAGGGTTTTGAACCCGAAACCGGTCCCAGGATGCTTGTTTCCGGTCCAGGGAAGACATGGCTTGGCAGTTTGGGCTGGACTGTTCCCATGAGGCACAGGGTCAGACTGATTTGCATATGGCCATGTCTGAACTGGGGTGGTGGAGTGAGCTAAAGAATGATGATGGATTAAACCCAGATCAGTTGACTGGGGGTGAGTGTTTGATTTGCTCTAACGCTCCGTCCATCTTCCCCTTTGGTATCGCAGTGTCACACAGTGCTGCAGACAAAACACCACCGCCCACATGTGAGGCACATGAAACATCAGAGGACGAAGATGAGGATGAATCTGCCTTAGTGGTAAGAAGGAAGCAGTAGCATTCATCTCCGCCATATGGCTTATTACTGCTTGCTTCTGCCCTCTGCATCATGCCCTGGAATTACACCTTCCACTGTCCCCCGATACACTCTGCGACAATAACCTTTGACCTCGACATGGACTGCCATATTTTGTTTGCTTAACAATGACACAGCAATCAGACTGCGGACTGGATACTTCCTCTTCCGAGTAACTTGTCAATCCCTAAAGGACTCTGGCTGGCCCTCCACGGGACAACATTGTAAAGTGTTGTTTGCATGGCCCAGTACTGAGACAGCTTCAACACTCCACTGAACGTGAATAATACATTCCAATACACACAGATGTGTCATGTCTATGATTAATCAAGTATGAAAGCATGGACGCATGTAGGGGCAGTGATTCCCCCTTACGTCCATGTTGCTCATGTTGTGGGACTTGATTCACAGGGTGCATCCCTGCATCATGGTGGTACATATTTGACCCCAGAAGAAGCCCTGTTGTCAATTGTAGGTCACAAATGACAGCCTCTATGTAATGATATTGGACACATGTGATACGCTGATGAGTGGAATTCCGTACTATCTTTGACACACAGAAATGGCATTTCGAATACGTGACACCCTGAACAGCCTCTCTGTACAGAGGTGACACACCCACCATCTATTTTCCATTTTAGAGATTGTTGGCACTACATGTTGAACTTACACTTGTCAGAGTGATGTGCTTGTACAGAGGAGTGACATGCACTCAGAGAATGTGTGTTGTAATGAATTTATTTGCACATGCTGTGCCTGTGGTCATTTTGTACTGTCCCATGATTGCTAAGGACTGTCACAATGTGACGTCCTCATGTGAAGAAATTGTCAATGATGTTGTTCCTACGGGCTATTCCTGCTGCAGCTGCAGTGGGGTGTGGTCCACCTGCCTCATCTTCCTCATCACCGTCCGGTGCATCTGGCACTTGTATCCATGGGGCATTGGTGCGTACACATATGTTGTGCAACACACAACATGCAACGATCATCTTGCACACGATGTCTGGGCTGAACAGGAGCCTTCCACCTGTGATGGCCAGGCACCTGAAACGTGACTTCAACACGCCAAATGTGCGTTCCACGATGCCCCTGGTGCGTTTGTGGGCCCAATTGTACTGCCTCTGGGCCTGTGTGTTCGTGGCTCGGAGGGGTGTCATCATTCAAGGGCAGAGTGCGTATCCTTGATCACCTGTGACAGTGCAGAGAGACATGAGTCAATAGTTGGTTCTGCATGATGTGTTGGCAGGCTCACTAGTTTATTGGTGTGTGATATGTGTGACTTAGTGATTCCTGTTTGACATGTACTGCTTGTAGCAAATGAGCGCCATCAATGTGTATTACGTAGCCTCACTGCTGCTCCTCCCTCCCCCGAGCCTATTTACTTGTGTGCGCTGCGCGGTTGCATCACTTGCACTCCTACGACACACCATTGTCATGCCTGTCTGCGCATGTCCACAAGCCTGACAATGACACTGTGATGTTGTGCGTTGAAGGTGGGCGGCCATGTGTGTGTAGGTCTATGGTAAGGATAGGGCGGACACAGATGTAGAGTTCATGGCTGGCTGAACTCGCGATGCGGTTGAGGCTAGACCTTTGGCTTCTGCTGCGGTAATAGCGATACACACACAACAGTTGACATGTATGATCCCGGACCCCGAGAGGGCTTGCGCTCCTCCATTTATCCCTTCGGCCGAGCCCGCACTCCGGGGGCATGCTACATTGCAACTTTATCCATTGCAGGACGGGTGGCGCCGACACTACAACAGAGACACACGCATTAGGTACTTCCTTGGCAAGCCCAAAACTTAACCACGCCCAGAGCCCCGGGGTGATTATCCACACCCCTACGCTGGACTGTCGTACGCTAGCCCACTCTGCTAACGCTTACAGGGGGGTACGACACAGCTACATGTCCCAGGTCTTCCCCACTGCCTGAGGTGACATGGTTGCGTCCGCTGTACACAGCACAATGCAATGTGGTAAGGCCCGGGGCCCTCATGCATACATAATTACCACACGGACACACTTAGATAGTTTGTGGAACTGGCTACGGGCACGTGCGCCCGGCCCCTTTTATTGCCAGGGTCACATGTCCAGTGACGCCTGTGCTGGATGTGTGTGGGGTGAGTGTGAGCCAGCCCTCAGGGAGTGGTTGGTGCTGACAACAACTACAACAGTGATCAGACAATCAGAAGTTCACAGTTCAAACAGCAAGGGTCCATGACTTGAGCTGCACAGAGTTAGTGGCCCCAGATGCACAGCGGCCGGCACATGGAACACCGCCACGGGACGGTGACTTGCGGTGCACTGAGGTAGGGCCACGAGAGCTGAGCGGGTCCTCGTCGATGTCCAAGGTGAATGTCGCGGAGGGTTTCGGGGGACAGTGGAAGGTGTTTTTCCGGGGCATGATGCAGAGGGCAGAACCAAGCAGACACAGGCAATATGGAGGAGATGAATGCTACAGACTCATTTTTGACACCAAGTCAGTATCAGCTACATGATGATGAAGACAACACCCAGGCCATAGACTCAGACGCCACCAAAGTTCAACCAGAGAGTGTCCATGAATTTCGGGGCACGGAGTCAGTGGCACCAGAGCTGAAAGGGGATGCAGTCTGGGATGAGGCCTGTACAATGGTATAAACTCTGCAATAAAAAAATCAAGACTCAGTTCCAGATGTGTGACCTACTTGACCGCAGTGTAGGCTGGAGGCAGCGGTCAGCAGGGACCCGCAGCCACGTGTCGTTGGCTGGCGATGCACAGAGTTAGTGGCACCAGAGCAGTTGTTGGTACTGTTCGATCACCTCCATAACGATGATCCTTTTTTCCTCCGGACTGAACCGCGTCTTCCTCTTACTCCTCTCCTTGCGTACAATGATATGGACTCTGCCATTGAAAAATCAAGATTCAGTTCCAAATGTGTGACTTACTTGACCGCAGTGTAGGCCGCGGGCAGCGGTCAGCGCTGGCCAACCGCTGTTCAGCCAGCTCCTCCTGGAACTCTCACACACAATGTTGGAATGGCATGTGGCGATGATTTGTGGTTGACGGAGGTAGAAGCACCAGAGCTGAGCGTGTGTGCAGCCTGCGACGATGCCGTGTCCTGCCTGGTCCGTACTGTATTGGATTAGTGTGAGGCCTGCTGGACCGCAGTGTAAGCAGTACACAGGTGACCCCGCGGTGCTGGTCCGCAGTGTAGGCCGAAGGCAGCGATCAGCAGGGGCCCACAGACACGTGTCGTTGGAATGCTATGCACAGAGTTGGTGGCACCACATCGAAGGGAGTACAGTGAAATAAAATCTGCCATAAATATATGTACTCTGCCATTGTATAATCAAGACTCAGTTCCAAATGTGTGACCTACTTGACCGCAGTGTAGGCCGGAGGCAGCGGTGGAGTATGTCAACGAGAAAGGAGTGCTGGGGGCCCGTGTCGCGGAGGCCAACGATGGTCTGAGGAGGCTGCCAAGGTCGCGGGCCTCGTGCTTGGAGCTTGCACCGGCACGTGGTGGGCCCTCTTTGACACACGCCGGTGTCGGCAGGTGAGCAGTGAGGCCTGGGTGCGCTGGGGCGGGCAAGACGGGTCTGGGGACCAGCGGCCTGGGGTGCAGCAGGCGCACAGAATTGCAGGCACCGCCGCTCACGGCGTCGGCCTCGTGGCGGGGTGAGAGGCACCGCCCTGGCAGACACGTTGGCCATTCCGGAAGAGAACCACGCCCAGGGCAACAGGCTTTTTATTCACACCCCTATGCTGGCCTGGAGTACGCCGGGCTAGCCCACTCCGCTCACGCTTACAGGGGGGAACGTAACAAGCTACATTTCCGCGATCTTCCCCACTGGCTGAGGTAACATGGTTGCGTCCACTGTCCAATACACTCCAAACACCAGCAGTGTATGTCGACATGGAAATGTCTGTGGTCTGCAGACTCAAGTCTGTCCAGCACATCCACGCCACACTTGGCATTGTGTACATTCTTATTCATGGGTCACTTGCCTCCTTCGCACATGCCTGGTTCACACCTCTCCCCACATTCTGCAATTGTGTGGCTGAGGTGCCATGCCGTTGATGGCTTGTGTACATGGCTAGCCCAGGTTGCCACAGTAAGTTGTGTTGTCGTGTCTGGTATGTGGGCATGTTGATTGTCATGTTGTATGTGATTTTGTAACATGTGCCTTCCCAGAGTTGTGAGTTGTATGTTGGTGGAGTTGAGTTGTGTGGTGTGTTCAGTTGTTACTTACCGACGAGCAGTGCATTTCCATAGGTGCCAGCCTCAAAGCGCTGGTTGATGATGGACTGTCAGAAGATGAAGGAATGAATCATGCACACTGCCTGGGTAGTTGGCGACGACATTGGTGAAGAGTCCATGGTGGTCCACTATTGCCTGCACATTGATGGAATGCGTGTGCTTCCTGTTGCGGTAATTGTGTGCAGTGGTGGCAGGGGGCACGAGGAGTACATGTGTGCAGTCGATTGCCCCCAACACGTTTGGGAAGCCAGCTATGGCGTAGAAGCTTTGCTTGGTCTCCAGCTGTTCCTGCGCAGTGTGTGGGAAGTAAAGGTGCTGGGGTACCAAGCTGATAATGGCATCCAAGACAGGTGTGAGGAACTTTGATAGGGCTGGCTGTGAGACTCCTCCGACTCTGGCAGTTGTTGGTTGGAAGGTCCCAGAGGCCAACAGGTGCAGCACAGACAGCAGCTTTGTCTGCAGAGGGATGTTGGTTGTCCGCTGTGTTGGTACCATCAGCCTGTGGGCAATGAGGGTCAGGATGCGGAGGATGGTTGTCTTTTTGAGCCTGTAGTGGGCAATGACATCCTCTGGTGTTAAGTCTGTGAGGCTTGTGCATTTTCTGAAGGTCCGCTGTCTTTGTCTGCGCTGCCTCTGTGGTAGTCCGGGGGGGGCCGGTGGGGGTCCTGGGGGGGGTGGCGGGTCTGGGGGTGGTGGCGGTGGGTGTTGTGGCCCTCTTGGGGCTCCGAGCTGCACGATCAGTAGCTCCATGGCATCTGTTGTTCTTCTGGTGTGGCTGTGGGCTGGGCTCCCTTTTATGGTGCAGGTTGTCATCCGACTTCGCATGTTTTGTGATCTTATCGCCGATCTGGCTGGTCGTTGAGAATGTTGCAAAGTGGTGTTTTTGCGGCTTTTTGCACGGGAACGCCTACTCTGCATATCATTAGCGTTAGTTGCCGGTATCATTTGTGGCGATGTTTTTTGCAGCTGCTATCGCAGGAAAACTGGTGATATCGGTTGTTAGCACCAGCTTGTGAATAGTGCGATGAATTTATCACCACTTTGGCTGAGATAAAGTGCCGCTAACTCGGCGATAAGTCCTTGAGAATATCCCCCTAAGTGTAAGAAATTGGGTTGTTTGTTGACTGGGGTGTGAGCCCCGGTAAAGCAGCAACCACAGTCCTTGTGAAGGTGAAGCACAAGCCAACCGCAAATTAACCTGTGCTCAACCCTCTGGTTGCTTGGCACAGAGCAGTCCAGCTTAACTTAGAGGCAATGTGTAAAGTATTTGTGCAACACTTCAAACAGTGACACAGTCAGAACACCCCACAAAGGATCCCACACCAGATTGGAAAAATAGAGTAATTTATAATAAATAAATCAAGCCCAAAACAACAAAAATCCAACCAGTATAACTGGAGATATGCAGGTTGTTGTAAAATGGCTCTCTCTGAAGAGTCACCCCAAACTATTTACCTTCCTCCTCCTCTTTCTCTGACCATCTTTTTGTTGGCCTTAGGACTCTGAGTACTTTACCATTGCTGACCAGTGCTAAAGTGCATGTGCCTCTCCCCTAAACATGGTGACATTGGTTTATACCCAATTGACACATTTAGGGGCATATTTACAAGCCCCTATCGCCACCACAACGTCACTGTTCTCGTGGGGACGATAGGGGCTTAATTGGCTTAACGCCGCATTGTGAATATAACGCCGCCTTGTGAATAAGGCACCCTTTCACGCTATACTTAGCGTAAAAGGGGCAGGCAATGGGTGTTGTGGTAGGCATTCCACCGCAACACCCATGGATTTTGACGCTGCTCCATATTTACAAGGGTGGCGTAAATATAGGGCAGTGCCAAAATTAAGACCAGGGGAAACCTGGTTTTACCCTGGCGCAACAAGGAGAAATGTTTAATTTCTCCTCATTTTTGCTGTTTCCATAGGTGCTGCATTGTGCAGCACATACAGAAGCAGCAAAACGTCATGGATTGTTTATGTGCAGGAAGGTGTTCCTTCCTGCACATAAACAATCATTAAAAAAAGGACATTTTGCAATTTCTATGTGTGCTGCATTAAGCAGCACACATAGAAGTTACAAAACGGTATATAAAGATTGTTTATGTGCAGGAAGGGACACCTTCCTGCACATAAACAAACATGACCCTCACCACAGGCGCCCTCGCACTATGGTGCAAGGGTGCCTGCGTTGGCGCTAGGCAGCTAAATTAGCACCAGCACAGAGGGAAATGCAAGGCTGCGCCATATTCTAGTAAATACGCTGCAGCCCTGCGTTTCAGAAGAGGCGGAGCGCGGAGTTAAGCAAAGGATGCTAAAACAGCGCTCCACCACTTCCTTGTAAATGTGCCCCTTAGTTTACTTGTAAGTGTCATGTAAAGGGGTATACCATATACCCAGGGTCTGTCCCCTAAATGCTACTAGTGGGCCTGCAGCACTGATTGTGCCACCCGCACAAGTAGCCTTTCAAAGCTGTCTCAGGCTGGCCCTGGCAAGTCCTGTGTGTGCAGTTTACTGCCACTTAAACATGGTATTTAAAACCACTTGCCAAGCCTTAAATTCCCCTTTCATTACACGTCACCCTTGAGGTAGGCCCTAGGTAGCCCTTAGGGCAGGGTGCTGTGTAAGTAAAAGGTAGAACATGCACTTTTAAATTTCCCATGTCCTGGTAGTGACAAACACCCAAATTCGTTTTTCCTCATTGTGAGGCCTACTCCTCTCATAGGTTAGCATTGGGAATTCCTTAATACACTATTAAACTGTAATTCCTGATTAGAAAGAAGTGGCTGCATCATGTTTCATATCTTTGAAATGGTAATCATAAATTCTCTTTCCTGGTAAAGCTGGATTCAACATTACTATTTTAGAAATGCCACTTTTAAAAAGTGGGCATTTCTCTGCTCTTACTGCTCTGTGTACCTTGCATCCTGTCTCCAATACATGTCTGTGGTGGGTGACAGCTACCCTTTGTGCATTCCCTCTATAAAGCCACAAACACAGGAATGGTGGGTGCGACAGAGAACTCATCTGCATTCATCTGCATTCTGATAGCTCTTCCTGGGCAGGCAGGGCACGGCAGCAGAGGGGACGGGGATACAGACAGATGCCATATTGGTCTGCTCTCTAGCTGTTCCATCCCTCCCTGCAACATAAAATAGAACCCAGGACACAGTCACGCAATTGAGGCGACACACTGCTACTGTGTGCTTCTTGGGGAGATTTCCCTAGTGAATAGCCACTTGAGGGTGATTTAAAGGTGCCTTATCCTATACTGTAAACTGTGAAACTGGTATTTCGTATTTTTTAATGCTATTGTTTTTTTAAGAAAGTGTAATTGAATTTGAATTGTACATTGTGCTGTGGGGGGATTCCCTTTGTTTTACTGTCACCCTATTTGAATTTGATTGTAAAAATTCAAAATTCACCGCACTCTCTGCATTTTGTTCTTTTTAAAAACTTCTTGCTGCCAGATAAAACTTGAATTTCAAGGGAGGCTTATTGCTCCCAACGCACGGCACAACTGGAAAGGGGACGGGGATACAGACAGAGGCCATATTGGTCAGCACTCTAGCTGTTCATCCCTCCCTGAACCATAAAATGGAACTCGGGTGCGGTCGCGCAGTGGATGTACCAAAGGCGTGCCAAAGGCAAGCCTGCATGCACCCGAACGGGACCAAGGGACAGGAATCCTGCTCCTGCCAAACCTTCAATGCTCAGGTACACCACCACTCAACTCCACTCCCTTAGGGGGACCATTCCAGTGAATTGCCTAGATTCACTACACCCGCCCAGGGGAGATTTGAAATGAAACTCCTGTTTGTACACTCTTCCCTGCATTTCCTCTATTAGCAACCATATCAAGGATCCACTCAAGTTGAAAATGTACTTTATTAATTGTAGATCCCTACCCTGCCATAGATGGGAACTGTTCTCACTCATGGAGGACGAAAAGCCTGATGTGATTTTCTTACCTGAAACCTGGCTCCATAATGAATCCAGCAGGCTCTACTTCCGGAACACTACATTTGCCGCCAAGATAGGGAGGCAAGAAAGGGTGGGGGGGTTGCAATAATTCTCAGGGACTCTCTAAAGTGTGTAGCTGAACTTCTCCATCTGCCAGATTGTGAAAGCTGTACTTTCCCTATTTTACTGTCCCCCTCATTTATGTTTTCCGGCGTACTGATTTATCGCCCTCCTAGACCTCCTGGTCACGTTATTCAGACCACTCCTGACATTATTGCTAGCCTAGCACTAAATGAGACATTATTCTCGGTGTTAGATGACCTTAATATTAACCTTGAATATCCCACCAACGCTCAAGCCGTAGGGCTACTACACGACCTTTCTGCTCTTCAGCTTACCCAGAGGGTACATGGCCCCACCCATTAAAAGGGTAATTTACTTGACCCTATTTTCATGAACTTCACTGGTCTAAATATATTAGACCTAGTACCTGTTACTTGGTCAGACCATTTCCTGGTCCCATTTCAACTTACAATGCCTGACCACCCTCCTGCTCCTAAACCATTTATGTGGAAGGAACGCAGCTGGACTATGCTGAATGAGGTGGAATGGGCCATGGCCCTCAGCTCAGCCAAACCGAGCTGGGGCATGACCCCCAAATTGTTCACGTCAAGATGGATCAATGGATCAAGTATTCTCTTGACCAGATTATTCCCATTTCTGTTCAAACCAAAAAAGGTAAAGCAAATTCTGCCCCCTGGTACACCCCCCACCTAGTGGCCTTAAAAAAAGACAATGTAAAATTGCAGAAAGACAATGCAGAAAAAAATATGCAAATTCTGATAAAGAAAAACAGCGAAAGACGGTGAAGCTGTGTCATTCTGAAGTTCATTCTGCACAGGCCTTTTAATATGAAACTAAAATCCTGGAGGCCGCCAACTCCCCTGCGAAATGTTTAGAGCCACTAAAACTGTATTAGACTCTCCCTCTTGTGGCCTTACCCTTGATCCCTCGAATGTGAGATACAATGACCTAGCTATCTTTTTCAAAAAGAAAATTAAGGACATTTATGCAACATTTCAGAACTCTGGAGGAGACCATGAGCTGAAGTCCCCAATAGAGAATGAGGAAAGATTGTACATCCAGACTTCTGGAATTTCCTTGTATCTCCTATGAGAACTTTGTCAGACTTTTCATGGAAGTTAATTTGGGCTCTTCACTTGACCCTGCTCCCCCTTACTTTCTTCTGAAAGCAGCCAATACTCTTTTACCGGTTTTCATTAAGATGGCAAAACTATCTCTTCAGAAGGGAATTGTTCCCAGAGTGTGGAAGCAAGCTCCGGGAAGCCATATTAAAAAATCCTAATCTCGACCCTGACTGCCCAGAAAATCTTTGGCCCATCTCTCTTCTTCCAGGACTGAGTAAGGTATTGGAAAAACATGTTAATATGCTCCTTCTGAACTTACTGGAGGCCAACCACATCCTGCATCCTACCCAGACAGGGATTTGGCCCAAGCATTGCACTGAAACTACCCTCTTGGCTGTTGCGGAGGAGGCCAAAATTAAATTGGATCTGTGAGGTACTGTAGCCATCCTCCTCTTAGACCTCAGTGCCGCCTTCAACACAGTTGACTGCAGGACCCTTATTAAGAGGATTCAGAAGGCAAGAGTGTTAGGTCTGGCTCATAAGTGGATCAACTCATTTTTGGGGGACAGATCCTTTCAGGTGTTTGACAAAGCCTGCACCTTTATACTTTTCCTGTGAGATGTGGGGTTCCACAGGAGTCTTCTCTCAGCCCCATGTTGTGCAACATTTAAATGCGCCCATTGGCTGACATTGTATTGCACTGAGGAATCTCATTGGTGTCCTGGTGTTTTCCCTCACCCCAGATGGCAACCACTGTGCCTCCTCCCTGGATTCTTGCCTGGAGAGTGTAGCCAGATAAATGGACAACTCATGTCTAAAGCTCAATGGTAATAAAACTGAGCTGATGATACTAGGGAATACTGTCAATCCCTACATATCCCTGGGATGGCCCGCACGGCTTGGCCCTCCTCCGGCCCCTAAAGTGGAGGTCAAAAGTTTTGGGTCGTGGCTTGATCGCAACCTCTCCATGGAGACACAAGCCACAAAACTTTCCTCCAGCTGTTTTGGGATTCTCAGAATGCTGCAGAAAATCATTCTCCTGGTCCTTCCGGTCTCTAGGAGGCTAATTGGTGGTACAGAACGCAGCGGTAAGGACACTGTTTAACATCCCCAGACATAATTCGGCTTGTCAGGCTCTAGTCGACCTTCATTGGCTTCCGGTTACCCAGAGAACCATTTTTAAGGCATTGTGCATAGTGTTATATTCCATATAGGTACCCTATATAGGCGCAGGTAACATTGCAACCTTTCACCTATATTCTTCCCTACATTACATACATAACGATTCTTAGGGACTGACCTTTTACCTAGATACAAGACTGCATTCAGAACGCGGGTTTCCCCCTATGTCGAATCTCATACATTATGCATGAGGCTTCTTGAAAGCACAGCAGGACGAACATCTCCTGTATAATATCTCTGTATAAAGTTCAGGCCCGACGTCATCCTTTAGGCCGACACAGTAACACAGCAAGGTAGGACCCCTGGGGAGACCTATGGGTATATATACATCACATCTTGCTTAGAAAGATAGAGGAGACCGAGACTTCCTGGCTGACATACTGACCGTAGACGCTGAGGTTCCTGCATGCAGACACTCCAGCTCGCAGTGGTCTAACATCCCTCGCGGGGTGTCCAACTCGAGACCAGGACGGGGTCCCATATTCTCTCATTTCTCAGGTAATGGGGTTGACTAGATCCTAGAGGGATTCTTGGCATAACACCTACACAGATGCTAGGTACATTCAGGTACATCTAGCTAGGGAGGCATCGTAGGAGTACGCACTTTTTATCATGTGTTTTATGTACTTGTATATATTCATGATTTCTGCAAGATGGTAGAACTATACCATCCCTTTACTTTCGTAGTACTGCTAATCATATATCTCTGCTACTGTCTAATGGTTGTTGCAGCTCATCTATTCTACACTAGAATAACAACTGTTCAATAAATACTTATTGAAAACGCCCAGACTGTTTATTCTGTGTATCTCTCTGAGTCAAACTAAGTAAGCACGAGTGACTGAGCGAAAGGTAGTATATTGTTTCCACGATTCTGAGGGATCAGGGTTGTCATGTTCTGAGGTTGCCAGAATCTATTCTCTCCTTGGTGAGAGGAGATTATAGTGGCACTGTGAGCTAGCTAATACAGACAGGCTAACGTATCCGGTGGGGGTGCACGGAATCAGTCTGCCACCAATCCCACAGTTTATATTATCCAAACGTGCAGATCCTGTATAGGTTATATAGGAACCACACGACATGGCGCCGCCAACGTTGGTTGGGTACTTATTCAACAGTAGAATCTGAGTAGTTCAGTCGTGCTATTCTCAGAGACCCCCACTCACAAAACACCAGAGACGTCTGGAATGGGTGGGCACAAACTCCGCCACAGCTGAGTAGGCTAAAAAATCTTATTTATTGGCTGTTGGTTTATCAAGCTTGAAGGACACAGTGTTCCTAGAATTGTGCATAACACCTTATCTTGGTTCCCTTGAAAAACTATTTTAGTGTTCTAAGAACAATGTCTAACCAAGTCTTAGACCCACTGCCACAAGCACTGCCCCTCTCAGACGAGGGGGAAGATGCAGACGCAATACACATTGCACCAAATTTTAGACATACAGTCACCCTGAGACTGCTAGAGCATGGTTTAACACCTAGGGGTGGTATTGTAGTATTTGTGATTGAGGCGCACAAATCAAACAGAACAGAGGTATTTTATTCGTGGGTTACATTCCCAGCAGCAAATGCAAGAACAAAAACATTTCACTCCTACACAGAAGGAGATGCACCAGCGGAATATTGTCCTTTTGAGGACATTGAGGTTCCGCTCACGTACCAGGAACACTTATACTGGTTTAAAGGTGCCCTACCGCACATAAGAAGAAGAGTGAGACTCGGCCCGCTCGGAAGAGAAGGGGCAACATGGCCAATATTAGCGGCCTACACACCACACCCTGACATTGAAACAATGCCGCCAGGAGACTTACTCACACAACACAAAGAATTAATAAAAATTTACAGAAACTTGACGCAATTCGTCATGAGGACACTTACAGTCCAACCAGCAATGGTTGCAATAAATGGAACTCAAACTCAGAGTACAGCAATTAAAATCACACCACAAACATTACATGCGGTGATGGGTAAAATGCCCACAAAACGTGAACAAATGCCATTCTGGGTAGCTCAGAAAATTACACAGCTAGAGGCAGTATTCCCGAATACTACCCCGTATGAAAAACACAGAATGCTAACAATCTGCTTGCCCATGGGGATAACACCACAAGTAGAAGATTGTACTACATGGGGTACAGTCTTTGCTGCCATTTATACCAGAACTCATGGTATTCTGTCATTAGCAGTGATACCAGACGTATTGAGACAAATACAAAACGAGTATGGAGCAGAGCCTGCTCTGAACTTAGGGATGAAGTTACTAGGTAACTACGCCCAGGTATCAGCCATAATATTAGCTAATATTAAAGGGGAAGCAGCTTCAGTGGCTATCCGCCAACGCCTAAGGGAGTTCAGTCCTTTAGTACAAGAACACGAACTACCGAAAATAATTGAAACATCGTATGCAGAATTAGGCAGAGACAGTTTGGGTGCGAAAGCTTTAAAACCACAACTGATGGGCAGTCCTGAAAAGGGCACTTCTAAGCAGACACCTGCTTCAACAAAGACGAAGTGGGACAGTAAAAAATAACAAAACTTTAAAGGAAACAGATCTCAATCCAGAGGAAGATCTCCTCTACAGGAGCCCTCCGAAAAGAGGTATAACCTTAGGAATAGGGATAATATTAGGAAACCTGACAGGTATCAGGATACTGATACGCGTTCCTCTTGTTCCTTTCAGGGTTCATTGAAAAACTCCGAGAGGGAAGGACGGTCAGACAGACAAGAAGAGCGTACAAAGTCCAGAGACAAGCAGCACGCTCAAGATTACACTTCTAAGAAAATAGAGAAACCAAAGCAAAAGCCACAATTCAAAAATAAGAAGGTTGCAGGTCTAAAGATCAGACATGCCCAGAATTCTGAGGACTCGACTACTGAACGGGGAATGGGCTCTGATGATGCTAGACAGTGCAGCAGAAGTAACAATAGCTCACCAGAACCTGAAGGAATTTCTGGTGACAGTAAATGTAAAAAAAAAAAAAAATGTCAATCCGTATTTGTAAAGCGCGAACTACTCACCCTTACGGGTCTCGAGGCGCTGGGGGCCGTCGTGGAAATTAAGTGAGCTATTGCCCAGAGTCACATGGTGCTGAGCTGCCGCCAGAGCCGGGGATCGAACCGTGATCCCTGTGCTCCGAAGTCAGCTGCCCTGGCCGCTGCACCACACCTCTTGACTTGAATGATTATATCACAGTGGAGACACCTGATACTAGGGTAAGTGTCCCACATGAGTTATATGAAATAACACTCCAAATGGAGGGGGACAAATGTAGGACAGTTAAAGGTCTCTTTTGGGAGAACCTGATGTTTGGCTATGATATTTTACTAGCTGAACAAGATTGGCCACCAGCATTCGTCATGGATTGCCCTAAAGGAGAAACGGTAATTTTACCAGCATTCTCAGACCATATTCCCAGACACCTACAACATACATATGTGCAGGAGTGGGCGGTAGCCCAAGCACCTGCAGTATACAAAAACCGTGTTGGATGGGATGAGGATTCGACCCACCACATAATTCCTTTAAAAAATACTCCGACTGCACAGAGGCAGTATCAAATAAAGCAAGAAGCTAAAAAACAGGTCAGGGAGATCTTAGATCAACTTGAATACCATGGGGGGATCGAAAATTGCACCTCAACAATGAACAATCCTTTGAAACCTGACAATTCATATTGTTTAGTTTTAGATTATAGACATTAAAACACTTGCACTAAGACATTTGCAGTCCAAAATGCACACAGTGCCGCATTTATAAATAACATTGTGCGGAAAAAATATAAAACAACACTCGATATCTCAAATGTATTTTTCTGCCAGAATATAGTGCCTGGAAGCAGGTATCTAACAGCATTCTCAGCGCTAGGGTCCCTGCGTCAATTTTGTCGACTCCCCCAGGGGTATAAGAACAGCCCAGGGTTGTTTTCGGCTAGAGTAACTGAGTTACTTCAAAATTTGGATGAAGAAGCATTGTCCTATGTGGATGATATTTATCTAACGGACGATGATCTAGAGGAGCACTTGAACAGAGTGAATACCATAATTCTGGGATTTGCATCTGAGGGCTACAAATTCAACTTTAAAAAATCAAAAATTGCCCATCTCAGTGTCCTGTTTTTAGGATATGAGCTTTCAAGTGAAGGAAAAAGCCTGGCAGCCAATTTGTTAGAAAAATGTGCGCTGCTCCAACCTCCAAAATCATTAAAAAATTTACAATCAATCCTGGGATTCCTAAATTTTGGTAGAACTTACATTTTAGATTACCCAGAAAGAGTAAAACCTTTCTACGATTTAATAAAACCTGATTTTTCAGTAAAACAATGGACACAGGAACACACAGACACACTTCGTTCCTTACAAGCTGACATGATAGCTTCCAAACACTTACAGACACGCGTAAACGTACGCAAACTGGTGATCCGTATAGTTGCGGGTCAATCTGGGTACACCTATCTAACATATAATGAAGGTGAAACGGTACCAATTGCATATAAATCACATTTGTACACAAATGCTGAGATGCGCTTCGCATCTACGGAAAAGATTCTGACAGCAGTACAAACTGCTGTAGTGAGAGAAAGAGCACTGGCTCAGGGGAAACGAATAATAGTAGTGACTCCGGTTCCAGCCTTAGAGGCTGCAACAAAGGCAAGCGTTCCTAACGCTAAAGCCTTACATCCGAGATGGATACAATGGGCTAATTCACTCACTGCATCAGATGTAGAATACAGGTACGACCCAAATTTAAAGACACAAGCATTTCTGCAATACGAACAAGAATACCCTCTACCAAATGAAATAATGCCTCTAGATCAGTATGAATATATCATTTACACTGACGGATCAGCTCAACCGGCCATAGGAAGTAAGCAACAATATAGCGCGACATGCGCAATCGTTAAAGGTCGCATGCAGGATGGAAAGTTCCACCCTAGTTCCACAAAAACGCAATCTCTAGGAGACTGCACGGCACAGCTGGCAGAGTTAAAAGCCCTGATACTGGCACTTGTGCTTGTGAATACGGATCGAGAATTCCCCACATAAATTGTGTGCAATTAATTTTACTGTGTGCAGTCATATAATGAATATTTGCAGCACTGGGTTCAAAACGGTTTCAAAGATGCAAAAGGTGGCACAATTAAGCATAAAATGCTATGGGAACAGGTAGTGGAGTTGAAAACCGAACTACGGAGAGCTCAGGTGATACATAAACTGAGTCATCGGCGTGATGGAGTTCACGTTGAAGGGAATTCATTGGCTGATGAAGCCGCAAAGGGGGCTGTACGCACGGCGTCCGTAGCTGCAATCACTCGTTCTAAAACGAGAATAGATGGTGAGATTATGGTAGCTGTCAATGCGTGTCGCAAAAACAGCGGATCAGTACCAAAAATGTTTCTACTCAAGTACTCCTACAAGTTGGATGCCAATAACATTCCATTTTCTCAGATTCCTGGAGTGTGGGATAGAGTAGTACCAAACATGGATCGTAGGTTAGGTTTAATTCTAGCAGCACACAAAGGGATAGGTTCTGCACATGCAGGAGTTACGACGACTGCTTCCTTATTGAAACAACGCTATTGGTGGCCTGGATTAACAAAGCAGACTAGAGACTATGGGGCCGATTCCGATTTCGGCCGGAAGGGCACCGAACGATGGTCGGAGCCCTTCCGACCGAATCGGAACGTGCCGCTCGGATTCCTTTCCGACCGAGCCATTCCGATGGGCTCGGTCGGATAAGAATCCGACTCGGATTTCCGGATGGCTCACAACGGGTTCGGAGAGCCCGTCAGCCATCCGGAAATCCCTCTGTACTCCCCCGGCTGCCTCTTTGCGACCGAGGGAGTACGATGGCAGTTTTTCACTGCCTTTTCGTGCCGGTCTTTCCGGCACGAAAAGGCAGTCGGTCACTGTCTTTGGGGGCCCCCATGGGTGCAAGGTCGCCGAATGGTGGCCTGGAAGCACCTATGGTGCCCCTCTGTTGAACCCTGCACCCGGTGGCAGGCACCTTGGGGTGCCGGCCACAGGGTGCAGGGTTGAACTGCACCCCTGCTTTCTCCAATGCCAGCATGCATTCCGTCCGGAATGCATGCTCCCATTGTGGGAGATACGAGTGCGACCGAACAGGGTTCGGTCGCATCGTACTGCCTGGGCCGTAACCGACGACAGCAGGTCGGTCGGTTACGGCTCCGGACCGATGTCGGACGGACCTAAGTCCGTCCGACATCGGAATCGGCCCCTATGTCTTGAAATGCGACATCTGCCAGCAGATGAAAGGTTCCACCGTAACACGTCCAGCACAGACACCATTATTAATATCTGACAAACCACTAGCGTGTGTTTACTTGGACCACTGCGGCCTCTTACAAAAAGATGGGCTTACAGGTATATCATGGTTGCAGTGGATTCCTGCTCAAGATTCCTATGGGTGTGGCCCCAACGCTCGGCTGACGCTCGAACTGTTATAAAAGATTTGCGAGTCTTTATAGGGACATACGCAATTGGCACATTACATTCTGACCAGGGCCCTGCGTTTAGCTCTTAGGCTTACAAGGAGGCCATGCGAGGATTGGGTGTAGCATTGCGGTACTCCTCTCCGTACCATCCCGAGGGAAATTTGGTCGTGGAGAGAAAAAACCGAGACTTAAAGCAGTCTTTAACAGCTAGAGTATTAGGCATGGGTGAGAGCTGGGTGAAACATCTGTATGGAGTACAGCGAGCATTGAACAACATGCCAAGAAGTTCTCTAGGGGGGGTCACTCCACATGAGGTCCTATTTGGGACAAGAATGTGGGTACCTGATCTTGATTGTGAAGGCACAGTGGCGGATGAAAAGCCTTTTGACATCCATGATCGTTTGGCTGTTTTACAGGATCTAAATGAGTCCAGGACACGACAAAGTAATGTCCATATGAAGCAGACCGCCACTGGGGAGGTCAAATCAGTCACGGCAAGACCTATCTGGATCCCAAAAGTCGGGGATCTGGTCAGAGAGAAAATAGCGGACAAGAAAGAATTTGGGCCATCATACAGGAAGCCTGTACAGGTTCTAGCAGTTGAAGGAACAAGAACTGTACTACTCCCGCCGGAAAAAGGAGAAAAGTTTTGTCTCAATCGACCTAATCAAACCACACTATGTGGCCGATACTGAGTAGTAGGCCACGTGGACTCCAAAGTAGCAGACGCCCTCCTCTCGCTACAATTCAAGAGGTTCAAACGGAAAGACTCATCACGTTCGAAGAGTCCCCTGCACGGAATGATTGACTAAGCAACAATGCTATGGAACTCGTTCCCCTTGAACCTGAAGTTCAAATTCAGAATCAAAATGTCAGACAAATTTCAATTCAACCAAATACAGATGTGTACATCAACATGCCTCAACAAGAGCAAACTACGATTTCCACAAATCCTGATGCAATACCAACAATTGATTGAACTGCATCTGGCTACTTCATAAACTTTGATACGTTTTCTTTGGATCCAAGCGAACGGGAAACGACGCCAGCCAAAAAATCTCGCAAGCAGCAAGTTAAAGACTTTCTGAACTTTCTTAAAAAGACTTACCTGGTGTCACCTTGGGTAGAACTATGGGTAATCACCGGGATACTTTTCTTTCTTTTCTGGGTAGGCTTAGTAATAGTTTTTAGCTTGCTTGTTAATGGAAGATACCTTCGACAAAGCTATGCAGCCCAAAAGGTGAACTTACTTTTAAAACCACACCAATCATCTCATCGAGAACAAAGAGACTTGTCATCAGTGAACATTACAGCAGTTCCTATACCCGATGGTATAGTGTGGGACAAGGTCGATTTCGATATATTTGGTCCGACCAAACTTTTAAGAATTCCTCATTTATTTAAAATATCATTGAGTGATATCATTACCTCAAGTACATTTTCCGATGATTGGGATTTTGAAACTATAAATAACATGTTGTCTGATTTGGAAAAATCTGCTGCATTTTCTAATAGTGAAACATTGGAAAGCACATCAGATTTCGAAACAATGTATTGTTATCAACACTATGGTCGTCACTTTTTACATAAATCTGCTAATCCTAGAAATGTGTTCACTTACCACCAGTGGAAACATTGTCCAACACCACCTAAAGGCAGTTCAAAAACATTTACACAAAAGTTTCCATATTTTCCAGGGTATAATATGTCTGACCCAGCCTCATATTACAATAGGGTTGCACCAACATCAGCACAGAAAAATATGTTGACAAACACCAAACAGATTTACTCTGCTTCCTTTATTGCCCAGTTGTCTGAACAAGGTTTCGACTTATGGAAAGACACCATAGACTTAAAATCAGTCTGGGGTACTAGAGAGTGGCAAGTTCAGGGAACAGAAGCTTTGTTTAGAGCATGCCTTTTCCCTCAACAAATCATGGGGCATATTATCAAGGATCTGCGATGTTTATCGCAAAGCGCGCTTAGCGCTGTTTTTTTTATCGCCGGCTATCGCTGGATTTCCTTGCCGTGATAGCGCGGTATTATCAACGCGTATCGCAAAGGCGATAGGAAATCCAGCGATAGCGAGTTAACCCAGCAATAGTGTGAGCATACCAGCGCTAAATTCACTGTGCAAATGAAAAGCTTGCTAATAGGCAAGTGTGTACTTAACCTAACAATCCACCCCCCATTGACAAGATGGTTAAGGCAAGTTTATTCCAGGCGTTAAATTCCAGCGATAAGCGCGGTTAGCGCGAATTTTCCTATCGCTTCGCGGGCATTGATAATAGAGGGAAGTTGTGTTTGCGACTGTTTCAATGGAGTTTCAGTCAGGAATGCCTACTTTGCATGTCATTAGCGATATATATCGCTGACATGCTTAGAGGTAAAAAACGGCCGCTATCGCTGAAAAACTCACGCTAAGGCCCGTTAGCTGCAGCTTGTTAATAGTGTGATAAAAATATTGCCGCATTAGCGGCAGAAAAGTGCCGCTAACGCGGCGATAAAGGGCTTGATAATATGCCCCCATGTTTTTGAACGAGACAGTGCAACAGACGTCTTGCCTTGGACTAGCCAAGAACAAAGACAACACACCTCGGATGCCGACTCCATCATACACCGAGGGTAACATAACATCACAGGAAGAGATTACAATAGATGACATTATACAAAACAACAGCTCAGACCCCGATTGGAAAAAGTGGTTGATTTGGCCAACAGACACTAATAGTTGTCAGGCAAGATTCATGGGTAAAGCCGAAGGGTTTAGCATCCATAGGCCAGATCCACGTTATGTACAGAGACTACATCCAGGGGTAGTGACATCCTACAGTGTTGGGAAGTTGTGCCTTGATTGGCTAAAAACCTCAACACTCACAAAGGTGAAACAACACTTATCCTTACTATCACAGGATGTGGATCTCAGGGATTTTTTTTACTAGGTCCCAGGAAGCCACGTCATAAACGTTTCTATTATGCTGTCTACAATGAAATATGGAAAATATCCCAACAAGAGGCCAGCAGAGAGGTTACGTGAAATAGACCGTATAAATCTAGAAAAATCTCTAGCAGTGGTAGACATTGACCTCCAGGATATATTCCTTAGGCAACATTGTATCTTCTGCGATAGACATACTAGAACAAGATTTGGCCATATTACAACACGGGAAATCTCAATTACGTTCTATTATGTTGTTAAGCTGGACGCTGCAATCTTTGCGTGCAGGCTATGTGCCTTGGCGTTATGTTAACAGTATGTCTCTGTTCTCTGAATACAATCTAACAGATAAACAGATAGAAATGGCACAAAGGGGAGCAAAATATACAATGCTGCGTATCGAAAAACTGGATAGGTGGCAGAATCACCGTCCACAGAATGGCTAATCCATGGCCACATAACTCTACCGGTCACTACTTTTCAGTTTCAGTATTGCCTTGAACAAAAGCAGGTAGGCAGATATGATGAAATGGGTAAGGAATACATTAAGGAATCATGGGTATTGCCATACAGATTTCGATGCCGGAGTGGGGATCGAGAAGTATTTATAAGCGGTACAAACTGTGAGAACGCTTTAAGTGGATCACTCATATGCCAGGATATAATGCTGCACGGGGCTTGTAATGGTTCTGTAGCAAACCTGTCCTGCCATTTAAGGGGTGCCCCAACTGCAGTGATTACTCCAGCATTCAGGCTACTTTCAAATGGGAGTTACTTGATGCTGAACAGTCAAGGCTGCTGCGGAATGCTCTCGGGCATCGCATATTTGGTAACCGTGAGCTCCAGGGTTACTTGTTGTATGCAAGTATTGTTTCCACCGACACATACAGTCAGGGAGGCGCCATTATGGCCTTCACTGAATGTTTCTTTAATACGGTTTGATGCTCTAAGCAGAACGAAAGCCATGCTTCTGCAGAAGTCTGTGTCCTTAACCTCCGCTCGAGAGACTTTTGATCTCCAGATCGCAAGGTCTTCGGCAGAGATACAGGCGCTTATTCATACAAACTGCCCTTTCCATTTCGCAGAAATGGTAAATCGTATCTTTAACATGTCTGATACGACACACATTGTCCACCTATTTAAGACCATAGGTTCTGGACTTCTGAGCACCTATCAGACTGTACTTGGAGTTATACCAAACTTCATACACTCCGTATTCGGAAGCATCTTTGGAGGATTTCCGCTCATCCTGTTTCTAGTAGCAGGTATCCTGATTGTTTTATATTTGCTACGCAATGGATGTCTCAGTCACCAAGGAGATGGAAAGAGCACTCCTGGAGCGTAAATACCGTGACCGTATGGTACAACATCTAGGCACGCCTCGCCTAAGAGAACTAAGTGCATCTTGGTTCTTGTCATTTCGACCAGTCTGGATGGACTGCATCTTACCTGTCCTCCGATGCCTGTTTTGCGGAGAAGAATGCGTGTTAGACCTTTGTTTGACACTCCCATCATGTGCGCAACCGGACGTGAATGCTTTACTGGACCCGATAACGGCCCATGTTCTGCAGTGTCCTCAGCGTATTCTAATGTTGATGGCGGCATTCCTTGTGCCCCCACAGGTAGTAACAGCACCTGTTGGTATGGACACCGGCTTCTCCTATGACACCCAGGTTTTGGACGGCAGACAGTTTGCCCCAGCACCGGCTGCGGACAGTGTGGAACATCATCTGTGCTCGATTGACGTACTCTGCGAGGTGCTACAGGGGCCGTCTACTGCGGAAGCAAGCAACGAAAATTTTGCGTCTACCAGCCAGGACACATAAACATTTGACTCATTTGGCTCGTCGTGTGCTGGAAGAAATTTCGCCCTTTTTTAATAACAAGCTCAAATTTGGAACTCAAAACAAAAATTTACATTCCTTTCATTTATTGCGCATACATGGCTTTCTAATGCTTATAGGGGCAGATTTACAAGCCCCTTGCGACACTTTTACGCCGCCGTTGCGTCACTTTTGTGATGCAGCGGCGGCGCAAACAATGTGCCACTATGCAACATATTTACAACGTGACGCATCTAGTGAGATGCGTCACGTTGTAAAGCTCTGCGCTACATTATACCTGCGTCAGGTATAATGTATGCAGGGTGGGCGTTCCGTCGCAAGGAAGCCCCGTAAAGTGACGCAGTGAAATCTACAAGATTTCACTGAGTCACTTTGACGTCCCCACTGCGTCAAATCCTTACGCCTGCTTGAAGCAGGCGTAAGGAGTGACGCAGCATGTTAGGTATAGGGCACCCCTGAGCAGTGCTGGAGTTGCGTCGCGCTTGCGACACGACTCCAGCACTGTGTCACCCTTACGCCGACAGATGCGTCACGCATCTGTCTATCCTTGCGCCACGGTGCACCGCATTGTAAATGCGGAGCATCCATGGTGGCGCAAGGGTTTTTTTGCGTCAGGCAAAATAACTGGTGCATCCCTGCTAATATGCAGGGATGCGCCAGTTATTGTAAATCTGCCCCTTAGTGCTTCAGACTATAACTAAGGACACTTTAGAGCTACAGCTTGCAAAAACATTTTTAGACAATTTTAAGTTTTTTAGACATTTTTTAGAAGTTTTAAACAGTTTTAGCTAAACAGATGTTTTTAAAACTTTGTGCGTACCAATATCTAGTTAGGCTAGTAGTACAGTAATAAGTTACATATGTCGTCCAGTCGGAAGAGGAGTGGGTGTTATATTCCATATAGGTACCCTATATAGGCGCAGGTAACATTGCAACCTTTCACCTATATTCTTCCCTACATTACATACATAACGGTTCTTAGGGACTGACCTTTTACATAGATACGAGACTGCATTCAGAACGCGGGTTTCCCCCTAGTTCGAATCTCATACATTATGCATGAGGCTTCTTGGAAGCACAGCAGGATGAACATCTCCTGTATAATATCTCTGTATAAAGTTCAGGCCCGACGTCATCCTTTAGGCCGACACAGTAACACAGCAAGGTAGGACCCCTGGGAGACTTATGGGTATATATACATCACATCTTGCTTAGAAAGATAGAGGAGACCGAGACTTCCCGGCTGACACACTGACCTGAGACGCTGAGGTTCCTGCATGCAGACACTCCAGCTCGCAGTGGTCTAACATCCCTCGCGGGGTGTCCAACTCGAGACCAGGATGTGGTCCCATATTCTCTCATTTCTCAGGTAATGGGGTTGACTAGATCCTAGAGGGATTCTTGGCATAACACCTACACAGATGCTAGGTACATTCAGGTACATCTAGCTAGGGAGGCATCGTAGGAGTACGCACTTTTTATCATGTGTTTTATGTACTTGTATATATTCATGATTTATGCAAGATGGTAGAACTATACCATCCCTTCACTTTCGTAGTACTGCTAATCATATATCTCTGCTACTGTCTAATGGTTGTTGCAGCTCATCTATTCTACACTAGAATACTGTTCAATAAATACTGATTGAAAACGCCCAGACTGTTTATTCTGTGTATCTGTCTGAGACAAACTAAGTAAGCACGAGTGACTGAGCGAAAGGTAATATATTGTTTCCAAGATTATGAGGGATCAGGGTTGTCATGTTCTGAGGTTGCCAGAATCTATTCTCTCCTTGGTAAGAGGAGATTATAGTGGCACTGTGAACTAGCTAATACAGACAGGCTAACGTATCCGGTGGGGGTGCACGGAATCAGTCTGCCACCAATCCCACAGTTTATGTTATCCAAATGCGCAGATCCTGTATAGGTTATATAGGAACTACACGACAATAGCACATTGAGCCTTTCAAGATCTAGGTCCCTCTATCACCAGACAGCTAATTACACCATGAAAAATGGGCAGTGGACCTAAAGACAGCACAGCACCCACACCGTTGTACCCATAGGGCTAAAAAGATTGAACAATATAGTGTGTCATGTGTGCACTACCCTGTATGCACTATCTGCCCAAAAAGTGCTCCCCTCCCTGGGGAAATAGATACAAATGCAAGAAGCAGGGGTGCACCACATACAACCAACAAATCAAAACCATAAGTATTTGACAAACTTACGACAATAAATCTCAAACAATCCAATAGTGTTCTTTTTTTATTAGTGCTTCTTATGTATACTTCTAAAAACCAGCCAACGTGTTCCGTCCAATAAGCAATGGACGTTTTCAGGGCTGTAAGTTAAATAAATACATATACCATGTAAACAGACCATACAAAAATATACATATATATATATATACATATTTACACATGATAAACACTTTGACACACAGTTTGAGAAAGCCATGTTATACCACCATGACAATACACAACCATGACAATACACACAGGTGAGAACTCTATATGCTATTCAGATTTGGTTCCCTTCCCGTTAACACGTTTGTTGCCTCCTGGCGCCAGTCCACGTCCACATCTCAGCTTTGCCCTGGCTGCTCTTCTGCAGGCGAGTCCATCAGTCACATACTTTTTGCATCCCCTAGGTGCCATCTTCTGAGATCTAGGTGGATAGCACCTGTCTGTAGACAACTAGCTTCCTGTTGTCACAGCGATGCGCTACGCATCCTAAAATCTGATTCTAGCATGCTGATTGTCTGTGCTGTTGCAAAATTTTTGGGCAAAATGTGGATCAGTAGGAGGTATGCATTGACCATGTAATTGATGTTTTTTTGTATTTTAATATTTCCTAAATGATTTTATACAAGTATGTATTTAATGGTCTTGTTCTGAACTAATCTTAGAACTACACCTGCATGACGGGTCATGCCGTTATTTCTTACGTCATAGACTTTTGCAGTTACAGTTCTTGGCTACAGTTTTTAGTTGTTCTTAGCGCTTTTTTAACTCTGTTTTACTATCTGTATTGGATGGTCTGAGCTGAACCAGCCATTGGGAATCAGTAATCATTCTTCGGACGTCTCTGCATTTTAGGCACTGGCACTTTTAAGGCATTGATCCGACAACGAGGGGTTAAGCTGCCTTCATTAATCCTAGGCATAGGCTCCTGTAAGAAGGTTACCAATCAAATATACTTAATGCACATGCACCTTTGTGGACTCTCTTTTCCCCTGGAGTATTAGGAAGTCTGGACTCTAAAAAGAAAAATTTACATGCTGCTACGGATTGTTATTTTAAATTTGATTGTTTTAGCATGTCTGTATTGTATTGTCTGTTTGTGATACTTTAATGGCCGCAATGGCTGAAATAAAGTTATTGACTGACTGAATGACTGACTTTGACACACAGTTTGAGAGTTATACCACCATGGCAATACACACCATGACAATACACACAGGTGATATTTAACAAAACATGACCTCAATTTGTTTTGGAAAAGAACAGAGAAACTAATAAAAGTAATAATCATAAAAAAGGAGACATGAGGGAAAGTTTTGTCTCATCGTGCCCTATCACTCTTCTCTCCATGTCTCCTTTTTTATGACTATGACTTTTATTAGTTTCTCTGTTCTTTTCCAATACTTTGGTCTTGTTTTACTCATAAAACTATAATCTTTTTTTCTAACCCTGTAGGAATATTTTTGTGGTATTTTCATTGTGTTACTATGTGTGTGTTTTGCACATATACTTTCACATTGCCTCTTTAGATAAGCCTGACTGCTCTGTACGAAGCCACCAGAGGGTGAGCACAGGTTATCTTTTAGTATAGTGTATAGTGTATCTAGCAGGTGGTTCCTGCTTGTACAGGCTGCATACTTTGACAACTCTAACTCCGGTATAAAAATATCAGTAAAAATAGCACCAAAAAGCACTAAGCACCAACTAGAGATATCTGGTCAAGCAGTACCAGGGCAAAGTCACAAGTTCAGGCTGACTGCGATGAAGTGTGGGCCAACTACAGGGACCCAGTTAGGGCCACTGAACAAAGTCCCTTAAATTCTGTTTTTCAGTTCGTTGTGAGGTTCAGCGCTGTAGATGTGTCACGCAACCAAAGCCATACATCAGTTTTGAGATGTGTTGAGGCTGCAACGTGAGGTCCTGCATCCTCATCATCAAGGATCCCATCAACGAGGGCTTGCCATGCGAAGTCCTTGTGTCGAGGATGCGTTGTGTAGTCAGGGTGCTGCATCGGCTCCGAGGAGCTGCGAGGATGCGATGTGGAGTAAGGCATTGTTATTGAGGCTGCTATTGACTAGGGTTGCGAGGGTCTGCGCCGAGGATGTTGCATGCAAAGGGCCATTCCGAAGTGACAGAGGGCTGCGAAGGTGATGTGGGTCGTTGCTACAGGTCTGATCCACTCAGCAGTGGAGGTGCATCGGTTCTGCTCTGGGCTGTGCCACACAGCAGAGGGGATCCATTGGTTCCGCTGGGTCCACAGATGCCTGCAGAGCATCTTAGGCCCACTTCCAAGAATCCAGGACTTGGGTGGCACCACCTGGCAGGGTAGACTCATGGATGGCAGAGTCCAGGTGCTGGGGTCAAGGTTGTTGGAGCCTTCTATCCCGAAGGCTCAAGTCAGGAGGCCAGCCCACTAACCCTTGGAGTCACTGTGAGGTCCTGGTTTCAAATGGATGCAGGTCCAATCCTTCTCACCCAAGCAAGAGAGCAGCAGGCTACAAAGGTCAGAACTTTAGGGCAGCAGTACTTCAGAGCAGCAGTCCAGCAGAGTGGCAGTCCTTTCAGCAGCTCAGCAGTCCTTCTTCCTGGCAGAGTGTCCATAGGTCCAGAAGTGTACTGAAGAGTTGGTGTCTGAGGTCCAATATTTATACCGGGTGCCCTTCCTCTGGAAGGTGGGAGAAGCTTCAAGAGGTTTCCCTTTGTAGTCCCCAGGCATCCTGCTTTCCCTGTGCTGGCTCCAGACTAACTACAGGGAGTATTCAGCCCTTTGTGCTGAGGCAGGGCACAGCCTATTCAAGTGTACGTTGGGCTATACCCAGCTCTGCTCAATCATCCTGTCAGTGTCATGTTGTACGGCTCCTACTAATTAAGTGGAACTGTGCTTCTGAATAACAGAAACGTCAAAATATGAGGACTGAGTCCACTCATATAATCAGAGTATGCTGACCCAATTCCTGACAAGCTCACATTGTGCCATCTGGACCCCTAAGCTGACAGGGTTCCAGATGGTGTCTGCAACCTCAGAAAATGACAACTGTAACTCCCACAAGTAAATTGTAGAAACAGATCTGCCCTTTCGCTATTACTCAGGCATGCCTAAAAGGAGACTCAAGAAATACACAAATTGGCATTTCAAATATTTATTGAAGCAACTGTATTCTTGTATAAAGCTGCAATTATTAGACGGAGACAAAGAATTTTTACCAGCATTACAAGAATTCAACCATTATAACTTTGCAGTGATTATATGAATACATGAATATTTATCATAATGATACTCCAACCGAGCACTACCTAAACTATTGTGAGCATAGTGAGAATGCTTTCTGCCAGATCGCTTGGAGCAACCTAACTCCCCATTACATGTATGTGATGTATCAGGAGGCAGAATTGTGTAGATCAGGCCACCGTCCTTTGCAGGAAAGGTATTGGAGTCAGCAGAGCTGGATCTAACTCACAGGTGAACATTCCAGGATAATCTGAGGAAATTGTCTCAAAGGCAGCTTATATAATAAAAGGCTAGTTCCATTCGCACTGGGTCAGTAGGTGCAATGCTGATGTGTGTGTTTGTCTTTCCGATTCAGAGTGTTCTCCAAACGGACAACAAAACAAACGCAAGGGCAGCTTGCTCTTGTAGCCTTCAACAGAGTGTAGAAGTGTCATGATTAAATGTGTGCAAAGAAATGTGCTTGCAGGCAGAACATTTTGTGAGTATGTTATCATGTACGTGCAAAGCATGTAAAAAGTAATTGTCTAAAAAGATGTCAATTTTAAATGTGCAAGTCATGATGGATGCTTTTGTGCACGGGCCCTGTTGAACCCCACAACACCCATTCCTTGGCCAGAGGGAGACTTAGACTTCAAACTAAACTTAAAGGAATATCCTAAAAGTCTGAGAACCAAGACATATTACAAACCTACAGGTAGAAACAGCTTACTCGCCTTTACCAGTTTTCACCCACGTCCCTTGAAGGAAAATCTACCCTACAGCCAATTCCTAAGAATTCACTGTAACTGCAGCAATAAGCATGACTTTAACAACCAAGCAAAAGATCTCACCAGAAAACTTAAGGACAGAGAGTATCCAGAACACATTATCAACAAATGTTTAAAACGAGCCAGAAATCAGAACAGAGAGAGCTTGTTAGAACAGACCAACAGAAGTCCCGAGAAAGACGTCATAACTTGCGTCACAACATACAATACAGTATTGTAATCATATGAGAAACTCATTAACAAACACTTGAGCATAATTACGTCTGGGTCCTTGGATTGGCCAAAACTGAGATTTGCCCATAAAAGGAGTAAGAATATTCCGGACTATGTGGTACACACACGACCACCAAGAGTGAAAAATGTTAACATTACCTCCCTGGTCCCTCCTGTCCTCATCCCATTCAGTAAAAAGTGAGATATTGCTATCTCATGACAGAAAAAGAACGAAGGAATGCTGGCCCTACCCCCTCCCCCTCCCTCTGGGAGTACAAATTAGTGCCGTACCCAGCATTCCTCCTGTTCTTTTTTTCTGTCTTCGACAGAATGGGACGAGGAGGCAGGAGGTGGGGAGCTCCTGTTTGACTTACCTGCTTCGCTACCGGGCGGTGGAGTGGAGAGCTGGTGTTCCGACTTCCTCCCTGCTCAGCTTGGGGGACGTCGGGGGTTTTCCCGCCGCGGATTTGGACTACACATTGCGGGGGAATTCTGTCTGCGCCTCCCGGGCTGCCGGGCACTCTGGGAGGTGCGGAGATGCGGTAGCGGACGGAATGGCTTCCGGGTTGCGTTGCCTGACTTCCGGTTGGGTTGGAGTCCAGGAAGTCAGGCACAAAGTGACGATCGGCGGTGAGTCAGCTGTTTGGAAGCCTACGACCATACCATCCTGCACAAGATAAAAGTAAGTACTGCATAGCGGTTGGGTGGCTATGTTGGTTGCTGGGTCCCTGCATTGCTGATTCTTTGCTGCTCCGTTGTCTGCGGGGATTCAAGGCTGTGGATTCTGTGATAGTCCTTCATCGACGTGGTGATCTAGGGGCTGATCGGACATGGCCAATACGATTTCCCTGGAGGACTATTCTCTCCTTTGTAACTTTCAAAGCCCCTTTTTTCCCTGAAGCTGTGGGTCATCAGAAAAGCAGGGTTTTGGGACGGTGTGGAGCCTTCAGTGTGGAAATGGGGAAGCACTTGAGGAAGTGCAGGCATGTGGAGCGCTTCTCCTCCTCTTCTTCCAGTTCTTCTTCGTCCCCTTCTCCGGTGCAGTCTAAACGCCGCAGGGAGGGGGAGGATGATCGATTGAAAAGACTCATTAAGGAGACCATGCGTGAAATGGGGGGAGGCCCTCATCAAAAGGGTCCCGTTCCTCCTCAGTCCTCTCAATCATCTGATTCAGAGGAGGATTGGTTAGGGGGTGCGGAAAGAAAAGGCGAGTATGTGGACAATACAACATACTGTGAGGAGCGACATTTCACTCCCAGCACAGTTGCACAGCAAAAAGCGAATTTTTAGCAGAGTAGCTCCATTTTTTAATCATTATCTTTTCTTCGATTACTCAATGTTTTGTTCATGTTAGTTTGAAAATCTGCTTAATCATCTTATCTCCACATGCAGGGTATCATACTGTTTCAACAGCTTCTAATGCTCAGAATGTGCCCATCCAGGCCTCTATAATGAACACGATAGAAACGTATGATTCATCCAACGCAGTGTTCTTTATTGTAACCCAATGCATTTCGGGCAAGATTGGACGGATAAGAGAAGCACGGGTGATAGTAGAGATCATTAAGGAATAAAGATTTTCATGTTATTTGGGTTGGTGAGGGTTTAAGCGCACATATAGAGGACAGTATGAATTATCGAAAATGCGTAACAAACAAAGTATAGTGCAGTAATGGTGATTTTTGAATTGTTGTTTGCAGTTACCCCCGAAGAAGGGCTTGCTAAGCCCGAAATGCATTGGGTTACAATAAAGAACACTGCGTTGGATGAATCATACGTTTCTATCGTGTTTATTATAGAGGCCTGGATGGGCACATTCTGAGCATTAGAAGCTGTTGAAACAGTATGATACCCTGCATGTGGAGATAAGATGATTAAGCAGATTTTCAAACTAACATGAACAAAACATTGAGTAATCGAAGAAAAGATAATGATAAAAAAATGGAGCTACTCTGCTAAAAATTCGCTTTTTGCTGTGCAACTGGGCTGGGAGTGAAATGTCGCTCCTCACAGTATGTTGTATTATTCATGTGCCACTGGGGCAAGGCACAATTCCAGTGAGCACGCACTCTTGGAGGAGTTTTTTGGATTAAAATGGACAAGTGAATAATTATGGTGTGCATCCCATCACTTTTGTTGAAGAAAGTATGTGGACAAAGACATGTTGCCTGACATTCTCCGTCATGTGAAATGCAACATGGGTTTTCCTGAGGATGAGTGAGGCACCTAGAACCTCGGTGGGTTCTTTGCTGAGGCAGTTTCAGTGCTCTGCGGCAGTGGATGTGCCAGCCCACCCGTTCATACGTGAGGTTTTCAAAAGGGAGTGGAAGGATCCGGATCGTAGTTTGCTTCCTAGGTTTATGGCAAAGCTTTATCCTATTCAGGACATGTCCAAGGAATTGCCGGATTCAATTCCTATTGACTCGTTTGTGGCAAGCCTGGTGGGTCGGACATCCTTGGCTGAGGATGCGGTAATCAAAGATCCGGTGGATAAAAAGGTGGATGCCTCCCTATGGAAGGTGTACTCTGGTTCTCATCTGGCCTTCAGGGCCGGTATTTGTGGCACTTATGTCTCGCAGTCCTTGATCTCTGAAATCAAGGCATTGTATCAGTCCATGGATGACTCTTCAGACTGCTCCGGGTTGCTGGAGCACATCGAGCGTCAGGTCGAGTTCCTGTCTGATATTTCTTTCAATGTGGTGCGGGCTTCGGCCCTTTCTGGAGGGGCAGGTGTGGCAGCTCTCCGCAACCTAGTCCTGAAGGACTGGAAGACGGATTCAGCTCAAAAGGCTTGTGTATTGCGTCTGCCGTTCCAGGGGGCTATGATGTTTGGGGAGGAGTTGGAGGCCAAGTTGCATAAACTGTTTAAAGAAAAGAAACTCTTCTTCTTTCAAGCAGCCCTCGGCTGCGCCTTCTTCCTCCAAATCTAAGTCTTTCTTTCATCCTCCTTCTCGTAGAAATTTCTCCAGGGGTCACAGGATGTTTTCTTCAGGGAGGGGTCGGGAGAGAAAAGCGAAATCCCCATCCCCTAAGCCTCGCTACTGACTATGTGGCCGGGGCTCCCGAATTGTTGGTCAGCGGTCGGCGGTTGGCTGCAGTTCTTTCTTTCAGCATGGCTGCAATCGTGTTCCGACGTTTGGGTTCTGGACATTGTTCGTCAGGGGTACAAAATCGAATTTGCAGAGCCTCCTTTAGAGTTGGGGATTTGTCCGACTCCTTGGCCATTCTGTCCAGTCAAGAGGTCGGAGTTGTCTCTGGGGGTGGAATCTCTCCTTCAAAAGGGGGCTATTCAGGAGATTCCTCCTTTGGAAGCAGGGAGGGGGTTTTACTTTCTGATCATTCTGGCCCCCCGGGTGATGGCCGCGTTCTGTCTGGTCCTCGATCTGAAGGCTCTCAACAAGTTTGTGGTCCATGTGCCATTCCGAATGGAGACTCTACAGAGGGTGATTCCTTTGGTTCTCCCGGGTCATTTTCTGTGCACTCTCGATCTCCAGGATGCATACTATCATGTCCCGATTCACCCCAGCTGTCATCAGTACCTGAGGTTTTGCCTTCGGGGAAGTCATTTCCAGTTTCGGGTCCTGCCCTTTGGCCTCTGGTCTGCCCCACGGGTGTTTACCAAGGTGGTGGCCCCTCTGGTGGCTTGTTTACATCTGCAGGGGGTCCTCCTTTACCCGTATCTGGACGACTGGTTGGTTCAGGCTTCCTCTCGGGAGCGGCTGCTGGTGGATCAAGAGGTGGTGTATTCTGCATTGCAAGCTCATGGGTTTCTTCTGAATTTGCCCAAATGTCAGTTGGTACCCTCACAGGACTTGATTTTCATCGTGGCGCACATTCGCACCGACCTCAACAGGGTTTTCCTTCCAGTTTCTCGTGTGGTGACTTTGTGTTCCCTTGCACGCAGTTTCTGGAGGGGGGCTCGTTCACAGTCCGTCTATGGTTGCGACTGCTGGGTCTCATGGCAGCAACGGTGTTTACGGTGGCCTGGGCTCGTTTCCATCTCCGGCCTCTGTGGGTGTATCTGTTGGCCCATTGGAATCCATTATCCCGCAATCTGGTTCTTCGCGTTCCAGTGGCCCCTTCCCTCATTCCTGCTCTGCGCTGGTGGACTTTGTCAGACTATCTTTCTCAGGGGCTGCCATTGCAGTCCTCGCCTCCGGCGGTTTTAACAACCAATGCCAGTGCCTTCGGGTGGGGGGCGACTCTGGGTTCCAGGTCTCTACAGAGTCGTTGGTCCATCCTGGAGGGGCACCATTCCTCAAACTGGAGGGAGTGGACTGCGGTGTCCCGCGCAGTGATGGGCTTCTGGGACCTGTTGTTGGGTCACAATGTGGTGGTCCATTCGGACAACATGGTGACTGTGGCTTACCTGAACCATCAAGGGGGTTCCAGGTTGAAATCACTGAATGCAGTCGTGATTCCATTGTTTTGTTGGGCGGAGGGGCATCTACTGTCTCTCTCTGCTGTTAACATTCGGGGGTGGACAATGGGGTGGCAGATGCCCGCAGCCGGTTTTTCCCCGCCTCCCAGGAGTTGTCTCTGACTCGAGAGGCTTATCGGCTTGTGTGCAGGAGGTTTGGTCTTCCTTATCTCGACCTCTTTGCTTCCTGGCTCAATGCCCAGCTGCCCTGGTTCTGCTCCTGAGTGTGGCAGGATGGAGTCTGGGGGGTGGATGCTCTGTCCATTCCTTGGCCTCCTCTCCTCCTGTATGCATTTCCACCTCTGGCGCTGATCCCCAGGTTTGTGACTCGCCTCTGTCAGGAGTTCAGGGTGGTGGTTTTGGTGGTTCCTTTCTGGCCTTGCCGGTCATGGTTCTCCACTCTGAGGCTGTTGGCGGTTCAGGGTCCATGGTTCCTCCCTTGCTTCCCATCTCCTCTGCGCTCAGCTCCAATGTTGTCTCTTCCACGTCTTCGCCTGCCGGTGTGGAAGTTGAAAGGCAGGGGTGGCAGCGTATGGGTATCTCTGAGCATTTAGCCTTGGCTCTGCAGCAATCTCGCAGGCCTTCCACCCTGAAATTCTATGGGCGTCATTGGGGGAGTTTCCAGCGTTGGTGTGAGAGGCTGGGGTTGTCTCCTCTTGTCTGTTCTATGCCTGAAGTGCTTCAGTTTCTTTGGGAAGTGTTTGAGAAGCGCTTGGCGGTTTCCACGTTACAGGCTCAGTGGGCTGATTAAAGGGTTTCGTTCCCCTTGGGGGAACTTGACGGATGTGGACGATCTGGTGTCTCATTTGCTGCAGAGTTTCTCATTGACCCGTCCTGTGGTGCGGCCCTCTTTTTACTTGTGGGATTTGCCCCTTGTTTTGTGGGCTCTGGTGGTTCCTCCCTTTGAACCATTGGTGGAGGTGGATGTCAAGTTTTTTTGGTGACCATTACTTCGGCTAGGCGCCTTGGGGAGTTGGGGGCTCTGTTGACTAGGGAGCCATTTTTGTCATTTTCGGATGATGGGGTGGTCCTTCATTTGGATTCAGCCTTTGTTCCCAAGGTTGCTTCTCAGTTCCATCGTTTCCAGGAACTTGTGTTGCCTGCTCTGGATGCCGTTCTGGTGTTGGATGGTGATCTTCCTTGGCCTTTGCTGGATGTGTGCCAGGCGTTGCGGATCTATCTTGACCGGACAAGCTCCTTTCGTAAATCTGACTCCTTATTTGTCTCTTTTGGAGTGGCCTCTCCTGGGGGGTGGGCTTCTTCCTCTTCTATTGGTCGTTGGTTGAAGCAGGTCATTGTGTTGGCTCGTTCCCTTTCTGGGGCCCCTCCGCCGGCTGGGGTGCAGGGTCGTTTTACCAGGGGGGTGGCTGCTTCCTGGGCGGAGGTTCGGGGGGGTCTCCCTGGCCAAAATCTGTAGGGCAGCTACTTGGGCTTCCTCTAACACCTTTGTACGGCAATATCGGATCCAGAATTTGCTGGGGGAGGATACAAATTTTGGTCTGGGGGTTCTGCGGGCTGTGTGCTCCTGAATTTCTCTCCTGTTTCTTCAATAAATCACTTGGTTTGCAGTCCTTGGCTGTCCGGTGGTTTGTTGTTGATGAATGCCGGAGTTTGCTTGGGTAGTCTCACTTTTTACTGAATGGGACAAGGACAGGAGGGACCGGGGAGGTAATGCCATATTACTTACCGGTACTCTTCATTATTCCTGGTCCTGTTGTCCTCGTCCCATTCATTTATTCCCTCCCTCCCTCCCAGTCTTTCTGGCCTTCATCTGGGCTTGGTATTCCAGGAGGAATACTGGGTATGGTACTAATTTGTACTCCCAGAGGGAGGGGCAGGTGCGGAAGTGCCAGCATTCCTTCGTTCTTTTTCTGTCGTGAGATAGCAATATCTCAATTTTTACTGAATGGGACGAAGACAATGGGACCAGGAGTAATGAAGATTACCGGTAAGTAATAGGGCAATACTGTCAAGACAGCATGGGGCCTGCAACCAGTGATAGGTCAGACAGCAGGGCAGCAGTACTTCAGAGCAGCAGCAGCTAAAACCCTGAATCTTGACATTAACCTTAACTGAGTTTTAAAGAGACACACCAATTACAATATCACACATGCAATTTACATGATTAGATGCCCATGTCATCTCAGGTATATAGGCATGATGCATAGGACGATCAAAACCCTCATAGGGGAACATCGCAGTAACAGCCGATGTGGGAGACATACGACATGAATGAGTCAACATTTCCACACTGAAAAACACACTGTAAAAGAAATCGAATGGGTCATCTGAGAAACCTTTGACCACATTGTGAAAGATGCAAATAAGATACTCTTCCAAAAAGAACAGAGATGGGTTTACCGACTAAAGATTTTCCACACAGGGCTGAATGACAACATTCCCTGGCTTGGACTGAATAAATAACCAGACCTGTCTATGACAAAACCTGCCATGATTAACAGAGACATCTTTCTAAACAAGCACAAATAATTGAGATTTATACTCCTGCATTAATTAATTCATATAGAATTATTATTTATGGAATCTAGGCAATCCACAACAAAATTTAGAGTACATCATGAAGGCTTCATTGAGACCAGGAAAGAGTGAGGACACTTGTCTTGGAAAATAAAAATACACAAAACATTAGTATAGAGTTTTTTCTAACACGCTACCACGTCCCAATTAACCTGTATATTTTTCTTCCATTTTTTGTAGAAATTTTGAGAATTTGCAACAGTGACACTAACATCTCAAAAAGATGAACTCAAGAATGATTTATATGATTATGATGATTATAGTACATTGCACACTAGGGGCCAGATGTACGACGAAGACAATTGCGCATCGCAAATTGCGACTCTTTTGCGAGTCGCAATTTTCGATGTACAACAGTGTATTTCACACTGTTCGCGATTCCCAATGGGTTCGCAAATTGCGAGGCTCATTAATGTTAATGAGCCTCTCGCAATTTGCGAGCCCATTGGGAATGACAGCCCTCCCAGGGATGGTGGCCTGCTGGGCTCAGCAGACCACCATGTCTGGGACTGCTTTTTAATAAAGCAGCTTTTTTTTTTTAAATGCAGCCCGTTTTCCTTAAAGGAAAACGGGATGCATTTAAAAAAGAAAAATGAAACCACTGCCTGCTCTTAAAAAATATTTTCCAACATACTCACAAAGGGGAAGAGGTCCCCTGGGGACCCCTTTCCCTTTGCGAGTGGTTTACCACCTACTTGAAGTAGGTGGTAAACTGCGAGTGTTTTGCGGCCGCAAATGTGGTTGCAAAACACTAGTACATAGCATGTTGACTCGCTATTAGGAAGGGACGCCCCTTCCTAATAGCGAGAATCGCAAATGCTATTTTGCGAGTCAGGGACTCGCAAAGAAGCATTTGTACATGCTATTACCCTTTTTTGCGGCCGCAAACAGGAGGTTCTCCCGTTTGCGGCCGCAAAAAAGAATCGTACATTTGGCCCATAGTCACTTTCATTAGAAGCATTGACCTGACGTATCTTGTCCATTTCTACTAGGGTAGCTATCTGCTGAAAAACGCATATGCATCCTACTCACATGTAAACTTTAGTATAGGCTTCCACAAACAGAACGGAATGCCTGCTCCAACGTACAAAAAATGTAACCCAATCTTCTTTGTTGGTTGAACTTTAGGGTCGTTTTTCATAATCAACCCGCCTGATCAAAAGCACAAGAGGTATTCAGCACCACGTCACCTCGAACTCATGAGGAGGCACACACCTGACCATTATGTCCTACTTACAGTCAATTAAGGTCAGCATAGACGTATAAATACAGCTTCCTGTTATTTCCCCTTCACCTTCGGGACGGGGAGGACGTGTTGACCAGAGACTGGAGATTCCAATACACCAAGTGAGTGGAGGACTAGGAACTAAAACCAAATGCCTAGTTATGTTGAGAGTCGATGTGTTTCTCTCCATAACACAACCATTTTATATTTTCTGTTACTTCCAGTGAGTGATGGAGAAATCTCCTGTCCCAACCCGCTACCCATGAGGCATTAGTTGACCCACAGCAACGAAGATTTGTGATGGTTACAAGCAGTTTTCCTCTCACTCCTTGTTTCAGCTACTGCCTTTAGCTACTGTTTAACACTAATTGGCGTGATAATTTATAGCACCCTAGTATATAGATTTTAAAATAAACCTGACACCACCCCTTACTGCCTGACTAAGACATAGAAAAATCATGGGACCCCTCATGAAGTAGCATATTGCCAGGTTGCAAAAACAGGTAGACACATTTGAGAGTACACACTAAATAAAACCCAATTTTTTAACCAACACGTCACTTTTTAGCTGTGTGGAGATGTAAAACCAATGATGTTCACAATCAGTGGACCTTCCTTTTCAAAATATTGTATTTTTTCAATTAAGATCAAAAACATAAGCACGCTTTTCACACACATAAGATTTGTGCGGTGCAATATTGTGAATTCTGCACTATCTAGATGATACATCCATGCAGTAATCATTACTTATCGGGGAACTAACAAAAAACACAAGTATGAGGAAAAATCTGTATGTGCTACACTTTATGCTCTTGTCGGTTCTTGTGTTCTTCTTTCCAAGCTCTGTAGGCTAATATACCTACAGTTAGGATTGGTTAGGAAGAATGAAGGAAGGTACCCACTGAAGTGCCAAAAAGAAAAGGGATCTGACCTGTGAGGTCCTGACAAAGGCCATTGACCCCTAGAGGCATTTTCCAGCTGAAACATGTAGACCACCCTGCTTGACGCCAAGGATAAGTAGTTCTTCCTACCGGCGCCACATACTGTTTTTAACCTTATCCCTATTCCCCCACTTCACATTAAAATTGTCTTTGGGCATAGGAGATCATTTTAATTTTATTTTCAATGTGCAGATCCCACCAGTGTTACTTACTAGACACTCTCTACATCAGTTATCGAAAGGTAGGACCCATGTTTGTGTACAAATCTCTCTCCTAGCACCTTATATTTGCCCACTTGAAAATATTTTCAAGATGTGAAATGAAACGTAGAAATCGGCAGTGACATAAATTAGTGGATTAACCATTCAGCAGATAGTGTTTCAGCTACCATGAAAGACAATTTCTCTTAATACTCAATGCTTAATATTGCGTAAATTGCATCCTTTTTTCAGATTTCAGTTACTGAGGACACAATGTTATTCAGAGAATAAATCCTAGTTGATAATGCAGTCATGCCATTATCAACAACAGCCAATACCTTTCTAAATTCGCCCTGTCAATTTATCTTATGAGTTCAGTAGCTTCCTGCTGCGAAACTTACCAAAGTAATGGCATATAGAAAGTGTTTATGACGGGGTGCTCTAGGACCTAATACAAAATCCTGTAAATCCATGTAATTTGAACATAGAAATTAGTGTTCCTTAACTGCATCTGAAGTGGAATGTTGCAACCATTCCTAGAATACCTTTCCCACACTGTAGGTAGTGGCAACTCCTGAGTGTTGTGTCTGCATATAACATGGGTCTGGTCTGTTTATTTTGAAACTCTTTGTGTTGTTTAAAAAATGTGCATGACAACTATTAGTGTCTAATGGCCACACTAGCCACCTGTATGGAACGGAATGTGAAGAATTATAAGTACCATTCTGTATCACGTCATTGAGAGGTTCCTCTGGGTAACTTGTAAACTGTTGCCAATTATCAAAATGTGCAATAGAGGGAATGTTTGGTGTATTCATGTCCTTAATTTTAGCCAAATGCAGGCATGTTGTTTGCTGTACAGTCTTGTTCAGAAAAATCATTTGTCTTGGTATCAGACAAGCACTAAAGAAAGCTTCATTGCCCTGGACTTGCCAAAATGTCATTCTTTGAATTGATTTTAAATCAATGTTGTCTTTCCAAAAGTTATAACCCTGTATGTACAGTTGGGAAATAAAGGAAGCTGAATAAATCAATTTTGTTTTGGGAAGCATATTTTTTTTGCTGGGGAAGGGGAAAGTTAAACATAATAAGACACTGGGTCTACAGGGTTGTTGACAGAAAAATATGCACACTTCTGCAGGCATGTTTTTCAGCCATCCGCTGGTGGTGTTGGGCAATATTCCCGTTGTGTAAAATTAAAAACTGCACGTGGAGTACTAGCTCTATGTAAACAATGATGTGCATAATGATGATAACAGAACAATTCACCATAATTAGCTGATGTATTATACATTTCTTCAGTATCAAAGACAGTGTAATATTCTAATTCTGAAAGCATATAAATCACGGTGTTTACATTCCATTCATTAGCCAGGCTGCATTACTCACTCACTGTAATTGCATTACTCATTGAAATTTTGAAAACGTGAAGGATCTGTAAAGTGTCTGTGGGACCAAAAATATCAAATGAGACCATATCTCAAACAATGCCATCCACGATGGGAAATGCAGAAATGTTCACAAGGGACAAGTCTCTTCACACTTTATTTGATGAAGAATGAGGCTTCAATACTTCAGTCACTAGTTCAACAGCAGAGTGCTCTAGGAGATAATGTTTATTTAGAAGCAAAAAGACGACTGTCACAAATCCAGTCCAAACGAAAAGCAAAAGTAATGAAACAACAATCTAAATATAAATCCAAGGTGGAATCGGATAAGTCTGTTTAGGTCAAAATATAAATGCACAAATTCCATTCAATTGTGGGTCTGATGAATCTGAGGAAAAGTAATCAGCAACAGCAAAATAGCCAGAGACAGTCTGCGCAAAAACAGGGACCTCACATGGCAGTGTAGAACTGGTATATACCTCCAAAGTTGGATCATAATAAACAATTTTGTTGTTAGAAATGGTAGTCGAAGACTGTGAGTTCACATATGGTGAGTGTGCTATGTTAGCAGTAGTAACAGGACGTAGTAGAACTTCAATATCTGATATCTCCTGCCAGGTAGTAGAAATGTCTGTATTAGTTAATACTTGTAGAGGGATTTCCTGTATTATAGTGAGAGGAGACAGGTAACTGCTCAGGAGCCCTTGTGGCCTACTGTGTAAGACTGACCACATGATGTGGTTTTATAAGGTCAATTGAGACAAATCTTCTGTTTTTACAACCAACAAGGAGTTGCAAAGTGCTGTTCTTGTACCTTCAACTGCCAGGGCTGGCAGCAGTGCTCTGTATGATGGTCTAAAATCCTTTTTTATTGACAATCTTTTCTTGAACTAGATGCCCAGACTTTGGGATCCAGCCAGGAGTCTCTGGTTCCACCTTCACTTCATCAGTGGCAGAATGTTTCAGGTATTCATTTGAACTGTCATCTTGGAAGTCTTTGAGTACGTGTAAGACAGCCAAACATTCAGTGATGTCAGAAAGGTGTATCTGCAACCACTGTGCCTGGATTATCAAGATCTAGAATGTACATCTGGATCTAATCAGGACCTCATTTGGAGTCCAGCCACCCAAGTATCTTCTAGGCAGATTATTTAAAGCTCTCTGGACTCCATACAGATGATGGATCCAACTACGACCTGAATCTAATACTCTAGCTGTTAAAGACAGCTTTAAGTCACAGTTTTTCCTCTCCACTATCACATTTCCCTTAGGATGATAGGGGGAGAAATAAAGCACAGCCACACCCAGGGTGCCCATGGTATGCTGGTAAGCCCTAGAGGCAAACGCTGGCCAGAGTGGAATGCAGCTGCTGCATATGTCCGGATGAAGACTGACAGATCTTTCATAACAGTTCAAGCGCCAGAAGATAGCTGTGGCCGCACCATAGTAATCTATAACACAAGTCCACTGCTAATAGAATGTATTTTGAGGAACCATCTGAGTTTAATGGTCTGCTGTGCTGAAGATACACACAAGCCAGGGGCTTGTTTGAAACTAGGAGAGGTGTCTGCGGTGGGCGTGCTGCAGTGGAAGCATTTATTTGCTAAGAAATGTCACAGCTATGCACATATTGTTTTGTCAGTTTGTATAGACCATCCCACCAATAGCTTTGCTGTAGTAGTGAAACTGCAGCCGCCACACCTGCATCAGCAGAAGCTAACCCCTCAAGAGCAGCTATGATTCATTCTAGCCTCTGGTCTAAATTTGGTATCACTCAATCCCCCACTCCAGGAATATGAGCAAAGGGCATGTTTTGTGCACTCATTAGGTAGGAGTATTTTGCTGGATATTTTTTAGGTAATAGAGTTCCACAGCGTAAAGTGGTTGCAGCTATCATAATGTCTCCATGCACTCTCATATGGGAACAAGTAATTACAGCTACAACAGACAGCAGGCTGAACTGCTGCCTTTGTGGCTTCATCAGCCAATGAATTCCCAGCAACTTGTATTCCAATATGTTGGTGACTCAATGTATGAATTACATGAGCCTGTCGCAAACATTCTTTTAAATGTGCCACCTTTCACAAAAGAAACTTGTGCTTGATAGCATCCCCTTTTGAGTCTCTGAATCCATTCATGCACCAATAGTATAAGTGCTCATTGAAAGACTGGACCCAAGAATACGAATCACACACTATGAGTGTGAGAAATTCACGATCACTCTTTTCTAGTACTAGAATTAGAGCTTTTAGCTTAGCCAGCTGTGCAGTACAATCACCTAGAGATTGTGTAAATGTTTTTGAGCCTGGAAGACTCCATCCCTCATCACTTTATGTACCGCTTCACAAGGGGGCAAGTATCATTGTTTAGTTCCAATAGCGGGCTGGGCTGAACCATCACTTTAGACAATGAAGTCCTACTGGTCAAGAGGCAAAAAATCATTGGGCACAGGGTATTCTTTTCCATATTGTAGGAATGCTTGTGTTTGCAGTGTAGGGTCAAAGACAGTCTACGTCAGTAACTGTTAAGGAGGTGGGTCACTGAATCCATCTTTGATGTAAGGCTTTTGCGTTAGGAATGCTAGCCTTTGTGACAGCCTCTAAGGTTGGAATGGGAGTGACCACAATTGTGCGTCTTCCCTAAGCTAATGATCTTTCCTTTATAACAGCTGTCTGAACTCCAGTCAGTATTTTTTCAGTAGGTGCAAAACGCATTTCTTCATTGGAATATAAATGTGATTTATATTCACTAGGTACTGTATCGCCTTCATTGAAAGTGATATATGTGTAGCCAGTGCCGCAATTATGCGTATCACCAAATTTGTGGTGTTAGCACGTGTGTGTAAATGTTTAGATTCAAACATGTCAGTTTGCAGTGTTCTCAGAATCTGTCTATGTTCTGGTGTCCAATGTGTGGTTGAAAAGTCTGGATGTATTAAAGCATAAAGTGGTTTCACCTGTTGTGCATCTGGTATGTATGTTCTACCAAAGTTGAGAAAGTCCAAAAGTGATTGCAGCTTTTGCATTGTATTTGGTGGTGGTTTCTTAAAGAAATGTGGTGCTAATCTTTTGCCTTCGTTTGATAATTCGTATCCCAGGAACAGCACACTAAGGGGCATATTCACAAGGAGCTATCGCCGAATTAACGGCATTTTATCGCAGCCAAAGTCGTGATAAATTTACCCCCCCCATTCACATGCCCGTGTAAACAGCCCGCAGCACCAGTTTACCCGCGATAGCAGCCGCAAAAAACATCGCCACAGAGGACCCCCGCAAATATCGCTAATGAGATGCAGAGTAGGCGTTCCTGTGCCAAAAGCCAAGACAACATCACACCTCAACATTCACAACGACCAGTCACATCCACGATAAAAACACAAAACAGGGGATAAGGCACGTTAGCACCAGGAAATTTACATCTGCTCTGACCTGGTGTATAGTCGGACGGCAGCCAGCACGACAAAAGGGAGCACAGGCCAGGGCCACATCCCAAGGGCAACAGATGCCATGGAGCCACCCATCATACGGCCCGGACACCCAAGAGGGCCCCAACACCCACAGCCACCGCCCCATGACCCCAACCCACACGCAGAACACCCCCCCGGACCACCACAGGCGCAGCGCAGACAAAGACAGCGGAACCCCAGGAAACTTACCAGCCGCACAGACCCAACATCTGACAATGTCACCGTCCACTACAGGCTGAAAGGGACAACCAACCTATGCATCCTGACCATCATCGCCTAACAGGCCTATGGCACCAACACAGCGGACAACCAACATCCCACCCCACACAAAGCTGATGGCGTGGCTGCACCTGTTGGCCCCTGGGACCCCCATCCAACACCCGCCAGAGTCGGAGGAGTCTCACAGTCAGCCACATCCAAGTCCCCCACACCTGTCCTGGACATCACCATCACCCTGGTACCCCAGCCCCATACGTACAACACAATGCGCAGGATCTGCTGGAGACCAAGCAAGGACCATACGCCATAGCAGGATGCATGCACGTGTTGGGGGAAATACACAGCACACATGTACTACCTGTTCCCCCTGGTGACACAGCACACAATCACCGCAACAGGAAGCACACATCTCACACCAATGTGCAGGCAACAACAGAACACCGTGGAACACCCAACAATGTCGCCTTCAAATACACAGCCAGTGTGCATGATACCTTCATACTCCGACAGTCCATCATCAACCAGCGTTCCCAGGATGGCAACAAGGGAAATGCACAGCCCCTTGGCAATATACAAATGAACACCCCACACACCTCAACTCCACAACCATGCAACTCACAACGCTGGCAATGCACACGTCACAAAATCACATGCAACAGGCACAACAATATGCCCACCCACCAGACACGACAGAACAACTTACAATGTACACATGGGCAAGCCCTGAACATGAGCCAGCAACGGCATGGCACCTCAGCCACATAATAGCCGAATGTGGGGAGAGGTGGCAACCAGGCATGTGTGAAGGATGCAGTAGAACCATGAAAGTACACAATGCCACGAGTGCCGGAGATGTGCTGGACACCTCGCAGTATGCAGAACACACCCATATCCATGTCAACATACACCGCTTGCGTATGGAGTGTAGTGGACAGTGGACGCCACCATGTCACCCCAGCCAGTGGGGGACCTCGCGGAAATGTTGCCTGTTACGCCCCCCCCTAACCGTCAGCGGAGTGGGATGGCCCGGCGTACGCCATGCCAGCGAAGGGGTGTGAATAAAAAGCACGTAGGCCTGGGCGTGGTCCTCTTCCGGAAAGACCCACGTCTCTGCCAGGGCGGCGCCTCCCACCTCGCCACGAGGCCGATGCCATCCTCGTGAGCGGAGTTGCCTGCAATGCTGTGCCTGCAATGCTGCCGGACCCCGGCACGCTGGACCACGAACCCGTCAGGCCAGCCCCTGCGCAGCCAGGCCACACTGATCACCTTCCGACACCGACGTGTGTCAAGGAGGGCCCACCACGTGCCGGCGCAAGCCCCAAGCCCGAGGCCCGCGACCTTGGCAGCCACCTCAGACCATCACGGCCTCCACGACACAGGCCCGCTTTATTCCTTTTTTGTTGACGTACTCTACTGCCGCCCCCGGCCTACTCTTCGGACCAGTAGGTCCCATATGTGAAACTGTGTCCTGAGTCATGAATGGCAGTGACCCCAAATCCGGGCCAGCGGCCACAGCACCAGACCCCCCCGATCAGTGAGGCATAGTTCCATATGGACATCTTGCGACACGTGGTGCCACTAACCCTGTTCAACGACAGCCGGCAACACGTGGTGCCACTAACCCTGTTCAACGTCAGCCGGCTACACGTGGTGCCACTAACCCTGTTCAACGTCAGCCGGCTACACGTGGTGCCACTGAACCTGAACTACGCAGGCCGGTGGGGCCATCCAACCTATGCCGGCGACACTCGGTGAATGGGCCGTGCTGACCGTTGCCTCAGGCCTACACCACGGTCAGGTAGGTCACACATTTGGAACTGAGTCTTGATTACACCATGGCAGTGACCAGATGTCTACTGCAGGGGTGATATCACTAAACTCCCTGCTATCAGTGAAGCAAACAAATGCATCACAAGCACACGACACATGTCTGTGAGCCCATGCTGACCGCTGCCTCCGGCCTACACTGCGGTCCAGTAGGTCACAGAGTCTTGATTTGGCAATGTTCGAGTTCACATCTGTGTACCGGCATCATTGCAGACGGCATCCCCTCTCAGCACCTGTGCCACTAAGTTTGTTCCCCGACATTCATGGACACTCACTGGTCGTACATTGGTGGCGTTTGAGTCTATGGACATGGGGCTAGTTTTCATCCTCATGTAGCTGATACCGAATTGTTGGTGGAAACGAGGGTTGCGCTTTCCACTCCTCCATTTGCTGCTTCCAGATGACATCAGACCTTCCACATCATGCCCTGGAGGACACCTTCCACTGTCCTCCGAAACCCTCTGCAACATACACCTCGGACATTGATGGGGACCCGCTCAGGTCGCATGGCCCATCTGACTGCACCGCAAGTCAGCGTCCCGTGGCTGGGTGCCTGTGCCGGCCGCAGTGCATCCGGGGCCACTAACTCTGTGCTGCTCAGGCCTGGGACCCCTCCTTCTGGGACATTGACTGGCCTCTGTAGCAATGGTCTTGGGGTCATCAACGCCATGTGTCTGTGGCCCTGCGCTGTCCACATCCTCCAGCCTCAACTGCGGGCCACCAGGGCCCACGCAAAGCATCAAGTCTTGACCGGCCCGGACGTCGCATCACCGCAGGAGGCACATGCCACCACCGCAAGGACCACCTCCAACCGCCATCTGCCAGAGTCGAAACGGTGGTCCTGACAGACCTACGGAGTTGCTCAGACCTGTCGTGGATGCCATCATCGGCCTGATACCCTGCTCAGCACTCCAGGTGCCAGTGACTCAGTGCACTGCAAGCCATTGTCCGTTACTGATTGAGTTTTGTGCTGTTGTGAGGTTGCGCAGCAATGTCACCTCATGCAGTGGGGAAGGCCTGGGACCATGATGAGGAGGATGTGTCAAGTGTGCGGACGGGAGAAGGCAAAGACAATGGGAGGGCAGGTGGCAACAGCCCCAAGGCAGGAATGCAGACTGGTGGTGGTAGTCAAGCTACACACCAGGATCAAATACTGGGTATTGCGCTGTGGACTGCGGGCAGTGTGGGAGACCTGGGACGTTGATGAGGAAGTTGATGCAGGTGTAACACACCCCACTGCATCTACTTCAGGACTAACCCGAAGGGACACAATCCTAGCAATTTCTTCACATGAGCGCGCTCTTCTCTAGTGCCCCTACCTCAGTGCACTGCAACTCACGGAACCTCCTGACTGAATATTGGGTGACCTCTGTCCTTACTCCGGATCCCTCCATGTTGCTCTGCATTTGACTCTGTTATGCTGGTGTTTTCTGTTTCCATTACACTGGTGTCCACTGTTCAGGTTGTTGCCAGCACCAAGCACTCCGTGCGGGATGGCTTATACTCACCCCACACACATCCAGCACAGGCATCACTGTACATGTGGCCCTGCCAATAAAGGGGCCGGGCGCACGTGCCCGTGGCCAGTTCAACATGATATGTGCATGTGTCTCTGTGGGGGTGTGGGTCTCCTTTGTGGGGTGTAGGTGGCCCCGGAAGGGAATTGGACACCCACGTATGTGTTCTAGTTCGCATTCCATGGGTTGGGCAACACCCGCACCTGTTGGGCCACCTCCTTTTGGCGTTCTGCCACCTGGCATTGGGGTGCCATGTGTGGGTGGGTGAAGTGTTGTGAGCCAGCCGTGATTGCGGGTGCTTCATGCTGTGTGGTCTGTTGCAGGGGCTGGGTTCTCCTCTGAGTAGCTTGTCTGCCCTGGTCCTGGTGGTGGGTTGTGTGGGATGTCCATGGGCTGTTGTAGGGTGTCGGTGTCTGGGCTGTGGTGTTCGGCTCGGGCATCACTGATGGGTTGTCTGTTCTGACCTGCGGGAGGTGTTGTTTGTCCCTCTGCATTGTGAAGGGGAGGTGCATGTTGGCATTGTGTTGGCGCCTTGTTCTTGTCGACATGCAGACTGTGTGACAATGTACATTGTGACTGTTTGGGAGGTGGTGGCTATTTGTGTTGGGACAGTGTACATTTGGCCTACATGGCTGATGTGGGGTTGTAGGGGTAGATGTGCATCTCACAGTTCCCTGCTCTTTCCAATGTGATTGTTCTGTTTCTGTGCCTGGGTGGAGCCAGTTGTGTCCCCTGTTCTGCAGTGTGGGTGTTGCACTTTGTGCCACATTGTCATGGTATGTGCTGTGATTGCTATGTGTATGTGCTGCAGTGTGCCACGGGGATGGGGGACATGTCCCTGGGTAATTGTGGGTGTGCAGTGTGTTACACCTCATTGTGCATGTGTGGCATTGTGCCCATCAGCCCCCGTCCCCCCAGTCCCTATTGGATCCTCACCCTGTTGTTGTTGTGTCAGGTCCTGTCGAGCTGTGTCCGTACTCCCTACTCCTTGCACCCTCTCCACACTGATGACTGTGGCCTGGGTTTCCTCCTGTGGCGCTGGACTGCCACCTCCTGTCGCCGTTGCTCCCTTCCTGTTGGCAGCAGGTTTGTACCTGGTTTAGGTTGTCACGTCCTTCCGGCGCCTCTTGGCCTCCTGGATTGGCCTCCTGGGCACTCCGACTGCATTCCAGGTGGTCTGCTTGTGGGTCAGTTGCTGGTAGTGTTCTGTCGCCTCCGTGGCCTTGGTCTTGTTTTCCTGCGGTCTGCACCCCGTCTTCCTCTCCCTTTTCTCCTTGGCCTTCCCCGAGCCAGTTGTTCCTTGCTGGTGGTCTGTGGGGGTTGTGGGGTTCGCGTTGCCCTCTGCGCTGGGTCAGGGTGCATCCATGTTGCTACGTGCTTTGGCTTGTTTCTGGTGTGTTGTGTCTGTGGTTTTTATGGTGCAATTTCCCGCCAGACGCGTGGGATTTGCAGGCCTGAGGCTGGTTTTCGCTACTTTTTGTACCGCGATTGGCCTCATCGCATGATTTCTCGCGTTCGCATTATTTCGGCGTGGCGTTGATTTTCACGCTGACATTTGACGCGTTATCTGGTGACTATCGCATGATACCGCCTTGTTGTGAATTCCACGTTGACACGGGGTTATTTTCCCGCGATGGGCTGCGATATTGAAAGTTGCGTTACGCTACTCTTGCGGTAGTTATCACAAGTTCTTGTGAATATACCCCTAAGATAGGCAATTTTTGGTTTTTGGAAGTTGAATTTGTAGCCATTTTCTGCAAATCCCACGACAATGCAATCTACTCTTGCTAGATGTGTGTTTAAGTCATTATCCATAAGGTATATGTATTCGACACAAGACAATGCTTCTGTGTCAATTTCTTGTAGAATTGATGTTAAACGGCAAGAGAACAAGTCTGAGCTGTTCTGGTACCGTGAGGGAGTTGGCAAAATCTTTTTTGTGACCCAGCGCGGTGAACACAGTTAAATCTCTGGACCTTTTTGGTATGACATGATAAGGCGAATCTTGATCACAGCCTACAGGGTTGTGGTATAATGCCGGAGCTTGTGCAAGGACCCACTCCGTGGCATACGCATGTTTTACTCCTTTAAGAACAAGGACGGAGAAAGACGGTATAATTATGTCTTACCCTTGTGGGACTTTCTGAAGAAATCCTGGGGCATATTCTCAAGAACGTGTGATAACTACCGCAAATTCAGCTTAACGCAACACTTCACATCGCAGTCCATCACGGGAAAATAACGCTGTGTTAACGTGGTATTCCCAACACGGCGGTACCATGCGATAGTCACACGATAACGCGTCAAATGAATGCGTTAAAATCAACGCAACGCCGCAAAAACGCGAAACCCCAACGCGAAAATAGTAGCGATGACGCCAATCACGATACAAAAATCTGCGAAAACCAGCCACAGGCCTGCAATTCCCGCGCGTCATGCGGGAAAATGCACTATAAAAATAGAAAAAAAACATACAAACAAAAGCCAAACAACAGCGAAGTACAATGGAGGCATCTGGAGCAAGTACAGAGGACAACCAGAACCCCACAAGCCCCCCGGAGGACCTGCTCAACATGACCGGACACAACAGCAACAGGGTGAGTAACAACCAGGGACTGGGGGGACGGGGGGAGATGGGCACAATGGCACACATGCACAATTAAGCATAGCCCATCTGCGGACAAACCCTGCCCCAGTCCCCCAACTTCCACCAAGAGACCAATGCACACATGTATGCAACATCTCAGCACTGCATAAGCACAGAAGCCCGAGGCACACCGCATGTAAGGGATAAGGGGCAGCTAAATCAGAGCTGCAGGGGCGACTCCCCCAAAATGCGGCACACACACATTACATGCAAAAACGCGAAACCCCAACGCGAAAATAGTAGCGATGACGCCAATCACGATACAAAAATCTGCGAAAACCAGCCACAGGCCTGCAATTCCCATACATCATGCGGGAAAATGCACTATAAAAGTAGAAAAAAAACATACAAACAAAAGCCAAACAACAGCGAAGTACAATGGAGGCATCCGGAGCAAGTACAGAGGACAACCAGAACCCCACAAGCCCCCCGGAGGACCAGAGTTGGAGGACCGGACACTGCTCAACATGACCGGACACAACAGCAACAGGGTGAGTAACAACCAGGGACTGGGGGGACGGGGGGAGATGGGCACAATGGCACACATGCACAATTAAGCATAGCCCATCTGCGGACAAACCATGCCCCAGACCCCCAACTTCCACCAAGAGACCAATGCACACATGTATGCAACATCTCAGCACCGCATAAGCACAGAAGCCCGAGGCACACCGCATGTAAGGGATAAGGGGCAGCTAAATCAGAGCTGCAGGGGCGACTCCCCCAAAATGCGGCACACACACATTACATGCAGAGCACATCAACATTGACAACGATGTGGTACAAACCGCAACACGTCCACAACAGAACAGAGGACACAACTGGTGCCGCATGTGCGTAGAAACTGGCCAATCACATTTGGCATTGCAGGGAAATGTGAGTTGACAATGTACAAGTACAAACACACATCCGTGATGTAGTCGGAATGTCCACTGTCCCGCATCAAATAGGCAGCTTCCCCCAAACAGTCACAATGTACATTGTCATGCAGTCTGAATGTAAACATGTACAATGCGTCAACATACATGTGAACACAATGTTAAACTGCATCTCTCCTTCACATTGCAGGGGGAAATCCAACACCTCCTACGGAGCAGTCCGAACCTCTCTTCTCTGATGACGAAGAGGACCACCACACCTTCGACTCCGACGCCCTCCAACAGCTCATGGACAGCCTCCGCAGCCCACTTCCAGGAGCAGGGCAGCCCAGCTGCCACGAGGAGAACCCACCCCCTGCACAGAACCCACAGCAGGCAGCACCCACCACCACAACTGCCTCCCAGGACCCCCACGACGAACACATGGCCTTCCAACGTCGTGTGTTGGGGTGCCAGGAGAAGCTGGCTGAACAGGTGCAGGTGGGGTTTGACCGCATGGCAGCCAAACTAGACGCCATACGTGGGTGTCTGAGTCCCATCAGGGACCACTCACAGTCCCTAACGGACACCCACAGTCCGCTCCATGCTCTCCAACGGACCATGGCTGACATCGCTAGAGTCCTGACTCTGCGACAAGAACGACTGTCTAGTCAGAGTGCCTCCAGCGATCTCGCCCGGGAGTTGGGACACATGCGGAGGATCATGGAGAACATGGAGTGGACACAGGCGGAAAGAGCGGCTGCCATGGCTGCACACCAGAAGGTAGCTGGGTCCCTCAATGCCCTAAAGACACTCCTCATGGCATTGCTGCCACAAGGCCTGGTGCTGATGCATGCTGCTGCTACCACCCCATCCACATCTCCGGCCCCTGAGGTGTCACTGCCACACAGTGCTGGAGACAGAACACCACCACCCACATGTGAGGCACATGCAACAGCAGAGGACGAAGATGCAGATGAATCTGCCTTTGTGGTCAGAAGGACGCAGTAGCATTCATCTCCACCATGTGGCCTGTTTCTGCTTGGTTCTGCCCTTTGCATCATCACCTTCCACTGTCCCCCGATGCACTCTGCGACACTCACCTTGGACCTCGACATGGACTGCCATATTCTGTTTGGTCACCAATGACACAGCTATCAATCAATCAATCAATCACAGAATTTGTAGAGCGCACTACTTACCCGCAAGGGTCTCAAGGCGCTGGGGAGAAAAAAGGGGCCGGGGTGCTGCTACTGGTCGAACAACCAGGTCTTGAGTAGCCTCCTGAAGGTCAGCAGGTCTTGGGTCTGTCGTAGGCTTAGTGGAAGGGTGTTCCAAGTCTTGGCGGTGAGGTGGGAGAAGGATCTGCCGCCGGTGGTAGTTCTTCGAATGCGAGGGACGGTGGCGAGGGAGAGGTCGGCGGAGCGGAGCTGGCGGTTGGGGACGTAGAAGAGGAGTCATCTGTTGAGGTAGGCTGGGCCAGTCTTGTGGAGTGCCTTGTGTGCGTGGATGAGGAGTTTGAAGGAGATTCTGCTATCAGACTGCGGACTGAACTCCTCCTCTCCTGATGTACCTGTCATTCCCTGAAGGACTCTGGCTGGCCCTCCATGGGCCAACAATGTAAAGTGGGGTTGGCATGGCCCTGTACTGCTCCAGCTGCAGCACTCCACTGAATGTGCAATAAACATTCATATTCACACAGATGTGTCATGTCTATGATCTTTCAAGTGTGAAGTATGGATGAATGGTGGGTCAGTGATTCCCCCTTACGTCCATGTTGCTCATGTTGTGGGACTTTTGTCACAGGGTGACAGATTGCCGATTGCGGTCCGGGTGGCGCCGACACTACAACAGAGACACATCCATTAATCACTTCCTTGTCCAGCCCAGGACGGAACCACGCCCAGAGCTCCGGGGTCATTGTTCACACCCTTACGCTGGACTGGCATACGCCAGGACAGCCCACTCCGGTTACGCACAAAGGGGGGGACGACAACACCACATGTCCCAGGTCTTCACTGTAGGGATCTGCAGCTCACAGGTCTAGTTGTCAGCATGCCACAGCCACTCCCTCACGGCTGGTGTACACCCACACCAAACCCATCCAGCACAGGTGTCACAGGACATGTGACTATGCCAATAAAAAGGGCCTGGAGCACGTGCTGGACGTCATTTCCACTCTCTAACTGGGTGTCTCCATGTAGTTCTCATCTATGCATGAGGGCCTAGGGCCCTGCCACCTCACATTGCCCAGTGCCGGGGGTGACATGATGGCGTCCGCACCACGGAACTCAATCATTAAGGGTCCATGGCTAGCGGTGCACAGACTTGGTGGCACCGGATACACTGCGGCAGGCACACCGCCACGGGATGGTGTCTTGCGGTGCAGTGAGATAGGGGCACCTAAAGTGCTGAGCGGGTGTGCAGCCTGCGATGATGCGCCGTCCTGGCGGTCCGGACTGGCAAGGATCAGTGTGAGCCCTGCTGGACAGCAGTGTAGGCCTGAGCCAGCGGGCAGTGCGGGCCTCCCGCCATGTGGCGTTGCCTCGCGGTTCACAGAGTTAGTGGCACCTCAAGCACTGAGCGGGTGTGCAGCCTGCGATGATGCCGTGTGCGAAATCAAGACCCAGAGTCAGGTGTGTGACCTGGTGGCCCGCGGTGCGGGGCTGCATGATGTGGAGGGTGCCATGGTCGCGGGCCCCGGGCTTGGAGATCCCACCGGAACGTGGTGGGCCCTCTTGGAGACACGCCAGTGGCAGAAGGTGAGCAGTGAGGCCTGGTTGCGCAGGGGCGGGCAATCACCGCTGGGTGGCGGGAGGGGCTGGGGTGCAGCAGCATGTGTGCGCAGGGGCGGGCAAGCGATGATGGCGTGTGCAACTGTATGGACTCTGCCATTCATTTCTCTGGACACTGTTTCAGATAAGGGACCTGGGGGACTGCAGTGTATACCGGCACGTGATTGGAGACACACCAGTGGCAGCAGGTGAGCAGTGAGGCCTAGGTCCGCAGCGTTGGCACTCTCTCACCCTCTCTTTCTCTCTCCCTCTCTCTCTCTCTCTCTCTCTCTTTCTCTCTCCCTCTCTCCCTTTCTCCCTCTCTCTCTCTCTCTTTCTCTCTCCCTCTCTCTTTCTCTCACCCTCTCTTTCTCTCTCCCTCTCTCTCTCTCTCTTTCTCTCTCCCTCTCTCTTTCTCCCTCCCTCTCTCCCTCTCTCACTCTATCCCTCCCTCTCTCTCTCTCTTTCTCTCACCCTCTTTCCCTCTCTCTTTCTCTCACCCTCTCTTTCTCTCTTCCTCTCTCCCTCTCTCTCTCTCTCTTTCTCTCTCCCTCTCTCTCTTTCTCTTTCTCTCTTTCTCTCACCCTCTCTTTCTCTCTCCCTCTCTCTCTCTTTCTCTCTCCCTCTCTCCCTCTCTCTCTCTCTCTTTCTCTCTCCCTCTCTCTTTCTCCCTCTCTCCCTCTCTCTCTCTCTCTTTCGCTCTCTCTCTCTGTACTTTGATGGGCGCATGGCACACCTTCTTATCCAGATTTCTGTTTTGCAGTCTGTGACTTACAGAATGTCCTGAGAAGACCCGCCATGCCTCTTCAGAATTGTTGTTTTTGGTTTATTCTGTAATAAACGTATTATTTGGATATTATGATATGAATGTATGATTTCCCTTTTTCTGACCACACATGTATGTTAGGTGTTGTGATTGTGCGACTTCAGGCAATTTGTTTGGTTCATGATTTCGTGGAGTTGATGTGCAATATCTTTGTCCAAAGGGGGGGGAGGTGTGGGGCCTGGGGGGGGGGTCGTGGGGGGGTCCTGGGGGTGGTGGCGGTGGGTGTTGTTGGCCTATTGGGGCTCCGGGCTGCATGATCGGTTGCTCCAGGGCATCTGTTGTTCTTCATGTGTGGCTATGGGCTGTGCTCCCTTGTCTGGTGCCGGTTGTCGTCCGACTTTACACCAGGTAAGAGCAGGTGTTAATTTCCTGCTGCTAACGTGCCTTATCGCATGTTTTGTGATCTTATCGCCGATCTGGCTGGTCATTGAGAATGTTGTGGAGTGGTGTTGTCGCGGATTTTTGCACGGGAACGCCTACTTTGCATATCATTAGCGTTAGCTGCCGGGGTCATCTGTGGCGATGTTTTTTGCGACTGATTTCGCAGGTAAACTGGTGGTATGGGCTGTTAGCGCCAGCTTGTGAATGGGGCGATGAATTTATCGCGTCTTTGGCTGCGATAAAGTGCCAATAACTCCGCGATAGATCCTTGAGAATATGCCCCCCAGATGTCTAATCCTTTTCAGCCAAGAGAATGTCATGTGTAAGTTTCAAATTTTCCCCAAAAATTACTTGAATGGTGCAACGTATATCACCCTCAACTTGAATGTCCAAATCATATAATCTATCTGGAGATCTAACTCTCTGATCCGGTGTTTCCATCTGAACTAAATTGTTAGTTGCTCTCGCCACCAGAAACTCTTGAAGATTCTGGTGAACTGTTGTGACCTTTGCTGCACTGTATAACAGTGTCAGTGCCCACTCCTTGTTCTGATGCATTACCCTCAATATGTGTGGAATATTTCTTCTTTTTGAATTGAGGCTTTTGTTGTGGAAGTTTCTCTTCCGAGCGTTGTGAGACCTTTTTCAGTTTCACGCGCGATCTGCTCTCTGATAGTTCTCCTCTCTTCATGCGTTTTTGGTTGTCTCTTGAAAGAAACGAGAAGGCCGTATATCAGTATACTGATACCTATCAGGCTGTTTAATTGTTTCACGGTTAAGCAGATTGCAGCACTTTTCAGTAGACTCCGGTTGCAAAGATCCACCCTGTGTCTTTGTCTTTTCTTTATTTTGTGGTTTATCCCAGAATGTATTTTTTAGAAGACTCTGGTGCCCATCTTGAGTTATCCGTTTCAGAATTTCTCTTTAGTTGATGTTTATTAGGTCTGGCTCTCAAATTATCTTGACTTATAGATGTATAGGTTCAGCAAAAATTTTGGGTAGTTCAGGCTATTGATCAGCTAATGGAACCTGCACGAGGTGTTGATGTACTGCCAAGGCTGCTGCTTCCCCTTTAATGTCACTTAAAATTATTGAGGCTACTGTGGCATAGTTGCCAATTAGTTTTATCCTCAAATCAAGGGCAGGAGCAGCCCTGTATTCATCTTGAATCTATTTTAGCACTTCAGGCAAAACAGCTAAGGATGGTGTACCATATGTTATAGTATATATTGCAGCACAAACTTTGCCCCAAGTGGCACATTCGTCCACCAGGGGGACCATCCATAGTGGTAGGCACATTGTGAGAATTCTATGTTCATTTTGGGGTCCTATGTGGGGAAAAACTGCTTCATGCAGGTGTATTCTTCGTGCAATCCAGAATGGAATTTTCTCACGTCTGGGGGGAAACTTTCCCATAATTGCATTAATAGTAACTGGACTAACTGCAGGCATTGCTAAATGCGGCTGCACAGCTTGAACAGCCCTCGATCGAGTTGTTTTTATTGTTCACATAACGAACTGTGTCAAACATCTACATAGACTAACTAGACCTGCATAAAGAGCACAACTCTCTCTACTACAGTGAGTGGTCCTAATGCTGTGTAGCCAGTTAAGACTGGCCATGTTGCCCTGTCATTGCTGAGGGAACCCAGTCGTACATTGTTTAGTGGATGTGGTAGGGTGCCTTGGAACCAATTTGTATGTTCCTGAAATGTCAATGATATTTCTAAGTCTTCTCTGTATTGGCCTGGTATTGCAGCTGCTGTGTATGTATGAAATGTTTGTGTAGTGGACTCTAGTGTAGGAAAAGTGATCCACAAATAGAATACCTCTGTTTTACACACTTCGTGGATCTCTACCATGAAGGTAACATCTCCCCTTGTAGGAGGAAACCCTTGTGTTAGGAAAATCTGTGTTACTGCATGTCTGCAATTTAGTGGCATAACCAGTGGCACTGAATTCACCATTTTAATGAACGGAATTCAGACAAGGGAACAAAGTATAGTGGGGTGATCCTTTTAAAGGTTCAAGCTTGAACAACCTACGGACAAAAATAAGAGCTACCTATTTAACTTAGGAGGATTATAGCCTAACACTATGCAAGTCTCGTTATAAGATGACCACAGGCTTTGAACACACGCAAGAACTACTCAGGAGACCCATTAAGTAAGTACATGACCTATAATGTTGATTGCACCATTTCGTATGGTTCCTACTGATTAAGTAGGACTGTGCGTCTGGACAACTTAAATATCAAAATATGGGGACTGAGTCCACTCATATAACCAGAGTATGTTGTCCCAATTCCTGACTAGCTCACGGTGTGCCATTTGGACCTCTAACCTGACAGGTTACCAGATGGTGTCTGCAACCTCAGAACATGACCACTCTAATTCCCCTAAGGAAATCGTGGAAACAGATGTACCCTTTCGTTATTACTCAGGCATACCCAAAGGGAGACAAACGAAATACACAAATTGGCATTTGAAATATTTGTTGAAGCAATTATATTCTTATGTAAAACACATGAGCTGTAATTATTAGCAGAAGGAAATGAAACATTGTTACCAGCATTACAAGAATGGTGAAAAAGATGAATAATTCAACCTTTATAACTTTGCAGTGATTATATGAATATGTGGATATATGTCATAATGATACTCCAACCTAACACTACGTATACTACAGAGAGCATAGTGATAATGTGTTCTGCCAGATCGCTTGGAGCAACCTACCTGCTCATTACCTGTGTGTGATTTATCAGGAAGCCAGTCTGGTTTTGAACAGGCCGCCATCCTTTGCAGGATAGGGATTGGAGTCAGCAGGGCTGGATCTCAGTCACGGACAAACGTTCCAGGATAATCCATTGAAGTGCTCCTCTAAGGAACTTGTCACAGAGGTAGTTTTTATAATAAATGTCTGGTTCCATCTGCACTGTGTCAGAGGTGTAATGCTGATGTGTGTGTTTGTCTTTCCAATTCAGAGCTGTCTCCAAACAGCATGATCAGCGTTCTTGTAGCCTTGAACAGAGTGTACAAGTGTCATGATAAAATTCTTACGAAGAAATGTGGTTTCAGGCAGAACACTTTCAGAGTACGTTACCATGTATGTGCAAAGCATGTAAAATGTCAGGGGCAGATTTACAAGAATCTGATGCATCTGTAGAGATGCGTCAGTTTCCCTGCGCCAGCCTGCTATACCCTTGCGCCACCATGGATGCGCCGTATTTACAATACGGCGCACCATGGCGCAAGTATTGACAGTTGCGTCCGAAATTCTGACCCATCTGTTGGCCCTAAATCACGCATTGCTGGAGTCGTGTGGCAAGCACGACCCAACTCCAGCAATGCATGTTGAGGCCTATACATACTGTACTGCGTCACTCCTTATGCCTGCTTCAAGCAGGCCTAAGGTTTTGACACAGTCGCGTCCTAGAAGTGGCGCAATGAAATCTTGTAGATTTCACTGCGTCACATTTGCAAGGCTTTCCTGTGTGTGAACGCCCACCCTGCATACATTATACCTGACGCAGGTATAATGTGACGCAGGGCTTTACAACTTGACCAATCTCATTGTAAATGGGCGGCAACGTGGCGCATTGTTTACGCCGCTGCTGCATCACAAAAAGTGACGCAAGGGGCTTGTAAATCTGCCCCTCATTGTCTAAAAAGATCTCAAACACTCACAGTCAATAGATGATGTCATGAGTGATTTCATTTGAGATGGCATGAGTGATGTCAGGAGTGATGTCACTGACCATATCATGAGTGATTTAATATGTGAGGTCATAAGCAGTGCTTTGCGGGGTGCAAATTATAGTTAGCTCAGCTAACTTTAACTGCTGAATTTCACTGGTTTTGTACGTGCGAAATTTGACCCTAACTATAATGTACCTGTAAACTTTGATTTTTTTCTATGAATTTCTAAGGGTTTTTTAATTCTTTTTCCTAACTATAACATCCCTGTAACCTTTGTTTTTTTCAGTGAATTTGTAAAGTTTTATTAAACATGAAATAAGATGCCCATCACAATGCAGAGTGGTGGTGGGGTTGAACTCTGGGCCTGGCCTGGCACTGTGCTGTCCCCACCCAAGCTTGCTGCTCCTGCCCCTCTCCTCCTTGCCATCCATTGTCCATGTCCATGACCCTGCTACCTCATTACAGCCGTGAGTTGCCGTTATTCTGCTATTGCCCTTCCTGCCTGCCCTAAACAGTTAGCTTGCTGCCCCATCCACCTCCTCCCACCCTCTGTTGCCAGAGTCAATGCACCAGCTCCTCCCTCTTGCCCTGCATGGTCCGATGTTCTACAACTGCCTTCCATTTAGCTTGATGTCCCTGCCCACTCCTCCTGCCCTCCATTCCCCAATTCTATGCAGCATCATTGTCCTCCTGCTTAGCCTCTATGCTTAGCTTGCTGTCCCTGCTCCCCTTCTCCCTGCCCTCTGATGTCTATGTTAATGCCCCTGCTCCCTCCTTTCTGTCCACCATATTCCATGGACCTGCCACCCTCCTATCTACTCTGAGTGTTCTGTTTAGCTGCCACTGCTCCTCCCACCTGCCTAGCATGGTCAGATGGCTTCCACCTGTCCTGCCACCTCTATTCTGCCTGTCTACGTTCCATGCCCCTATCCCCTCCCACCTGTCCTACATGGTCCATTTTGCTGCCACTCCCTTCTGCCCTCCATGCTCTGTTGTGATGCAACTGCTCCTCCTGTCTGCTCTGGATGGTCTGTTGTGAAGTCCCTTCCCCTGCCCTCTTTTACCTGTGTCCAGCCCCTACCCCTCCCTTCAGTCCTCCATGGTCTTTTGTGCATGCCCCTGCCCACTCCGTCTAGCCCACCATAGCTGTATGCTGCCTGCCACTAATCCTCCCGCTTACCATGCATGGTTTCTTGTCCTGCCACAGCCGCTCCCACCTGCCCTGTGTAGTCAGCTTGCTGCCCCTGACCCCCTTCCACCTTCCACCTTCCCTCCTTTGTCTCTGTGTATGCCATTATAGTCTCACTATTGCCCTCAAAGGTGTGTTGTGCTTTCAGTGCCCATCCCATCTGCCCTGCCCCATTTCCCCCTGCCCTGCAACTGTCCCTCCTGTCTTTCCCTTCTGCTCTCTGTTGTCCATGTGCATGGCCGTGTTCCCTCCCTATTGCTTTCCATAGTCTGTTTGCTGCACTGCCATCCCGCTTGCCCTGTGTGATATATTGTGCTGCTGCAACCCCTGATGCCTGCCCTGTAATGCCAGTTTGGTGCACCTGCCCATCTCCCTCCTGCCCTCTCTTATCCGAATCCGTGTCCCTACCCCATTCCTCCTGCCCTCCGTGATCCAATGTACCAACCTTGCCAACATTTTGAACTTGATAAGAGGGAGAGTTTGAAAAAAACCTGGGTAATCGATTTTACCCATTGACTTATGTTGAAAAAGAGGAGATTTTAGGCAGGAGACAAATAAAATAAAGGCCTTTTGTACTTAAAAGCGTCAGGAGTCTCCTGCCTGAATCGGATCTGTTGGCATGTATGGTTGTACTGCCATTGCCTCTTCCTTCTGCCCTCAATCTTCTTTTATGTTGCCACAGCCTCTCTTGCCTGTACTGCATGGTTAGTGTTGAGTGTTAGAATGGTCAGACCAAACAACACATCTGGTTTGAATTTCCTGGATGATCTCAGGAAGAGCAATGGGTCAATAGAGAATATAGCTGGCTATGTTTCTAGACTTATCAATTATTTGAACTGAATTGCAGTAGGTGATTTAGCCTGTCCTTAAATGTAAATGAATCATGTAAATGAATATATATTGTCTACAATTTTAGGTACTTTATTATTATTGGTAAATTCAGTTACTATGTCTTCAACAGTGGTAACAAAAGTGTTTTCACTCTCCAAGGGATAATGTACTAAGTATAGGGCTGAGAATGCTGGGGCTCGGGTGAGAAAATAGGAGCTACTGTTAACTGGTCCACTAGTATGGTGATTTTGGGAGTTAAAAGCTGTCAAAGATATTTTTGATATATTTGCAATGCACCAGCACATTTATCAGCATGCCATCCGGTGTGAGTAAGCCGGTGCATTCCTTGGTGGGCATCTCTTCGATGGGAATGCAAAACCAGATTCTGCTTTTGCTAAGTATATGAAATGTGTGTACAAAATGAGAACCCAAATTTCAACAAAGTCTCTTGGGAGGGAGTGCGCATTTGTTAAGTCTATTCACAGAAAGGAGTCATTGATAACTTGAGAATGGACTGAAACGTGATTAGTAGGAAGGCGAAGGATGTTCAAAGTTTTACAAAAAAATTACCAATGCTGACTGGAGAGAATATCCAGGGTGCAAAGATAGACAGCATGGTATTTGTTGATCTTTGTAAGGGAGTTGGGGTCCTTGACTGGAGCGGCATACAAAGGTTCTTGGACCCTTCTCCTGGTCAGGCCTGGATGGACTTATCTAAAGCAAACCATTAAATCACTTAAGTAGATTAATTGGTTAAAATAATAAATTACAGAAATAGTAAACTATATTAGTAAAGTAAAATCAAATTATGAATTAAATCAGTAAAAACGATTGAATTGTATTAATACAAGCTGGAAAGCCAGGCGCTTTCAGAGTTAATACAAGGAACTAAAATATCTGGTGACAAATAAAATAAAAAATCAGACGTTTCGCAAGGAAAATATCGAAAATGCAAGAGGGCAGTGAGATTGCGAAAGAGCATCTGTTTCAGTAAACGTGCAATTTCTCAGCAGAACAAAATATTCACCATTTTGGTGATCATCATCAGGGCGTGTATACAACCTTCTACTAGCTTTATAGTTAGGGCCACCTCTGTAGTAAACGTGATGTGGTCATTTTTAGGTGTGGCTTGACATGTAGATGTCTGCATGACAGATTGTTACCAATTCTTTAAAATACACACAGAATGATCTTTTCCCAAGGGTATACTACTGTCTCACTTTATGCCGTTGGCTATTGAGTGTATCACTCCTTCTCTCATAGAGCGCTTGCATTTCACAACATTGGGAACTATATTAAATCTGAAAAATGCATTCAACCACCACAAATTCATCACTTAATTTTCTACATATCTGTACTCAAAGCAATGCTTTTTGTATTTTTGTACCTGAATGAGGGGCATATTATCAAGCACGGCGTTAAAATTATCGCCGGTTTAGCGGCAGAAAACTGCCGCTAAAGTGGCGATAATGGGCTTGATAATATGCCTGGAGAATTTCAATAGAAGCCCATGTTGACACCAGAACATGGGCTTCTATTGAATTCTCAGGCATATTATCAAGCCCATTATCGCCGCTTTAGCGGCAGTTTTCTGCCGCTAAACCGGCGATAATTTTAACGCCTTTCTTGATAATATGCCCCTAGGTTTTTTAAAGATTTGAGGGCATATTAGCAAGACCACGTTAAAATTATCGCCGCTTTAGCGGCAGGAAACTGCCGCTAAAACGGCGATAATGAGCTTGCTAATATGCGTTATAGAATTCAATAGAAGTCCAGTTTAGATGTGCAGGACATCTAACCTGGGCTTCTATTGGAATTCTATAACGCATATTAGCAAGCCCATTATCGCCTGCTTTAGCGGCAGTTTCCTGCCGCTAAACGGCGATAATTTTAACGTGGGTCTTGCTAATATGCCCTTTATTCTCAGGACTAGAGTTTGAGTTATTACAACGAACACCAATTTTACTTAACACCAGCACTACTAATATCAAAACCACCACTACCATCACCAAGGGTCAAACACCGGCATCAAGAGGGAGCTGGTGTTTGCCCCGTGGTGAAATGCCTACAAATCCTCTGTCATTCCGACTACTCTTATACCCACCACCATTACCACAATCACCATCAATATCACCATTACTACTGCCCCACCACTGCTAACACCACCCAAACTAACACAATCAACATTACAACACAACCATTACCACCACCACCATTACCACTGAAGCCAGACCATAGGCTTTGCTAGTGCTTGTTTAGCCTACTAGCAAGCTCTTATATACATACACCTTGCATCAATGGCTTCTTTATTATTTAAGGAACAAATATAAATTAAGTGCTTTCAATTGAGAGCGATGGGGCATCTCAAATACATGAGGCAGGGTGGGAGCAAATCCAGCACCGAAGGCATTTGCCAGATGCTGTTTTATATAAAGTAATAGAAGACATCAGGTTTTCCTATCTCATGAGGCGGCCTACCTCAGAGAAGTTAGGATTTAGAAAAGGAAAGTGGGGAGGATGTCCTAAGGGCCATTTCAACAAACCTTAAAGAATGCAACACAACATTAGGGTGTTGAATAGGATGTTGTTCAGTGTTACTTCTTTCAGTAAGTCTCTCCAGAGCCAGCAGTGTGGTCATTGGCTTTATGTCTGCAAAGGGAAGATAATGTGTCTTTGACTGTCGTGCTTTGCGCTCGGTGTAGACTTTGCTCCACCTTTGACCAGTCAGCGTCAACAACCCCTGTGGTCTTGCCAGGCTGAGGAGATCCATGCTGGCGACAATCTCTTCTGTGAGCATTGCGCTAGCCAGGCTGGGAAATCCGCTGGCGGAGCACGGGAGCATGGAAGAGAGGAAAGGTGTTACGCATTGTTTTTTTTTCTGCCACCTAGAGGAAACCATTCTCCTTAAGAAGCGGCTAGCATTACCTCTTCTACTGTCCAGTGTTTTTTTTTTGCTCTGAATTTCCTACTCCAAATGGGGTCAACCTTTTTTCCTGTGATGTCCTTACCTGCCTAAGCCATAAATGAGGAGGCCTTGGGAAGAGAAGGTTGCATGGTAACACTTTTGCATCCCTATTTTTAGTTGTCCTCATTGCTCCCCTTTTTGTCTCTGATTTTTGCTCCCTTTACTTGCTGCAGTTTTCTTTACTGGGTTTTCCCACCTAGAAGACCTTTATGCTGGGCTCTTTCTTTACCCTGTATCAGGGTAGTGTTGCTCAATGGCTGCATAGCTTCCAAATCTGTAATCATCTCCAATCAAGAACTACCAATATTGCCCAGAATTAATTCCCTAACGGAGACCCGCTTAAAGAGATACAAGGCATTAGCACCACAACACCTCTTGAGGTAGTTGTAGTGCTTTACAAATTGTATAACATAACATGACATCCTTCCCATGTTTATTCTGTGAAGGGTGGCACCATAGCTACTGGGAGAAGTCGTCATTCCTCGGGCAATCAAAAAGGGAACTACAAAGACCCTCACAATGTCCAGTCCTTCATATACAGTCGGAAACTTCGGGCTATGCATTCCTACACTTGATAATTAAAGTGCAGCAGAGTGATGCTCCTTTTTTAAGCTCATTAGCATATTTTGAACCAGCGACGGGGCGGAGGGGGGTCGTAGCTACCAATGGTGCAGCCGGTGCAGTGCATCGGCGCCCAAAGCCCTGAGGGCACTGAACCCTGATACCTGCTGTACAGCCGCCCAATGTGTCATTTTCCTGCTTGCGCAAGGGCCCATGGTATACTTGCTACGCTACTGACCGGAATCACCAAAGTATGGTGACTAAAACTATGTGAATCCGGGGCACCTAGGGCAGGAAGTGCAACATTCTCTTAAGGTCACAAGTCATATATTAATTTTTTTCAATTCCTGAGAAAATCTTCACAATGCACCATGGGCAAAATCCAGGGCACTGGAGGGGCAGAAGGCTATCTAAAAATAATTATTCACTACACACATGTTATTTTTATAGCAGTATTTTTAGGAGCTATGGCGAATAGCATGTGAACTTTCTCTATCACGAAAACTATCTAAAATAAACCAGAAGCCTAGAGAACTAATTAGCGAATGACAAGAGAATCACTGAAAGAACTAATGCATGAAGTCATCTTTTCAAAATTATGGGAACTACCAGTAATCTTCGCTCTGGAATGTCCTTATTTGCTAAGCTTTTGGGTTTTTCTGTCTGTGGATAGTTGTGTGCCCTGCCTTATTGTTTTTGTGCTGCCCCTGCGAGAACCCACATATCATGCGCGGGTCTTTTCTTAGCAAACTTAATTTTACAAACAGTTAAAAGAGCTTTTTAATAGATCCCTTTGGCAGTATCACTGAAGAAATTGCTAAATCTAAGTTTTGTTTTCCTTGTGGCAGAGAATTCGAGCCAATTAAGTCATTTTATTCTGTCAATGTTTACGTTTTAGGCCAACACACGTGAGTGAGCTTAATATCCTGGCACGTCGACCCTATATATCATACCGTACTAAATTAAACTTTCAGCAGTTTCCTCGTGGTGACGGATAGAACGACAAAACAATTTTTTCTGCGACTGTTGTTAATCGTGTTACAAAAACAAACCAAAAATAACTTAGGGGCATATTATCAAGGACGGCGTTAAAATTATCGCCGGTTTAGCGGCAGAAAACTGCCGCTAAAGTGGCGATAATGGGCTTGATAATATGCCCTGGAGAATTCCAATAGAAGCCCATGTTCACACCAGAACATGGACTTCTATTGGAATTCTCAAGGGCATATTATCAAGCCCATTATCGCCGCTTTAGCGGCAGTTTTCTGCCGCTAAACCGGCGATAATTTTAACGCCGTTCTTGATAATATGCCCCCCAGTCCTTTAAAACGCTGCTATGTTCAATAACACAAACAACCACGCTGTATTACTGGCAGGTTCAGAGTACTATTTCCAGTCTGATTATCTTACTATATTTCTCATACTCTAGCATTCAATCTCCAACTGTCTTTATTGGTTAATTCTGCCGAATGACAGTTCCTAGTTCTCAGTACCTTTTACTAAAATACTTTAGGCGCTATCTTTTTAGCCTGGGACTATCTACAAAGGCCATGGTGCACTGAGCATTTGCAACAAAAGAGAGAAATGGCAATAAAAACAATAATCCATTGGCTTCGACGTCCCAGAAGCATTTTAAAGGCAGACATTCGTGTGCTCAAAACCCATTGCCAGGAAAAAGGCACTTTTAAGATCCACACCCTTCTCATAAGTGACCCAAAAGGCACCTGGTCGTAAGTGCTAGCTGTGCAGAACCCACACCTCAGCTCCGATGAAGGTGGGTGAGACTAGAACCCATGGCAGCTTCGCTCATGACAAACAAGACTAGCATGGCCTTCAGCAGTCTACTTGCCGCAGGCAATTCAACTTAAAGCTCTGGCATACAGAATGTTTCTTGGAGATACTCACGAGGGATCTCATTACACCAGGGCAGTATCTTCTGCCTGCTAGGACTTCAGGTTAGCATCAGATAGATATTAACACCACAGCGGCCTAGGTTGAACATCTCTGTGGACTATATTTTGGAACCACCTAACTCCCAAGGATTCACCACTTTGTTAGTCAACATGGACTAGGTTTCTAAGCTAGGACGTGTCGTTCCTTTTCACAAAATCACGACGGAAGTAAAGTTAACATAAAGTTTCCTGGACCATAAAGCTAGACTTCACCTAGTGATGGATTGGGATTCCCAATTCAGTGCAAACATTTGGTCCGCACTAATGAAAAGGCTGGAAATCGGCCATTCCAAATCCACTAGTTCCCATACTCAAATTGATGGGCAGACTGAAAGGGTGAACTAGTCAATACAACAGTACTTACAAGGCCGCTGGAATTATGTGAGTCTGCTGCAGCTGTGAATTCTTCATATTTAGGGATTTGCTGCACTTGCCATATAATCCATCATCTTCTGAGTAAGTTGTAGACTATAACAAAAAAATTATTTCCAGCTCAACAGGATCAAAAGCTACTAAAAACGCTGCTACATGTGTTGCCGTACCGTGGCAGCTCACTTTGAAGTTGCTAGTTACTGCATTTAGGTGTTAGACTGATAATAATGAGGTGAGATACAAAGTTAACATGTGTAAAAATGACAAGGTAGTGAAATAATAATGCTTCAAAATATGCCACATTACACCACATAATTCAACTTTTCTTGCTGCATAATTTAGTCAACTCTGTCACATAATTTGGCCCTCCACCGTCACATAATTCCAGTGTCCCTGAGTACTTACAATGCTTCTTATTGAATGACCTGTCTGTTTGGTTATGATAAATCCCTCTTGCACAATTCTCATATAATAACTGCATTGTTCACTAGAAGCGTCCCTGTTTTACCTCCCATATGGTTCCCACTCCAGATTGCTTTCCTCCATGATACAGTCTCTAAATTTCTCTCTGTGTCATATTTACTATACCATATCAGTAGTATTCAGAAAGCAGTAAAACAGCAAAATCATTAAAGCAAAATCCAAAGATAAATCGCAGGCTGGCTTATATTGACATTGAAGACTGCACCTTCTTACAACACTGGACATAGATTATAGTTATCTACCAAGCCGCTCTCTATTTCAGGTCCCCACCCATAGCTCACACCTAGGTTTGTGAGACCTTTTAAGATGTTACAAAGGGTAGGTAAAGCAGAAATCAGGCTACACCTACCGTCAAGGTGGCAGATACCCTCTGTGATCTATGTTTCTCGAGTAAATCCTGCTACGTCAGAGTTAGAAGGTAGATGCTATCATAGACTCAAAAATTGTCATGTGCAATTGCATTATCAGAGGCATGGAAGGGATGTGACATTTGTGGTCATGGTAGTCATCTCAATGTCGATAAGCAACCCAGCTAGTTAAATTATTCCACATACAGTTCCCCAGGAAGATAACATTCACCTTTCTGATAACCTTGGGGGTAGGGTCAGCATTTTAACACAGAGACAGTCAGGGAAGGGCTTACACAGTGCCTCATGTAGTAAGATCTTCTGCAAACGGAGACATTCTATCATCATTTCCTGAGGCAATTACAGAGTTACTCGAGATAGACAGGGTCAGGATTGGAGGCTTTAGAAGTCATACTAGTGCTGCATAAGTACAGCTATACCGCTAACCAATAGGAACGAGATGTGGTGGCATCAGGTTCAATTCTTAGTCATTAACAGCAGAGCATTTTAGCACCACTGCAAACATGGCCTCTGCCTCGCACAATCTTGTGTTTGTATTGGCTTTCCACTCCTGTACAGTTTGTCTACTGGGCTTATCATCCCGGCACTCTTATTGTGTTCTCCCTTATTCGGTTCTCTGCTGTTCTTGACCTTGCCCTCTTTGCTTGTGGCTTTCCCCTTCTCTGTTTGTCAATACTTGTTTGTTTGTCTTGTGTTGTTCCTGCTGTGCAAAATGTACTGCTCTCTGGCATTGTGGGGATCAGCACTGGTATCCTTGTCAATGTCTGGTCTGAACACCATGACCTTCGTCTAGGAGCAAGGTAAGATTATTATCCATATTCTAAAGGTTCAGTCTTATTATACTATTTTTTTGGTTCTAACACTATTATAGTTACCCTCCTTACCCACAGCAGACACCATCTTCTTCTGCTAAGACAGACATGCAGCCTACCAGTCCAGAAGTCTACACCAAACCGGTCTGGGATTTACCAAAACCATCCTGCAACTGCAAGCACTCCTGTGCTTCTCTTTCCCTTCCCAGTTTTCTTCATTATTCTCCATTGAGGTGAGTGAGTGCTCAGTACCTCTAGAGACATTTGGGGAAGGCCGGAATTTGTAGCAAGTTCCCGTTTCAATGGGAAGCTTTACAACTTTCCAGGAAGTGGTGTGGTGCTGACTTACCTGAACTAATGTATCAACGTTGCCATTTCCCCCTTTTATTCCTTGTGTTACATCCACACCTTCTGCAAAATAAACAGAAATGAGGGCATTAGGAAATTGGGAGGATGAATAATCTGCACAGTCTTCTCCTCTATTCAAGACAGACTGGCCTTTGCCTGTGGTTTGGCCACAGGGCCTGTCCTCTGGCAAGGCCCTTCACACAACCCCACCATGGGTGACCATCCCCTTCTGTGCATGGCCTTTGGCTGTTGCAGCAAGAGGGGTTGGCCAAAGTGCCTGACCTCTGAAAATGGCCTGCAAGCCAACCCCCATTCCTCATGGGTGGCCAACCCCTCGGTAAATACCCAACCTGCATTTTATGCTCTTACTTCTTAAGATTTCAGTTACTATGGAACTCCATGGTTCCCATCACGTAAGCTTCCACCACATTGGACTGTGGTGCAATGCAAGCTTTCGTGGGGTGGAAGCTGGTACAGCAGTTCCCAAGGGAGTAGTAGCAGACCTCAAGGGAGGATCATGCTGGGTCCCATGGAAGTACTGTGGAACCCATTGCTTGATTTTGTTAACCCCTCCGGAGTTCCCTCAGCACACCCACCCCACAATTGCCTGGGTCAGGGTGTCCTTACTATGCTCCTGTATCCCCTTCTTAATAAACATTTTCAGGACATGGGAACCAAGTCCCCTATTCTTGTAATTGTGGCTGTAACATTTTCTTCAGAGTTGCAGCGAGCCAATCAGGTTACTTAGTACCACAGTACCAGCACCATTACCACAGTGCTGAAATGGCCAAGGGGAAATAAAGGTACCTTGGCCAATCAGAAGATCCTATTTTTAAATTTTTGGTAAAGCAGGACTCCCCAGATCCATCCGCTGAGTTATAACCAATATTTTAACCCCTTCATGCTCAACAAAAGCCCCTCTTTAAACACTAATTTTTTTTAAATGGCTGAACAGATTTACACCAAATTACAGAATACATGCTCTCTGAATAAATTCAAACTTTTTGCCAAATTTGATGCAATTCCATTCCACAGTTTTTTCTGTATCGGAGAGCAATGTCAGACCTTTTTTCTTGACACAACATGACAGATTAGAACAAAATTTTCCATGAAGAAAAGAAGCCGCAATAGATAGAATTTGTTTTGTGGAAAGTTTCATGAAAATTCGTCAATTAAATCAAAAGTTATCAGCGAAACAAAAATCACTCTTCTTATGAAAAAAACGATACCTCCACACACACACACACACACACACATATATATGTATATATAGGGACGGCCTCCAGATGCGCACTGCTTGCGGCCAGGCCCTGTATCCAATACCACCCACCCATGGGCATGCATGGCTAACTATGTGATGTAACAATATAAAGGGTGTCATTTTAAGTAAGGTAGACCTACTGACTTTGTCAAAAGGTCAGAACACCAAAATATAAAAAGTGGGCCTTTTGTCTTTATCAAGGGCTCAGCACATCAACATATATAAAGCAGAGCTAATGTCTTTGTCATCATCATCATCATGAACGTTTACTTAGGGTATCAATCCATAAAACTATAAACAAGCAAAAGTGAAACTATATACAGATAAAAGGACATTAGCAGATTAATCGAAAGTAAGGTAACCAAGCATTGGCAAGGCCAATAGGTCTTGCTTTTGCAAGAGTTGGAGCTAGTAGCATTGTAAATGACAATGCCTTTCACCCATGTGTTATGGAGTGGAGTGGATGTATGTGTGTTGGATTGAAATTGGTAGTTGTGAAATAGTGTGGCATGGAATAGTGTGGTGAGGAGTGGATATGTGTAGTGGAATTATGTGGCATGGTGTGATGTGGAATTATGTGGATAGTAATTTTGTGTTATTGAGTTTGCTGGTATTATGTGGAGTGGGATTGTGTGTCATGGGGTGTAATTATGTGGATTGGTGTTTTGTGTTGTGGTATGGTGTGGTATGTAGGGGTGTTTAATTATGTGGTGTGCTGTTGAATTTTGTGACATGATGTGGAATTCTGTGGTGTGGGTTGGATGTATGTGGTGTGTTGTGTAATTGTGTTGTTGAGCTGAATTATGTGGTTTGTTGTCAAATTATGTGGTGTGGAATGGAAATGCATGGAGTTGAATTGTGTGGCATGGAACCGTGTGGCTTTGAGTGAAATTATGCTTATTGGAATTATGTGGAATTGTGTGGAGTGCATTTATGTGGATTGTTGCTATGTGGCATAAAGTGATTTCATGTGGGGTGTATTTATGTGGTATTGAGTAGAGTGGAATTATGTGGAATTGAATCATGTTGTGTTTAGTGGTATTATGTGGAGTGTAATTATGTTGGGTGGTGTAGAATTGTTTGGTGGTGAATTGTGTTGTGTGGAATTGTGTGGTGTTGTATGTCACACTAAACATCCAAGTATGGAACAAGGTACCCAGGCGAGGGGAGCAATTCTCTTTATTACGCATCTTCTTCAGAATAATTAGATAGGATTCACATTAATGAAGATTACCGGATTTGCCCAGGATTACACAATGTAGTTAAGTGAGAAAGTCGGAATTAAAACCCAAGTCTTCTGGTTCCACAGTCAACAATTTATGCTCCAGATCTTTTCTAAGAAATCAAATGTATATATGGCTAATGATGTGTGCCCTTGTGTGCACCTACATTGTCATGCAGTGGCTGCCATTTTGGCATAGTATTTGAAAACTTTTATTTACATTTCCAAGATGGCTGATTGGTACTTAAGAAAAGTGTCAAAGAAAAGTTTGCACGATGCTGCATAAAGAGTGGCCTGGTAGTAATGCTGGGCCTTCTCTGAAATATAGAAAATGGGAAGGGGAGGAGAGGGCAGGGAGTAATGACAAGTGCAGAAGTGAGCAGTCCAGTAGCAGTGTGAAGCTTCTACGCTATCGCACAAAGTATTAAAATAAAAAAATGAGCAGGAGGGAAGAAGGAGCAAAAGATAAGTGGCGCAGTTTGGATAATTCAAACACTTTCTGCTACAGTACCTGGACATTTCCTTGTTATTACAGTGCTTGGGGGTCACTGAGAAAGCTCAGGCAGCTGAGGTACTTCAAAGTGGGAAACACGGGGGCGTGGACTGGCCACGAGGGAGAATGGCCGCGAGGGAGAATGGCCGCCTGAAAGAAGAGCTCCGCTCCGGGGCGGCACTCATAGGGAGGCAGCATTGTTTCCAGCGAGCTCAGGGTGATTAATTCGACATCCCTGGACAGCTTGATTAATGCTGTCATGTGTGATATTCTTTCTTCGGACCAGAGACCTTCTTTTGGGGCTTTTTTCAAGCCGAGGAGCGTCTGAGGAGAAGAGCACCAGCTGGGCCTAGTGACGTCTTTCGAATCCCCGGGCCTCGCGTAACACGCACGCCCGTCTCCCCGGTGAACTTCTGAGCCTGACAAACCTGACGAACGACGACAAAGGTCAGGGTTAAGGTTGCTGTTCACGGAGTGACTAAGAGGATTTTCAACCTCACAACGAAGATAAAGGTCAGTGTCAAGGTTGCCGTTCTTTTCACTTTCTTTCTCCGGAATATTTCCTGTACTTAGACGCTCCTTAAACTAAAATGAAGATAATTGTGCTCAGATTCAGGACTGCATTTTGCTCATTTGGGCCAGGACAATTTTCTTTCAAATAAATGCTAACCTCTCTAAATGGCGAGAACCCTGCTCTGGTTCCTACCACTATGTTCTTGGGCTTATTATATCGAGACTCAACTCTTCTCTGTCCATAATATGCAGCCTGTTAAAATTCACACATAGAGCACCTCGGAATGCGGCAAATATAAAAGAAGTTTATTTACTGTTGAATTCCGCGCTTGTGGTTTCTACCCTGAATGGTGTCAATTTGCTGCGATTTTTCTCACATTACAGTGACCATATATACACTGTGATTTAGTGGCTGTATGCTTTTGCAACACCTGGTTAACACCTGCTTGACTCTGTGGAATAAAAGTGTTACCAAGTTATACTGAGTGCCTATTACCTTGGTTTTTGCAACTCTTGTTAACTATATAATGAACATTTTGCCAAGACATTTGCATACTAGATTCATACCTATTGAGCAAGTGATTTTTCCTTTTTGTTACTATTTGCCTCAGCAATACGGAATTAACACTTCCTAATCTGCACATACACCTCACAGACTCAAATATTTGCAGGTAATGTCTAAAAATAAGAACGAGAGCAAGTCTACTAAGCAGCCACTTTTTACTGACGTACTGAAGCATCCAAGCACTATGGGGCCGATTCCGATTCAGGCCGGAAATCTCTCCGATCGAGCCGGACCCGGAGATATTTCCGACCGAATCGGACTCTGGCAGTCCGACCGAACGAGTACGATGCGCACGCATTCAATCGGACTCGAGTCGGTCGGACTCCCATTGAGTCAATGGGAGCTGGACGTACAATGCGTACGCGGGCTCCCATTGACCCAGAGGGTGCGAGGTGAACAAGGGTGCCCCCTACAGCGGGTATGAAATGAAATGAAATGAAATTTGTACTTGTAAAGCGCACTGTTACCCTAGGGTGTCCTGGCGCTGTACGCATACCGCTGTGGAACCCTTCCTGTCTTTTTCCCTGTGAAATGTCCACTCCTGGGCACCCCCAAGGTGAAGCCAGGCATCCCAGCGCTGGTGGGGCCGTTGTGGAGATTAAGCAAGCTATTGCCCAGAGTTGCAGAGTGGGACCCATGATTAGAATAGGCACCGAGGCGAGAAATATCAGGTCCGAGGAAATTGAGCCCAAGACCCGCCGAGGCAGGAATTGAACCCTGGTCCCGGGCCAGATCTCTGCATCAGGGTCTGCCGCTCTAACCATTGAGCCACACTTCTCCAAGTGACTCGCGGCGTACATGCACAGGTAGGGGGGACCCACGGGTCCCGCCTGTGTGCGACACGCGCAGCTACGCGTACAGGGGGGTCCGACACGGACCCCCAAAGTGCAGCTCCGACTGCTCTTTCGAGCCGGACGGCGCGAGTCGGTCGGACTGCTCGCGGCGCGCATCGTACTTGCCCGGCCAGGGAACGTCTCCATCGCGCGGTGCAAGTCGTGTCCTTGCGAGTCGGTCAGAGCGCTTCGGACCCGCGAACAAGTCGGATGGCGATTTCGCGTGCGCTCGCATCGTACTCGCTCGGCCGGACGCACGTACGAATCGGTCGGGAAAGAGGGCTCCGAATCGGATCCAGTAAAGCCGAATCCGATTCGGTGTCCTACCGGCCGAGATCGTAATCGGCCCCTATGTCTGTGAAGAACTCTGCCTCACCATCATCATCTAACCAGCCTCGTAATACTTCAACTGCAATATCAGGGGATACTATGGATCACCTTTTTCAAGAAATTTCTACCATTAGTTGTCGTTTGACGGAAATGGATATTAACATTTCTTCCCTTGCAACGGAGACAAAATCAATAAGAGCAGACATAGTCCAATTTCATACTAAAACAGAGGAACTAGAACAACGTCTAGTAGTAGTTGAGAATAAATTTGATTTGGTACAAAGCAGAGATCAAGAACTATTGCTTCTCCGTAGCAAGCTGGTGGATTTGGAAGATCGCAGCAGGAGAGATAATATTCGCTTCTTTGGTTCTCCAGAAGGAATTGAAGGCCAAAACACTAGAGGTTTTCTGTGCGATGTTCTCCCCACACTGGTTGGCATTCATTTTGATCCAACACTTGAAATTCAACGGGCTCATCGTCTTGGCCCCCCGCGTAAAGGCTTAGACTCTCGTCCAAGACCCCTCATCGCTTGTTTTCTGAGACATGATTAATTTAGGCAACTACTAACAGCGTGCACGCACACAAGGATTCTTCAGTTATAAAGGTCATGAAATCCGAATGGCGGCTGATTTTTCTCGAGAAACTAATGAACGGAGGAAAGCTTTCCTATCTATGAGACCGCAACTGCGTAAAATGGACATCAAGTATGGTTTGTTTGATCCAGCCCGTTTTCGGGTTACCAAAAAATGGTGATTCAAGAGACTTTTACAATCCAGAAGAGTTACAACGTTTCTTGGATGATATGACACAGCAGGATATGGACATACAGCATACGCCTACTCCTCAAAATTCTCAAAATCCTCAATCTTCTCATTACCCCGTGGATAGTGCATGCAGGATACAAGGTGCAGGTCGTCAGCGTGGCAGAGAGCCTGAGAGGTTGTCCCGCACCCAAGAAGATAGAGCCTCAGCTTTACAGTCAGTATCTAGTCTCACCCAAGACCAGCATAGAGACAAATCTCGTTCTCCTTTAAAATCTGCTTCTGATGGAGAGTAGCTTTTCTGCCGAAGTTTCTCATATTGTTAACTAAAATCTCTAGCTTCTGACCTTTGTGTTCATTTTCATAGAGAAATAAGCATCTTGCATACTTCAGATAAGATGACACTCCTTTAGTATGCACCAGATAAGTATTATTTAATCTATCTCTTTATTTATTTCCCTATTATTGCTTCTGAATCTCAAATGTATATATCTATATCTTCCTCATAATCTGAAATTTACCTAATACAATATTTATTACAGATGCTCATTGTCATTGGTAATTATCATTCGTACTGTATTGATCCCACCTCTATTTGTAGATTTCTCATGTTATGTTTAAAAAATGTTTTTTCCATCTCTAAATATTATTGCCATGGATACTCCTTTAGAATGTCTTTTAAGTTTATTTCCTAAGGTACCCTAGATATGCCTGAATATAGGTTTTATAATATTTAGTTTTCCCTTTATAGAATATCACTATAAGCATAATTGATTTCCCTGGACCCTCATCATTATTATAAACAATCCTGTCATTTGTTTTATCTCCTGGTGGGTACCTTTATTTATTTTCTTATCATTGCTTCTAAATCCCAAATGTAATGTATCTATCCGTATCTTCCTCACGATTTGAAATTTACCTAATGCATTATTTATTACAGAGACATATTTATTATGCAATATTTATAGTTATGATTCATTGTTTCTCATGTATGATTGACACTTTGCTATCTATTTTTCATATTTATCTAACTGGTAAATTTATTGACATTGATAATTATCATTCGTACTGTATTGATCTCACTTCTATTTGTAGATTTTTTTATGTTATATTTAAAATGAAATGTTCCCATCTTTAAATATTATTGACATAGATACTCCTTTAGAATGTCTTTTAAGTATATTTCCTAAGTTACCCTAGATATGGCTACATATAAGTTTTATAGCATTTAGTCTTCCCCTTTATAGTACGCCACTGAGCATAATTGGATTCCCTAGACCCTCATAATTTTTATAAGTGGCCCTCACATTTGTTTTATCTCCTGGTGGGTGCCCCACCCGGAGCGGTGCTCTAGTGAGCCCAGACCCGCGGTTAAAGTTTTAATATCGTAATACTTTTTATACCATAATTTGTCATTTATAAGTGTACTTTTATTTTTATATTTACTATACTCTCTTTCACTAGATAGTAAGTCCATAAATCTTCATACAATATCTAGTACACTTACAGATATGGTTGTTCCTCATGCCTTACGTGTAATATCATGGAATGTTCATGGTTTAACACATTACATTAAGAGGAAAAAAGTCCTATCTTATCTCCAATCCAAAAAGTAGATATGGCTCTTCTGCAGGAGACACATCTTGATGAACTTGAATCACAAAAATTGTCTAGGGACTGGGTGGGCAAAGTGTTCCACAGTAGTATTCAGGATGACAGCTCCTTAGATAAAGGTCCCACTCGAAAATGTGGGGTGGCAATCCTCATTAGAAAAACTCTCCCAGTTATGGTATCCAAAACGTGGGAAGATCCGAATGGGCGTTATGTATTAGTTAAACTGCGCATTGGAGATACCCATATATGTGTGGGATCGGTTTATGCCCCGATAGGTACTAAGAAATCCTTCTTCTTGAATTTGAATTGCTTGCTATCAGAGATTAATGCTTCACAATACCTTATAGGAGGTGATTGGAATTTGGTGAGAGATCCAGTTCTAGATAGGACAGGTCCTCTAGATAAACATAATGCTGCAGACAGGGCGCTCATGAACGACATAATTGAAGATAACGGCCTTGTGGACCACTGGCGTCTTTCACACCCAGATGACACTGAATACACATTTTTATCTCCTACTCACGGAACTCTTTCACGGCTGGACTATTTCTTAATCTCCCAAAGTTTAGTCCAATCAGTTCAGGACTCTCATATTTCAGAAGCATCGGTGTCTGACCACTCTCCAGTCTTACTACATTTGCACATAGGAACCACTAGCCCAGGTCGTAAATCTTGGAGGATGAATATTCAAAGACATAAAACACCCAAGGGTAAAACACAATTGCAGAAACACCTTCATAATTATCTTTCCTTGAATCAAGGTTCTGTTAACTCCGGCAGGATTATGTGGGCTGCTGCTAAGGCTACCATACGGGGACAACTTATGCGAGATGCTGCTCAAATCAACAAGAAAAATGCTGCTCGACAGAAAGAATTGGAACAGGATATTGCCCATTTTACTCGCCTATACACTCATAAACCTACTTTACAAAATCGTAAATCCTTAGAACAGGCCTGTATGACATTAAATAGTCTTTTTACCTCCAAGGCTGAATATGCCCTACAAAAAATGAAAGGGAGGCACTATGAACAGGGAGAAAAGGCCGGCAGACTTTTAGCAGCACAACTAAGACAACGAGAAGCCGCCATGGCTATTCCAGCCCTTAAGTCATCTGGTGGTGACATGTTGACCCGTCCTCAGGATGTAGTTAATGAATTTTCTACTTACTATAAATCTCTGTATACCCCAGGAACCCACATAGATCATGATAAAATGTCATCTTTCCTTGCAGGAATCGACCTACCTTCCCTTTCAACAGAAGATAGAGAGTTTTTAAATAAAGAAATTAGTAAAGAAGAGATTTCTCAAGCTATAACCAAACTTCCATATCATAAAGCCCCAGGGGAAGATGGATTCCCTGCGGAATTCTATCGCTGGTCAGGTAACAACACAATAGATTGTCTACATACTGCATTTCAAGAAGCCGAACATGTATCTTCTTTAGGTAGTCTTTCTAATAAAGCCGTGATAGTAGTCCTGCCTAAACGAGGGAAAGATCCACTGCTTTGCAGCAGTTACCGCCCCATTTCACTCCTAAACTGTGACATTAAAATTTTGGCCAGTATTCTTGCTTCTCGTCTCCGCAAGGTTGTCCCCTCACTAATCCATCATACCCAAGTGGGATTTATACCTGGGCGCTCTTCTAGAAACCATTTACGTTCATTAGCCCATACCCTACATGCTGCCAAAATACTTCAGGACGATGCCATAGCACTATCGCTCGACGCCGAGAAGGCCTTTGATCGAGTAGAATGGGATTACCTCTTCAAAATTTTAGCACAATTTGGATTAGGAGATCAGTTCATAAATAAAGTAAGGTTGTTATATGAACAACCTACTGCAATAGTTAATTGTGGGGGGTTTGTCTCTGATACATTTCCAATCCGCAGAGGAACCCGCCAAGGATGCCCCTTGTCACCTCTTTTATTTCTATTGGCTATTGAACCTTTGGCAGCAGCTATCCGTCAGTCGACCTCTGTTGTTGGTATTCCTCTACCAGTGGGAGAATCCAAACTTTACCTTTATGCAGATGACATTCTACTCACCATTACAGATTTATCAAGATCATTACCATCTCTGCTTCAAATTATTGAGAATGTTTCTTCCTTTTCTGGGTATAAAATCAATTGGGACAAAAGTGAAGCGCTTCCTATATCAGATGGCACCTCAAAATCTGTGATGCAAGATTATCCCTTTCATTGGCAACCCTCTCGTTTAAAATATCTAGGTATTCTTGTAAATAAGGGTACAGAGGCCATGGTCACAGATAATATAAGTCCCTTGCTTACTCAAATGCAAAGGGATTTCGATAAATGGAAAGTGTTGGGTTTGTCTTTGTGGGGTAGAGTGCAAGCGGTAAAAATGATTACTCTTCCACGTTTTCTTTATACCCTCGGAATGCTTCCTTTTCACATCCCATTACCCACACTACGCCTCATAGATTCTAAGATAAAATCTTTTATATGGGGCTCCATAAAACCCCGTTTAGCTTTTAGCAAACTTAATGCCCATCACTCCAATGGAGGTCTCAGCCTTCCCTCGATTGAGCATTATTCCCTTGCATTACAATTATCCCAACTCACATACATGCTTCAAGACAATTCTAATACTCCTCAATGGGTATTTATTGAAAGATTTCTGCTGTCCACTGAACAAGGTCTCCCAGCTTTATATGGGTCAGGTATAAGCCGTCTAGATCCCAGTAATCCTATTTTATCTGCAATGCGTAAAACATGGCAAAGAACACACCGTATCTTGGGCTTTAATCCACGGTTACATGTAAAAGCCCCAATATGGAATAATTACGGAATTCGAATTAAAGGGAAAACTCTCTCCTGGCCTCAATGGAAATCAGCAGGTATTCTTACATTAGATCAGATTCTTCAAAATGGAGATCTCAAATCTTTTTCAAAACTGGTAGATGAGTTTAATCTTCCCATGTCTCAAATGGATAAATATCTCCAACTTAATAACTCCCTTATTAAAGCTTTAAGCACAAAACCCTGGACATTACAAATTTCACCAATTGTGTTTTACGTCCACACTTGGGGGGGGGTCATAAAGGAGTTATCTCCGGTTTATATAAAACACTTACAACACAATTATTTTCTCATCCTTTATCCCGTGACCTTCGTTTTAAGTGGCAATCCCGTCTAGGAATCTCCTATGAAGATGAACAATGGATGGCTATATTGGAAAACTTAGATAAAGGTGCTCGGGAGGCTCGCTTAAAATTCTGTTTATTTAAAATTCTACTTAACTGGCATTGGTCACCAGTAAAATTACACAAAGCAGGCTTATTATCACATACTAATTGTTGGAGATGTAATGCTCCTGGCTGTGACATAGTTCATATTTTATGTAATTGCCCTATGGTCAAAACATATTGGTCCTATATAGGCAAGGTTCTACACAACTCTGTTCCTTTACATTTACCACTCTCACCAGCAACTATTTTGCTACATGATCTAAGAGAATCTCCTACCCTCTCTAAGCCGCAAGGTCGTCTTGTACATACAGCATTGGCTACTGCTACAATATGCATATTAAGGCAATGGAAATTCCCATCTCCGCCATCCCAGGAGAACTGGTTAGCCTCAATGATTCAAACTGCCTCACATGAGAGAATTATATACAACATACAAGATCAATCTGAAATGTTCTTACAAGTATGGTCCCCTTTCTTACAAGTACAAGATGTTCCTTTTTTTTTTTTTTTTTTTTTTTATTAACAAAAGTCATTATACAAAAAATAAAAGAACCATTTCAAGCTTGTCCTGCCCCCCTTCCCACCCACAGCCCCCCATGTCTAAAAGAACAACAGGGTAGAGATATAGTGGTGAGTGAACTGATACATCATTACAATATTCAGGATTTTCAAAAAATTAATGAAACAGTGATTAAAGGGAAGAGAAAAAGATATATACATATATACACAATAACATTATATCAACTTTAGATTTGTTAACATTATAATATATTAGATATGATCGTCTTAGTCCTGCCCATCGAAAAGAATAAACATAGAATTATATTCAAGCAATAAATCTCCTAAAATTCCATCAACGTAGATTTTCCCAGAGAGAAAGAAAAAGAGAAAAAAAAAAAAAAAGGAGAAGAAAGAGAGGAAAAAAAACAAAAAAAAACAAACACAAAACATATTGCTCTTGTTTCGTGTAACCCCATTATGGCTATTTATCTAAGCCAAACAGATATAGGTTGCCAGATAGCGAGACCCCTTTTTTTCCTCGATTTCCCTTTTAGAAAAAATGGCCTTTTCCAAATGATATATAGAAATCAGTCGAGCAAGCCAATGAGAAAATAATGGAGGATTAGGGTCCTTCCAAGATGAAGCTATACATAAACGTAAAATCGTCATGGCAACATAAATAAAAGCTCCTCCATTATTTCTGCTAATCTTTTCTTGGATACCTAACAAAATAATCATAGGAGTTAACTGAATTTCCTGATAGAGAACTTTATTAAAAAAGTCTTGTATCTGATCCAGTAATGGCGTAAGTTGGGGACACGTGGCAAACATATGTGTTGAATCTGCCCCAAATTCTGAGCACCTCGGACATAACGTTCCAGCTCCTGTTCCCCATTTAGCGACTCTACTAGGTGTAATATATAAAAAAAGCAGTTTTATAAAATTGTGCCTGTAACTTAGCAGAAAGTAGATCGCTCTTGGCAGATTGCACAGCCTTATTAAAGATATTATGAGGTATATTCAGTTTCTGTTGCCATTTATTGGCAATAATAAGAATGTCATCAGACATCAAGCTGACTAATATTTTGTATAGGTAACCAATCCTTGGTAAGGTGGAACTTCTTAATTTATCAATAAGGTCCACCTTGGAAAACCCGGCAATTCCCCAGTCTTACGAGTCAGGAAGTCTCTTATTGCCATGTATTTAAAGGATTCCTGATCTCCCAAATGGAATTCGGTTTTAAGTGTACCATATGTTTTTATACCATCAGAAGTTATTAGATCCCCCATTTTCAATATTCCAGCTAGATGCCATTCACGTAGGTAAGAAGCACCGAAGATTGCTGGTAAGTTAGGATTATTATTGAAAGGGGAGTAATAATTCAAATTGCCCAATCCAAAAGTTTTACGAATATTGACAAAAACCTTATAGACGCTCATTAGAGTCTTGAATCTTACCCTTTTAAAATACCCAAAGGAGAGCTGCCGCCAGAGACATCCGGGAGTCTCTGCTCCTAAAAGTAATTGAAAAGGCGATGGTAGGCCTTCCATAGAAGTAGATATATCATCTTGAAGCAACACCACGCTATATTGCATAACAGAAGCCCAATAGTAAAATCTTAAATTTGGTAATGCCCAACCACCCCTTTCACGAGGGAGAGAAAGTAATTTGAAGGCGCGTCTTGGTCTGGAGTATGCCCAAATGAATTCGGAGAAGATTTGATTAAATTTCCATAACATTATTTTGCTTATTTCTAAAGGAATAGCCCTGAAAAAATATAAGAGTTTGGGAAAATAGGACATCTTTATAACATTACATCTCCCGACCATAGTAAGATGCAGGTTATTAATGCGCTTAAGCGCTCGTTTAGTCTCGGTGGCCAATGGGATCAGATTTTCCTCCACTATCTGATCAACATTAGCAGTTAAGGTGACCCCAAGATATTTCGCGGATTGGACCACCCTACAGTCTGACCAGTCAATTTGATTGTTAATAATGATCTGGGTTTTCCCTTGATTAAGGGCATATCCTGAGATCTTCCCAAACCTTTCAGCCTCTTGTTCTAAGGCAATAATAGCGCTCCGAGGGTCGGGAGTCACGATCGCCAAGTCATCGGCATAAGCCATAATTTTAGTATCCAGCCCAAATCTGCTCGTTGCTCTAATAGATTGATTTCTCTCGATTGCTTTAATAAAAGGATCAATATAGAGAGCAAAGAGCAGAGGTGAGCATGGACACCCTTGGCGGGTCCCCCGAGAAATTTTTATCTGTTCCGTCGGAACCCCATTAATTGTTACGTTAGCCTTGGGGTGGCTGTATAGCGCTTGTATAGCTTGTATTGCCTTAGGGCCAAAGCACATTTTCCTCATGACGGCCCAGAGAAATGTCCAGGAGACCCGATCAAACGCTTTCTCAGCGTCAAGTAAGATAAGCGAAATCGGGTCACCGGCTACCTGTGCAGCATCCAGAAGGGTAATGGCCCTTCGAATATGTTCCGCCGTGCTTTTTTGGGAACAAACCCATGTTGCCATTGTGAGACCAGGGAGTCTATTCTTAGAGATAGTCTAGAAGCAAATATTTTAGCGTATATCTTGGAGTCACAATTGATCAAAGTTATTGGCCGGTACGATCCCATTTCAAGAGGAGATTTACCCTTTTTGGAAATACGACTATCTTGGCATTAGACCAAGAGTCTGGTGGAGGAGCGCCATTAAAGATAGAAATAACCAATTGAGTAAAGAGAGTATTTATCTGGAGAGTAAATATTTTGTAAAATTCGACCGGTATATGGTCGGGTCCTGCCGCTTTCCGTCGGGAAGGTTAGCCAGGGCTTTAGAAATCTCATCCCATTCTGGAGTTTCCTCGAGCTGGTCATGGTCTGCTGGGCTAAGCTCCGCTAATGTGAGTTCACCCAGATATTCCAGGCTTTCATCCTCTCTTATTCCTGAAGGTCCCAACTTATCTTCGTAATAAAGCTTTTGGTAGAATTCACAAAATGCCTTACGAATCTTATTGGTATCATTTGTAATTTCACCAGAACTAAGTTTAATTGATGAAATTTCATAAGCAGACACCTGTTGTCTAATTCTAAGGGCAAGTTGGTGACCAATATTATCACCACATTCGTATATTTTTTCTCTAGCAGATGCCCATTTCATAGCGATTTTTTCTGCAAAGATGGAGCCTATTTCTGCTTTGCTAGTTACTACTTCTAATTGGGCATTCTCAATTTCACCCCTGATTGAACTGCTAGGATTAATTTTCCCTCTGCCCTTTTCATCCTATCTTGTGCCCTCGTTAGTTGTTCTTTAATTTTTTTATTCTTTCTTATAGAATACCGCAGGGTCTCCCCCGAATGCCCGCCTTCATGGCATCCCATACCATTCTAACTTCTGCGGATCCTATATTGATTTCTAGAAATTCTTTGATCCACCCTTGCATATGAAGTCGATAATCTTCATCATATAATAATGCTCTTTCGAAACTCCAGCTCGAGATTTCTTCCCTAGGCCCCAACCCCTAATTTTAAGCACAAGGGGATTGTGATCCGACATAAAACGTGGAGCAATTTCTATAGAGCAGTTTTGAAGTAGTGATGAGGAAACCAAAAATAATCTAATCTGGCGAAGGAAAGGTGTGGAGCTGAAAAATAAGTGTAACCCGGATAAGTTGGTTTAAGAGTGGCCCAAACATCGTTAAGCCCATGAATTTGCATTAGATTAGAAAGGGCCCAATAGACTTTAGGCTTTCTACCTCTATAGGACCATTGGTCAGTTATTCTCCAGTTACTAGGTAGATTTATATTTAAGTCTCCAGATACTACCAATGGTCGTGGCCAATGGGCAAGTTCGCCCGAGATCCAGTTAATGACCCCGGGGTCGTCAACATTACTCCCATATATTGAACATAGTGTAAAACTGGTGTTCGGGGAAGATGACATTCTGCAATAACCCACCTGCCCAGAGAGTCAGTTTTCACCCTATTAGAGGTCAAAGAATACCTATTTTGAGCCAAGATTCCAACCCCTCGTGTCTTTGCACCCTGCGAAGTACCACCAATGACCCTATAACCCAAAGAGTTCAATAAGTGCTTCTGGGATCCCTCTATATGTGTTTCCTGGAGAGTGATAATATCCGCACCCAAGGAACGTAAACCCAGAGCCACCTTTTGTCTTTTCAGGGCATCATTTAACCCACAAACATTGACGGACACTATTTTTAGAAGACTTTGATCATTCATATTGTTTAGCATATTGATTCTTATCCTGAAGACACGTCTTAATTAAACTACAATTTATACAACCCTCAATATCCCAAAAAATTATTATATTTGTTCTCTTCTTTTTCCCCTTACCCTCTATAAATGTTCTCCCTTTCCCATTTTCATTGACTCTATTTTGTCTTTTTCCCCTTCTTTTTTCAATATTTTGACTTCGTTAATTATGACATTTTCCAATAACGTACCCCTACCCACCACCAAAACGTGACCCCTCCCTTCCCACCCCTCCCACCCCCCATACATAGAGCAATCAGGAACAGCCTGAATGATGGTTGTCAGTTAGGTTTCACAGCCGAGAAGCCTGCGCCTTAGATAGAATTATCGGCTAAGGATTCTTTATATAATATAAAATGGACCCTGTGTAGAGGGGCCATACAAAGACCAGAGAACTTCTCCAGTATAATAAACAGCAATTATATTACTAGTCTTCTAATAAGCCTTTATTTACCTCCCTTTGGTTTTTTCTTAACTTCCTCCAGATACTCCCTGCCTTGACCTCGGATATAAAAATCCGGGTGGACCCATTCAAAATAACTTTTAGTCGAGAAGGATTCATTAAAAACACCTGGGCGCCAATCTGTTGAAATGGAGTAATCATCTGGCGCAGATGCCATCTGCGTTCTACAGTTGTGTGGCAAAAATCAGGTTTGGCGAAAAACATCACACCATTAACCCCCTTTGGGGAATTTGGACGAGCTTGGTCGTAGACAAATTGCCTAAGGAGAAAGTTCCCAAAGAAAACTAAAAAGCTCTTGGTTTTCCCTCAGATGGAGTACTGACATTACGGTTCATCTTAAGATGGAAAGGGAAACGATGCGCACGCTGGACTTCATGGTCCCAATTCCAGTCTGATTGTGTCGGAAAGGTTTCTCGTAGCAGTTTTACAATATAGCGTCTTGAATCATCTCCCTCTACTCCTTCCGGAATACCTAGCAGGCGGAGGTTGTTCCTGCGTTGGTGATTTTCTTGCTCCTCCATCTTCATCCTGACATCTCCCAGGCATGCCTCATGAGCAGACCCCTGATTTTTCAGTGTGGTTATCTCCGTTTCTAGGTTCTCTGTACGACCTTCGACCATGCTGACCCGATCACTTATATCAGTACATAATTTGTTTAATTTCCGCAGACTCCCTGAACCTTTTGGCTGCCCCCTTAGCAGCTCGATTGTCGGAGCGAACTTCTGCTTGGAAATCTTTGATGGAGGTCAAAATTGAAGACAAGGAGGGTTCTGCCATAGGTTCAGTCACAGTTGTAGATTTAGCATTTTCCCAGATAGGCAGTTGTTCAGTTTCTTCGCATGGGGGAAAGACATTTGCGAATCCGAATAATCCCATTTAAGTTGGCTACGTCTTTTCTGGGGATTTCTGTTTTTCGTCTGACGTTGTACTGTCCCTGTGTTTTTAGAAGGATCAGCATGAATATCTTCACTAGAGCTGGAACTAATTTGATCTTCATCGGAGGTGGAAAGAGAGCCGTCTGACACAGAGTAGAAATGTTCTCCGCTAACCTCTGGAGTCCAAGGGGCTCTGAGGCCAGGATTAGATTCTGTTTTGAGAATGTAGTCCGTGATACCCTTTGCAAGGTGATTTAGCCCAGTTTCGCTTTCATCCATCATTTTAGTAGGTTCTAAATGTTAGGGGCTGGCCGCGTCTGCGGCAGGTTGTGCAGTAAAGAAAGGATCAATGGGTAAATCTGCCAAAACCACAAGTCCTGTTGTGCTACTTTGAGCTATAGGTTGTACATCCAGAGATTTTTCTTTTGATACGAGCATAATATTTTCTTGAGATCCTGTCGAGTTGAGTTCAGGATTCAGACAGTCCTGCACATTTACAAGCTGGCAGTCTGATTTAGACGTTGCAGAAGGTATAGGGGATGGGCGCCGCTCAGGATTGTATCCGGAGCCACAGGTAAAGTCTTAGATCCAGTAAGCATTTCCACTATTGTCGGTTGAAAACCTTCCTTAGCTCCCCCAGCGCCCCAGTGCCCCCGATCCTCCCAGTGCCGCGTTTTGGGCAAATAGTCTCCCTTTTACTTTTTAATGAACTATCCGGTATTGCGGGCTCCCCTGGGGCCGTATTGCATGGCGTGGGTTGGGGAGCCTTTAATTTGATGTTTTTCCCGGTTCTAGAGCCCCTGGAAGACATCTGCAGCCTCTGTTGTTGTGTGCTTATTATAATAAAAGACACACAAAAAGCGCAAAGTAGCACAAATACAAAACGTGGATAAAAAAATAATGTGTTCTTACTGGAATGACATGTTCCAAGTATTGATTGTAGATTCCAATTCCGATGTATTTTTTATGTGTCTCCACGCTTGAAACCACGGCCGCTTCCCTCGCGCTCTGATCCTTTTGTTGATTGGTAACAAGGATCCCAGAACAAGCGCGAGTGTCACGGAAACAATGTAGCACGGAATCGAGCAGCAAATACAAAAGTGATGTTTGCCTCCAGATCCTGCGTTTATCCTGCCGATGAAGAGCGTTTCCAAGCCTCTCTGAGTTGAAAGGTAAAGCGTTCGCATCTGACTGCCTTTCCCCTCGACATTTTGCTGCAGTCCATACAGCCGATTACCGAAAGCTACGTGCGCGGCTGAGCGACGTGAGAAATCACACCGACACCATCTTGCTCCACCCCCCCACAAGATGTTCTTATGTTTACTTCCAATACCTAATTTACGTTAGTCACCTCAATGAATTATCAACCAAAACTTTTCGATCCTTCTATCTCTCCTCCATTGTTTTATCTGGATTATGGTTTATCTGTAGCTTATGTCCCATACATTTTTAATATAGTTATGATATTGTATTACTGAAGGAACGTTTTCTTTTAATAGTTTAACTTATTTTATTTTATTTAACAGAGGATGTAAGTACGTATTTTGCATAGTAATATTTTAGTATCCTATGGTTCTAGTATTCACTAACAAGCTGCTAGATTACAATTTTATTAATATACAATCAACTATTCATATTTTAGGATAAATGTATTAATCTTATTTGTTGTAATATCTTTTAAATTGCAACTGCTTCCTCACATGATATTCTTAAATTGTGTTATATTTGTCTTTCTATTTATAATTGCCGTCATCTATTTCTCTATGTTGAAAAGCATCTTAAAATCTGTTTTCTTGTATTTATGAAATGCTAATAAAAAATTACAACACAAAGTGGGAAACACTACAGTGAAGAATGCTCACCAGAGGAGACATCACAGATCAAGACTTCATCACAAGTATAAAACAGACAATGGAAATGTGACAACAAAAAATGCTCAGAAAGGCAAAACAAAATCCTATTACATTTCCTAGTCACTTGTTATGCTTTGTTATAGAAATATCAAAAACGAACACCTGAACGTTGCATGGAATCTAAGCAACCATTGCCTCCACATTGTGTGAGAACAGAGAAATGTGCTAGTTTAAGAAGCCTCAGAAAAGCTTGCGGAGATGGGCCAGAGTGCTTAGCAGAGCAATCTGCGGCTGTAAAAATGCCCATGAAGTGTGTGCTAGCATTTCATAGTTCATGCACAGCAAGCTAACAAATAATACAACTTTTTACTCACCACAGAGGATTCCAGAGCTAAGAAAAAAGGAAGCCAAGGCAAATTGGCGAAAATGAACGAAAGGGAAGGAATGCTCCCTGCTCTTCCTGCTTAATGGCAGTAAGTTGGTGCAGCTAAAGCTGCTGGGAAAGGAAGCGGGGGATGGGAGGATAGAAATAACAACCAGAAGATAATAGTTTATGTTTGCAAAATCAAACACATACCTCTAATAAAGCTGAAGCATAAACACTACAGAAAAACTACTGTAGAATGTAGAGCAGGCCCTACTCTGAGTGGTGAAAAGAAAATGAGGCAAAAGGATAGATAATCAACTGGGAAGAGATTTGCTCTATTGACTAAACTGCTGGCTGTGTCATCTGGAGGCCAGAGTTCTTATTCAGGCTTCACTGTTCACCACAAACTGTGTGGTCGTGCGCACATCACCTTCACTATTGTCCCATGAACTGTAGGGAGTACTTAAAACTCATACCATGTAAGAACTGCCCAAAATCTGGGTGTTTACATGATGAGAACTTGGAGAAGATGTCAGAACAATCAGTCAGAAAGAAGAAAGATTTGTATGTTGTTGCTCTCCTAGTGTGAGTAACTCATTTATGATAGTGAGCCAGTCAGAAGAGTGCTCTGTCTGTACTGGACGGCTATTACCCCGGGCCTCAATCAGTGCACAGAGGACTCCGATGGGAAACTAAACTAAAGTACCTAGGGACCTACAGAGCATTGTTGCACTTTAAAATCTACCATTGAGGGGTTATACTGAACAACGGGGAAATAATGTGAGTGAGAAACACAAAGATGGGCACCTAGATGGAACAAGAAACAGCGCGAGACTTAAACACACCTGGGCATGGAAACAGACAGATAAGAGTGACAGGCACAGTACACTAGCTAGTCACGCTTCAAAACAAGTTGCCCATACTGTGTGAAACCTCTGCAACTCCATTTCCACAAACAATTTCCCATTCTCGCTATGCCACCAGATTCAAGCTAGCCTGGTCAATGAGGGGTGATACCCCGAAACCAATCCCAGGATGCTTGTTTTCTGTTCCAGGGAGGACCTGGCCTGGCAGTTTGGGCTGGAATGTTCCCATGAGGAGCAGGGTCCAGCCTGATTTGCATATGGCTGGGTCCAAACTGGAATGGCGTGGTTGGCAAAAAAAGCTATGGATTTAGCCCAAGTTCTGTGACTGGGGGTGAATGTTTGCCAATGTTCAGCATTCCGTCTATAATTTTTTTGTGTTGTAATTCACTGTGAGCATACCAGGCTATGTTGTATGCACTGTTGTTAAACATTGTGTATGCTCCCAGCTTACACTGAATTCACTGCTGGCAAACACTGCACGTGTACTCCTCATCCGCGCTTCTGAGAATCAATGTGTACAGGCCCGGTCAACACTGTATGCACCGTTGTTAAACACTATGTAGACTCCTGGCATGTACTATGCTAAGAACATTACACTAATTGCCGGCACTGTATCCCACTGGTAAACACTGCTGAGTATACTCCCGGCCGGCAACATGTGTGCTAGAACTAAACATCTTGTACACTCCTGGCAAAGTCAGGGAGTTTGCAGGAGGTGAGGGTGGGACTCACTGCATTGGTAACATCCTGGGATTGCCGGTCTGAGAAGGTGGGTGTAGGAGCAGAAGACAGGCCGTCCAGCTGTAGCAGCAGAGGTTGGCTTAGGCCCTGCACACACAAGAGGCAGTCTGCGGAAGCACAGGTTGGGAAGAAGCAGTGCTTCGGAGCAACGGGAGACAAGGACTGAGGGATGGTCCACAGAAGGTCACACAAACGTGACGCAAGTGCAGGCCTGGTGACTCTCAGCAGTGGAATGTGTTCACGGAACGGTCAGAGTTCAAATAATAACTGGGAAACAGCTTTACCTGCCTCGAAAGTCTCAAATAAAGCAATGGAATGGGAGGTGTGGGAAGGATGGCAGCAACAACATGGGAAGGAGGAGGCAGGAGCGAAGATGCACTCAAATACGGGCGTCAAAAAAGAACACGCACCACAGTGTAACATGAACAGGAAAGAAATAAAAAATATCACCCCAAATGAACAAATAAACAACCAAAGAGTAAAGATACAGTATTTGGTTTCTGCTCTATGGGGGGAAACAAAAGACAAAATGGGGGAGACAAAGAGGAAGGATTGAGCACTAGCAAGTAAGGATTTTTAAAGGACACTGAAACAAACAAATGAAAAGCAGTGGGAGGGCACATTATAGCACTGCATTGAGAAGTACTTATTAAAGCGTTTTTTTTTGTACAACTGGTAGTGCTTTCATATGCAATAACGAAGAAAAACAGAGGGATACCGCTTAGTGAGGAGGATGCCCTTTGCACTGTTATGAGAAGTGCTACCCAGTTATAGTATAAGCGTAAATACTCTAAGCAGGTGATGTGCCATAAGTTAGAACAAACCAAGGTATACTAAAGTAATTCACATATAGAAAAGCACAAGAAAGCTCTGATGAGAGTGCTGATAACATTTACAGGTCTGAGGCTGTACATGTGTTATCACACTGCTCTCTGCCAGCTGTGGTCAACCAGTGGTCACTGAGTGACTGTAGCCCATGCAGTGCAGCAGTGCAACACAGGCCCTTTCATTCGAAGCAAAGGTTGAGATTGAGAGACGCACTACAGCCACTCCAGGTGGTGCGAGCACGCGCGGAATTGCAGTGATTGTCTAACCCATCAACTCCCCAACAAAACCTGCTTTAATCGTTTTTAAACCCCTTTTTTAAACCTGTGACTAACTGAGTTCTTAATGTGTTTAATGCTGTGAATTTGATGTCAATGTGTTGAAACTGAGGCACATACCCATTATAATTCACGGGGGCATCATTCCACACCACTTCCGCTGCACTAACGCGGTCTAGTGGTTACGGGGGAAGTCAACTGCTGCCTGCAGGGCTGATTGGTGGGGAGGGGCGAGGGGCTAGGGACGGCATAATTAGCACGCTGGAGCGGATGCACAGTGGACACCCGCAGCGGGTGCGCTGCTGGCGCGCCGAAGGCACGCCTAAGGCAAGCCCGTCTGCGCCCGTCCGTGCCCGACCGGGACCAGGGGCCAGGACCCCTGGTCAAATTCAATCATATTCGGCGGAAGAGCTACGGGCTTTAGAGCGCAAAGATCTCCGCCTGGAACCACAGGTAGAGGGCATACTCTTAGCCGAGAAGCTGCTCACTACACAGGGGAGAGGAGAGGGCCGCACAGCCCCGAGCCCTAAGGGCACAGGTCCAGGAAACAGTAAGGATCTGAAGACACTAGTACTCAACACACGCTCCCTCCAGAAGCATAGCCTGGAGATCTTCACCCTCCTTCAACAGGAGTCCCCTGACATCCTAGCAGTCACAGAAACCTGGCTTGATGATGGCTCAGGGCCTGACATGGTAGCAGCACTATGGCATAATAGGCAGGATGGGAAAAGAGGGGGGGTAGCACTACTCTATAATAAACAGCTAGCAATAGAAAAACTGGCTGGAGAAAACCTAGAAGGCGCCGAAATTTTGGTGGCAAAAGTATGCTCCAAGCCATCATGCCTGGCGCTAATGGTGGTGTACCATCCCCCTCGATCGACCCCCCAGTTCAATGACCGCCTTACTGAATTAATCAATGACCTATGTTCTCGGTACCAGCATCTCCTGGTAGTGGGTGATTTCAACTACCATTGGGACCAGCTACCGTGAAAGGCACAGGCTAGGCAGTTAGAAGAGACCATGTCCACATTGGGGCTGCTGCAGCTCGTGGATTCCCCCTCCCATGAGAAAGGACATACCCTAGACCTCATCTGGTCCACTCAGCCACAGGCTAAATTGACGGATATCAAACCTTGTAGTTGGTCGGACCACTACCTGATCAGCTTCCATATCCCCTAAGCTAGGCGCCCCACGCAACCCCCTCCGGAATGGAAAATGGTATGTAGCTGTAGCAAAATTGAGGCAGATAGCCTAGGGGATGTTCTGCGAGGCAACTTGCCAAGGAGATTTAGGCCGGAGGATCTCGAGGAGAAGAGTGAATCTATCACCAACCAGCTGACAGCAGCCATCAATAAGGTGGCACCGGCTCATAGAGAAAGAGTGAGGAACAAGGGCAATGGAGCCCCCTGCTTCACAGAGGAACTAAGGGGACAGAAACGGACCCTATGCCAGCACGAAAGACAATGGCGCAAGTCATACAACCCTGAGGCGCTTAAAGAATACAAGGCCATGCTAGCCACATATAAAAAAGCCATCCTTACTAGAAAGGCTGAGTACTATGAGACCAAGATCCTGGAAGCAGATAACAAACAAAAAGAAACCTTCAGAATTCTGAAGGAGCTCAGTCAAAAGCAGACGCAGGAAGCAGTCACCAGCCAAGAACACTGCAACAGGTTCCTGTCCTTTTTCCTAGATAAAGTAAAGGACATCTTAACAGACATACGTATTACCCCCCTCAGCCAGAGCCCCCTGGTTATGGAGGAACCACAATGGGACATGAAAGAGCCTATCGCCTCCTTCCCAAGGCTAGACCATGACTCCCTGTCCCACATTGTGGCCCGAATTAAGTCAGGCTCACCTGCAGACCCATGTCCACCAAGGATATTCAAGCTGGCCCTTCCAGCGATTGAGGGATAGATCCTCGCCCTGATCAATCTTTCGCTGGAAACGGGGAGGGTTCCCAGTAACTTCAAGGAAGCCAGAGTAACCCCCCTACTGAAAAAGGTGGGAGCTGACACCACTAACATGAAGAACTATAGGCCCATATCCCAACTCCCTTTCTTGGCTAAAATACTGGAACAGCATCTCCTCAAAACCCTGTCCCTCTTTATAGAGGAACATCAGCTACTCGAGGGTCGGCAGGCAGGGTTCAGGGCCCACCACAGTACAGAGTTGGTGATGCTGTCGGTGCTGGATGAAATTAGGCTCACGGCCGACAGCAAGAAGCCATATGCCCTGGTCCTAATAGACCTCTCGGCGGCGTTTGATACGGTCAACCACTGCCAACTCTTGGCATGAATTAAGGACATAGGTATCCGCGGGATGGTACACCAATGGATCACCTCCTTCCTGACAGACCGGAATCAAAGGATCCAGATGGGTGACTGCGTGTCCAATAGAGGGACACTAACCTGTGGAGTCCCACAAGGGTCGGCACTATCGCCGCTTCTGTTCAATATCTATCTCAGACCTTTGGTGGGGGCCCTGGCCGGTATGGACTGCCAGGTGTTCAACTATGCCAACAACACGCAACTAATCCTGCAAATTGACAACACCCCGCAAGCCCACGCACGCGTGCAAAATATCCTTAGATACTTGGTCAATTGGATGACAGCTAACTCACTTAAAGTTAACCCAGACAAAACTGAGGTCCTAGCTATCACCACAAGAAACAACCCATGGACTGATCTCTTCTGGCCACAGGAGCTGGGAGACACACCGACTCCAGCTCCAGTCGTAAAAAGCCTTGGCATTAAAATAGACGACAAGCTCACACTGTCTAATCAAGTGTCCTCCGTGGTTGGGACCTGCGTAGGCCTGCTGAGGCAGCTGTGGAAATTATCTCCCCTCCTCTCATTTTCCACCATGCGGACGGTGGTGACGGCACTGAGTATGTCTCGCCTAGATTATGGCAATGCGCTATATATTGGATTACCTGAGAGGCTGCTAGGCAAGCTGCAGGTAGCAATGAATGATGCAGACAGGCTGATCTTCAACCTCCCCAGACGGGCATGGGCCCACCTCTGCTGCAACAGCTACATTGGCTCCCCATCAACCAGCGAGCCAGATTCAAGGGCCTCTGCATTGCCCATAAGGCCCTTGATGGACAGGCCCCAGGATACATCAAGGAGCGCTTAGAGAGATACGTCCCTGTGCGTACCCTCTGGTCATCCGAGGGTGGCCGGTTGGCCTGTCCACGGTTCAACAAAACGACTAAAGGGGGTCGAGCCTTTTCGGTCTTGATCCCGCAGCTGTGGAACAAGCTACCAGGAGACCTTCGGTCAGAAGAAGCCCTCCTTCCCTTTAGGAAAAAACTGAAGACTTTCCTCTTCACAGAGGCCTGGACAGAATGAAGATGTTGACCTGGGGCTAACAATCACTCATCTGGGGTTGGCATGGCTACTCTCTCTCAGCGCTTAGAGATCTGCCAGTATTAGGCGCTTTGCAAATCCCAATTAACATAACCTTACATAACAAAGTGTGACCTGTCGGAGCGTTGCTGCCTACCAATAGCCAATACATGCCACTGGTGCACAGTATACACCCCTGGCCCACGGTGTATACATCCACCGGGTACACTAGCTTGTCACGCTTCAAAACAAGCTGCCAATACTTTGGAAACCTCTGCAATGCCATTTGCACAAACTGGGTAAACATCGTGCACACTCCTGGCCCAGACAGCATATACAGTGTGCACACTTGGCAAACAACCTATACTGCCTGACCCACACTTTACACACTGTAGTTAAACACTGTACATTACTGGATGACACTGAAAACACTGCAGGCATTCACTGTGCGCTTAGCAGGGCTCGTGGTGTGCACTGTTGTTAAACAGAGATTAAAACTGATAGCATATAGACAACATGCAAAGGACTGTTGACTAAGCCTGGGCAGAGTTCACGGAGTACCGCAACGCGGAACTCCGCGAAGTGCAAAAACTCCATCGCACTACGCGGAGCTCTACGAACGGCGGAGTTTCTTTAGATAAATACAGTTCGCTGTGATTTTCAGTGCCAGGTGCTTGTCCGCACTGTACAATCATCGCGAACGGCATCATGCACAGCTCAAGCGGGCGCTGCTTCCTTTCTGCCGCTTGAGTAGATTTTTACTCGAGCTGCAGATTTCTAAACGCGAGCGGGCGGTTTCTGAATGCAAGCGGTTGCGAGCATACGCGACCACTCGCAATGAGAAATCTGACCGCCCGCATTGAGAAATCCCGCTGGGAGGTTGATTTTCCACACTCGCGCTCGGCAACTTGATGTTGATGATCGCGAACGAGGAAAAATCTCACCGGGAGGTGGATTTTCCTCGCTCGCCCTCGCCAACTTGACATTGATGAACACGAGCAAGGGAAAAAACTCTGCTCCGGTATGCGGAGCGGAGCTTTTCGGAACTCCGCGAGCTCCGCGTAACGCTGACTGCAGAAAACTCCGCAAACACCGCAAGCGGAGCAGAGTTCACTGTCCAGACTTACTGTTGGCAACACTTGGGCTCACGTGGCAGCTCTAAATATTGTACACTGAGTGTGGTCCTTCTATGCTGCAGCCTTTTTGTAGTCACTTTACGAACCATAAAGACATTTTCCTTAACTTCTCTTTCCTCCACCAGACTCTATCCTGCCCACCTCACTGTTCTCTTCTTGATCATCATTTCCCTTGCCATTACGTTGCTCAGCCACTCCTGCTCCTCACGGTAGTGCCGCTGTTGTTCCAGGAGGGTCTCCATCATGTTACCCATGGAACATAGCCCAAAACCAAACCGTCGGAGTCCACAGTTCTCAATAAGCGATTGTTACACTCCGTCCTCCGTTACAATATGCTTACCGGAAGCCGATGCTTCAATCTGCCTGACCTGCGTACACTTCTACGGCCCAACGTTCCAGTCTAGCTGTGGGTTGTTAAACACTTAAATGGGAAAAATCAGCTGACTTAAGAGGTGAGCATCTCAAGCAGCTCGTCAAACATGTCGACCATCTTTAAGTGTACAGATTTTCTTATCATTTAAGATCTCACTGGAACATAACCTAAGAACAAGTTAAAAAAATGAAAGACATTCTTTATGATTAGGAGTAAACTTTGATACAAAGCTAGACATTCTTTTGAAGGGTTTACTGCACTTTATTTCAAGATGGCCACCTTATTAGCAAAAGAAACCCTATGCATAATTATGACCGCTTTCCATTTCTTCTGAAGCACTCACATGCGCCAGGCGTCCCAATTGCTCCTCTTTTCTCAGTAATGCAGGTTGACCGCACCCTCAATGCACATGCATTTGTGAGCCAGGCTCCAACCGTGAGACACCGGAGGAGATAAGAAAAAACTAACTGTGATGCGGGGGTAGGTGGGGGCTGGCATGCAGCAACATGGAAGGAGGAGGTAGGGAAGAATGCTGCATTAAAATGCAAGCAGTTGTGGGCACAGAAGCTGAAGTCAGGCAAACAGTAACACGAGCAGGAAATAAATTACAAAAAGTCCCCCAAACGAACAGATAAACAACCAAAGCGTAAAGATACAGTACTTGGTCCATGCTCTATGGGAGGAAATGAAAGACAAAAAGGAGGGACAAATAGGAAGGATTGACCAATAGCAAGCAAGGATTTTTAAAGAACACTGAAACAAACAAATGAAAAGCAGTGGGTGGGCTTTAAGCCCACAAAGAAGTCTATACTAAAGTATATACAACAGGTCTCGAAAGCTCAACCAAAAATAGTAACAAATCAATTCCAAGTTACAGGAGCATGATCCACAATTAATTTCCATGTGCACCAAGCAATACATAAACACTTGTTCCTTGCAAACACAATAAAAATAGAGCTATCTATTTTTAAAGTTCCAAAAAGCAATAAATACTGTCTGAAACCCAATTTCTTACACACTGGCCACATTGAGGAGGTCGAGTCCATTCTTAACAAGAAGGAATTATCCAAGAGTGAGTCTCCTCCACACAAGATTCACCAGTTGTTTAAGAGGAGAGCTAACGCTACTAAAGAGTCAATCCCTGCACCCAATCATATAGAATTGTCTCACCACACTGATACCACCACTTGCATATCCCCTGCAGACACTGCTATCAACTGTCTGCTTTCTCCTAATATCATAGTGAAGAGAGATGTAAGATGTCTGAACTGATTTCAGCCTTTTGTGAACATTAATTTGAACCCTTCTGAGGAATTTGTTAGCTAGAAATTCTAGGGATGCGAGGACCTTACTATATCTGGTGGGGAATGAACAGGCAGTAATCCACGAAGTAGAAGCACTAGCTAAGAAAGAGTCCCACCCATTCAGGAATCTCAGGAGAGATGAAAAAGAGGCACTGGAACAACTGAAGAACAACCCTGATATCATTATTAAACCTGCGGACAAAGGGGGAGCAATAGTACTCCAGTCTAAAAGAGCCTATGAAAGCGAATGCTTGAGATTGCTCTCAGACACCAGAAACTATAGAATCCTTCAGAGGGACCCTACTCCAGAGATCAAGAAGGAGATAGCCACTTTGGTTGAGGAAGGAATAAACAATGACTGGATTACAGAAAAGGAAGGGAACTTTATCTGGCAAGAAGACCCTATTATACCTTATTTCTTTACCCTCCCGAAGGTGCACAAACCGACCAGACCTCCCCCAGGCAGACCCATTGTATCCAGGAACGGATCCATTCTGGAACCATTGTCGCAGTTTTGCGACTTCTTCCTTAAACCTTTGGTTCAGCATAGGACGGCCTACTTGAAGGACACAACAGATGTCCTTAACCAGATCAAGGACATTGAGTTCGATCCAACCAATGAATTTCTGGTGGGCTGGGACATTGAGTCCCTCTATACAAACATACCCCAGAGGGAGACCCTGAGGGTTACAGAGGAGACTCTGTTTGACCAGGATTGGTCATATTGCACTCCTAGATCATTCATCTTGCACCTTGCTGAGATTGCATTGACTAGAAATTTCTTTGAATTTCAAGGCAAGTACTACCTACAAACCCACGGCACATCCACGGGTAGGGCCTTCGCTCCCAGCTTGGCAGGACTGTTTGTGGCATCCTTTGAAGAACAATTCGTCTTTGTTCCTACCAGCCCTTGGAGTAACAACATCAAACTATGGAGACGATTTATCGATGACATGCTCCTCATTTGGGAGGGTGATACACTATCTATCACCGATTTCTTGCATTGGCTCAATAGCCAGAACCCCCTCCTACACATTCACATCTACAGTGACGAAGGAATGCCTCCCTTTTTTGGACTTGGAAATTATCCCGAAGGATGGCAAACTCCAGACACGTGTTTTTCACAAACCTACCAATAGAAATAGCCTCCTCTTATTTGACAGCTTCCATCCCGAAATCTTTAAGGGTCAGTTCCTCTGACTCAGCAGAAACTGCTCGGACACAGGGGACTTCAGAGAGGAGCCGAACATCCTGGCAGGGAAACTACAAAATAGGAAATATCCACGGAGAATCATCCAAAGAGCACAGAAGAGGGCACTGAACTGTAATAGGGAGGCCCTCCTGGAAACAGTTGACAAGCCACAAACGAACAATGCAATTTGTGTCATGACTTTAAACACCGCTTCTAACAACATCAAACGCATCATAATGCGCAACTGGAGGATCCTAAACTCAAATGAACTGAACCTGGACAAACCGCTCTTTTACTTCAAGAGAAGTCAGAACATAAGGGACAACCTGGTGCACACAAGACCCAGGCCTAACATGCAGAGAGACCAAGAAAGCTTATGGGATCTTTCCCCAGTGACTGGACACACAAAGTGCGGATCATGTGACATGTGCAAATTCACTGAGAACACCAAAAGCATTGACATAGGGCTTTCCTACCCTGGGAGCAGCGTAGGCATACAAACTGTAACTATAACAATGTAATTTACATGATCAGGTGCCCATTTGGCTTAGTGTATATTGGCATCCTGCAAAGTGAAAATCAGAATTATGTAGCACAGGTCCACCATTAGGTGCCAAAAAAGAATATATACCTTTTTTTCGCATGCGTTTACAACGCATGCCATAACAACGCGGTCGTTATAACGACCGCGTTGTTTTTTCGCATACCGTTACAACGCAAGTCGGAACAACGACTTGCTGTAGGGGGCGCTGGATGTTGGAATAGTATAATTTACTATTCCAACTCCAGTCTGTGCGGACACTAGGGAAGGTGTTGGATTTTAAATCCAACACCTTCTTCCCCCTTAACGCAAGTCGTTTTTCCGACTTGCGTCGTAACGGTATGCGAAATAACAACGCGGTCGTTGTAACGACCGCGTTGTTATGTCATGCGTTGTTCCACTTGCGAACTAAACGCTGTTTACCGCCAAAAAAACATGACACTCTTTACCATGCACTATGCAGAAAAGAAACATTCAGTAATGACCTTTTTTGGACTGTACTAGATAAACCATACATCCCGTCCACTTCCCGAAATCCAGACAGAACCTTATTTCTGAGAGAACAAAAGTGGATATACAGGGTATGTAGCCATGAAATTGGCTTGAATGACGACATACCCTGGAACACCCTCAATAGAATGTAATTGATTTCTCTAGGTCAGTACCAACGTGACGACTATTTGGGAAGGGTTGCACCCGGACGTTGATGTAACCTTCTAGTTCACTTAGAAATGTTGGTATAGCCCTGACTCCAACCAGGTCGGTAGCTCTCAGTAGCTGTCTCATACCACAATAGAACATGTACTGGACTCCCCATTACATGAGTATCTACAGTTCACCCTTAGTTCAGGGCATGGACCATTGACCGAACGTATACGTCCCCGAGCACATCAACCACATCATGAGGGCTACAGGGATAATTAATACAAGTCAGCACTGAGGGGTCGCATGAGACGCATTCTGCGTTCACTAGACGTTTAGATTCGAGAGAGAGAATGAATCGAAGCCTGTCTTTGTGACGCAAATGGGGGTAAATTACTTAGACCACACACTCCCATGAGAATATTGCCCTCATGTGTAAAGACAACATGGCTAGCACTCCGGTTCGCTAAGATAAGCCCTTACTGGTTACACCAGGCGCAATTACGTGTCTTGTAATGGATATGTTTGACATACTTAGGATAACTAGCATTGTCCATTCACTACCGCTCGCTAATGCACCACTCTAAGATGGTGGTGAGAGTGAGCATCCAACCTTTCTTCCAGGGTGTCCGGACCATGCTGATCACGTACCTGGTCACGTGACGGGAAACGCCGGCTGTATGAAGTTGGCAATGAAGGGCTCCCACTGCACCTATACGGCGCCGGGAGGGACACAGTTCCTGAGACGGACTCACCTTGATGAAGTAGGCGAGGGGACGGGAGGGTGACTTGAGATCACCGTATGCCCATTTTCTCCTCTCCCCTATTGAGTCCACTAATACATGAGATCCAGTATGGCATGACGAGGCACAATATAGAGTGTTGTTGTACGTGAGATTACATCAACAGAGATGGTTGACAGAGAATGAAGTGTGCTCGGCAATGCGAACTGATCGAGCATTTATTTTAACCACCATTGTATTATTATTTTATTTTTTCAATCTACAAATATAGTGTGTGACTACAGGGAGCCGTCCTCACTCCCCCGCCATTTCGAACACGATTTCCAGTGAAACTCGGTAAGAGAGATCGAGAGCATGAAAAGAGAGTGACCCGAGTAATGATTTCCCACCCTGTTTTAACATGATATAGAGTGACAGATTTACGCTCAATTAGGACGACTGGTCCTGTCATACGGTGTGTTTTAAATTAATCAGTCTCAACCACCGTGTTGCACCTAACGAGTTAAGAAGGACAAAGCCACTTGTTTACTATTACTTTTTCTTTTGACTATCATGCACTATTATGATCCATTTGTGTCTGATGTTTATGTGTAAATATATTCTCTTGCTTACAGGTTGTTTTTCTAAGTGTGATTACGAGATTTACACGACCTGCATATTAATACAGGCTGTAACTCCGATCTACTCCTTAAGGTAGGAGATAGGGGGAGTAACATAGGGATCCATTTAGTCCTGATGAAAGTCGGGGAAGACACAGTATCCGGCTGAAACATGTCGACAGTCTTGCAGAGTGGAGGGGTAGACGGTCCATAATTGACCAACACACCACCAACCACCGGTTTATTCAAACCTTTTTAACCCTAACCTGGGAGTCCGCGTATAAAATAGGCATTTGGAGATCCCTGAGTTAGTTTTAACATTGTACTTCTGCCCTTTCCTTTGATCCCTGTTCTCTTTATGCTTGTATTGTCTCCCCCAGCCTATTGCTCCACCTCTGACATTGGCTTTCGCAGAGGTGTGTTTAACAGCCCTATAATGAAACATGCCACAAATCTTTGTGGGTGAGGGCAGTTTTTCTTACAGGTGTGTTTAGCCATTTAACCTCTTCTAAAAAGCGACATTTTACTGTTCCTACTTCTCTGTGTGTGACAAGTCTATGATAAAGGAGGTAGAAGTGGGATCTTTCCTCTTTCCCCTTATTGCTGTATGTGGAAAGGGGAATGGCAATGATCTGATCTGTGAAATTAAGCTCTTGAGAGCAGAGTTTGCAGCAGTAAAAATCTAATCTCAGCATTTACGCTATGATTTGAAGAATCTTCCAATACACAATGGCCCCCAATAGATAGAGTTCTGTTTGTTTCTTGACATGTTTGCCAAGGTCAGATAACTCAAAACGGGGTAAAAAGATAAATAGGTACTCTGGGATGGATATTTGCCCTTCTATGGACAAATGTTTGTAGTGCCCTTTCTAATCACAGTGTTTCCTTAATCCCTCTAGGCAATAATATTGGGACGCAAAGCTAGCCCCTCTGCTGAAGGTCATTCAGTTGCCAGCATGCATTCAATACACACAGGCTAGTTCAAATGTACATAGTAAACGTAGGTGGGAGAGAGACCTTGAGAAGCATTGTAGGGTATATATGATAATGATCCCTAAATTTAGACCTCATTTTTGGGAGGATGTTGAGTCCCTTAAGAACAAAGCACTACAATGGTTCTGATCCAGATGGCATTGCTATTCCATCATATGGTCTGACATTGTTTGTGCCCATCGGCATTCCCCTAGTTCTGACTCCTATGATTACATAGAGTTGGAAATTATGCATAGGGCCTTAGTTGAAGACCTTATTTCCTTAGATCAACATACTCAGCCTAGCACTAATGATATGAACAACTCTTTCATCCAATTGAGGCTCAATCCCCTGTAAACCCCTACTTCTAGTTGTCCATGGTTGCTACAGAGAGGGAATGGCTACTGGAATTTAATTTTGATAACTTCTCTGTTCCCTTTCCTCCTTGGGTTACATGGCCCATTACTGCAAAAGGAAATGTCTGTGCCCCCTCTTATAGTTCACCTGTGGGTGGTGATCCTGGAGATTACCTTTTCAACGCAGCTCCTTCTGGATTACGTGAGGAGTTAACTGTTGGATTTAAAGATGATGTGATAATTTCTTCTTCCCTCAGTTTAAAACATTATAGGTATTACAACTAAACTTATTGACCCAGCATGGGGCTCCCTTATTGATAGTTATGATATTTACCTTTTCTAGGAAACATTGGCCACAGCCCCAGCGTATAGGAGTGGCTTCTCCTTCTTTTATGTTGAGGCTATACTATCTAAATCTGGTCCGCCTTCTGGGTTTTTTATTACTTTGGATTTAAAAATATTTTGAGTTCAACCTAAGAAGAGTATATGTTGATTTTCCAGATATCTTAGCTGTAACTAATGATTTTGGTAATGGTATTGTCTTTGACAAAAAGTTACCAATAACTATTATCAAATGTATATTTTGCAAAACCACATATTGCAATGTTGAATAAAAGTGATTCCCACAAAATATTTCCAAAAAAACTTACTAGGGAAAAACACCAACTTGTCTTTTTAAAAAAACAATTCTGCCACAAAATGCAGCCCTAGAACCCACCATAAGTGGCCCCTGTACTCCAGCTGAAGAGCATAAAGTTCCAGCTCGGAGTGGTTTAAAAAATGTTGTGAGCTCTCCTGGTGTCATGGATTCAATGATCCAGGAGACTTACTGTGTTTCTGTTTTATAATGTTGCTGGGGGGCTGCTGTACTCCCTGCAGCCCCTCACAACATTGCCAAAAATGTTTTTCTTCCAGGGGCACCTCCAGGAAGAATAAACAGAATTTACAACAGCCCTAGGGCATTATGGGGCGCTCTTTACCAGAGCAGTGAATAAAATGTAGAGACTCCTGCCACTCATTTCTTCATTTTTGTGTTATTTTTTATAGTGGGAACCCTGGTGCCCACAGGGGGCACCCACTACATATCCAAATTTTGTTGGCCACGAGAGGAGTCCCAAGGCCCCCACAGCTTATGTTGGCTTCCCAGCCAGGACCCATAGCCGGCTATTTTTTGAAAGTGGGTGCCCACCCTGGGCACTCATGACAGTCTAAATCATTGTGGGTGGCAGGGAGAGCACAATGTCCCCCATGGCCCAGACAGCTCCCCAGCCAGCATCCATTATGGTAACAGCAGGAGCTGGATCTTTTACTTTGCTCTTGCCCGGGCCAAAGTAGCATTTTTATCTGCTCCCGTCTGGGTGGCAGCAAAGTTGTGTTCCCTGCCCGGGAAAGTGTGGGAAGGGAATGCAGTTTATTTTAGCTGCTTGCACTTTCTTGGTCAGGGAACACAGCAGTGCCCTGGGTATTTGGGTCCCCGGGTCACTGCAGTTGCCATCAGGCCCTGGGAATGGGGTTGCCGGGGCCTGTGAGCAACCAGGAATGGGGACCAGACGCCCCCTCCACAAAATTTATATCTGGGTCCTTGGGGATGGGGTCCTCAGGGCATCTGTGATGCTAGGTAAGTGAGGGCCACACAGCCCTCTTCCTAAGAAAAGTAATCAGCCAGCGGGGATGGGGGCTCAAGGAGGTTGGCCACATGCCCCTCCACTAAAATACAAATTGGGCCCATGGGCTGGGGTCCCGAGGATTTCTTAAGCCTCGGGGGGTTGCACACTTTCCTCCCCAATAATTAACATAACACTGGGGACTGGGGTCCCTGTAGCCTCTTGAAGGCTCGGAGAGGGGGGATGCAAGCCTTCCTCCCCAATCAAATAGAAAGCACTGACCTCCTCAGTCCATGGACTAACCCCATAGGTGGGGGGGGGGGTTTCTAAAAAGCGCAGCAGGCTTTGCTTTTTTTTAAGGAGCCAGAGATCGTCCATGAATCCGCAGACCCATTAAAATAAAATGTTTTTAGGCGCAAGACTTTTTGGATTTTGGTTAAAGGTGGGGGTGGTCCCAGTGACCGTACCACCAGGCCTAGTGGGCCATGGTATCCATACCTTGCCCCTAAATATTTTGTTTCATTTTTTCTTCAGGACAAGGGACTGGGTCTCTGAGTCAGTCAATCAGATCTTATCTCTAGATAAGTCAGATCTGTGGATCCTCCACTAAGTGAAGTATATATATTTTTCAAGCTTAATTTTTCAAAAACTACTGAGCGGATTTACAACAGATCACAAAAACACGCTTTCTCGACTAAGATCTAACTTTCTGCCAAATTTAGTGTAATTCTGTTTTTGAGCTATCCCTATTCAATTTTCCTATGAAAATTGCATGGGGAAGATGTGTTTTGGGACCCGACCCCTTTCTTGCTCACCCCCCGCTTAATGGATCACATCAAAATTTTACAGAAAGGGGCTGAAATGGATGAACTTTTCTGGGAAAATGCTGTGAATATTCGCCAAAGTTATTAGCAAACCAACAAAAATACTTTTCCTATCTGTGAGATATTGGATTACTGGTTGAGGGGGGTGAAACACTACCCAAGCACCAACCACAATTCTTCTCAGGGTGAAACAGAAACAGTCCACAAATTAACCTTTGCTTAATCCTCTGGTATCTTGGCACAAAAGCAGTCAGGCTTAATTTAGAGGCAATGTGTAATGTATTCATGCAGCACTTTAAGCAGTGAAAACACAACACCAGAAAAATCCCACCCCAATTTAGAAAAATAGAGTAAATGTAAATAAATTATTTGACATCACTATGACAAAAAAACAATCAGTAGAACCTTAGATATGCAATTTAAAATATTTATGTGTAGGATTAAAAGCACAAAATGCCAACTGTGGTTATATGGTCGTGCCGGACCGGGACAAAGTCACTGTTCAGGCCAACCACGTTGGAGCGCTGGCCCGCTACAGAGACTAAGTTAAGTCCGCTGATCAAAGTAACTTAAATCCTGGTTGCAGAGCATTACAGGGTCCCACGTTGGGGATGCAGCGGACACACACAGCACACACAAAGGCGAGCCCGTCTGCACCTGGACTTCACCCAGTGCCAAAAACCGTGCAGCACTCCTTGTAACATTAGACCCCAGACACCGTTCCCCCACCTGCTGTTGTGCCATGCCTCACCATGGTAGGAGCATTTACCGGCACCCACTGCTGGTTCGGCAGCAGCCACCCACCCATGCCAACCCATGCAAATATTAACAATGCCCTTAATCCCCATCCCAGTACACAAGCATCAACAACACCTACAACCCCACCCCACAACACACGCCACAGCAAACCCACTCGTCAACACCCACTGGCATGCATGCTTCTCAATACAAAATCACTCAGCAATTACACGAAATGTGGGACCTGCTGAGTAGTGATGCACCCGACATCCTCTTCATCACAAGACCTGGCTCATCTCCTCATCGGCTCCTGACATGGCCACGGCAATCCCAGCAGGCTACAAGATTGCTCGACAGGATAGCCTTAACAAACCAGGAGGAGGTCTTGCTATCATCTACAAAGAATCCATCGACTGGATAACATCCACAGAGAATGACATCCCATTCATGGAACACCTGCACTTCAAGCTGCAAATTTCTGAAAACTTCACCCTGAATGGAACCCTCTCCTACTGACCACCCAGACCACAAGCCACCTTTACCAACCTCATCACCAACTTTGTCATTCTGCTCACCATCGACTCCAGAGCCTACATTCCCCTCAGTCACCTCAACTTTCACCTGGAAGACTGAAACAACCCCTGCTCCACAGTACTCCTTGAAAGCTTGAAGAACAGAAGACTCACCCAGCTCATCCCAGAACCAACACACACCGCAAAAAAAATACAGGACCCCATCTTCACTACAAGTGACAGCATCAAATACAACTCCACCACACCACTCACATGGACTGACCACTTCATCATCCACTTCCAATTCAACACACCTCAAGTCAACACCCTGCTCAGGTTCAGCATTCTAAGCCACGGCTGGGCAAAATCACAGAAGCAGACTGGCTCAGCGCCCTCAGCACAGATCACCCTAGCCCCACAGAAAACCTCGACAAGGACATCAACAACTTCAACAACTGGATCAAGATCTGTGCGGACTCCCTCACACCCACCAAATCCAACAAGCATAGTAGATCAAACATGCAGGCCAGCTGGTACATAGAAGGCCTCTGAAACACCAAACAACACTGTAAGCAGCTAGAAAGGAAATGGAGAGCCAGCCATGACACCACACACAGAATTACCTACAAGGCTGCACTCAGACGCTATCACCAGCAAACAAGAGAAACCAAGAAAAAAGCACCGGTGGACCGCATCGAAGGAAGCTCCAACAGCTACAAGGAGATTTTCTCACTCATTAAGGATTTTGACTTGCCTTTAACCACTGTCCACAACATCTCTGCCTTCCAGCAACTCTGTGACAACCTATCCACCTTCTTCCACAGCAAAATCAGAAATATCTACAGCAACTTTTTACACCAACCCAATGCCAGAGAACTTGTTGCTAACCTACCCACCACCAACCATGACAGCCAGTTGACCAAATGGACAACGCTCACCAGAAACAACACAGCAGCAATCATATGGATTATCCACTCAGGTGTCCCTAACGGACCCATGTCCCCATTACATCTACAACCTGGGAACATCGCCAATCAGCACCACCCTGATCCGATCATCACCACCTCCATCACGCCGCCACTTTTCGGGAGTAATGGAAACTTGCAGAAATCAACACCATCCTCAAGAACCCACAGGCATCCAAATCAACGGAGAAACTTCCGACCCATCATCCTGCTCCCCTATTCAGCTAAAGTGATGCAGAAGGCCATCAACAAACAACTCACAGCCCACCTTGAATTTCAGTGTAGGACATTGGGTTGTTGGTTGACTGGGGTCTAAGCCCTGGTCAAGCAGCAACCACAATGCTTTTTAGGGTAAGGCACAAGCAAATACCAAAGTAACCTGTGCTCATCCCTGTGGTAGCTTGGCATAGAACAGTCAGGCTTAAGTTAAAGGCAATGTTTAAAGCATTTGTGGAACACTTCAAACAGTAAAACAGTGACCCCCCACCACAAAAGGAGCCCGCAACAGGTTTAGTAAAATAGAGTAAGTTAATAAGTAAAACAAGACCAGAATGACAATAATCCTATGACTAGAACTGGAGGTATTGAATTTTAAAGTTTATAGTGGAAAATAGCACTGAAAAAGCACAAAGTGCTGATTGGGGATACCTGGCCACGCCGGACCTGGACAAAGTCACAAGTTCAGGCCGATCACAATGGAGAATGGACTGGCTACAAGGATCTAGTTAGGCCTACTGAACAGAGTACCTTAAATCCTGGTTGCGGAGCGTTGCATGGATCTAGATAGAAGAAGTTCAGCCGAAGTGATGCATCAGTTCCGAGATGTGGTGAGGCTGCGATGCGAGGTCTTGTGTCAATGTCGAGACTTGCGATGCGAAGTCCTGGAATCAGGGGTGCAGCACTCAGCTGCTGATGTGTCTGTTCACAGGAGCTACGAGGCTGCAATGCAGAGTCTGGTGTCATCAAAATTGCCATCGATGAGAGATGCGAGGACCTAGGCTGGAAATGCGCTACTCTGTCGGCGATGCATTGGATCTGAGGCTTGTGAGGGTGATGTGGGTTTTCTGCGATAGATCCAATCCATGCAGCAGTGGTGATGCGTTGGTTCTGCTCATGGATGCTTCGCTCAGCAGAGAAGATGCATTGGTTCTGCTGGTAAGTACCTTAGCACCCACTTCAAGGGTCCATGACTGGTGTGGCACCAAATACCCCTTGGAGTCACTCTGGGTTTAAGACATGCAGGTCCAGTCCTTCTCACCAAGGCAAGAGGGCAGCAGGTCAGCACAGTAAAGCAGGATTCAAGCAGAGTAGCAGTCCAGCAGAGGGGCAGTCCTTCAGCAGCACAGCAGTCCTTCTTCCTGAAGGGAGTGTGTTGTGTAATGGCTAGATCCACCTACTTCGGAGTAGGGGATCCAAGTTCAAGTCACCGCATGGGCTCAACATCCTGTGATTCTGGGAAAATCACTTAATCTCCCCATGTCTACGGACAGCGCGTAGAGACCCTTACGGGTTATCAGCCGGGACCTACAAATCTGAGTATTATTTCTGGCAGAATATCCACAGGTTCAGTAGTGTACTGAAGTGGTGGTGTCTGAGGTCCTTCTTATATACATACAAAAGGAATGTAGCTGTTTCTAAGGAAAAGGATAAAAGAGGAGCGATTGGAATGCTATGTGGTAAATGAAATCTTCTTTTTCGGAAGATTAAGCCCTCATACACCCAAATGGGTGTCATACTTCATCATTGGGCTTTGCTCTTCGTGAGGCCGGCGCTGCAATGCCCCACGGGCCCCATGGTAGGGCTCTTTATTGGAGACCTTCTCTTTTTGCTGTTATGATGAGTGAGGGAAAGTGACGGTAGGGTAGTGCATATGATGAAATGTGTCTAAAAACCACCTAAGGAGTACCTTTTGTTTTTTATAAAGTGGACCACCACCTTCCCAGGGCTAAAGAAAGATTAATGGGGGGGTCTGCGTGAACCCCCCCCAAGTCCTGGGCACCACCACCTCCCGGGGCTATATAACACCCACAAGTAAGTCTCCACAGCAGGATTGCTCAGACCTCATTGGAGACCCCGCCACCTTTCTCAACCACTCTGTAAAGGGGCCTCCTGGCACACTACTGGTTGGAGGATCAAGTTCCCTTGGCTGCTGAGGGTCATTAGGGGCCAAGAAACCCTGTTGTTGCCACAAGTAAGATCTCACAGCGGGATTGCTCAGAGCTCATCCGAGGTCCTGCCCCCTTTCTCAACCACTCTGCAAAGTGGCCTCCTGGCACACTACTGATTGGGGAATGAAGTTCCCTTGGCTGCTGAAGGTCGTTGTGGGCCAAGAACCCATATTGTTGCCAGAAGTAAGTCCCCCACAGTGAGATCGCTGACACCTCATTGGAGGTCCGCCCCCTTTCTCAACCACTCTGCAAAGGGGCCTCCTGGCGTACTACTGGTTGGGGATGATGTCCCCTTGGCTGCTGAGGATCACTGGGGACCAAGAACCCCTATTGTTGCCAGAAGTAAGTCCCACAACGGGATTGCTGAGACCTCATCGGAGGCCCCACCCCCTTTCTCAACCACTCTGCAAAGGGGTCTCCTGGTGCATTACTGGTTGGGGAAATAAGTCCCCTTGGCTGCTGATCATCGCTGGGGGCCAAGAACCCCTATTGTTGCCAGAAGTAAGTCCCCCACAACGGGATTGCTCAGAACCTCATTGGAGGCTTCAACCCCTTTCTCAACCACTCTGCAAAGGGGCCTCTTGGTGTACGACTGGTTGGGGGAGGAAGTCCCCTTGCCTTCTGAGGGTCATTGGAGGCCAAGAACCCCTATTGTTGCCAGTAGCAAGTCCCCCACAGGAGGATGGCTCAGACCTGGTTGGAGGCCCTACCCTGTTTCTCAACCGCTCTGCAAAGGGGCCTCCTGGCACACTACTGGTTGGAGGATGAAGTGCCCTTCACTGCTCAGGGTCAAGAACCCCTATTGTTGCCAGAAGTAAGTCTCCCTCAGTGAGATTGCTGAGACCTCATCAGAGGCCCGCCCCTTTCTCAACCACTCTGCAAAGGGGCCCCCTTGTGCACTACTGGTTGGGGGATCAAGTCCACTTGGCTGCTGAGGGTGATTGGGGGCCAAGAACCCCTATTGTTGGCACAAGTAAGTGCCCCACAGTGGGATTGCTGAGACCTTGTCGGATGCCCCACCCCCTGTCTCAACCACTCTGTAAAGGGGCCTCCTGGTGCACTACTTGTTGGGGGATGAAGCCCCCTTGGCTGCTGAGGGTTATTGGGGGCCAAGAACCCCAATTGTTGCCACAAGTAAGTCCCTCAGAGCTGGATTGCTCAGACCTCATTGGAGGCCCAGCCCCCTTTCTCAACCGCTCTGCAAAGGGGTCTCCTAGTGTACTACTGGTTGGGGGATGAAGTCTAGGCATGTGCAAGCTGGTAAACTCCACTCTGCCGGTGGTTGGCAGAGTTTTTGCTGAACTCTGCATTGCAAGCAGAGTGGAAAAACTTCGCAGGTGAAGTGGAGTTTACCACCCAACCCTATCAGAGACTCACACACCCACTCGTAGACCCACTCAGACACTCATATACCCACTTCCAGCACCAGTCATACTCTCTCACACCCACTTATAAACCTACTCAGACACTCATACACTCACTGAGATAATCATTCATTCACTCTCACACACACACACTTAGAAAAAAACCTTACAGATTCACTTAAAAAACCAAAGGTTACAGGGATGTGATAGTTAAAAAATAGAATTAAAAAACCTTGGAAATTCACTGAAAAAACGAAGGGTACAGGGATGTTATAGTTAGTCTCAGATTTCACTCGTACAAAATCAGTGAAATTCAGCAGTTATAGTAACCTCAGATAACTATAACTTACATCTCCGCAATGCACTGCTTATGACGTCACATATTACATCACTCATGACATGGTCAGTGACATCACTGATGACATCTCAGATGACATCACTGATGACATCACTGATGACATCATCCACAAAATCACTCACACACCCACTCACACCCCATAAAACTTCTCATACGTCTACTCACACACCCACACAATCACTTACATACCCATTCACAGACCCATACAAGTACTTACACAACCACTCACTTATCATGCACCAACTCACTCACTCATGGAGCCTAATTATACAACCAGTCATTTTCCCATATAGCCACTCACACAGCCACACACTCCCCCAGACAGTTACTGACACATCCAGTTATTAGCCTATACAGCCACTTACACATCCATTCACTCACCCATACAGCCTCTCAACAGAGCCACTCACTCACCCATATAACCACTCACACACTCACTCTCACACCTGCACAACCACTTACATACCCATTGACACATCCATACAACCACTCATACAGCCACTCATTCACCCATGCAGCCAATCCCACAGACACTCACTCTTCAATACAGCCACTCCACTACCAACTCACTTAACCAAACACTCACTCAAATAGCCACTCACTCACCCTTATAGCCACATATACACCCAGTCATTCACTCATACAGCCATTCAGATACCCACTCACTCACCCATACAGTCAGTGCTACACCCACTCACCCACCCATACAGCCACTCACACAGCTACTCACTCACCCACCCATACAGCCACTGACACACTCAGTCACTCACCAATACAGCCACTCACACAACCACTAAGTCACCCACACAGCTACTCAGACACCCTCTTATACACCCATACACCACCTCACACACCCACTCACACACCTGTACAGTCACTCAGACACCCACTCACACACTGATACACACAGTCACACAGCAACTCACATAAACTATGTTAAAAAAAGGAATCCCCCATTAGTAGTACACAATGCATACTAATTTAACTTTTGTGGTACCTTAGTACATACATTTAACCCACAAAAAATGTTTAGAAAACAATCACAATCACGGTATTATGTCATCAGTGATGTCATTTGAGATGTTATGAGTGATGTCATCAGTGATGTCACTAACCGTCATGAGTGATGTAAAATGTGAGGTCATAAGCGGTGCATTGCGGGGGAGTAAGTTATAGTTAGCTCAGGTAACTATAACTGCTGAATTTCTATGGTTTGTACGAATAAAATATGAGCCTGTAAACTTTGGTTTTTCAGTGAATATATATATATTCTGTAAGTGTTTCGTAAGCATTTCTGAGACTTTGTTATGTTTCATACAGGTGCCCGATATAGGCTCAGGTAGCAACCAGACCTTTCACCTTTATTCCCCTGACATTACACTACATAACGGTTCTTAGTACTGACCTTTTACCTTGTTACAGTAATGCCTAAATGACATGGGGTTTTCTCTGAAAACTAGCCTCATTCATTATGCATGAGGATTCTTGGAAACTCACCAGGACTACCATCTCCTGCATAATAACTATGTATAAGGGTCATTCCTTCCGTCATCCTAGTCCGACGTGACACAGCAAGGTATATCCCCTGAGGGTACCGCATTGGGTATATAAACACCATATCTCTGCTGAGACAAGAGAGGAGAAAAGGACTTCCATGCTGACACACTAACGCGAGATGCTGAGGTTCCTGCACGCAGACACTCCAGCTCGCAGTGGTCTGACATCCCTCGCGGGGTGTCCATCTCGAGACCAAGATGGGGTCCCACAGTCTCTCACTTCAGGTAATGGGGTTGACTTTATCCTAGAGGGATTCTTGTCTCTACACCTACATACATACTAGGTACACTTAGGTACATCTAGTTAGGGTTGCATCGTAGGAGTACGCATTATTACTGTCATGTATTTTTATACTTGCCTGTATTCATTGTTTTAGCACTATGGTAGGACTCTACCATCCTTTTACTCTATTGGTGCTTACAATCATTTCTATTTGTTTCTGTCTTATGGTTGTTTCAGCACACCTATTTTACATTAGAATGACGCTGGTTCAATAAATGCTTATTGAAAAACGTCCCCACTGTTTATTCTGTGTATTCCTCTGAGACGAAGTGAGCATGAGTGACTGAGCAAAAAGTACTGTACTGTTTCCCCGATCCCTGACGGGACAGAGTTGTCATGTTCGATAGTTGGCAAGAACTATTCTCTCCTTGGTAAGAGGAGTTTACAGTGGCACTGTGAGCTAGCTGGTATACAGGCGAACATACCCAGTAGGGGTTTCTGGAATCAGTCTGGACACCAATCCTGCAGTGTATGTTGTCGAAACGTGCAGATCCTATATAGGTTTATAGGAACTACACGACATGGTGCCCAACGTTGGTTTGGTACTTATTTAACGGTCAAAACTGAGTAGTTCAGTTGTGCTATTCTCAGAGACCCCTACTCACATTTACCCAGAGACATTTCGAGTGGGAAGGGAACTATCCGCCACAGCTGAGTAGGCATATCCTATATACTGGCTGTAGGTTTATCAAGCTTGAAGGACAAACAATTCCCTGTTGTGCATAAAACCTTATCTCAGTTTCCTTGAAACTTCTCTTTGAAAACCTTTTTCAATAATGGCTGACTAAGACGCCGCTGCGCCAGCACAACGTGCGACTGCAGCAAGGGAGGAAGAACAGAAAGTGAAATTAACATTTTAGAAAATGTCAGAACTGCCCTTACTTTAAAACTAGCAGAATATGGAATCACACTTAGGGGTGGGACGGTAACTTTCGTGATTGAGGCACACAAGTCATCAGAACAGAGGCATTCAATTCATGGGTTAAATTCCCAGAAGCAGAGCCACGCACAAATACATTTCATTCTTACACTGAAGATGAAACACCAGATGAATACTGTCCATATGAGGACATTGAAATTCCGCTCGCCTACCAGGAGCACATAAGCAGGTTTAAAGGCGCCCTCCCACATACAAAGAACAAAGTGAGACTCGGTCCGCTTGGAAGAGACGGAGCCACTTGGCCAGTCCTAGCGGCTTACACACCGCATCCGGACATTGACCCAATGCCAGTAGCAGACTTATGTCCACTTCATAAAGAAATAATAAAACTTTACAGAAACCTGACACAATTCGTGATGAGAACACTCACACTACAGCCAGCAAGGGCTACACCAGCAGGACAAATTCAGGGGTCCGCAACTAAAATTACTCCACAAACGCTACACACAGTTATGGGTAAAATGCCCACTAGACGTGAGCAAATGTCATTTTGGATAGCTCAGAAAATAACATAGTTAGAGGCAGTGTTTCCACACACAAGCCCTCAAGAAAAACACAGAATGCTAACAATTTGCTTGCCAATGGGGATAGCTCCCCAGATAGAGGATTGTACCAGTTGGGGTACAGTCTTCGCTGCCATATATTCCAGAACTCGTGGTATTCCCTCAATAGCAGTAATACCAGATGTATTAAGACAAATACAGAATGAGTATGGAGCAGAACCTGCTCTGAACTTAGGGATGAAATTGTTAGGAAATGTTGCCCAGGTATCAACTATTATATTAGCAAGCATAAGAGGGGAGGCAGCAGCAGTGGCAATACGCCAACGCCTGAGGGATTTCACTCCTTTACAACAGGAACGTGAATTACCTAAAATTATCGAAGACACCTATGCCAAATTAGGTAGAGATAGTTTGGGAGCTAGAGCAACAAAACCTCAACTCATGGGTGGTCCTGAAAAGGATAACACCAAGCAAGCACCCGATTCTTCTAAGAAGAAATGGGATAACAATAATAGAAAACAAAAGAGTAAGCAAATAGGAGTCAACAGGAGCCCTCCGAAAGGAGATACAACCTTAGGAATAGAGATAACATTAAAAAACTTGGCAGGTATCAGGATACTGATACACGTTCCTCTCATTCCATTCATGGTTCACCAAGAAACTCCGAGAGGGAAAGACGGTCAGAACACAGACAAGAAGAGCGTACAAAGTCCAGAGACACGCAATGTGCTTCAGACTATACTTACAAAAAGAAGAAAAACCCAAATCAAGACCTCAATTTAAAAAGAAGAAGGTAGCAGGTCTCAAAGTTAGACAGGCCCAGAATTCTGAGGACTCAACTTCTGAACGGGGAATGGGCTCTGACGATGCTAGACAGCGCAGCAGAAGTAACAATAGCTCGCCAGAACCTGATGGAATTTCTGGTGACAGCGGAGTTGAATGAACATATCACGGTGGAGACACCTGATACAAGGGTAAGTGTCCCGCATAAGTTACATGAAATAACACTCCAAATGGAGGGGGACAAACCCAGAAAAATTAAAGGTCTCTTTTGGGAGAACCTAACTTATGGATATGACATACTTTTGGATGAAAAAGATTGGCCACCTCAAATTGTTATGGATTGCCCAAAGGGAGAAAAAGTAATTTTACCGGCCTTTTCCGACCTCGTTCCTATATACTTAAAACATACATACGCACAGGAGTGGGCAGTAGCACTTGTCCAGCACTATATCGCAACCATGTTGGGTGGGATGCTGAGTCACCTCACCATGTAATCCCAGTAAAAACGACTCCAACTCCACAGAGACAGTACCCAATAAAACAAGAAGCGAAAAAACAGGTCAGGGAGATCTTAGATCAGCTTGAATACCAGGGTGTAATAGAAACTTGCACCTCTTCAATGAAGAATCCCTTGTTTCCTGCAATAAAACCCGATAATTCATATCGTCTAGTTTTAGACTACAGACATCTGAACACAGTCACTAAAACATTTGCAGTACAGAATGCACACAGTGCCGAATTGATGAATAACATTGTGCGGAAAAAATACAAAACAACACTATATATCTCAAATGGATTTTTCTGCCAGAATATAGCGCCTGAAAGCAGATATTTGACAGCATTCTCTGCGTTAGGTTCTCAGCGCCAATTTTTGATACTGCTCCAAGGGTATAAGAATAGCCCTGGGTTGTTCTCAGCTAGGGTAATGGAGTTACTTCAGAATGTGGTGAAGAGACATTGTCCTATGTAGATGATATTTATCTGACGGATGATTTAAAGGATCATTTGACCAGCGTGAGCAACATAATTTTGGGGTTCGCCTCTGAGGGCTACATATTCAACTTTAAAAAATCAAAGCTAGCCCACCTCAATGTCCTAGTCTTGGGATATGAGTTTTTAAGTGAAGGAAAAAGCCATCCACTAAGCCAACCACTAAGTCACCCACACAGCTACTCAGACACCAATTTATACACCCATACAGCCACAGACACACCCACTCACACTCACTCATACAGCCATTCAGATACCCACTTACTCACCCATACAGCCTCTCAACAGAGCCACTCACTCACCCATACAACCACTCACACACTCACTCCCACACCCACACAACCACTTACATACCCATTGACACATCCATACAACCACTCACACAGCCACCCAAATCAACGGAGAAACTTCCGGCCCATCATCCTGCTCCCCTATTCTGCTAAAGTGATTCAGAAGGCCATCAACAAGCAACTCACAGCCCACCTTGAATTTCAGTGTAGGAAATTGGGTTGTTGATTGACTGGGGCATAAGCCCTGGTTAAGCAGCAACCACAATGCTTGTCAGGGTAAGGCACAAGGAAATCCCAAATTAACCTGTGCTCACCCCTGTGGTAGTTTGGCACAGAGCAGTCAGGTTTAACTTAAAGGCAATGTTTAAAGCATTTGTGGAACACTTCAAACAGTAAAACAGTGACAACCCACCACAAAAGGAGCCCACGACAGGTTTAGTAAAATAGAGTAAGTGTTAATAAGTAAAACAAGACCAGAACGACAATAATCCAATGAGTAGACCTGGAGGTATTACATTTTAAGGTTTATAGTGGAAAATAGCACCGACAAAGTGCCAATTGGGGATACCTGGCCATGTCGGACTGGGACAAAGTCACAAGTTCAGGTCGATCATGATGGAGAATGGACAGGCTACAAGGATCTAGTTAGGCCCACTGAACAGAGTACCTTAAATCCTGGTTGTGGAGCGTTACATTGATCTAGATCAAAGAAGTTCAGCCGAAGTGATGCATCAGTCCTGAGATGTGGAGAGTCTGCGGTGCGAGGTCTTGTTTTGTCAACGTCGAGGCTTGCGATGCAAAGTCCTGGAATCAGGGCTACAGCTGCTGATGTGTCGGTTCACAGGAGCTGCGAGGCTGCAATGCAGAGGCCGGTGTCATCAAAATTGCCGTCGATGAGAGATGCAAGAGCCTGGGCAGGAAATGCGCTACTCTGTCGGCGATGCATTGGATCTGAGGCCTGTGAGGGTGATGTGGGCTTTTTGCAATAGATCCAATCCATGGAGCAGTGGTGATGCATTGGTTCTGCTCAGGGATGCTTCGCTCAGCAGAGAAGACGCATTAGTTCTGCTGGTAAGTACCTTATGCCCCACTTCAAGGGTCCATGACTGGGGTGGCACCAAATACCCCTTGGAGTCACTCTGGGTTCAAGACATGCAGGTCCAGTCCTTCTCACCAAGGCAAGAGGGCAGCAGGTCAGCACAGTAAAGCAGGATTCCAGCAGAATAGCAGTCCAGCAGAGGGGCAGTCCTTCAGCAGCACTGCAGCCCTTCATCCTGAAGGAGTGTGTTGCGTAATGGCTAGAGCCGCCTACTTCGGAGTAGGGGATCCAAGTTCAAGTCACAGCATTGGCTCAACATCCTGTGATTGTGGGAAAATCACTTAATCTTCCCATGTCTATGGACAGCGCCTAGAGACCCTCACAGGTTATTAACCGGGGTCTACAAATCAGAGTATTATTTCTGGCAGAATATCCACAGGTTCAGTAGTGTACTGAAGTGGTGGTGCCTGAGGTTCTTCCTATATCCATTCAAAAGGAGGGTAGCTGTTTCTAAAGAAAAGGGTAAAAGAGGAGCGATTGGAATGCTATGTGGTAAAGGAAATGTTATTTTTCGGAAGATAGAGCCCTCATACACCCAAATGGGTATCATACTTCATCATTGTGCTTTGCTCTTCATGAGGCCGGTGCTGCATTGCCCCGCGGGCTCCATGGTAGGGCTCTTCATTGGAGATCTTCTCTTTTTGCTGTTATGATGAGTGAGTGAAAATGTGACAGTAGGGTAGTGCATATGATGAAATGTGTCTAAAAACTAACTAAGGGGTACCTTTTGTTTTTTATAAAGTGGACCACCACCTCCTGGGGCTAAATAACACTCAGAAGTAAGTCTCCCACAGCAGGATTGCTCAAACCTTGTTGGAGACCCCGCCACCTTTCTCAACCACTCTGTAAAGGGGCCTCCTGGCACACTACTGGTTGGTGGATCAAGTTCCCTTGGCTGCTGAGGGTCATTAGGGGCCAAGAAACCCTATTTTTGCCACAAGTAAGACCCCAAATCGGGATTGCTCAGCCCTCATCCGAGGTCCTGCCCCCTTTCTCAACCACTCTGCAAAGTGGCCTCCTGGCGCACTACATGTTGGGGAATAAAGTCCCCTTGGCTGCTGAAGGTCGGGGGGCCGAGAACCCATATTGTTGCCAAAAGTAAGTCCCCCACAGTGAGATTGCTGAGACCTCATTGGAGGTCCGCCCCGTTTCTCAACCACTCTGCAAAGGGGCCTCCTGGCGCACTACTGGTTGGGGGATGAAGTCCCCTTGGCTGCTGAGGATCACTGGGGGCCAAGAACCCCTATTGTTGCCAGAAGTAAGTCCCACAGCGGGATTGCTCAGAACCTCATTGAAGGCTTCACCCCCTTTCTCAACCACTCTGCAAAGGGGCCTCCTGGTGTACGACTGGTTGGGGGATGAAGTGCCCTTGGCTTCTGAGGGTCGTTGGAGGCCAAGATTCCCTATTGTTGCCAGAAGGAAATCCCCCACGGCAGGTTGGCCCAGACCTCGTTGGAGGCCCTACCCCATTTCTCAACCGCTCCGCAAAGGGGCCTCCTGGCACACTACTGGTTGGAGGATGAAGTACCCTTCGCTGCTCAGGGTCAAGAACCCCTATTGTTGCCAGAAGTAAGTTTCCCACAGCTGCATTGCCTAGACCTTGTTTGAGGCCCTGCCCCCTTTCTCAACCACTATGAAAAGGGGCCTCCTGGTGCTCTACTGGTTGGGGGATGAAGTCCCCTTGGCTGCTGAGGATCATTGGTGGCCAAGAACCCCTATTGTTGCCAGAAGTAAGTCTCCCACAGTGGGATTGCTGAGATCCCATCAGAGGCCCACCCCTTTCTCAACCACTCTGAAAAGGGGCCTCCTTGTGCATTATTGGTTGGGGTATCAAGTCCACTTGGCTGCTGAGGGTCATTGGGGGCCAAGAACCCCTATTTTTTGCCACAAGTAAGTGCCCCAAAGTGGGATTGCTGAGACCTTGTCAGATGTCCCACCCCCTGTCTCAACCACTCTGTAACTTCTCATACATCCACTCATACACCCACACAACCACTTACATACCCATACAAGTACTTACACAACCACTCACTTATCCAGAGAGCCACTCATGCACCCAGTCACTCGCTCATGGAGCCTGATTATACAACCAGTCATGTTCCCATATAGCCACTCACACAGCCACACACTCACCCATACAGTTACTGATACATCCAGTTATTAGCCTTACAGCCACTTACACATCCACTCACTCACCCATACAGCCTCTCAACAGAGCCACTCACTCACCCATGCAACCACTCACACACTTACTCTCCCACCTACACAATCACTCACATACCCATTGATACATCCATACAACCACTCACACAGCCACTCATTTGCCCGTGCAGCCAATCCCAGACACTCACTCTTCAATACAGCCACTCACATACCAGCTCACTTAACCAAATACTCACTCAAACAGCCACTCACTCACCCTTATAGCCACATACACACCCAGTCATTCACTCATACAGCCATTCAGATACCCACTCACTCACCCATACAGTCACTGCTACACCCACTCACCCACCCATACAGCCACTCACACAGCTACTCTCTCACCCACCCATACAGCCACTGACACACCCAGTCACTCACTAATACAGCCACTCACACAACCACTAAGTCACCCACACAGCTACTCAGACACCCACTTATACACCCATACAGCCACTCACACACCCGCTCACACACCTGCACAGTTACTCAAACACCCACTCACACACTGATACACACAGCAGCTCACATAAACTATGTTCAAAAAAGGAATACTTCATTAGTAGTACACAATGCAAACTAATTTAACTTTTGTGGTACCTTAGTACATACATTTAACACACAAAAAATGTAAGAAAACACTCACAATCACAGTATTGTGTCATCAGTGATGTAATTTGAGATTTCATGAGTAATGTCATCAGTGATGTCACTAACCGTCATGAGTGATGTAATATGTGAGGTCATAAGCAGTGCATTGTGGGGGAGTAAGTTATAGTTAGCTCAGGTAACTATAACTGCTGAATTTCTATGGTTTTGTACGAATAAAATCTGAGCCTGTAAACTTTGTTTTTTCAGTGAATATATATATATATATACTGTAAGTGTTTCGTAAGCATTTCTGAGACTTTAAGATCTATAATAAGCTACAGCATAAGTTAAATTACTACTCTTTTGTACTAGTAATTAGTCATATTATTTCTAGCATATCTCATCTGAGTGACTGACTGACTGTCTTTAGCAGTGTGAGTGGATGTCTCAATGGAGAGTGAGTGTCTGTGTGAGTGGCTGTATGGGTGAGTGGTCGTCTGAGTGTTTGCAGGGATGAGTGAATGGATATGTAAGTCATTGTGAGAGTGTGTGAATGGGTGTGTGAGAAGTTGTATGAGATGCTGTATGGGTGAGTATCTGGCTGTCTGAGTGACTGTATGATTGATTAAGTGGGTTTGTGAGTAGCTGTATGGGTGAGTGCTTGGTTGTGAAAGTTGTATGGGTAAGAAAGTGGTTGTAGGAGCAGCTGTATGAGTGAGTGGTTGTGTGAGTGGCTGTGTGAGTGAGTGAGTGGGTATGTGAGTGTTTGCACAGATGAGTGAGTGGGTGTGTGACATGTTGTATGGATCTGTGAATAGGTATGTGAATGGTTCTCTGGGTGTGTGAGTGAGTGTATGAGAGGCTGCATAGGGGTATGAGCGGGCATGTGAGTGGTTCTGTGGATGATGTCATCAGATGTCATCAGTTATGTCATTTGAGATTCATCAGTGATGTCAACAGTGATATCACTGACCATGTCATGAATGATATAATATGTGAGGTCATAAGTAGTGCATTATGGGGGCATAAGTTATAGTTAGCTCAGGTAACTGTAACTGCTGAATTTCTATGGTTTTGTATGAGTGAAATCTGAGCCTAACTATAACGTCCCTGTAACCTTTGTTTTTTCAGTGAATTTCTGAGGTTTTTAAAAAACAATTATTTCCTAACTATACCATCCCTGTTACCGTTGGTTTTTTCAGTGAATTTCTAAGGTTTTTTTAAATGTTGTTTCCTAACTATAATGTCCCTGTACCCTATGGTTTTTAAGTGAATTTCTAAGGTTTTTTGTATTTTTTTGCCTATCACGACTAACCTTAGACAGTGAGTATGTGAGTGAGTGCATGGGTATCTCAGTAGGTCTGTGAGTGTGTGTGAGAGTGTGTGATCGTGTCTGAGTGAGTCTGTTGGTATTTGTGGAACTGTCTGAGCAGGTCTGTGAGTGGGTGCGTGAGTCTTTGAGTGAGTCTGTGAGCAGGTACATGAGTGTCTGAGTGGGTCTGTGAGTAGGTTTATGAGTGAATGAGTGGGTTTGTGAGTGGGTACATGAGTGGGTGTGTAAGTGTCTCTGTGGGTCTGTGAGTGGGTGTTTGAGTGCCTGTGTATGCCTGTGAGTGTCCTTGTGGGTCTGTGAGTGGTTGTGTGAGTGCCTGTGTGGGTCTGTGAAAGGGTCAGTGAGTGGTGCTATGGGTATTTGAGTGGGCGTGTGAGTGGCTGCGTATCTATGTGTGAGTGTGTGAGCGGTGCTATGGATTTTTGGCATTACTTAAGGCATAACCATGGACTCTGCTCTAAGCAGCAGATGACAAGAAATAAACCTCTCATCACAGTCACTACAAGATGATTTTGCAACTGAAAAAGCAAGGATACAAACACCTCCATCACGAATTACAGATAACATTTCATGGTGTAAATGCAGAGAACTTACACTTCCTTTGCATTGGCCATGCGCACAAAGTTAGAATTTAGTACTTTACAAAAGTGGAGATTCAACTCAGGTACCTGCTTTGTTTATATCTGTGAGTACTTTCCGTTGAGGTTTCATTTCTGTGGAATGAGCATCGAGCAGAATCAATCCTGCCCTGCATATTTGTCCAAGAAGAGCTCACTGTTTTGTGCAACACCTCTATCTAGGTGAAATACTTTCTACTGGCTAATTAGTAAGTGCTACCTGGTTGGGTAAATTTTTAGTGCATCCCCTACACTACAGCTGTGTAAAGGACTCTGAGGAAATGTCTCCAGTGATCTTGTGTTTCTGTAACTTTGCCAATGTGATTGCTTTTTGAGCGTCTTCACCAGATAACTTTACGAAGTGGAACTGCAGAGAAAACACACTTGGATGATTTGTACTTTGCAGAAGTAAGTGTATTTTTGTTTGGTGGAGAGGCAATTGTATTCCAAGGTATGAGGAACTTGTCTTCAAAGTCTGCGGGAAACCCGCTGGTGGGGCCTTTTATTAAGCTGTCCATCATCCTGGGAAAAGGGCGGGAAGACCTTGTATACCGCTAATGTATATGGGGCAGGGCCAAAACAGGCATGGCTTCTAGGCAATTGTCATACGTCTAGTTTTTCAATCTTTAGATTGCTTTCTCTTGTTTTAGCTGCAGATGACATGAAAGAACCACCTCAGGGGAGGGCTGCCCATGCCGGCCCCCCTCCCTGGGCTGATTTTGGCCCCAGGGACCCCATCTCCTAGGGACCAGCCTTTACTTTTATTTTGTTTAATAGGGGAGGGGGGCTGTGCAGCCCCCCCTCCCCAGGACGATAATGGCCCTGGGGACCCCATCCTCAGGGCCCAGCCATGCTTCTCTGAGTGCCCCCAGGGTATCCAGTCTGCACTGCCATCTCCCCACCTCCTGCAGGAGCCGGCATTGCTTTTACACACAGGGAGCTTCTGGAAATGCAGCCTTCTGTGTGTGAAAGCAATTTGCTTGAGAGTGGGCAGAGAAACAGATGAATGTTCCACTTCCAACAAGCAAGAGCATTTCTCCGCACTTGCTTGCTGGAAGCAGAGTATTTGCTGTGACTTGGCGGGAGCGGTAAAGATCCCGCCAAGCCACAGTAAACAGCTATGACCCAGGGGTGGGCACCATGGGACATATCAGGAGCCGGCCCTGGGGGGTGGTTGTCACCAAGGCCATGCATGGCTCCAAGAGGGTGGCTGTGTGGCCCCCCTCCTTTGTTGTTGTAGGGCCTGCCCCGGGGAGGTGGCAGTCCCTGGGGCAGAGAACAACCCGAAATGGGAGCCACTTGGCCCCCCTCCTATTTTAAATACACATTTGGCCCAGCGGAGGTGGTGGTTCCCGGGGCTCGGGGGGTCCGTGAGGCCCACCCACCAACAAATAAATTATCCCCGGGGAGGTGGTGGTCCCTGGCGCACGGGGATCAGTGAGGCCCCCTGATTCATTTCACTAAAGCCCCAGGGAGGTGGCGGCCCCCATAGCACAGAGGGGTCCATGAGACTCCCCCACATCATGTATTTTTATGACCGCATTCTCCCGGGACCTGGCCCACCTGGAGGCTAAATAATAGAGAAGAGTGGGAGCCTGCTTTTCTATCTTTTTTATTTTTCGGCAGGAGCCCTGGCTCTAGTACGGCTCCCGCTGAAATTTAAAATAAATATTTTTTTGCCCCAGTAGGGTACCTCTGGGACCCCCCTAGAGATCTAGGGGGTCACGGTATTCCTACCAAGCCTCATTCCCCCTTTTTTTTTAACCTTTTTGTGGGACTCAGTTCAAGCCTAGTCTCTAGATGGCTGCCAACACTCCTCGGAGAATCCACGTCCCTATGTATTCAGTTGCAAATTTCTTTTAATAACTCTGCAGCTACTGAACGGATTTACACCAAATCACAAAAAGGCACTTCCCTGGACCAGTATCTACCATTCTGCCAAATGTGGTGTAATTCCGTTCAGCAGTTCGGGCTGTAGCCGTGTCTGAAGTTCCTATGGGAATTAACATAGGAAATGTATGTTTTTTGACCCCCCCCCTTCTCTCGGCCACCGCTTAACGAATCGACCCAGAACATTCCATGCACAACAAGAATCGCTGGGACACAGTTTTTGGGAAAATTTCGTGAAGATTCGTCAACCGTTGCCAAAGATCCAGGCAAGTCAAAAAATGCTTTTCCTACAGAAACATGGTCTTAACCATATATTCACTGACAAAACCATAGGTTTCAAGCATGTTATAGTTAGAAATTAGCATTTAAAAAACCTTACAAATTCACTGAAAAAACCATAGGTTTTAGGGACAGTTAGTTATTACATCACTCATGACATGGTCAGTGACATGTATGGGTGGGTAAGTGTGTGTAAGAGTGTGTTAGTGAGTGAATGTATGTCCCAGTGGTACATGTGTGAGTAACTACATATGTGAAAGGCAGTATATATGTGTGTTGGAGTATATAAATAGCTATAAGCGAGAGTGTGTGATTGTGATTGTGAGAGTGACTGTATGGATGAGTGTGTGCTTGTATCAGTGATTGTATAAGAGCGTAAGAATGTGCTAGTATTTGTATGAGTAAGTGAGCTGGTGTGTGTATAACTGTATAGGTGAGTAACTGTATAGGTGAGTAAATGGCAGTGTGTTTAATTATTTGCATGACTGACTAGGTGTGTGAGTACCTCTATGGATGAGTGGCGGTGTTTGAGGGTCTATATAGGAGTATGAGTGCATATGATAGTCCTGTACTGAGTGACCGTAAGTATGAGTGACTGTACGGGTGAGTGAGTGGATGTGTGTGTAGACCTAAGAATCAGTGAGTGGGTATGTAGTTATTGGTGTTGGAGTGTCTATGGTTTTGCGAATGGCAGTCTGTAATTTAGAGTGAGTGTATCAAAGGTTATATTAGGGTGTGAGGAGGTGCATCAGATTATCACGTGGATGATGTCATCAGTGATGTCATTTGAGATGTCATCAGTGATGTCATCAGTGATGTCACTGACCATGTCATGAGTGATGTAATATGTGACGTCATCAGCAGTGCATTGCGGGGCGCGAGTTATAGTTAGCTGAACTAACTATAACGGGGGAATTTCACGGGTTTTGTACGAGTGCAATGTCCAACTAAGTATAACTGTCCCTAAAACCTATGGTTTTTTCAGTGAATTTGTAAGGTTTTTTGAATGCTAATTTCTAACTATAACGTGCCTGAAACCTATGGTTTTTTCAGTGAATTTCAAAGGTTTTTTAAATGCTAATTCCTCACTATAACATGTCTGAAACCTATGGTTTTTTTCAGTGAATTTCAAAGGTTTTGTAAATGACAATTTTTAAATGTATTAATTGTTATATTTATTTTTTTGATACTGATCAGCTACATTTTTTTAAACTATTTATTTTTACATATTTTATTTTTTAAATTACATTGTAATTACATTATACATTACATTACAAAATATACTTTCACTGAATGAATTACTTTAGTTTAAATACTTTGCAAATAGGCAAGAGACTTTTAAGTACAGTAGTTACAGTTGTTGCAATGGGCAACACAATTTAAAACACAATGCAACATTGAGCTCAATGTGAATTTCAAGTTAAATGCAATTAGTTACTTTATGGATTACTTTTCTAACCACAGGACTGGATCCTAGATTCAGTCCTGGGACATCTCCTGTAAACAGTTGAGTAAAAGCGTTTTGGTTACAGTAGTGATTTTTAAGGAATATTATTGTATTTTAAAAGTTGACACAGAAACTTTTTCACATAGAATCACCAATGTTATACTATGGGAGGAAATTTACTTAGCAGGTAAGTAGTGTTATCGTTACTTTTTTCTTACTCAGTGTTGGATCCTGGATCCAGCACTGGTGCATCTCCTGTAAACAGTTGAAAGAATGCGTTTAAGTCATACAGGCGATTTTTAAGGAATATTTGTAGTTTGTGAAAATCGACACTTTGAAACTTTTCTGCTGAAAACCAGACAATGGATTCCTATGGAAGGAAATATAAGTTACTGGTAAGTACGGTTAGAATTACTTTTTCAGGGTGAGTGCTGGGCTAAAAGATGCAGCACTGGGTTCTCTCCTGATAACAGGTGAGTAAATCGGAATTCGTAGTTCGGCTGATTTTAGAGGAATATTATAAAGTTCCAAAACTCCACACTTAGAAGAATTTCCAAGTGAAACCAGTCAATGTTAGCCTATGGAAGGAAATTCAAGTTACTGGTAAGTACGGTTAGAATTACTTTTCAGGATCTGTACTGGGCTCAAAGATGCAGCACTGAGGTCTCTCCTGATAACAGGTGAGTAAATCAGAATTAGTAGTTCTGATGATTTTAGAGGAATATTTGTATGTTTCAAAATCGACACAAACTTTTTCAGCAAAAGCAGGCAATGATATCCTATGGAAGGAAATACAAGTTACTGGTAAGTACGGTTAGAATTACTTTTCTGGATCTGTACTGGGCTCAAAGATGCAGCACTGAGGTCTCTCCTGATAACAGGTGAGTAAATCGGAATTCGTAGTTCGGCTGATTTTAGAGGAATATTATAAAGTTCCAAAACTCCACACTTAGAAGAATTTCCAAGTGAAACCAGTCAATGTTAGCCTATGGAAGGAAATTCAAGTTACTGGTAAGTACGGTTAAAATTACTTTTCAGGAACAGTACTGGGCTCAAAGATGCAGCACTGAGGTCTCTCCTGATAACAGGTGAGTAAATCGAATTCGTAGTTTGGCTGATTTTAGAGGAATATTTGTAAGTTTCAAAATCGACACAGAAACTTTTTCAGCAAAAAGCAAGCAATGATATCCTATGGAAGGAAATTCAAGTTACTGGTAAGTACGGTTAAAATTACTTTTCAGGATCAGTACTGGGCTCAAAGATGCAGCACTGAGGTCTCTCCTGATAACAGGTGAGTAAATCGGAATTCGTAGTTCGGCTGATTTTAGAGGAATATTTGCACAATGGTGAAGGGAGGGGCGGGGCCTGAGGTGACATCTGTGCAAACGCGCCCCGTGGCTGCTTTAAGTTGGGGATTAAGTCCCCTTGAATCATGAGGGTCCCTGGGGTCCAACTAGCCCACCCTGTACCTCCAGTATGCGCCAGGGAGCTGCGTTGCAGAGAGGTGTTCAGAGGCCACGCCCTTTTGCACCTCTCTGCAATGTAGCTCTGTGGCGCTTTCTGGACGTACCTGGTGGGCTAGTTGGCCCTCAGGGACCCTCAGGATTGAAGGGGATTTAATTCCCCAACTTAAAACGCGCCACGGGCCTATTTGCACACATGTCACCTGAAGCCCCGCCCTCCCTTCACCACTGTGCAAACGCGCCCGTGGCGCGTTTTAAGTTGGGGGATTAAGTCCCCTTGAATCCTGAGGGTCCCTGGGGTCCAACTAGCCCACCAGGTACCTCCAAAAAGCGCCACAGAGCAATTGTCTTTGAATTTTGGAAGAGAGAGCAGGTTTCCTGCTCTCTCTTCCAAAATCCAAAGCAGTTTGCAGATGACAGGACGGGAGCCGCGAGGCTCCCGTCCTGTCATAGCAAACCACAGTGTCCCGGGGTAGGCACCCCGGGACACTGCAGGAGTCGGCCCTGGGGGTGGCGGTCCCCAGGGCCATCAAGGGCTCCAGGAGGGGGGCCGCGCGGCCCTCCCTCCCACATCTGCAAAGCCCCGGGGAGGTGGTGGTCCCCGGGCTTCGGGGTCCAAAACGGACCCCCATTTTAAATTTGTTAGTGCCCCGGGAGGTGGCAGTCTCCAGGGCGTGTGGGGGCTGGAGCCCCCACACAGGTGATTTACATTTTAAAAAAGAAGCCCCGGGGGGTGGCGGTCCCCGGGGCTGCGGGAGGGCTCAGAGCCCTCCCGCACCATTTATTTTTAAAGCCCCGGGGGGTGGCGGTCCTTGGGACTTGGGGGGGCCTTAGAGGCCCCCCCACATATTATAATTAGGGCTCCCGGTTTATTTTTTTGCCATTTCCGTCTGTATTTATCCATATTTATTTTTTGGGCATGTTTTCTGTATTTATCCATATTTATTTTTGCCACAAGCAAAAGACGACGCTACAGCTAGTATTTTTCCACATTTATTTAAATTGACAATGCACACATGCACTCGGTTGTTATTGGTCAAACCTGTACATTCATCTGAAAACTTTGCCATTTGCAGAATGTCCCAAATATGCTTAAAAGTGCTATCACAAGCCATTTGTTTCAGAGCCTTGCAGTTTCTGTCATCGGCAGAGTGCCACATCCTCTCCCCCACTAAACACCATACTGCCCCACTGAGAGAAACTCACACTGCCTTCAGCTGCAAACCAATTGTGCCCCACCAGCGCTAAAGCTGTCTCTGGCCATCACTACGAGGATTGATGTTTTGTGTGTGCAGAAGATAAAAACCGACACAGAGGTGCACAGAATTTATTGCGTGCAATAATTATCATTTATTCCGAGTTTTGCCCCTAAAATGGGGCACATATTGCAAGTTTGGAGCGTACACACCAAAATCTACATGTCCCATTATTCACCTGCCATTTTCCCATTGATAAATGTCTGCTGGTTTGGCATGCCGAAATGTATCCAGCTAATGGGTTTCTATCCCACCAGTATGTACTGGATGCAATAAAAAATGCAAAACTCATAATCCGATATGTGCAGTAACAGGAGTTACCACAGACACTGGAACTTACTGGGACACTCGTAATGAGGGCGTAAGTGTGCGATGACACATATGAAGGACTTTCCAAAAGCGTTCACTGTGTTTGCAAATTACAAATGAGCAGAAAACAGATAATTTGGCCGGTTCTAATGCCCTAATGTTGGTGGTAGCTTCAAACCTGCGATAAACAAAAACTGAACTGCACCCTTGCCAGTCTTTGTCGAAGCTCTGGGTTTATTTAAAATCAAAGTCAAACAGGTTGGAAAGGACCCACATTCAGAGGCGCAACTAGAGTGAAATTTTGGGGGGGCTAATAAAAATTTCGGGGGGCTAATTCTTCAGCAATCGGCAGAGTGAAGAGGCAGGCCCAGCTCCCGGTACTCGCCTTGCCGGCCCACGATCTCGGCGACGTGCTCGGAGAGCTGGGCACCGGCACGCACTCGGTCATGTTGACGCTCTTCTTGCGGCTGCCGATGATGCTCATCTGCTCGGCCAGCAGCGAGTGGCCTAAGTGGGTGCGGCTGGGGCCTGGGGGACCCCCACCGGCCGGGGGCTGTGTGACTGAACCGTGCATGGGCCCGGGGGTATTGCAGCCTCCTCTGTGGGGGGGGGGGCACTGTCCTCCCCAGGGGACCCCCTTGTGGGGGTACTTGCAATACTTACTACCCATGCCATACCTCCCTCTCCCCTAGTATTGGCATCACTGTGGGGGAGCTTACCCCTTGGGACGAAATGCACTATGCAGGTGGTCACTGCCCTCTCCAGGCTCTGAACATTGCATGCAAGTGTAAGGGTACTGCTGACAAAGGCCCCCTGCAACCTGTACTACGATTCCTCCTGCCCTTCACTGTATCGGCACCCCCTCCCTTGAGCATGCAAGCAGTCCTTGCTTCCACCTTGCCCCTGAGATTTTTCTTTCTGGACCAGTGGGTGGCCTTGTCTTAACGTTGTGTAGGTGCCACTCATCCCAGCATTAGGTGAGTGTCCCTTCCGATGCCCTCTGCTCGGCCTTTGAGATATACCTCATCCTGGGTCCACTTGTGCACTGCCTCCATCGGGTGCCTTTGTTACACCGACATGAAGAGTGCAGGGCGTGAGTCCTTTATCACAGAACGAGGTGCTCAGTCCCTTCATCGGTGAAGGGTGGGTGGCGCCCCCTAGAATCATAGCTGCTTGGGATGTTGTATGCAAACTTTACTTTTAGTATTCTAGTGCAGTGATTGTGGGGGACCAGGTCTGACTCGGAGCTGCAGGGTGCTGAGGAACCAGGCAGGTGTTCCTGGAGGCGTGGAGGATACGAAGGACCGCAGGAACTGTAGGAAGTGTTTTGTGGTGCCGTAGAGATAATGGCAGACTTTTTAATTTAAGATTGAAAGTCCTTCTCCAGTAACAGGAGCACCACTATTGCAAACATTTGCAGAACTGAATACAGTCCCATCTTTGAATACGTTTAAAAGATGCCTGACAGGCGCAGTCACTCAAGTAAGCAAATGACAGCTTGCTGCTGTCCACCATCAAAAAATAAATGCAGTCTGAAACAGAAGATGCTATTGTAACTGATAGACCCAGGCTTTGCACTCCTTCCCTCGACCACGGTGGCAAGGGGGAGAACTTCTTGCAAGCAAGTGACGACTACCTCTTAGAATGCCTTGGAGTGCTCTTAGAACTGACCTAAAAAAAAGAAAAAAAAGAGTGAAGATGCAGGGGCTCTAAGAAGGGGTGAAAGAACAACAAAGCCTCATTAACAAGTAAATGGTCTTTCAAAGACCTGTGAAGTACTCAGGTGCGGCTGGCAGCTCTGTGTGTGCCCGGGAAGCTGTCTCAGCCCGGGCTGACACATCTTAACCCTCTAAGGAGGGGGAGACACCAAATGGTTGGGGGTGTGATTCTATTGATGTCAATGAAGACCTCACTCGAGGGGCAGAGCGGAGCGCCGGGAAATGGCTGGGGCATTAATAAAAGCGTTTTGTGTTACTGTAGGCAGGTCTGCTGGAGCACGGCAGCACAGCAAAATGTACTAGTATTTTCCCGTTTTTATATATAAATACAGATAAAGGAAAACGTGTTTTCCGTCTGTATTTATATGTAAAAATCCGTAAAAACAGAAAACCAGGAGCCCTAATTATAAATAACCCCCCCGCATGCCCCCGGGACTTGGCCCACCCGGGGGCCAATTAACAACGAAGCGCGGGAGACCGCGCTTCGGTTTTTTTTTTTCGGCGGGATCCGCGCACCCTAAGCGCATCCCGCCGATTTTTTTAAAAAAAATGCTTTTTCTGCCCAGGGGTTCTTGTGGGACCCCCTGAGCTAGACCTAGGGGTCAGGGTGTTTCTACCCTGCCCCTTTGTGCGTTTTGCGCACTTGTTTCTTTTTTTCTCGGCGGGATCCGCGCACCCTAAGCGCATCCCGCCGATTTAAAAAAAAAAAAAAAATGCTTTTTTCTGCCCAGGGGGTCCATGTGGGACCCCCTGAGCAGACCTAGGGGGGGGGTTTCTACCCTGCCCCCTTTTTACGCTTTGCGCACTTGTTTCTGTCCCTCGGTTCTACCGAGGGATAAAATGGCTGCCAACACTTCCTGATTTGGAGTGTTGACAGCCACTTGACAGCCAATTAGCATGCAGCTCGTGATCGGGAGGGTACGCGGACCCTACTCGGCCATAGATATATATGTGACTTTACTTATGATTTTCTCAGGAACTACTGAACGGATTTACACCATTTAAGCAAAAGGCACGACACTGAACCAAGGGCTACCTCTTTGCCAAATTTGGTGTAATTCCGTTCAGCAGTTCGGGCTGTAGCCGCGATGAAAGGATCCTATGGAAAAATGAATGGGGAAAACGCGTTTTGGGACCCCCCTTTTTTCTCGGCCCCCGCTTGACGAATCAACCCGAGACTTTCAGGCTAGGAGCGGAGCGGAGCGCCCCAACAAGTTGGAAGCTTTCGCGAATATTCGTCAACCGGCGCAAGAGTTATTTCAAATAGAATGTCGCGGATTTCCTATGGAAAATAGGTCCTAACTATAACTATCTACTGGCGACCGCCAGTAGCTAATATATATATATATATATATATATATATACATACATATATATCGCTCCAATTTGTCCTCAAAGTAGGGGTGCACTCAGGCAGCAGTGTACATCCAACAGCCAATATCACATCTCGAGCATCCTCAGCCTGACGCGGCGTTTCGGAAATAACTTCCTTCCTCAAAGGCTCGGTACAAAGTTCACAGCGTTTTAGGCCACTCCTTTATTCAATCAGTTGCCTGCTGATAGGCTACTCAAATGAGCTCTCAGCGCTAAAGAAAGCAGGCCTCCAGGCTCCACATGCACGACGGTGCGAGACGGACCACAAGAGTCCCCTAGGAACGAGCGTTTTGAATAAACAGTTGGCTGCCGTTCCTGTGAAAATACATGGTGTCCTGGGGGCGCTAGCTATATTATAAAACACATCGATAATAAGTTAGAAAAAGCCACCACGAAAGAAGGTGCATTTCAAAGGACCTGGCCCTTTAAGTTCCAGTATAAAATTATAACATTAAGATAAACCCATACAGGATGCTGATCGAGTAGATATACGATCAATATTTCCATGAATAAAGAGAAGAATTTACACTACTTTGCCTAAGGACTGACAGTTTTAGTCAAATCTTTGATTTTTATGAAAGGAAGCTATACATCCAAGTGCTTCAGGATTTTAAGGTGCAACCATAAAAGTGCAACTTTAAGAGAGTTTCCTATTAATTTGTCTTGATAAAGATGGGATATTAACAGTAAACACCATCGAAACGCGTCGACGCAATATCTACACAATTCGTGAACGCCACTGGATCTGTAGATATTATAAGAATTTGTCTTCCATCAGATCTCAGGATAAATGTGCTTAAAATGAATGTGTTATACTGAATGACAAAATGTACTGTCTGTTTGTTTCTCTCTTTATTTTTAAAGCATGTGCTTCCCTTACTGTGTAAGGATTTTGGGAGTGCATGAGGCTCTTTAGATTTTTTGCGTTTATCAGTTTTAACAATTTTTGTGTATGTAAAATCAAAAATAGGTTTCTTTTTTTATTGTATTAAATATATTGTCAATTTTATATAATGAAATCTATTTTATATTCTAATTCTTGGAATTCTTCTGTATTATTACGCTGTCTATTTTAAAGTGTGAAGAACAGGACCATGTCCACTTGTATCTCTTGTTGAATGGTGAGATGACTGTTGTGTTTCTGCCTTTATTTTAGTAAATAATTACCAAGAGGAAATCTCTGGGCATATTATCAAGGGCTCGATCGCCGCTTTAGCGGGACTTTTTCCCGCTAAAGCGGCGATAATTCAAACGCCCTATTAGCAAGCTGTCGCTAACTGCTGTTAGCGACAGCTTAGGCGATAGCGACCGGGTTGGGTGCCGCTTTGCATGCCAGCGATATTTATCGCTAATGGCATGCAAAGTAGGCGTTCCCAACCAAAAAGCGACTGGAAACAGTCGCTAAGGTCGCTATCGCCTATTAGCGAGGCAGGGGAGGTGATTAACGAACCAGCGCTAAACACGTTTAGCGCTGGTTTGTTAACGCCTGGTCTCACCCTGATTTAGCCATGTAATCCAATGGGAGGTGGATTACATGGCTAAATCACCCTCGCCCTATCGCCAAGCTAACACTGGTCACAGTGTGAATATCGCTTGTTTTCAAGCGATATTCACACTGTTCTCCAGGGTTTCTATCGCTTTCGAGATAAGCGTTGCTGATAGCACGCTATCTCCGTGATAGAAACCTGCGATAGCCGGCGATAATTATCCTAGCGCTAACTGCGCTTAGCGATAATTATCGCCGGTTATTGCTAATAGGCCCCCTCATTTTTTACTTGTGATAGTACCCTATCCCCTTCGTTTGCTTATAAAGGGGTCCCTCTCTCTTCTTACGTACGTGTCAAATTGTCCTGTGACATTGGTATAGTGCTGAAGCGCTTACCTGCATGAATAGCATGCCATACTGTATAGGTTGTGTGGTTAGAAGAGCGTGCTTCACTGTAGGATTATATCATGTTTGCTCTACTACTAGGTCGAGCTTCATCCACAACACCAGTCATCTTAATTCAAACTAACCAGCAGCCAGTGTCAACATTGCTAATCGACAGGAATACTTAGATAGAAATGGGAGGTGAGGAGGAAGAACTGAAAGTATGGATACTTATTGAGAGTGAGACAAACTGAGCACGGGTGGTTCTTCGATGCATGTATTTCCTTACCAGTATGCGATGTTTAAGAGGCTACGTGATAGAGGAAAGTATTTGATAAAGTTTTGGCACAATGGGGCTATCTCCATCGACAAGTCCCCCCTATCTTGGCCAGACTGGAAACGCAAAGGCTTCTCTGAAGTATGACATCTACTGAAAGAGGGTTCCGTTATATCCTTTATAGATCTTGCCAAAGACTATCACTTGCCGAGGTCCCATTTCCGGAAAAAAATCAGACACTGCCTCCACACACGGTGCCGAGCATCTGAATGGACCTGTACACCCCTCCTCACTTCACTCCTATCTAGTTCTTTGTGGCCGCTATAAAATATTTGGGCATATTAGCAAGAAGAGGCGATAATCATCGCTAACCCTGCTTAGCGTGATTTTTTTTATCGCCGGCTATCGCTGGAATATATCGCCACGCTAACGCTGTATTAGCAACGATTAGCGCTAAGGCGATGAATATTCCAGCGATAGCGGGGAAATGGGCCAACATCGCTGAAAAACCAGCGATGTTGCATGGAGAAGGGAGAACACCTTGCTGATACGACCCTGTGGTCGTATCAGCATAATCCACCCCCCCATGCTAGGTATGGCTAACACCTGCTAATTGCAGGTGTTAAATAAATGGCGATGACCCCGGTTAGCGCGACTTTTCACATTGCTAACTGGGGCCATGGCCACCTTGCTAATAGGCGATAGGCCTGTTAGCGAGTGTTTCCCAGGTTTGTTCGTCGGGAACGCCCACTTTGCATGTCATTAGCGATAAATATCGCTGACATGCAAAGCGGTAAAAAAACGGGCGCTAAAGCCTGCAAACTGTCGCTAACTGCTGTTAGAGACAGTTTGCTGATAGGGCGATATAAATATCGCCGCTTAGCGGCAAAAGTGCCGCTAAAGCGGCGATAGTGCCCTTGCTAATATGCCCCATTGTTTTCTAGCTTATTCGATCTTCTTATATTGAAACTGTTTTCTGAACCCTTAGAACATCTCCATTGACACAGATGGCAGGGCTGTCTTCAAGTTCAGTTCTCTCCACTGGCCTGGTCCCATATCATGAAAAGATATGACAGAGGCCTTAGGGAAGTTAAGATGAAGTCGATTTACTTCAAGACCCTTCAGGATTGGCACTGGTCACCTGCTAAACTCTATAGGGCTAAGCTGGCGCTCACCTCGACTGCTGGCGTTCCCAACAGGCTGGCTGTGATGCATATCCACTGGCCATGCACTTCAATCCTGCTCTTTTGGTCGGCAGTTGGCCAAATGATGTGAGAGAGCTACGGCATGATACTCGAGAGATCCCAGACCTCGCTAATCATGAAAAGAGATGCATGGCCTCGGTTCTGGCAGCAGCTAAACTATGCATTCTACGCAAGAGGGCGTCCGCCCCCCGCACCTACTTTGGAGGTTTGTTTTGAGACTGTGGCCACAACAGCTGCCCATGAACACCTGATCTACAGGCTGAATGACCATGAACACATTTTCAGAGACATTTGGAGGCGCTTTCCTCCAGCAAGATATAGTGTTGGACGTCCTTGTGATGTGTATGCCTGCTTGACTTATTATTCTTGCATACTGCCTTGCACCTGGTGCCTTATGTCTAAGCTTTCTCCCTGAGCTAATGGTGGGGCCCTGTGGACTCTTTGACAATGCGGAGCTAATATTTCTATTCTCTTCTTTTCTGCCCTTTCTCCTTCTTGTTTTTTTCTTTTTTGGTACCGCTGTACTTTACTGGCCTCTTTTTTCAATGATTCACTGTTAAAGTCTTTATTCGCCTTACTTTTGCAGTTTTGCTAAACTGAATAACTGCTTGCATTATTGGCATTTGGATGCTTTCTGCACCATTCTCTGTCAATGTTTGTTGTGTTTCCTAAAATTGTAACAAAAAGCTCAAACACCGACCCACTGACCGTAGAGTATTATAAATTAAACAGGGAGAAAAACAAGCAGAGAAATGTTGGAGCAGAAGGTCTATACACATTACTTGCCCTCTTTCAACCAACTGTCTTCAGCGGAGCTCCTAACATTTCAAAATTCTAAAATCAAATCTCCCGGCAGACTTATATTGGAGAACAGTAATATTCATTGTTATAAAATGTCTTCTGCTCGGTTAAAAAGATGGTAACAAAGGGGAGCCAGAAAGCAGTGGTACAAAACAAATTTTTTTTTGGGGGGGTTTAATCAAAAAACAGGTGTCATATAAGCCTCACCAGGAGCACCGCTCATTCTATCTGAGTGTGGCCTGTGCTCCTGGTGGACTGCCACCTGTCTTCCCACACTTTCTTAGTTTACATTTCAACATTCACGAGAGCATTTTACTGAGCACACAAGGGCACCAGAGGATCAGGTATAACATAAAGGCATTGCCCTGCATGAATGCAGAAATTATTGCAAATTTTTGTTTGAAGGAGTCACTTATTGGGTGTCTAGAGTGCCTCATTTTATCATAATCTGAAGATTCTATTACTGGATTTCTGAAACAGCCAAGAACAGAGATTATCTCAACTGAGCGAAGATTGCCTATGTGTGAAATTAATGTAGACACGTGAATCATGCCAAGACTTAATAGTATGTGGTTTGATGAAAATCTGAACTTCCACTGGTACAACATTCCAACATTCTTCAATAATTGTATGATACTTCTGTTGGCACCATGGTGCCCATCAGTCAGTCAAGAATCTCAGCATCATGGGTCTTAATGGTGGTTGGCTACAAAACAACTTCTTAGAGTGGCGTGTGAACTCACTGTAACCTGCCATTCATTCACAGTGCTTGAAAAGCAGTCCTCCTCCCCTGCAAAGGCGTTATTTAATCATGTCTTTACTCCTATAGAAATTCTTCATTAGGATTTTGAAAGAGAACCCACTGAACTTTGTCTCACAACATGAGTGAGGCTATTGTGTGTCAGTGAACATCCGAGGCAGCAGTATTCAGCGAATCCTGCCGCCAATTACTCAAGAATGCTGAAAATGAAGTTCTAAAGTTAACAGTGCTGTTTGATTTCATAAATACGAGGTTTCCCAGTATTGTTCTTCCCAAAAACAAGTGAAGATATCTTTTGGCCCTTTCTTCCCAGCTTTGCTTTGATGTGGGGTACAGCTGTGTGATATAAAGCTGCATCCACCAGCATGGTTTATTTAACCAAGGTAGAGATTAGGGACAACGTATATACAGAGTATATATCACTTTCAGCGCTGACAGGCTATTAAAATGTTATTTTAATGATGAGTGATGTACAAATTCATTGCTGCACTGTGTTCTTGTCACAACTCCTCTTTGGGGAAAAATGAGGGTATTTGAGCCATTGCTATATTGCCTTCTCTGCTGCTGGGAAATTTGTAGTTTTTTTTTTTTTACAGCATCTGCTGTGAAAAAAAGACCGACTATGTTGAAGTTTGAGGTGCATGAGAATGCACTGCTGAGAACTGCATGCGTCTGATACTCATCTCTAAAAGACTTCGTGGAAAAAATAAAAATGTAAAAAGTTAGCCCTTCAACATTATGTGCATATTATGATTTATCGAGTTTTGATCTTTATTCTTTTATTGGTTTAATATACTTGAAGACTCATTCAGAGTTATTTTCAATTTTAGAAATCTGGCTCAAATGTTTTTAGTTTCCACATTTTGACTTTGGGCCCATTTTGAGATGAGCGCAGATTCCTCTCGATGTCGATTTTCTCAGGGCAGTGTTCCACAGGTAATGCCTCTACGAAGTTGTGATAGAGCGAAATGTTCTTGTGAATTGTAGGGGTGCATCATAATCACTGATAGGCCGCACCCACATGTATTCAGACATATATTCGTATATTCAGTTTCATATTCATGTATGTTTAGTGAAGAATGAATAGTTCGCTGAGACAAAGTGAACCCAGTAGCATAATGGTGTTAGGATATTGATGTAATGTAATGCTTATTGAATTGTGTGAACTTAATGCATAGAGAAATTAGTTCGTGTGATGTAATGTAATTGCAGTAGTTTAAACGTGCACCATATTAAAGTTGCACATGTAATTCATTGTTTGCATATGAAGTGTAATGAAAATGCTTATAGGGAAAAGTAAGATGTGTGTTTAAAAATTATATGTAAAGGCCTGACTACATATATGCTTAGGGAGGCCTGGTATATTCTTATGTTAGCTTATATTGTAGGTCAGAGAAAAGTTTCTCTTGGAAAGGCTCTCTGGGCACAAACGGTAGATTTAATTTGCACAGTAGAAGGTTTCTGTTGAAAGTATCTTTTGTTGCAGGTGCAAGGACACATGTCTCGTTAGTAAGACTAACTCTTTGTTTTCAAAAGCTAGAGAGATGGGAGGCATGGTACGGGGAGTTAGATGGAATGTAGGGATGATACTTTCAGCGGAGAAGGTGCCTGGGACTCAAGGTCATCGCAACCGTCCAGGATGAAGTCACCGTTTCAGTGGAAAAGCACAAGAAAGAAGACCTGGCCAAGGAGGCGTGACAAAGGCGTGTACAATTGTATTGGGGTTTTGTATTAGGGATAGTGCCCTGAGGGAGGAAGCCAGAGAAGAGGTAGGGGAGACCAGAGAGGAGGACAGAGCTGAGCTTAGGTATTATGTGATTGCACTTCTTAGGAAGTCTTCACAGCTGACACCTTTTATTCTTTCTTGCCTTGGAAAATCGTTATGCAGGGATGTCACTTAGCGTTAGTGTAGGGACAGCAATTGATTTTAAGCTTGTTTAGGCCAATGAAGAGCAACTTAGAAATAGGAGCAATCATAGTCTGGTTGATCCTTCTAGAACTTTCTATTCTCCTTATCCTGAGTCGGATGAGATTCTTGCGTAGATTATTATTTGTATTAGTGCCCATCTATTTCTTTAACCTCGTGTTGAGGTGCTTGCACGTTCAGTTATTTTTGGCGATAATAAATTCTCAAACTTGAATTCGGAGTCAGTGGTCCTTTCAGACAAATGGAATGCTGATATATAACCAGATGAGATTCTCTCCTTTACACTATTCAACAGGTACAAAGATCTTGGCGACCAGAAGGTTCTTATAGATAATTAGATAAGAATCGGCGTTATCAGTTGGTAGCAGAGTAGGATGGTTACCTTTGATGGTAAGGGGAGATCTAGAGCAAGATAGGAGACTAAGTTGCCCCATAGAGCTCGAGTGACGCAGATCCAGAGGACCGCGGGAGAAGGATGTCGGAGGTCGTGGAAAACTGACGGAGAGTGACGGTGCGGCGGAAGTAGCAGTTCGTAGTAGAGTGAGTATGAAAAGAGTGATGTTTGGTAGATTGCGGTGTTTTATTGTTGTGTGATGTCTTGCGGAGTTGGAACGAGAGTTGTGTGATTGAGAAACGGACCGTGAGCGCGCGCGGGACCGGGAGATTTATTGTGGTGTAGAATACACCCAGAGTTGAGAACGTTGACCAGAGTTGTGGGGGTCACGAGACGTCATTGACAGACCCACTGAAGATAGGGAACACATGAGTGAGTGTGTGAATAACCAACGCAGGTCGTAGGTTATTGTGTGCAGAACATCGAATGATTGAATCCTATCGAGTGTGCTAAAGGCGATTGTCCGGTCGTTTCGCGGACAGACGATTGCCAGATTGAGGTCAACAAGCTCAAGAGGCTGATTGGTCACTAGTAAGACCGACGGTCAGAGAGGTAATTGTTCGGTAGGACGGACATTATTTCAGAGTATGATTGGGATAGATGCGAGCGAGAACAAGTGAATTAGAAAGGAGGGGAACTGCTGCGAGCGGAGGAAAAGTGACGTCAGAACAGTGCCGCGCTGCGATAGGCCGGTTGGTGTGAGCCGCGCTGGGATTGGTGGATTGAAATCAGGAAGTAAAAGCGGACATTTTGAGTGCACATACAAAGTTGATTCATCATGAAATGTTTTAAAGCTTTAAGGGAACTTTGTAGAGGTGATAGACATGTGGTTGTTCGGGAGGGAGAGGAAGCTCCTCCCGAGGATACACCAGCACATTATATGGCAAAGAATGTAGGATTGCATACTATAATTTGGCTTGAGAATTGGCATAAAATGACAGAAGCAGAAGGAGAATTGTCGTTCCCTCGATATGGTACTTTCAGGTTAGAGGTGCTGTACCAGCTCAAGAGTGTAATGGCTTCATTACGACCACTACCTAGACCAACACAGTTTGAGGCACTACATGCGTGGATAAGGGCAGCGTATGATAGGAAGAAGGACAGATGCCAAGAAAGGGTGAAGAAATCGGTCAGGGCATTTCAAGATGCAAGGTGGGATGCCTTGGAGAAAAGGTGGAGAGCAGACACGATCGAAGGAGATAAGTTGTACCCATTGTTAGTACAAAATGGGAAAATAATAAGAATCGATGAAGACGACAGTGATCTAGATGACAGTTTGTTGGATAGGATGTTGGCGGAGAGGCCACCACCATTTAACCCAGATTCAGAAGAGGGAAAGACGACCCCAGCAGTGGCAATAGTTGATGAGAGCCAGAACCAGACTAGCATGAGAGTAGTGGGAAGAATTTCCACAGGAACGGAGGGGCAACGGCGTCTATGATAACACAGCCTCCTGCGGGGAACACAAGATTACCGGACTCCTTGACAGTACCGGTTACCATTGGCCCTATAGTACCGGTATATGACCCAGACCGAGTGAGAGAAGGGAGCTCCGTACCGATGAGAAGGGAAGAAGGAAACAGTGAGAGTGGGAATGGGTTTGGAGTAAGGGTGGTTCATTTCCCAAGACCAATGGAGACAAGTACGCCGTTACCGGCTACTGCGGACTCTTCATGTGGGCGAGAAGAGGAGAGACCGGAAAGACCGAGGTCTTTACGGGAATCTAAGTCAGCTTTGAGGGAGTGGACACCAACAGTAACGAACCAAGAGGATAGGATGCAAAGAGATAGGGCACAAAATGTCTCGGAAGACAGACCAGGTTCCAGGAATATAGAAGGGAATAGGTCACAAGGACAGAATAGTGACTGCGATGAGCGAGATGGCTCGGGTTGTCGAGACGTACTGAGGAGTGCAGTACAGGCAAGGTTGCTAGACGTAGTGAGGCTGAAAGCAGAGGTAGACGAAATGATCAGTGGGGGTCTGCCTTTGGAAAGGATAGAAATGTATGGATCAGATGAGCTGCTGTTTGTAGCAAAAGATGTGACTCGAAAAGCTAGAATGGCACATGATAGATTGAAGGAATTGGCCAAAAGATATGAGGTGGACCTGAACAAAACTAAAGCGTTGCAGGGACCACATAGATTGCATTACAGTGATCAGGAGTTGGAGGAGAAAAGAATCACAGGATTAAAGACGCACACCAGAGACCTGATCATAGGAATGAGAATATGGATTTTGTTGGACAAATGGGAAGAAAGGTGGTCCAAAAAGAAACCAGTAAAGAGAGCAGAAGGAGAAACGCCGCCGCCAGGAGGGGGGCGACGGGTGTTGGAAATTTTCCTTTACGGGAAGTACAGAATGGAGGGTACGTGCATGTGCCGTGGAATAGAGGTGATTTGGCTGCATTTACAAATGATTTTCCTCGGCTGAGGGAAAACCGGTGGAGTGGTACAAGCAGGTTGAGCGGTTTGTGAAGATTTCAAAAGTATTGTGGATTGATTTGAACACTTTGTTTGACATAGTGGTACCAGGAGATTTGTGGACAGCATGTAAAGTCGCTATTGAGTGGCCGACTTCGGAACCGAAAAGAGAGGCGGTTACAAATGGTCCATCACCTGATGTCATGAAAAAGTATGAGCAGGTGATTACATGGTTGAAGTCGAAGATTTCACCTCAGGATATAGATTGGGTTAAGATAGATCGGACTGTACAGGAACCCAAGGAAACGGTGCATGAATATTATGAAAGACTTCTGCAAGTTTTTAAACAGTATAGTGGGTTAGATGTTTTGGACCCTAAGGATATGGGACAGTTTGTCTCAAAGTTTGTAACGGGTCTGAGAGTGGAAATCAGCCTCATGATACAGCACCATTTGATCTGCTGGCAGAACAAGCCACTGGATGAAATTTTGCGATATGCGAGATACTGTAGTGATGAGGTGGAATCGAAACATCGAAAGCTAAAAGACAAATTGATGCTTGTCCAGATGCAGACAGCACAGAGTCAGCCTAGTGGAGGGACCTTAGGAAGAAAGCAAGGAAATTTCCAGGGAAACCAGAATGGGCAGGTACAGGGAAAGGGAAAACCAGTAGACCCCAAGACAGGAGTGGACGTGGCCACACTAAAGAAGACCACTGCGTGTCATCTTTGTCGCCAGGTCGGACATTGGAAACGCGAGTGTCCTTTGAACCCAGCAAATCAGGTACAGGAAGAGGAAGAGGGGGCTCAGGCACCCGCGCAAGAGGTAGTTAACACAATAACGAGACCTAGGACGATGAAAGGGGGGGTATACAATTCTCACGCTCAGATTCCCCAAGCTCCAAGGATTTCACAAGGAACACGAACGTACCAACAGATGCCCCTGTTCGAACGTTATGATGAGGATAGCTCAGACCCTTTATCCTGACGGTGCCTGAGGGGGGAGGAAGACTGCACACTTGGAGCGGTCTTGGAGGTAGACCAGAGAGGACCTTTTGTGGAGGCAGAGATTGAGGGCAATCCTGCAACACTTTTGGTTGATACTGGAGCTACCCGGTCTACTGTAAGATCTGCAGTAGTCCCTAACCTACCCCTCTCGGGACAATCAATCCAGGTTGTTGGAGTAGCGAACAAGAAGATGAGCAGCCCATTGACAGAACCGATCCTAGTAAAGATAGGTTCTTTCCAAACTAGACATCAGTTTGTAGTGTGTGATACGAGTCCAGTTTGCCTTTTAGGGAGAGATCTGTTGTGCAAGTTGAACTGCACGATTTACTGTACACCACGGGGAGTGGAGGTCCAGACGAGAGATGACGATGCTGACTTTAAGATTGCCAATCAGCATCTGTGTATAGATCTGTACCCAATGGTGACGGTGGAAGAACTTCCACCTGATCTGAGAGACGCAGTGTCGTCTGTGGTGTGGGATTTCGCAGGAGACGAAATAGGTCTAATCAGAGGGGTTGAACCAGTGCGGATTGAGGTGAAACAGAATGTTGATTTCCCAAGAACACCTCAATACAACCTGTCGACAGAAACGATTGCAGGAATAAAACCTGTGATCGAGACTTTCATTGAGAAGGGTATTTTAAAAGAGATCAGAGGTAGTCCCTGTAATTCACCCATAATGGGACTACAGAAACCGAGCGGGAAGTACAGGATCGTGCAAGACCTGCGAAAGGTCAACACGATAGTTGTCCCTTGTTGTCCAGTGGTACCGAATCCTTCAGTAATACTGTTCCAGATCCCATGTGAAGCCGAGTGGTTTACGGTTATCGATTTGTGTCAAGCCTTCTTTTCGATACCGCTCCACGAGGAAAGCCAATTTCTTTTTGCGTTCAGGCTAGAAAATCGAGTGTTAACATGGTGTCGTATCCCTCAAGGGTATACAGAAAGCCCATCGATCTTTAACCAGATCCTGAAGAAGAACCTTGAGAGTCTTGTGTTGCCACAGAACTCAGTTCTCGTGCAATACATAGATGACTTGCTCATTGCCGCAGAAACAGAAGATGCTTGCAGAATTGACACTGTAGCATTGTTGAACCACTTAGCAGAGAACGGACATAAGGTGTCCCCTAACAAGCTGCAGTACTGTTTGAAAGAAGTACAGTACTTGGGACACAGATTGGAAAAAGGCAAGAGGAAGGTGTCACCAGATCGAATTGAGGCAATAATGAGCATGGCAGTACCCACGACACAGAGAGAAGTTAGGATGTTTCTAGGAATGGTTGGCTATTGTCGACAGTGGATTCCTAGTTTCTCCTTGAGAGCAAAGCCTCTGCAGAGGCTTACGCACAAGGACGTGAGTGATCCGGTACCATGGGACGAGGAGTGCTTGATATCATTCCTGAAACTGAGAGAGGATTTGTGCAGAGCTCCGGCATTGGGAATGCCTGATTACAACAAGACCTTTTCATTGTTTTGTTACGAGAGGGAAGGATGTGCATTAGCAGTGTTAGCTCAGAACCATGGAGGTGTCCGTAGACCAGTTGCCTACTTTTCAGCTACTTTAGATCCAGTAGCTTCTGCGTTGCCCGGATGTCTAAGATCCGTTGCTGCAACAGGTGTCAGCATTGAAAGATGTGAAAGCATTGTAATGGGACATCCATTGACTGTACATGTGTCACATTCGGTTGAGTTATTGATGACCAGGACCAAGACCCAGCACCTAACGAACAATAGGTTAACGAGGTACGAGCAAGTCATACTTGCCGCAGAGAATGTGACTCTGAAAAGGTGCTCTGTCTTGAACCCTGCAACATTGATGCCTACACCGAATACAGATGATGAAGATTGTGCGGACCATGATTGTCTCGATGTGACCGAACTTTGCACCAAACCGAGACCTGACATTGTCGATGAGCCATTGGCTGACCCAGATGAAATTTTCTTTGTCGATGGTTCATGCTTAAGAGACAGTGTGGGACAATTGAGAGCAGCGTTTGCTGTATGTACTATTTCAGGAGTGGTCGACGCTGCTTGCCTAGAAGGAGTACGCTCCGCGCAGGTAGCTGAGATCATTGCCTTGACCCGTGCCTGTTTGGCCGCTGATCGAATTCGAATCACGATTTACACAGACAGCCAATACGGCTTTGGCGTGGTGCATGACTTCGGGCAGTTATGGTCTCAGAGGGGATTTTTGACATCATCTGGCTCACCCATTCGTAATGGAGAATATGTAAGACAATTGTTAGAAGCATTACAGCATCCTAAGGAAATTGCTGTTGTAAAGTGTTCAGCCCATGGGAAGGGGGAGGACTTTGTATCCTTGGGTAATAACTACGCGGACGAGGTAGCCCGCTTCTGCGCAGAACAAGGATGCATATTCACAGGAAGAGAGATAGAAGAGAGCCAAGAGGGAACCGATCTCAGCATAATGTTGACCATGGCAGACACTTGGGAAGAGCTTAAGCGATTGCAGGATGAAGTTTCTAACCAGGAGAGAGAGGGATGGATCAAAGCTGGGTGTGAGAAAGGAGACGTGGATGTTTGGGTATCAAACGATGGGAGAGCCGTGTTGCCGGAAGAATTGCTGAGTCCGATGGCAAGATTGATACATGGACAGGCACACCTGGGTAGAGACGCAATGATGAGAGTGTTCAGACAGACGTGGTATAACCCACGGTTCCGAGCAATGGCTGAGACGGTATGTCAGAGGTGTGTTACGTGTCAACAGATGAATGCCGGAAAGAAAACTGTAGTTACATTGAGTCACATTGGAAGGTCAGGAGGGCCCTTCAATAGACTACAGTTGGATTTCGTGGAGATGCCTAGGTGCAATGGCTTGAGGTACATTCTAGTGATAGTATGTGTATTCTCACGGTGGGTGGAGGCTTACCCCACACGCAGGTGTGACACGCTCACAGTGGCTAAGTTACTGTTGAGGGAGCTTATCCCTAGATTCGGGATCCCGACCTCTTTGGAATCAGATAGAGGAGGGCACTTCCATAGCGAAATCATGAAGTTGCTTTGTGCTGCATTGAACATAGACCAGAGACTTCATTGTAGCTACAGACCGGAGGCTTCTGGGATGGTGGAACAAGTTAATGGAACTTTGAAAGCCCGGATGGCAAAAATGTGTTCTTCGACATCCCTGAAATGGCCCGACGCCTTGCCACTGGTGCTCATGAGCATGCGAAGTGTCCCAGACAGAAAGACCGGGTTGTCCCCCCATGAAATATTAATGGGGAGGGCAATGAGACTGCCAGCAGTACCAGCTACAGCCTTGATAAGCATCACTGATGATTTGATTCTCGATTACTGTAAAGGACTCTCTGATGTGGTCCGTTCTGTATCCCAGCAGGTGCAAGCAGCTGTGGTTCCAGCCTCGAGTGATCTGTGCCACGACTTGTGTCCCGGTGACTGGGTGCTCGTCCGGAAGCACGTGAGGAAGAGTTGTTTGGATGCCCGTTGGCGTGGCCCGTATCAGGTGATTCTGATCACGAACACAGCAGTAAAGTGTGGAGGATTGCCGAACTGGGTGCATGCTTCCCATACCCGCAGAGTTCCAGCACCCTTGGAAGAAACAGCTCCTCTCGTAAATGAAAACCCAGCGGATGTGGCAGGGCCACATGAGAGGACAAGTCAAGCTGTAAGGGTCGCTGACACAACTGGTGGTGCACTAGAGCAAGCTGAAGGGGGTTTCCACAATTCGAACCCTGACTCAGACACCGAAGAAGGAGATGGCGCAGTGGGCGGAGAAGAGTCAAATTCAAAAGAAAGAGGAAGTAGTGCACTGGGTATAGAAGGGGAAGGCAGACAAACGAACAGACGTGCAGAAAGTTGGCCTGAGAGACAGAGGCGACTGAACTTGAGGTTAGCACCTGAGAGAGACCTTGCTCCAGTGTCTGAAGTATCTGAAACAGAAGCAAGTGACGAAGACCAAGCACAAGACAGTCGGCGAAGGTCAAAGAGAACAAGAGTGCCTTGTCGCAGATACTCTACCCCTGAGTGGACTTACACTGTGTTTGATGCAGGGGGTGGTGAGTACGGGAAGACTGAGGTCAGTGGAAGTGGTCTGTCGGAGCCCGAATGTGGTGGTGAAGGTGGTGCTGCGGATGCCAGGGCTCGAGATAGAAGGAACACTGACACTCACGGTTCCGAATCCCCCGCTTCTGAGTGAAGTCCGAAACTTGCTTTTGCATCGACTCGAATTCCCGCCTTTTGGAGTTGAGCCGTTTTCACATGAAGTGCTGATTTTGCGTCTTGAACTTTTGTATCATGTTCTGGTCTTGCTCAATGAGGATCTCATTGTGGATCAGTTATGAACTGTAAATAAAAGTCTAAAAGAAGAAGATAACCTAGGTCCGAGTGGAAGAAGAATAAACTTAGGGACTTTCCACAGAAGAGGAACGAAAACTAGGGAAGTCTTTTTCTGGACTGTGTAAATAAGTTTGTGATCGGAGGGGGAAAGCCCGGAGATTTCACGGTTGCTCGAGCTGGTTAAGCAAGTCACAAATAAAGGACAGAGACTTTTTCTGAGTTCTTTGCGATAACCAAGACTTTTGAGAACTTTCGAAATCATGGAGCCGGGAAATCCCAATCGTAGAGCAAAGTGGATTATAGGCATTCTTATAAGTAGTGTGATAATTTCTATAATCATAGTAGTTGTAGTCTCATATACTGGTTCGCAAGAGCCAGAAGTAGAGGCAGTGACAGGGACACCGACACCTATCACACCTAGTCAGGAGGGGGTAGACAGGGCAGCTGATAGAGCTATGTTATTAGAAGAAAGTCGTAGATTACATGTAGATTTGTCTAAGGGTGATTTTAAGCTTAATGCGTATGCTAAGTTGTTGTATGAGTATGTTGACGTGATGGATGCGAAAGATTGTTATGTGTGTATGCAGTTGCCTACTTCGGTGGATGAGGGTATTAGGTATCATCATCTTCCACTGACTTATGGTATTTCATGTAGTCTTTTGCTTAGTTTGTTTTATGAGAGAGAGCAGTTCGAGTATTTCTTTTCCAATTTCGACGCAGTGCTTCCTGAAGTCCCAGCTTACAAGCATTTGAATAAGTATGACTATTATAAGACCGAGGACAGACTGAGGAAGTACTTCATACCGAGTTTGGAATTGGATACAGCATTTGCACACAGACACAATCTGACTTGTTTGATGTCGGATGTAGAGAGAAAGTTTGTAGATCAGGTTGAAGATAGGTATAGAAAGCTGACTGAATCCCGAGATTTAGGACATCACAGGACTGATTGGACAGAGGAAGAACGGTTGCATAAGACCAGGGGAAGCTATGGTCCTATAGCGTTAGATAAGGAGCAGAGGGGTAAGTTGTGTATAAGGCGTTATCAGACTTACTACGAAAAGGTTCCAGTGGGACAGAGTACTTGTGATCACGTTTTCACCATGGCAGATGTAGCAAAAGATTTTCTCCAAGGTCCTGTACAAGTGATACCTACGGTGTATTACGTATGTGGGAAGAATGCTTATGTGAGGTTGCCTGCAAATTGGTATGGAACATGTTATTTGTCAATAATATTTCCAAAGATTTACCATACAGAAGACTTAAATCTTCTGGAGGGTGGAGAGCATTCAAGAACGAGAAGAGCTGCAAGTGCAGGAATCATTGTGGGGGATATCTTTGGAGCTATGATACCTAGTCTAGGAGTAGTCTTGAATGATGTGAAGATCCGGAGGTTAGCGACTGTGGTGGATGAATTTTCGATGAACACAGCAAAGTCGTTGGTGTTGGTGGAAGGAGAGATGTTGTCGATAAGGGGAATGGTTTTGCAGAATCGCCTTGCTTTAGATGTCCTATTGGCAAAAGAGGGCGGAGTCTGTAAAATGCTGAAGGTTCAAGAGTGCTGCACTTATATACCAGACCGTAGCAAGGATCTGGAGAAATATATAAGTAACATCACTATGATCCACACAAAGATAGCGGATTTGACCGAAGAAGGGGCCTGGGAAAAGGTCGGAAAGGGTTTTGGTCAAGTGGGAGGTTGGTTTGCGAACCTAGGAAAGGGATTCCTTGGGTACTTCCTGAGACCACTCCTTATTCTGGTGGTTTGTGTGGCTGGCTTGTGGATTATGATCAAGGCCTACAAGTGGTATCGAGCAGGCAGAGTCAAGAGAGCTTTGAGGGAAAATGACATGAGATTGGCAAGATTGCAGGACAATCAGTATCAAAGGCTCAAGAGCATGGAGAACTTCAGATCAGGGAAGATGGGAACAAGTTCTGTTTAGGTCGGTTCCTTCTCCGAGGGAGTAGAGTGAAATGTGATGACAGGAGTCATCAAAGGGGGGAACTGATAGAGCGAAATGTTCTTGTGAATTGTAGGGGTGCATCATAATCACTGATAGGCCGCACCCACATGTATTCAGACATATATTCGTATATTCAGTTTCATATTCATGTATGTTTAGTGAAGAATGAATAGTTCGCTGAGACAAAGTGAACCCAGTAGCATAATGGTGTTAGGATATTGATGTAATGTAATGCTTATTGAATTGTGTGAACTTAATGCATAGGGAAATTAGTTCGTGTGTGTAATGTAATTGCAGTAGTTTAAACGTGCACCATATTAAAGTTGCACATGTAATTCATTATTTGCATATGAAGTGTAATGAAAATGCTTATAGGGAAAAGTAAGATGTGTGTTTAAAAATTATATGTAAAGGCCTGACTACATATATGCTTAGGGGAGGCCTGGTATATTCTTATGTTAGCTTATATTGTAGGTCAGAGAAAGGTTTCTCTTGGAAAGGCTCTCTGGGCACAAACGGTAGATTTAATTTGCACAGTAGAAGGTTTCTGTTGAAAGTATCTTTTGTTGCAGGTGCAAGGACACATGTCTCGTTAGTAAGACTAACTCTTTGTTTTCAAAAGCTAGAGAGATGGGAGGCATGGTACGGGGAGTTAGATGGAATGTAGGGATGATACTTTCAGCGGAGAAGGTGCCTGGGACTCAAGGTCATCGCAACCGTCCAGGATGAAGTCACCGTTTCAGTGGAAAAGCACAAGAAAGAAGACCTGGCCAAGGAGGCGTGACAAAGGCGTGTACAATTGTATTGGGGTTTTGTATTAGGGATAGTGCCCTGAGGGAGGAAGCCAGAGAAGAGGTAGGGGAGACCAGAGAGGAGGACAGAGCTGAGCTTAGGTATTATGTGATTGCACTTCTTAGGAAGTCTTCACAGCTGACACCTTTTATTCTTTCTTGCCTTGGAAAATCGTTATGCAGGGATGTCACTTAGCGTTAGTGTAGGGACAGCAATTGATTTTATGCTTGTTTAGGCCAATGAAGAGCAACTTAGAAATAGGAGCAATCATAGTCTGGTTGATCCTTCTAGAACTTTCTATTCTCCTTATCCTGAGTCGGATGAGATTCTTGCGTAGATTATTATTTGTATTAGTGCCCATCTATTTCTTTAACCTCGTGTTGAGGTGCTTGCACGTTCAGTTATTTTTGGCGATAATAAATTCTCAAACTTGAATTCGGAGTCAGTGGTCCTTTCAGACAAATGGAATGCTGATATATAACCAGATGAGATTCTCTCCTTTACACTATTCAACAGGTACAAAGATCTTGGCGACCAGAAGGTTCTTATAGATAATTAGATAAGAATCGGCGTTATCAGTTGCTTATGGAAGACTATGAAACATTGGAAGGATTGTGGAAAAATCAGGCAAAAAGCATCTGTGCACCTTATTCGCGTAAGAGTTCGAAATATGACTGATAGCACGAGCTAATGTTATTTGTACCTGGGTGCTTTTTTGCTCGTTTTAATCTCGGAAGGCGTTGGTGGAGGGGATGAACAAAAGGATGTAGTTAATCAGGCGTGGCTCCTCCATTTGAGCGGAGGAGCCTCGTACCACAAGCCTTAGAGCAGAAAAATAAAATGGTAATAAAGGTTATTTATTACCATTTTATTTGTCAGCAACCCGTCCCGAACTGTGTCGGGACGGGGAAGGGCCTATGCTGCTGAGAGGCAGCAGGAAGGAGCTGTGCAGTGCGCTTTACAATGCGCATGTCCCTTTGGCCGGCCATCTTGCGACAGCCAGCCAGATATGCATATTTTAAAGTTCTCTAACCTAGCTGTCTTAGACAGCTGGGTTAGGGAAAGCGCAGTCCTCCAGTGCTCTTAGGAGTGCTGGGAAGGCCTGCTCTAGTAGGGTAGTGCAGTTTCCTGCATCTGGCATCCAGAAGACACCAGATGGAGAAGGACGTCACGCTGCAAATGGAAGGTAAGTCTATTTTCTTTCTTTCTTTTTTTTTGCCGCCGGTCTCAACACCCTCGGTACATGCCAGCCGCCACTGTGTAATAGAGGTTACTAATTTGAGTGTGCCCATGTTAGGGCATGTATTTAGCCCTTTACCCCCCATCCCATGGGTGGTGTTACCCGAATCTTCAGCTAGTTCGCTCACATTTTTATGTTTCGTCTTTCGTTCTTATGACCATTGGGCCATATTTAAAAAGGGGTTGCGTCGCGTTAGCACCACGCAATGTGGTGTAAAAGCGACGCAACCCCTAGGATGCGATTAATCAAGCCACGGAAGGCCCCCTTGCGTGGCCCTGACTGGCTTGATAAATGCATAGTAATGCAATGCAGCGCAAATAGCTGTGTTGCATTACTCTGCTCCAGGTAGGTGTACCATGGGTGGTGCGCGGGTGTTCCCATTCAACATCCATGGATTTTGATGCATTCCCAGATTTACCATTATTGGTAGACCGGAGACTGTGCCAAAATGCTATGCCTTCCCAGGGTAGGCATATTGAGGAGAAATATGTTTATTTCTCCTCTTTTTTCATCTTTCTATGTTTGTTGTATTCTGCAGCACACATAGAAAGAGGAGAATGCATCAGGGGATTGTTTTGTGCAAAAAGGTGTGCCTTCGTGCAAAAACACAACTCTGCTTGCAATGCAGACACCCATGCACCAAGGTGTAAGAGTCCCTGTGTTAGCGCTAGGCAGCACATTGTGTTCAAGCACTGAGAAAAGGCAGGAATGCGCTGTATTGTTATAAATACATCACATTCTTGCCCTTTCGCTGTAATGCAGCACAGTGCAGCATTGTGACTTGGTGTGCTGCGCTGCATTACATTTTGGCAAATATGGCCCTTAGTGTCCAATCAAGTGTAGCTCTTGCCAGTGTGTTACCAGAATTCCAGACCCAGATTTGGAGCCAACCACAGCACCGAGACAGCCCTGATTGCAGTCACCGACAACATCAGGGCCCTCCTGGACTGTAGCAAAATGACAGCCCTCATCCTCCTGGACCTATCAGCTACCTTTAACACCATCTCCCACCACATCTTGATCAACAGACTCCATCACATCAGAATCCAGGGACCTGCCCTCAAATGGATCGCCTCAATACTCACAGGCAGAACACAGAGAATACGTCTCCCACCATTCACCTCTGAACCCAGGAAGATCATCTGTGGCGTACCCCAAAGATCATCCCTCAGCCCCACCCTCTTCAACACTTACATAACCCCCCTGGCCAACATCATCAGATCAAATGGACTCAATATATTTTCCTACACCGATGACACCCAGCTCTTCCTCTCATTGTCAGAAGACCCCTCCATTACCAGAGCCAGCTTCCACAGATGTATGTTAAACATCACCTACTGGATGAAATACAACTTCCTCAAGCTGAACACAGACAAGACAGAAGTCCTCATCTTTGGAAACAATTCTTCACCTTGGAATGAGACAAGGTGGCCCACAGAAATCAGTCCATCCCCTGTCCCGACAGACCATGCCAGAAACCTTGGCATCATCTTGGACAGCAAGCTATCTATGGAGCAACAGGTAAACACAGTCTCATCTGCCTGCTTCCACACCCTACGCATGCTCTTCAAGATCATCAGGTGTCTCCTCCTGAAGAGACTACAGACAATACAAAACTCAGCTGCCAGACTCATCCCCACCTACGAAGCTACACTGGCTCCCGATCCAGAAGAGATGCCAGTTTACGATGTTGGCCCATGCATACAAAGCACTGCACAACATAGGATCTACATACATCAACAAGCGCATTACCTTCCACCAACCGACCAGACAGCAACATTCTGCCTCCCTCTTCCTCGAAGTCGACCCCCCAGATCCACCGAGCCAACAGCGGAGGATGCTCTTTCTCTTATTTGATGGCCAAAGCTTGAAACAAACTCCCACTGCAGCTCAGGAACACCTCATCGCTCCAACAATACAGAAAAGGACTCAAGACCTGGTTGTTCGTATGAACCATTACCCAAACAGCAGCCATCAAACTCTAGTGCCTTTAGACCCTCACAGGTGATTTGCTGCACTTTATAAATAACTGATTGATTGAGTGTGTTGTACTGGGAATAGAGGACAGCGTTGCTGCAGTCCAAGACAGGGAAGCTTCCTTGGGTTAGTTTGTAAAACATAAACACTGAATGGCAGCAATTCAGTTTAGTTTGAAATTTGAGGTTAACCAAAATGCATGCAAAGAACATGTATGCTCACTCTAAGGGGCTTTGTATGCTCATTCTAAAGGGGTTTGTACTTCGGTGGTCTACAGTGGCAGCCTTGTGTTACTCATGAGCCAATTAATTGACTTGCACAATTGTTCCAACCACTCCTAGTCCAGGAAAGGGTCTGGACTAGAAAGAGCACAATGAGACGGTGCAATCATACATTAAAAATTATGTTGATTTGATTTTATAATTTGTAGATCGCATCGTATACCCGGAGGCGTCTTGGCGCTACTAATGACAGGTAAATGGAAAACTAAACAATAGCTAGTTGTGACTGAACAGCCAGGTCTTCAGTAATTTCCTGAACCCTAATAAGGAGGTGGCTGTTTTTAGCTCCAGAGGCAAACGATTCCAATTTTGGGCCATACAGATGACAAAACTCCTGCCTCCCCAGGTGGCCAATTTGCAAGTGGGAATTGCCAAGTCACTAGCAGAGCTCGAGAGAAGAGTCCTTCCGGGCTGATACCATCTGAACCTATCCCTAAGATAAGTGGGGCCTAGGAAGTGAAGTGCTCTTTATGCCATACACAGGCCCTTGAAGAGTATGCGCTTCTTTAGGGGTAGCCAGTGCAATCTGCTAATGGCTTCTAAGGCCGAACCAGATCTAGGGACCTTCTTCAGCATCTGAGCTGCTGAGTTTTGCAAAATGTGCAGTTTATTCAAAATGCTTCTAGCAGTTTTTAATATAATCCATTGAAGTAGCCTACCCTAGCTAGAACAAGTGTAATGATGACAGTCTTTTCATGTCAAAAGTTAGGAATTGAGCAATTTTTTTAATGTATTGCAGTGAGAAAAAAGATGCAGAGATAATTTTGTTAACTTGCTCTTTACAAATCAATCTGTCGTCGACCAGGTGTTGGATGGGTGCCTAGTTTAACAGGCCACCAAACGTGGGACCGGAAAATGGGGTTATTACCAAAGAAGATGACTTCAGTCTTGGATGAATTTAGCTTAAGACAGTTTTGTCCATCCTGTGGCTCACTGAACTCATGCAGCTCCTAAAGGTGTTGCTCATATTGGGACCCTTATCAGATTACGAAACCACAAACTGGGTGTCATCCGTGTAAGACACCAGCAACAACCCAAATGATGTGATTAAAGCTATCAGGGGGGCAACGTAGAGATTGAACAACCCTGGGCTCAATGATGATCCCTGTGGTACCCCAAATGGCAGTGTATAGGGTTCAGATGTGAAGTTTGTAAAAGAAACCAATTGAATACGACTTGTGAAGAAGGATTGCAAGAGGTGAAGAGCTGGACCCTGAATCCCCAGACTCTGTAACCGGTCAATCAGAAGGTCATGATTGACCGTGTCAAATGCCGCAGATAGGCCGAGCAAGTTAAGGGTGGCATTGCCACCCTTATCCACTGGCCACAATAAGTGCTAATTCCGCACTGTGGCCAATACGGAAACCAAACTTTGTGTCATCAAGCAGGCTGTTGTTCTCCAGAGAGCGGCCAATTGAGCGTCCATGGCTTTTTCCACCAACTTTGCTGGGAAGCGAAGCCTAGATATGGGACGATAGTTGTTCAGGTCCTGCTCATTTAGGTTATGTTCTTCAACAGTGGAAGAACCGAAACAGTCTACCACTGCCTTGGAAAAAAGACCAAACTAAGCATGGCATTGAAGACTTTTGCCAGAGACGGGGCCACTATATTGGGGAATAGGTGGAAAATATTGGGTGCACAGGGATCCAGTGGAGATCCTGATTTTGTCTTGGGAATAACATGTGTGACTTGATCCTCTGTTAGCGGGGCAAATTCGGTGAGAATAGTCTCATCTGAGATCCCCATATTGGCTTTGTTGCTGATCTGGTAGGTAAAACCACTGGAGGTAAACTTGTTGAAAATTACCTCCACTTTTTGTTGAAATTTTTTGTCCAGAGAGTTGCCGAATGCCTGACTACCTTCTGCTGCATTGCGGATAGCTGGAGCGGAAAGTTTTGTGATGGCTTGAAATAGTGCCTTAGTTGAATTACTGGCCAACTTTATTTGTTCAGTAAAGAAGGCAAATTTTTCCGCCAATAAAGGTTTCTTGTATTGCGCAATACAGGATTTGGATTTTTCTCTCTCTAAAGGGTCGTAGTCTCTCCTCCAGTTTCTCTCTTGTATGCAAAACCCTTGTTTTGCCACCCTGAGGTTGTCGTTAAAACAAGGTGTGTTGGGTTTGCATCTTCTGATAGTTTTCAGTTTAGCAGGAACCAATTTAAGGTCACATGCTCACAGACACACTCTTTTTGAACAACAGACACATTAACCCACCACCCAATTTTACTGGCACCAGAACCAGTATCCCTGCAGCAGGCACTTAAACTCCTGAGCTATATCATTGGGATTGGAACTGTACATACAGATGACTGATTCAATAACGTGCTAAATTCAGCAACGTATTACCATCTTTTCTCTGTCGTACAGTTTGTACCTCAATGGTCAAACTGTTTGTTTGTTGGACAACGTAGATTTTGGGCTGGTGCGAGCCTGATTCCCTGTACCCCCTCAGGAGATGTTGGCCTATAGTCCTGCTAGCTCACAGTGAAACATAAGTATCCCTAAGAAGGTAACAAATGGATTATGCAACCTCAGACCATGACAACCCTGCCTCCCCAGGAATCGTGGTAAAAGACCTAGAACACTTTTGCTCAATTACTCATGTATACCCAGAGAGATACACAAGAAATACACAAAGAGGCATTTCAATATTTATTGAACCATTCTGATTCTTGATAGAAGACAAGTGCTGCAATGATTAATAGACAGAAGCAGATGAAAGTAATTAGCATTATGAGAACAGTGAAAAGGATAAACAATTCCACCATTGTGCTAAGACTGTATATATGTAGACATTTAAGTACTGTGTATAGTGTACTCCTACTAAGCACTCCCTAACCTAGTTACCTAGGACGGGTGATCTGCCAAATCCCTTATTGGACGATCTAACTCCACATTACTTGAGGGTAAGTGCATGTAGGTCCCCGTCTCGGTCAAAAGTTGGACATACCTCCTCACAGAGGGAAAACAGGAATCAGCTGGGTTGATATTTCTGAAAAGCAGCGACCTCATGGTGACAGCAGAGTGCTCCTCTCCCTAAACCTGGAAATGTTTGTGTATTTATATTAAACAGCACCCATGCTTCCGTGCCGAAGCATCAGCCAAGCTGACATTGTTTGTTTATCCTCTTGTGATAGCTGTGTCACCTTACGGACGATCAACAAACAACAACATTTGCACAATGTGCTTTTAGACCTTGTACTGAATGCTCGAGGTGTTTCCATAGTGTGCCTACAAAATTGTAAGCAACATGGTTTCGAAGAAACTAATCCTGCACAGTCACACAAGCAAATGTATGTCAAAAGTTGTCATGTAAGAAAAGAAGTCAACATAAGGAACATGTGCATGTAAATGATGGCGTTTCTTCTTGGGCCTTACCCAGCCACACGACATCTCAAGCTATTTTTAGCTATCTTTAGTGGAAAGATTGAAGAACTTCACGAAAGGTGGTTACTTTTTAAATTATTGTCCTCGATTCCATTCACCTAGCACCTATAATGCTTCTCTGCTGCTCTACTCCCTAACACCGGTCACCATTCTCGAACATATCATCTTATCAGTACTAAGTGGAGGGAAGGCCTAGAAGCCTTTCTCCTGTCTCCTCCTAAGATCACCGCAAATATACCCACAAAGGTGTCTGTTCCTGTTTCTTTATCATTTCTATGTACCAACAACCCTAACTAGTCGTCAGATTTATCCTTTCTTTTTAACGAAGAACTGATGGTTGTGAGTCAGAATTCCCTGGGTCGATCCTCTAATGAGTCTTCTAACCACAACATCACTATTGATCAGGCTCAACGACTGGGGCCAGGTATTACTCCAACCCATGCCAGGACTATGAAGATCTATGTGTGGCCTGTTCTTGGGGTTGCATATCAGTAGGGTAACTCAGCCTCATAAAAAAATGATGCATCAAGTTATTTGTCACATTTGGCATGTCATACATAAACATATACTCTTTATACGTGCACACAAAATATTGACAGGTAGGGGATATGAGATGAAAAGGTTTTCCCAAACTCACACTAGGTGGTAACCAGTGAAGTAAGTCAATTGGGATACACAGTTGATTATACCCCAGCAGATTATATGCAGTGTTATAATAAGTAGCAACAAATTAGGTAATGTCAACTTTCCTTCAAGCCCCAATAGACTAATCAGCTAGTGGTGTGTGCTATGCAGTCAAAATTATCAATCAGTAGGTAATCAATTTCCGGCTGTAAGAGACTTTGTATTCTGCATCTGAAAGCTGCTACGTGTCCCAGCTCTGCTCAGGTCTTGGCACTCACTCACACAGTCTGACATTAAAAGAAAGCACTGAGAAGAAAAGGGCTCATCCATGCCAGGAATATCATACTCCCAGCACCATCTTCAATACAGTCAGGGGGAAGAAGGGAGACAAGTTGGGTTAGCTGCTTGGACCTCCACTCACCTGGCTGGACCTGCCCATTCAGCCCTTGCACTAGCTCCATTGCAGTCAGGGGGAACCCTCAGGAACCCTGCACATTAAGGCCCCTATCTTTCAAAGCCTGCCTCAGCTCTGATGCATCTCAACACTCACTCCCACAGTCAGATTTTGGCCTAGAATTAACAGGCAAAATAATGAGAGAAATGAGTGGGTAAACTCTGTCTGAGATTTTGTATGGGTAAACACATGGAGTCCGCAATCTTGAATAAGGAGCAAGTGGGATTTGGAGCATGATTAAGGATTTGCATTGTCTTAAAATGAAGCCCTGAGGACTTCATTAGGAGCACCATCAAATCTTGTGTGGAAATTGTACACCCAGTAAATGCCACTACCATGGCGTGTTTATTAGTTACGTCATAACACAACACCATTCAGTGTTTCAGACCTCAAAATGAGAAATAATGCACTAACAGCACTTGTTTTCCCTCATTCTGAGATGTATTTATTCAGTCCTGCACAGTTAAGTGAGGAATGTTGTGGGTCTCTGCAAATAAATGAGAGTGCCAGAGAGTTTAATGTTTGCCAAGAATGGCAAAAAGGCCCTCAACCCGTCAAGGGGTCCCCAACCCATCAGTGGACCCACAATCAGCCAACGGCCAATGGATCTGTTAGATATGCAAGACTCAGGGGCCCGTCATCACATTCTGCAGCGGGACCCCATCAATTTGCTTTACGCCACTCGGTTTGGGCTATCGCACAATATAGTTAACGGAGTGTAGGGCACTTTTAAAGACAGCAAGGATTGTGTTCAGATTTACCTTGAAATTGCTTCACAGGTCATCTGTTTTAATGTCATTAAGTGTCCATGTTGTCTTCTACAAACTGAATTGGGATTTTCAGGGCACTTAGGGCCTCATTTATGGCATTTTGGCGTATGGCAGTGCAGCAAGGCACCTTGCTGCGCTGCCCTACGTCAAAGTGAAAGAGCAGAAATGCACTGTATTTAAGCAATATGGTCATCCTGTCCTTTCTGCCTGTACTGGTGCAGTTTCGGCAGCCTAGCCCCAATGTAAGCACCCTTGCACCATGGTGCAAGGGTGTCTCAATTGCAGGCAGGATTGTTTTTGTGCATAAAAGGGCACTTTCCTGCACGAAAACAATTCTAGAAGGTTGTTAGACCTGGCATTTCTAGGCGTGGTTACCCCTGACTTTTTGCCTCTACCTCCTCCATTTTTGATGCTGTGATGGATTTCGTTTTACTGGCTTAGATGCTTTGGGCACTTTGCCACTGTTGATCAGTGTCAAAGTGCAAGTGCTCCCTGTATAAAGTGTTATGGTAATTGGTTGTCCATAATTGGTATGTTTGCCTTACTAGTGAAGTCCCTAGTAAAGTGCACAATGTGTGCCAGGGCTGGTAATGCAAATGCTACTAGTGGGCCTGCAGCACTAATTGTGCCACCCACACAAGTAGCCCTAAAGAGAGATCTCAGGCCTGCCACTGCAGTGCCTGCACGCAGTTTGTTAACTGCCTTGTTGTCCTGACAAGTGCACCCACTTGCCAGGCCTTACCTTCCCTTTTTATGCAGATCAGACACCCCTATAGTAGGCCCAAGGTACCCCCCTGGGCAGGGTGCAGTGTATGTGAAAGATAGGACATGTACTGAGGTGTGTACCATGTCCTGACAGTGAAATACTGCCAAATTCGTTTTTCACTGTTGCAAGGCCATCTTGCCCATAGGACAGAATGGGGAATGCTGTGTCCCATGTTTCCAGCATATCTTCCCATAGGCATAAGATGGAGAGATGGAATTTAGTGTGCCTGAACTCAGAATTTAATAACACATCTTTTTGTGAAGATGGTTTTTGAATTGTGTGTTTAGAAACCACGCTTTCAGAAGTGGCTGGTTTCTTGTCTTAAACCATCCTGTGTGCCTCTGCCTGGTTGTATATTGCCTGCCTGGGTTTAGACGTTACAGGGTCTGGGAAGTGTTCTGACCCCAGGGAGGAGAAGGTGAGACAGCAACAGGCTGGCCTGCATTTGATGTGGGGGGGGGAGTAGCCCCCTGGATGTGAAGAGGGCTGTGTTGCTGCCACAAAAGGATGGCTCCAACTCCAGCTGTGCGTCTGGGCCCCAGACCCTGACTATCAAAGGAGGAGGGTGTGCACTGGCAGGAAGACACCCAGTTCTGGTTTGGACCGAGGTAAGAGCCCTCTGAACACAAAGACTTCAAAGGCATTTAGGGGTATAAATGTAAGAGCTGAAACCCCTGAACTCAAGACTGAGATCCATATTGAAAAAGGATTGAACCTACTTTGTGAGCAAGAGGAACCTCTGCCAAAGAAGAACATCTGAAGAGACTGAAGAGAAGGACTGCCCTTGCTGTGTGTTCTGGGGCTGGCCTGCAGTTTGCTGGTTTGACTAAGGAGAGGACAAGGGACTTTGCTGTGTGCTGTGTCCCCCTGCTTGTGAGGACTTTGCTGTGTGCTGTGTCCTGAAGTAGCGTGTCTCCAAGGGCCCGAGGAGAGCTGGTCCCCTGTTGTGGAAACTCAGGAACACAAAAGTTTCCAACTGTGTCTCAGCGAAGCTGTGTGCATGGTGCTCTTGCACGCCTGAGACTGCCGTGTGGTCCGTGGTACTGTTTACGAGGTGCCCCGTGATCGCACTGCCCCCGCAGCGTGAAACATCGTCCACGCTGCTGTCTTGCTGTTGTGGCCCGAGCCATCATCGTACCTAAGGCTGTGAGGAAGGATCACCGCCGCCAGCCCAAGCCGCAATGTGCCAAAGGATTGTGTGAAACTAACAACCGTGTCTCAGCGACGCTGTGTGCGTGGTGCTCTTGCACGCCTGAGACTGTTGTGTGGTCCGTGGTACTGTTTACGAGATGCCCCGTGATCGCATTGCCCCCGCAGCGTGAAACATCATCCATGCTGCTGTATTGCTGTTTGTGGCCCGAGCCGTCATCGTAACTGAAGCTGTGAGTAAGGATCACCGCAGCCGGCCTGAGCCATAACGTGCTAAAGGATTTCTTGAAGCTAAGGAAGCCACAAGGTGAAAGGGATCGTGATCGTTGTTCGTCGAAAGGAATCTGCCCACGATCATTAACGACAGAGAAGGCTGCGACGTAACCTGTCCGGCTACAGTGTCGCCTAGCAACAGAGCCGCAAGGTGATCGGGATCGCCCAGCAGGACGTCCGACGAGCGGGGAGAGAGAGAGAGCGAGGCAGCGCACCCCCCCAGGTAAGGCTTGGACTCCGGTCGGGAGCCGCAAGCGTGTGTGGCCTACAGGAGTACAGGAGTGCTCCGAGCTCTCTCCCGCTGCACCGTGTTAGACGCGCTGAGTCCCTGAGCGGCCCGGATCTGCCCAGCAGGACCGGGGCCGCCCCTGTAAGCCTATGACCGTTGTCTCTGCTGTTGGGGCCTAGGGGTGCCTGAGTTGACCGCGCAGATTGCATTACGAACTGCCTGATTCTTTCATTACGAATCGCATTATTATTGCATTAAGAACTGCCTGATTATTGCATTACGAACCGCATTATTATTGCATTACGAACTGCCTGATTCTTGCATTATGAATCGCATTATTATTGCATTACGAACTGCCTGATTCTTGCATTATGAACCGCATTATTATTGCATTACGAACTGCCTAATTCTTGCATTACGAATCGCTTTATTATTGCATTATGAACTGCCTGATTCTTGCATTAAGGACTGTCCTATTATTACATTACGAGCTGCATTACGAACTGCATAGCATTGCTTTAGGACTGCATTAGAGATCGTAAATTGCTCATTAATACCGCAAGAACCTACAAGTGATTGCTGGCCTAATAACCGGCCAAGTGAATTATTACGAATACGTATATGTTGGTTTTCTATAGTTTGGTCTCATCGTATTCCTTTTTATAAAGATACTGCTATTTTTATGAAACCAGGGTGGTGTCCATTTGTGGTGTTATCACTGTGTCACTGGGAGTGGGGTTGCAAATACTTTACACATTGCCTTGGAGATAAGCCTGGCTGCTCGTGCCAAGCTACCAGGGGGTGAGCAGGGGCTATCTAAGGGTGTGTCCCTCCTTACCCTGACTAGAAGCAAGGGTCCCTATTTGGACTAAGGTACATACCTCAGCCAACTAGAGACCCCCAGTTCTAACATTGGTGGTCAGCGGTTGGGGATTTGAATGTGTATTTGCAACTGACTCACAGTGATTGGTGTACATCACTAGTTTAGCGCAGACCACGACGCAACCACATATTGTGTTTTGATTTTTGGTTCTATTTTTGAGCAACCTGTAAGCCACACATCATGTCTCAAAGGAGTCAAGTAGCCAGTGAGGCTGCAGAATTGGAATTCGACATTGAGGCATTGCTTACCTACAAAGTTGATCAATTGAGGCAATTCTGCAGAGCTTTGGGATATCCCATGAAAAGTAGCGCCAAGAAGGAGGAGCTGCAAACGGCCTTGAGGGCCTGGTGGGAAGCCAAAGAGACTCAGGAGACAGGTGATGATGAGGTGGATGAGGATGACCCAGGGAATGGATTTGGTCCACAGGATTTGCCGGTGGAAGGACCAGCCACAGGGGCTGGTAGTAACCATTCAGGGAGGAGCTTTTCCCCAGAGGAGCTGGAGGAAAACCAAAGGGTCAGAGAGCATGAGTTGGAGGTTTTAAAACTTAAGGCTCAAGCAGAGGAGAAAAAGCTGCTCATTGAAAGTGAAAAGCGAGCAGAGGAGAGCAAGAACGCTCTCGCCTCGGAAGAGAAAAGATTCTCTTAGCTCATGAGTTAAGCATGAGGGAACTGGACATTAAGGCTAAACAGGTGGAGTCCAGTTCGAATGGTGGCAGCGCACAGCCAGTGCCAGCGGGTAAGGTGTACATTCCCAAAGACTTAGTGCGAGATTACCAGAGGGGTGATGATATTTATGCGTGGTTCACGGCATATGAGGACGCACTGAGGATGAATGAGGTGCCTGAGAAGCATTGGGGGGCGGGCCTATGGAAACACTTTGAGGCTTCTGGGAGGGATGTTTTACCACCCTTAGAGAGGGCGGGAACCCTGACCTACGCCAATATGAAGGAGGCTTTATGCCTCAGGTATGGGCTCACTCCTGAACAGTACAGGCAGAAATTCAGGAACTTCAAGAAACTGGAATCCAGTACTTGGGTGGAATGTGTGAATGCGTACAAGCGTGCACTGGATGGTTGGATGACGGGCAGCAAGGTAACAGATTTTAAGGGCTTATGCAATTTAATTAGTTGGGAGCACTTGAGTAGTCTGAGTGTTCCAGAGCTGCGCCAGCATCTTTTAGACAGTAAGCTGACTGATCCCGGTAAGCTTGCTGAGGAGGCGGACCGCTGGACCAGCACCAGGGTCCACAAGGGGATTGGGGGTATGTTAGAAATGGGATCTCTAGTTGGCAAGGGCTTGCACCTTTGTCCAAGTAGGGACCCTTCTTCCTAGTCAGGGTAAGGGAGTTACACTCCTAAAATAACCCCTGCTCACCTCCTTGGTAGCTTGGCACGAGCAGTCAGGCTTATTCTAGAGGCAGTGTGTAAAGCATTTGCACATAACCAACAGTAATACAGTGTAAGCACTACAAACGGACACCACACCAGTTTAGAAAAATAACCAATATTTTTATATACTCAAGACAAGACCAATTACGACAAAAATCCACAATACTATACTTTAAAAATGAATGCTTGATAAGGTAACTTCTTCTTTGCAGGAATAACACAAAAGCAAAGTTCGTACGAGACGGTAGCCCCGTCCGGGTCTACCGCGATGCTGAATTACACAGAGTCCAACAGTTCCAGCCGACCACGTCGCTACGGGCCAGCAGAATCGTGAACAGACTCGGTCACAGTACCTTTCTCGTTGTGGCTGGTACGGGGTGTACGAGCCGGTCGGCGTTCGTCGCGGTTGCGGTGCAAGACGGAGCGATGCAGGGTGCGGTGTCCCTCGATGCGGTGCAGGCAGCGGCTCGATGAGCGTCGTGCAGACGGAGTCGGTGAGTCCAAGGCGTGCGATGCAGGGTGAGACGATGCTCGATGCGGTGCTGACAGGTTGCGATGCAGGCGACCAAGCCGGAGTGCGGGAGCTGGCGTCGGACAGCGGTGCGAGTCGGAGCGGTGCGTCGCAAACGTGCGAGCGGTGCCCCAAATGCGATGCGGTCACGACCGTTGCAGCGTCAGCGTCGGTCGGGTCCGGCTGGTTCAGTGAAGCGATGCGATGCGAACTGCGGTGCCCACAGGTCACGGTGCAAGCAGCGGCTCGGTGTTGACGGCGTCGGACGTCGCCTACGGTGAGACCAGGGTTGCGATGCGAAGCGGGGCGATGCGGTCTGCGGTGCAAACAGGTCACCGGTCAGGGATGGATTCGGTTAACGGAGTCGGTTGCAGTTCCCTTCCTCTGTGGCAACTGAAACAGCGTTCCAGGAGCGGTACCCAGAGGCTTGTGAAGTCTTTGTAGTCCCTGAGACTTCTTAACAGGAGGCCAGCTCGGTTCCAGGCCCTTGGAGATACTCAGCACAAGTTTGTAGAAAGTTCAGTCCTTTCACTGCCCAAGGCAGAAGCAGCAGCTGCAGGCCAACCCAACAAGGCAATAACTCAGCAAAGGGGCAGTACTCCTCCTAGCAGCTCTCTAGCTCTTCGTCTTGACAGGTTCCTTGATTCCAGCGAGATCTAAATTCATGGGGTCAGGGCCCCAATATTTATATCCCAAATTCCTTTGTTCTCTGAAGGCAGAGAGGCCTTTGCCTAGTCCAAACCAGTTCTGGAGCACTTTGTTGACAAGTCTCCGTCCCTTCTTTCAGAGAGTAGGCCAGGGACATCAGACGCACCACAGGAGGTGGAGCCAGCATTGTGGAGGGAAGGCAACTCCTCTCACCCATCTACATGTAGATCTTGCTATTCAGCCCTGTGCTGACTCACCCTGTCTCCTGGCATCCCCCAGCCCCTGTCACTCACACTCCAGACAAGGAATACACAACCTCGCAGAGGCAGGCTTGGATGGTTAGACAAGAAAATACCCACTTTCTAAAAGTGGTATTTTCAAACACAGAATGTTAAAACCAACTTCACTAAAAGATGCATTTTATCATTCTGAGTCCAGGCATACTAAACTCGAATTTCTACCATGTTCCCGGGGTCAGTTAGGATTATAAGCTGTAATAATCAAAACTGCCCGTTCTGGCCTATGGGGAACAGGTAGCCTTGCAATAGTGAAAACGAACTAGGCTGTAATTCACTATCAGGACATGCCACACACACCAGGGCATGTCCTACCTTTCGCATACAACGCACCCTGCCCACAGGGGTACCTTGGGCCTACCTTAGGGGTGACTAACATGTAGAAAAGGGAAGGTTTAGGGACTTGCAAGTGTGCGCACTTGTCAAGTCGACATGGCAGCCCCAGGCTGCGCATAGGCTCTGCAATGGCAGGCCCGAGTTACACTTTACGGGCTGTTTGCGTGGGTGGCACAATCAACAGCATTTGGTCTATAGGCCCCGGCACTCGCAGTGCACTTTACAAGGGACTGACACATAAACCAAATAGGCCAATCATGGAAACGCCAATCCATAACACATTTTATACAGGAGCACTTGCACTTTCCCACTGGACAGCAGTGAGGAATGTGCGCAGAATCATTACACCAGCAAAAACAGAGTCAAAACCGGGAGGTCAGAAAGCAAAAAGTCAGGGGAAACACGCCAAAAGATGCCAAGTCTAACACATGTCCCCTCCAGCTGAAAGTAGGGAGAACTACCCAACCCCATTGGAGTTCTCTTCACTAAGGCGGAAGAACCTGGACAGACCATCTACGTTGGCGTGTTCTGTAACAGGACGGTGTTCCACCGTAAAGTCCATTCCCTGTAGGGAGATGGACCACCTCAGCAGTTTTGGATTCTCACCCCTCATTTGCATCAACCATCTGAGGGGCCTGTGGTCTGTCTGAACCCGGAAGTGAGTCCCAAACAGGTATGGTCTCAACTTCTTCAGCGCCCAGACGACAGCAAAAGCTTCCCTTTCTATGGCACTCCACCTCTGTTCCCTGGGGAGTAGTCTCCTGCTAAGGAAGACTACAGGCTGATCCAGGCCCTCTTCATTTAGTTGTGAGAGCACCGCTCCCACACCATGCTCTGAAGCGTCAGTCTGCACGACGAATTCCTTGGAGAAGTCAGGTGCCTTGAGCACGGGCGCCGTGCACATGGCTGCCTTCAGGGCATCAAAAGCTTTCTGGCAGGACCCAGTCCAGATCACTTTCCTGGGCTGCTTCTTAGAAGTCAGCTCTGTTAAGGGGGCAACGATGGTGCCATAGCCCTTAACAAATCTCCTATAGTAGCCGGTGAGACCTAAGAAGGCTCTCACCTCTGTCTGGGTCTTGGGGGGCTCCCAAGCCAGAATGGTGTCAATCTTGAGTTGTAGGGGCGCCACCTGGCCGCTTCCTACCTGGTGTCCCAAGTACACCACAGAACCCTGCCCGATCTGGCACTTACTGGCCTTGATCGTGAGGCCTGCACCTTGCAGAGCCCTCAACACTTTCTCAAGGTGCTGTAAATGTTCGTCCCAGCTGGAACTGAACACAGCAATGTCATCCAGGTAGGCGGCACTGAAATCCTCCAGCCCAGCCAACACCTGATTGACCAACCTCTGAAAGGTGGCAGGGGCATTCTTCAACCCAAAGGGCATCACCCGGAATTTGTAATGACCTTCTGGGGTTGAGAATGCTGATCTCTCCTTGGCCACATCGGTTAAGGCAATCTGCCAGTACCCAGACGTCAAATCAAACGTGCTGAGGAACCGGGCAGCTCCCAACCGATCAATGAGCTCATCAGCTCTGGGGATGGGGTGTGCGTCAGTCCTGGTGACGGCATTGAGCCCACGGTAGTCCACACAAACCGGAGTTCTGGAGTGGCACCGGGCGCAGCAGCCTTTGGGACCAAGACCACTGGGCTGGCCCAAGGGCTGTGGGAGGGCTCAATCACACCTAACGCCAACATCTTAGAGACCTCCTCCTTGATGCTGGCTCTGACCCGGTCAGTCAACCTGTAAATCTTGTGCTTCAAAGGAGGGCTGTCACCAGTGTCCACGTCATGGGTACACCAGTGAGTAACACCGGGGGTCAGAGAGAACAGTGGGGCGAACTGTCCCAACAACTGGTGACAGTCCCCCTGCTGCTCCTGAGTCAGAGTAGGGGAGAGGATCACACCTTCTACTGACCCATCATGTTCCTTGGTAGACAGGAGGTCAGGGAGAGGCTCACTCTCCTCTTCCACCCCATCATCTGTCGCCAAGAGCATACTCACTTCGGACCTCTCGAAGTGGGGCTTGAGGCGGTTCTCGTGAAGGACCCTCAAAGGGTTCCTTGGAGCTTGCAAATCCACCAGGTAGGTGACGTCACTTTGCGCTCCACCACCTCATATGGCCCAGTCCACTTGTCCTGCAAGGCACAAGGTGCCACTGGGGCCATGACCCACACTTTTGCCCAGGTTGAAATTCGACCAGATTGGCATTCTGGTCATACCATCTCTTCATTTCTTCCTGGCTTGCTTCTAGGTTCGCCTGAGCGAGTTTCCTGAAGCGGGCAGTTTGGTTTCTAAAGGCCAGCATGTAGCTAAACACATCCTGGGGAGTTTTCCTGGGAGCTGCCTCCCAGCCTTCCTTTACCAAACTCAGAGGTCCTCTGACAGGGTGGCCATACAAGAGCTCAAAGGGGCTGTACCCAAGAGACTTCTGAGGCACCTCCCTGTATGCAAAGAGTAGGCATGGCAAGAGGACGTCCCACTTACGCCTCATGGGTTCTGTTAGACCCTTGATCATGCCTTTCAAGGTCTGGTTGAATCTCTCCACCAGACCGTTTCCTTGTGGGTGGTAAGGAGTGGTGAACTTGTAGGTTACACCACACTCCTTCCACAGGGATGTCATATACTTGGATATGAAATTGGTCCCCCTATCAGAAACCACCTCTCTGGGGAATCCCACACGGGAAAAGATCCCCATTAACGCCCGGCCCACCACTGGCGCCGTCGTTGTCCTGAGAGGGATTGCCTCCGGGTACCGGGTGGCATGGTCCACCAAGACCAGGATGTACCTGTTGCCCATGGCTGTCTTGGGATCCAGTGGCCCCACAATATCCATCCCTACCCTTTCAAAGGGTGTACCACCAACAAGAAAAGGTTGGAGAGGAGCTTTGACCTTCCTCCCACTCTTACCACTTGCCTGGCAAGTTTGGCAAGACCTACAGTGTGCATCTGACTGCCTTCGCATTTGGGGCCAAAAGAAGTGGGTGACAAGCCTGTCAAAGGTCTTGTCCTGCCCCAAATGTCCTGCCAAAGGCACGTCATGAGCCAGACCCAGTAGGAAGGTCCTGAAGCGCTGGGGTACCACCAGCACACGTGCTCACCCAGGCTCAGCAACCTTAGGCTCACTGTATAGGAGACCACTCTCCCAGTAGATCAGATGTGACCCGGACTGATTACCAGCTGCCTGGTCTGCAGCCTGCCGCCGCAGACCCTCCAGAGTAGGGCACTCGTTCTGCTCCCTGCAGAACTCCTCCCTGGTGGGACCCCCTTCTTGCTGCCAATGGGTCAGCTCAGAGATGTCTCCCAGTTCGGCTACCTGCTCCCCTGTAGGCACCGGGCGTCCCCTCGAGGTCTGCCTCCTCCCGGTCCGTGGGAACTTCGGTGGCCGGTTTCCCGCGCCCCCTGCCCTTTCTCTTGGCAGGGACTTGGGCCACTGTTCCAGGCTCCAAGTCCTCTTGATCACCCTTTCTGGCTGCCATTGACCGAGTAGACACGCATGCCCACTCTGGCAACCCAAGCATCCCCAAGTGAGACCTGAGCTCAACATCCTTCCATAAGGACTGCTCCAGGTCGTTACCTAGCAGACAATCTACAGGCATGGTAGGGCTCACAACCACCCTCAAGGGACCTGAGACCCCCCCATTCAAAGGGAACCTGCGCCACCATACACTGGCGCTCAGAGTTGTCTACAGCAACTACTTGGTGGAATGCCCCTGGGACTACCTGCTTCTCAGAGACCAGGTGACACCGGACTGAGGTCACACTGGCTCCAGTATCTCTGAGAGCCTCTACCCTGTTCCCATTGATGGTCACCCAGGTGCTATATTTCTTTGTGTTAGGGGGCACCTGGTTTCCTGGGACCATCTCACTGTCCCCTAGTGAGACAAGGGTCATTTCTGCGGGATCCCCACCCTCCTGTGGGCACCCCTCCTCCCCAAGCGCTACACTAGCCAACACTTTGGACTGTCCACCGGTGGGTGGCTGTGTCCCCTTTGGGCACTTGGGGTCCCTCTTAAAGTGACCTACCTGGTCACATGCATAACACTTGCGGGGGCCGGTCTCAACAGGCTTCCCTGTAGAGACCCCTTTCTTTTTATCACCGGGGGCTGGGAACCTTTACCCTGGGTACTAGTTTGGGGCCCTTTAGAGAACTCCTGTGCTTTACCCTTGTCCCCCCACCTTTCTGCTGGGGACCCTGCCCACCTTTGGCTGAGTCTCCCCCAAACGCTTTCTTGTGGACCCTGGTACTCACCCAGTGGTCCGCTTCCATAGCAAGCTTCCTGGGGTCAGTTAGCTTACTATCCACTAGGTGCTGGCGCAGATCTGCAAAACATAGACTAGACAAGTGCTCCCATGCAATCAAGTTGTAGAGCCCCTGAAAATCTGTTGTCCTTTTACCCAACCATCCAGCGACCTGCAGAACACATCCACACATTCCAACCAAGTGTTGGCATCAGACTTCTTACTGGACCTGAACTGATCCCTGTACTTTTCAGGAGTAAGACCATACTTAGTGAGAAGGGCATCCTTCATGTCAGCATAGGTGAGGTGATACCCCTTACCCAAAGCTATCAGAGCATCCCTTGCTTCTTCAGGGAAAAGTGGCCACAATCCTGCTCCCCAATTTTCCTCAGGGACCCCATTCATGTGTATGGCTGCCTCATAACCCTGGAACCACCTTTGTATGTCATCCCCCTTCTTGAACTCCTTGCCTACATTCTTGGGAATGTGCACAATCCTGTCTGCCTTTCTGGACGAATTGCTGCCACCATCTGAGCCTGACTTACTCCTAAGTTCTAGCTCCTTCAGTTCTCTCTCATGCTCTAAGAGCATCTTCTTCTCCTCCATGGCCAATCTTCTCTCCTCCCTCTTCTCCTCCCGCTCACCCTCCAGCCTGAGCTTCTGCAGCTCAAACTGCCTTGCCTCCCGCCTGTCCTCCAGCTCCTCTGGGGACAGACTGCTGCTGCCTGACCTGGCGGGTTCACCCTCACCCAAAAGCACATCCACCATGGAAATAGGCTCCTCCACCTCCTCAATGAGATTACCAGGCTGCCCACTGGCATGTCTGGCTGCTACCCTGGCCCTCAGTGCCTTCTGTAGCTCCTCCTTCCTTGTGAGGCCTTTAATTTGGACTTTTAGGTTTTTACAAATTGCACGTAGCTCCTTTACGGCATAGGTTTCCAACCTATCCTCCTCAAAGATAACTTCCAGAGATGCAATGGATGATGCAGCTGATTCAGGCATGACAAAAGTAGTGAGTTGAAAACTGGCAAGATCAAAAATAGGCCAAAAGAAAAAGAACCAGTATGTGGTACGTAATGGTCTGCGATATGGTAGTAGTGCACACCAATCACTGTAAGTCAAGTGCAAACACAAGTCCTATCCTCACCGCTGACAACCAATGTTAGAAATGGGATCTCTAGTTGGCAAGGGCTTGCACCTTTGTCCAAGTAGGGACCCTTCTTCCTAGTCAGGGTAAGGGAGTTACACTCCTAAAATAACCCCTGCTCACCCCCTTGGTAGCTTGGCACGAGCAGTCAGGCTTATTCTAGAGGCAGTGTGTAAAGCATTTTCACATAACCAACAGTAATACAGTGTAAGCACTACAAACGGACACCACACCAGTTTAGAAAAATAACCAATATTTTTATATACTCAAGACAAGACCAATTATGACAAAAATCCACAATACTATACTTTAAAAATGAATGCTTGATAAGGTAACTTCTTCTTTGCAGGAATAACACAAAAGCAAAGTTCGTACGAGTCGGTAGCCCCATCCGGGTCTACCTCGATGCTGAATTACACAGAGTCCAACAGTTCCAGCCGACCGCGTCGCTACGGGCCAGCAGAGTCGGGAACAGACTCAGTCACAGTACCTTTCTCATTGTGGCTGGTACGGAGTGTACGAGCCGGTCGGCGTTCGTCGCGGTTGCGGTGCAAGACGGAGCGATGCAAGGTGCGGTGTCCCTCGATGCGGTGCAGGCAGCGGCTCGATGAGCGTCGTGCAGACGGAGTCGGTGAGTCCAAGGCGTGCGATGCAGGGTGAGACGATGCTCGATGCGGTGCTGACAGGTTGCGATGCAGGCGACCAAGCCGGAGTGCGGGAGCTGGCGTCGGACAGCGGTGCGAGTCGGAGCGGTGCGTAGCAAACGTGCGAGCGGTGCCCCAAATGCGATGCGGTCACGACCGTTGCAGCGTCTGCGTCGGTCGGGTCCGGCTGGTTCAGTGAAGCGATGCGATGCGAACTGCGGTGCCCACAGGTCACGGTGCAAGCAGCGGCTCGGTGTTGACGGTGTCGGACGTTGCCTACGGTGAGACCAAGGTTGCGATGCGAAGCGGGGCGATGCGGTCTGCGGTGCAAACAGGTCACCGGTCAGGGATGGATTCGGTTGACGGAGTCGGTTGCAGTTCCCTTCCTCTGTGGCAACTGAAACAGCGTTCCAGGAGCGGTACCCAGAGGCTTGTGAAGTCTTTGTAGTCCCTGAAACTTCTTAACAGGAGGCCAGCTCGGTTCCAGGCCCTTGGAGATACTCAGCACAAGTTTGTAGAAAGTTCAGTCCTTTCACTGCCCAAGGCAGAAGCAGCAGCTGCAGGCCAACCCAACAAGGCAATAACTCAGCAAAGGGGCAGTACTCCTCCTAGCAGCTCTCCAGCTCTTCGTCTTGACAGGTTCCTTGATTCCAGCGAGATCTAAATTCATGGGGTCAGGGCCCCAATATTTATATCCCAAATTCCTTTGTTCTCTGAAGGCAGAGAGGCCTTTGCCTAGTCCAAACCAGTTCTGGAGCACTTTGTTGGTAAGTCTCCGTCCCTTCTTTCAGAGAGTAGGCCAGGGACATCAGACGCACCACAGGAGGTGGAGCCAGCATTGTGGAGGGAAGGCACTGTCCTATTCAGGGCCCAGGTGCAACTCCTCCCACCCATCTACATGTAGATCTTGCTATTCAGCCCTGTGCTGACTCACCCTGTCTCCTGGCATCCCCCAGCCCCTGTCACTCACACTCCAGACAAGGAATACACAACCTCGCAGAGGCAGGCTTGGATGGTTAGACAAGAAAATACCCACTTTCTAAAAGTGGTATTTTCAAACACAGAATGTTAAAACCAACTTCACTAAAAGATGCATTTTATCATTCTGAGTCCAGGCATACTAAACTCGAATTTCTACCATGTTCCCGGGGTCAGTTAGGATTATAAGCTGTAATAATCAAAACTGCCCGTTCTGGCCTATGGGGAACAGGTAGCCTTGCAATAGTGAAAAACGAACTAGGCTGTAATTCACTATCAGGACATGCCACACACACCAGGGCATGTCCTACCTTTCGCATACAACGCACCCTGCCCACAGGGGTACCTTGGGCCTACCTTAGGGGTGACTAACATGTAGAAAAGGGAAGGTTTAGGGACTTGCAAGTGTGCGCACTTGCCAAGTCGACATGGCAGCCCCAGGCTGCGCACAGGCTCTGCAATGGCAGGCCCGAGTTACACTTTACGGGCTGTTTGCGTGGGTGGCACAATCCAGTGCTGCAGCCCACCAACAGCATTTGGTCTATAGGCCCTGGCACTCGCAGTGCACTTTACAAGGGACTGACACATAAACCAAATAGGCCAATCATGGAAACGCCAATCCATAACACATTTTATACAGGAGCACTTGCACTTTCCCACTGGACAGCAGTGAGGAAACTGCGCAGAATCATTACACCAGCAAAAACAGAGTCAAAACCGGGAGGTCAGAAAGCAAAAAGTCAGGGGAAACACGCCAAAAGATGCCAAGTCTAACAGGGTAACATTGCCAAAGGTGTACAGGGTCCCCCGTAGAAGGTGGGGGAGGACAAGGGTAACCACAAGGAGTTCTCTAAAGGACCCCCCAGTAGTTCCCAGGTAAAATTCTTTAAAGGACCCCACAGTAGTTCCCAGGTAAAAGGGTCCCAGTCTCCCAAGGCTAAGAGACCCTGGCCCCCTAAGGGCAAGCGGGACCACAGAGGTCCTCCTACTTGTTATTTCTGCAAAGAAGTGGGTCAAATTGCCCCTAAATGACCCAAGAAACCACCTGCATCCACTGGTGCTCCAACACCGGGTTTAGGGAGTGTAGCGTTGGGGGAGGAATTGAGTCCTTGGAATGGGGAGGAGCAAGCAGTTATGACCCATGTCTCATTAGGAGATCGAGAGATGGTCCAGGAAGCCTCTCTGCCTGAGAATACTAAGAAGTACAGGCAGTGGGTGACCATCAATGGAAGGAGGGCTCTGAGAGACACCGGAGCCAGTTTGACAACTGTCAGGTGTCAGTGGGTGTCTGAGGAGCAGGTAATTCCCAATGTACTTCACCCTGTAGTTGCAGCAGACAACTCCGTGCGCCTCTGCAAGGTGGCACTAGTTCCCTTTGAGTGGGGGGGGTCTCAGGTTCCTTGAAGGTCATTGTAAGTCCGTCCATGCCTGTAGACTGTCTGCTGGGGAATGACCTGGAGAGTTCCCCCTGGAAGGAGGTGGAGTGCCAGGTGCATTTGGAGATGTTGGGTCTGCCTGAGTGGGCTTGTGTGACCACTCGGTCTATGGCAGCCAGTAAAGGTGTTCAAGAGGACCTGGAGCCTGAAACAGTGGCTCAGGGGCCTGCCTTAAAGAGAAGAGGCAGGGGGCGCGGGAAACCGGCCCCCTCAGTGCCCACAGTCCAGGAGGAGGCACCCCTTGAGGGGGATGCCCTGGAGCCTACGGGGGAGGAAGTAGCTGAACTGGGGGACCTACCTGAGCTGACCGAATGGCAGCAGGAGGGAGGGCCCTCTAGGGAGGAATTCTGTGAGGAGCAGAAAAAGTGCCCTTCTCTTGTAGGTTTGTGGCAGCAGGCAGCAAACCAGGCAGCAGGTGATCCGTCCGGGTCACATGTGATTTACTGGGAGAACGATCTCCTATATAGCAAGCCTAAGGTTGCTGAGCCTGGGTCAGCCCATGTGCTGGTGGTACCCCAGCGCTTCAGGACCTTCCTACTGGGGTTGGCTCATAATGTACCTTTAGCAGGACATTTGGGGCAGGACAAGACCTTTGAGAGGCTTGTCACCCACTTCTACTGGCCTCAAATGCGCAAGAGTTCTGATACTCATTGCAGGACCTGTCAGACTTGCCAGGCAAGTGGTAAGAGTGGGAGGAAGCACAAGGCTCCTCTCCAACCTTTCCCTGTAGTCGGTACCCCCTTTGAGAGGGTGGGCATTGACATCGTGGGGCCCCTGGATCCCAAGACAGCCATGGGCAACAGGTTCATCCTGGTCTTGGTGGACCATGCCACCTGGTACCCGGAAGCCATCCCTCTCTGGACGGTGATAGCCCCCGTGGTGGGCTGTGCCCTGATGGGGATTTTCTCCCGCGTGGGGTTCCCCAGAGAGGTGGTGTCCGACCGGGGTACTAATTTCATATCTAGGTATATGAAATCTCTGTGGAAGGAGTGCGGTGTAGCCTATAAGTTCACCACGCCTTACCACCCCCAGGGCAACGGTCTGGTTGAGAGATTTAACCGGACCCTGAAGGGAATGAATATGGGTCTTGAGGAACCCATGAGGCATAAGTGGGATGTCCTCTTACCATGCCTGCTGTTTGCTTACAGAGAGGTGCCACAGAAGTCCCTAGGGTTCAGCCCCTTTGAGCTCCTATGTGGGCACCCTGTAAGAGGACCCTTGAGTTTGGTGAAGGAGGGCTGGGAGAAGGCTCCTAGTAAACCCCCCCAGGATGTATACAGCTACATGCTGGCCTTCAGGAACCAAACTAGGCGTTTCAGGCAACTCGCTCAGGCAAATCTGGAAGCCAGCCTGGAAGAAATGAAACAGTGGTATGACCAGAATGCCACTCTGGTCGAGTTTCAACCTGGGCAAAAAGTGTGGGTGATGGCACCAGTGGAGCCCTGCGCGCTCCAGGATAAGTGGACTGGGCCTTATGAGGCGGTGGAGCGCAGGAGCGAAGTGACCTACCTGGTTGACTTACAGTCTCCTAGGAACCCTCTGAGGGTTCTCCACGTGAACCGTCTCAAACCCCACTTTGAGAGGTCTGATGTGACCATGCTCTTAGCTATAGATGATGGGGTGGAAGAGGAGAGTGAACCTATCCCTGACCTCCTGTCAGCCAGAGAGAAGGATGGGTCAGTGGATGGGGTGAACCTCTCACCTACCCTGACCCCAGAACAGCAGAGGGACTGTCGCCAGGTGTTGGGTCAGTTCGCCTCCCTGTTCTCCCTGACCCCAGGAGTCACCCAATGGTGCGTCCATGATGTGGACACTGGAGACAGCCTGCCTGTAAAACAGAAATTCTACAGAGTAGCTGATAAGGTCAGGGCCAGCATCAAGGAGGAGGTTTCGAAGATGCTGGCGCTAGGAGTAATTGAGCCATCCAGCAGCCCCTGGGCTAGCCCAGTGGTCCTTGTACCAAAAGCTGCTGCTCCTGGTGCCACCCCAGAACTCCGGTTCTGTGTGGATTACCGTGGGCTCAATGCGGTCACCAAGACTGACGCTCACCCCGTCCCCAGAGCTGATGAGCTGGTGGATCGGCTGGGAGCTGCCCGGTACCTCAGTACATTTGACTTGACGTCTGGGTACTGGCAGATTGCCTTGACCGAGGGGGCCAAAGAGAGGTCGGCGTTCTCAACGCCAGAGGGGCACTACCAATTCAGGGTTTTGCCCTTTGGATTGAAGAACACCCCTGCCATCTTCCAGAGATTGGTTAACAAGGTGCTGTGTGGGCTGGAGGAATTCAGCGCCGCCTACCTGGATGACATTGCTGTGTTCAGCTCCAGTTGGGAGGAACATTTGCAACACCTCTGCGAAGTGTTGAAGGCCCTGCAAAGGGCAGGCCTCACTATCAAGGCAAGTAAGTGCCAGATAGGGCAGGATTCGGTGGTATACTTAGGACACCAGGTAGGGAGCGACCAGGTGGCGCCCCTATAGGCAAAAATTGATACCATTCTGGCGTGGGAACCCCTCAAGACCCAGACAGAGGTGAGAGCCTTTTTAGGACTCACGGGGTATTACAGACGGTTTGTGAAGGGGTATGGCACCATTGTTGCCCCCTTGACAGAACTGACTTCAAAGAAACAGCCCAAGAAGGTGATCTGGACTGATGCCTGCCAGACCGCTTTTGATGCCCTGAAAACTGCCATGTGCACGGCGCCCGTGCTCAAGGCGCCTGATTTCTCCCAAGAGTTTGTGGTGCAGACAGATGCTTCAGAGCATGGTGTGGGAGCAGTACTCTCGCAATTGAATGATGAGGGCTTAGACCAACCGGTAGATTTCATTAGCAGGAGGCTACTTCCCAGGGAACAGAGGTGGAGTGCAATTGAAAGGGAAGCTTTTGCGGTGGTCTGGGCACTGAAGAAGCTGAGGCCCTACTTGTTTGGGACTCACTTCCTGGTTCAGACAGACCACAGGCCCCTCAGATGGTTGATGCAGATGAGGGGTGAGAACCCAAAACTATTGAGGTGGTCCATCTCCCTACAGGGAATGGACTTTACAGTGGAACACCGCCCTGGAACAGAACACGCCAATGCTGACGGTCTGTCCAGATTTTTCCGCCTTAGTGATGAGAACTCCCATGAGGGTGGGTAGTTCTCCCCACTTTTCAGCTGGAGGGGCCACGTGTTAGACCTGGCATTTCTTGGCGTGGTTACCCCTGACTTTTTGCCTCTACCTCCTCCATTTTTGATGCTGTGATGGATTTAGTTTTACTGGCTTAGATGCTTTGGGCACTTTGCCACTGCTGATCAGTGTCAAAGTGCAAGTGCTCCCTGCATAAAGTGTTATGGTAATTGGTTGTCCATAATTGGTATGTTTGCCTTACTAGTGAAGTCCCTAGTAAAGTGCACTATGTGTGCCAGGGCTAGTAATGCAAATGCTACTAGTGGGCCTGCAGCACTAATTGTGCCACCCACACAAGTAGCCCTAAAGAGAGATCTCAGGCCTGCCACTGCAGTGCCTGCGTGCAGTTAGTTTGTTAACTGCCTTGTTGTCCTGACAAGTGCACCCACTTGCCAGGCCTTACCTTCCCTTTTTATGCACATCAGATACCCCTATAGTAGGCCCAAGGTACCCCCTGGGCAGGGTGCAGTGTATGTGAAAGGTAGGACATGTACTGAGGTGTGTACCATGTCCTGACAGTGAAATACTGCCAAATTCGTTTTTCACTGTTGCAAGGCCATCTTGCCCATAGGACAGAATGGGGAATGCTGTGTCCCATGTTTCCAGCATATCTTCCCATAGGCATAAGATGGAGAGATGGAATTTAGTGTGCCTGAACTCAGAATTGAAGATGGTTTTTTAATTGTATGTTTAGAAACCACGCTTTCAGAAGTGGCTGGTTTCTTGTCTTAAACCATCCTGTGTGCCTCTGCCTGGTTGTATATTGCCTGCCTGGGTTTAGACGTGACAGGGTCTGGGAAGTGTCCTGACCCCAGGGAGGAGAAGGTGAGACAGCAACAGGCTGGCCTGCATTTGATGTGGGGGGGAGGAGTAGCCCCCTGGATGTGAAGAGGGTTGTGTTGGTGCCACAAAAGGATGGCTCCACCTCCTGCTGAGCGGCTGGGCCCCAGACCCTGACTATCAAAGGAGGAGGGTGTGCACTGGCAGGAAGACACCCAGGTCTGGTTTGGACCGAGGTCAGAGCCCCCTGAACACAAATACTTCAAAGGCATTTAGGGGTATAAATGTAAGAGCTGAAACCCCTGAACTCAAGACTTAAATCCATATTGAAAAAGGATTGAACCTACTTGGTGAGCAAGAGGAACCTCTGCCAAAGAAGAACAGCTGAAGACACTGAAGAGAAGGACTGCCCTTGCTGTGTGGTCTGGGGCTGGCCTGCAGTTTGCTGGTTTGACTAAGGAGAGGACAAGGGACTTTGCTGTGTGCTGTGTCCCCCTGTTTGTGAGGACTTTGCTTTGTGCTGTGTCCTGAAGTAGCGTGTCTCCAAGGGCCCGAGGAGAGCTGGTCCCCTGTTGTGGAAACTCAGGAACACAAAGGCTTCCAACCGTGTCTCAGCGACTCTGTGTGCGTGGTGCTCTTGCACGCCTGAGACTGCCGTGTGGTCCGTGTTACTGTTTAAGAGGTGCCCCGTGATCGCACTGCCCCCGCAGCATGAAACATCGTCCATGCTGCTGCCTTGCTGTTGTGGCCCGAGCTGTCATCGTACCTGAGGCTGTGAGGAAGGATCACCGCCGCCGGCCCGAGCCGCAACGTGCCAAAGGATTGTGTGAAACTAACAACCGTGTCTCAGCGACGCTGTGTGTGTTGTGCTCTTGCACGCCTGAGACTGCCATGTGGTCCATGGTACTGTTTACGAGGTGCCCCGTGATCGCATTGCCCCCGCAGTGTGAAACATCGTCCACGCTGATGTATTGCTGTTTGTGGCCCGAGCCGTCATCGTAACTGAGGCTGTGAGTAAAGATTGCCGCCGCCGGCCCGAGCCGCAACGTGCTAACGGGGCACTTGAAACTGAGGACTGTGTCTCAGCGACGCTGTGTGCGTGGTGCTCTTGCATGCCTGAGATTGCCGTGTGGTCTGTGGTACTGTTTACGAGGTGCCCCGTGATCGCATTGCCCCCGCAGCGTGAAACCTCGTCCACGCGGCTGTATTGCTGTTTGTGGCCCGAGCCGTCATCGTAACTGAGGCTGTGAGTAAGGATCACTGCTGCCGGCCCGAGCCGCAACGTGCTAAAGGATTTCTTGAAGCTAAGGAAGCTACAAGGTGAAAGGGATCGTGATCGTTGTTCGTCGAAAGGAATCTGCCCACGATCATCAACGACGGAGAAGGCCGTGCCGTAACCTGTCCGGCTACAGCGTCGCGTAGCAACAGAGCCTCAACGTGATCGGGATCGCCCAGCAGGATGTCCGACGAGCGGGGAGAGAGAGAGAGCGAGGCAGCGCACCCCCCAGGTAAGGCTTTACTCCGGTCGGGAGCCGCAAGCATGTGTGGCCTGGGGAGGCGCGCAGGAGGAGTATAGGAGTGCTCCGAGCGCTCTCCCGCTGCACAGCGTTAGATGCGCTGAGTCCCCGAGCGGCCCGGACCTCCCCAGCAGGACCGGGGCTGCCCCTGTAAGCCTATGTCCTCTGCTGTTGGGGCCTAGTGGTGCCCGAGTTGACCGCGCAGATTGCATTACAAACTGCCTGATTATTGCATTACGAACCACATTATTATTGCTTTACGAACTGCCTGATTCTTGCATTACGAATCGCATTATTATTGCATTACGAACTGCCTGATTCTTGCATTACGAATCGCATTATTATTGCATTACGAACTGCCTGATTCTTGCATTACGAATCGCATTATTATTGCATTACGAACTGCCTGATTCTTGCATTAAGAACTGTCCTATTATTACATTACGAGCTGCATTACGAACTGCATAGCATTGCTTTAGGACTGCATTAGAGATCGTAAATTGCTCATTAATACCGCAAGAACCTACAAGTGATTGCTGGCCTAATAACCGGCCAAGTGAATTATTACGAATACGTATATGTTGGTTTTCTATCATTTGGTCTCATCGTATTCCTTTTTATAAAGATACTGCTATTTTTATGAAACCAGTGTGGTGTCCATTTGTGGTGTAATCACTGTGTCACTGGGAGTGGGGTTGCAAATACTTTACACATTGCCTTGGAGATAAGCCTGGCTGCTCGTGCCAAGCTACCAGGGGGTGAGCAGGGGCTATCTAAGGGTGTGTCCCTCCTTACCCTGACTAGAAGCAAGGGTCCCTATTTGGACTAAGGTACATACCTCAGCCAACTAGAGACCCCCTGTTCTAACAAAGGTGTTTTCCTCTTTGAGAAATGAGGAAGGCATTGGGATTTTACACTTTCCCAGGTTTCCATCACTTTGTAAATCTGGGGCAGCATCAAATTCCATGAGTGCTGCGTGGGAAAACCCACCACAACGCCCATGAAACAACTCCTGAGTGCAGAGTAAGGCTACAAAGTGATTCACGCTGCATCGCCTTACTCATAATTTATGAGGCCACTCAAAGCCACGCAGGGTGGCTTTGCCTGGCTTCATAAATCTTTATGAGAGCCCTGCATGGAGCATGTACCACTTTACGTGGTACAAAAGTAATACAGGGCTCTCATAAATAAGCCCCTTACAGCAGAATAATGTTCTTACAAAAGCTAGTGCTTCTGATGTCAGTTCTCTTCACTGGCTTAAAGCCTCATCTTTTAAGACGCAGTGCAGAACAAATGGCCTTACACACAGCCCTAGGAAGAGAAAGCCTGAAATGTAGAAATTCTTTAGAGCCCGGGCTCCAACGGCAAGGAGGGCATGAGGAGGAAAAAGACCCAAACAACCTGAATGAGAACTCCACTGATTCCATGCTGCCTCTCGATACAGCAAGGGTAATATAGACTTGTTGTGAGAGACAGATTCAGGCCCTTGAGGAGCAAAGGGAGTCAGATCTCCAGGTTATGTGAACTTCAAAGAAAGAATAGCTTCAGGGGCTTAGACCTGAGGCCCTGTGTATAAAGCATCTAGTGGTGACTGATAGTCATAGTATGGCAAATCCTAGACTCCACATGTCTAAAGGAGCAGTAATTTGGTATGTGATTTCGGGGGACGTTATGGTTTCTTCTTTGGAGCTCAACAGTACTAGGCACTAATGGTAAGGATAAATAGGCTGCAGGTTTCATATTTAGGATAGTAACACAGGGAACTTACACTTTCTTAGCATATGAGCCACAAAAATATATTTAAAGTATATTTAAATAATTACTTTGTAAAGTTAAAATACCAAACAATGGCTATTGTGATAACTAATCACAGAAAACATATTAAGGAAGCAGGTGCCTTATGTACCAAAGGCTTTTGCACTCTTAAAGCTTCCGGGGCCAGATGTATGACCATTGGAAATTGCTACTCCCGAGTCGCAAATTGCGAGTCGCAATTTCCAATGTACATCAGTGTCTGAGACACTGTTTGCGATTCCCAATGGGGTCACAAATTGCATGCCTCATGAATATTAATGAGGCACTCGCAATTTGCAACCCCATTGGGAATGGCTGGCCCTCCCAGGGATGGTGGCCTGCTGGGCTCAGCAGACCTCCATGTCTGGGGCTGCTTTTAAATAAAGCAGTTTTTATTTTTTCAAATGTAGCCCGTTTTCCTTAAAGGAAAAAGGGATGCATTTAAAAAAAAAAAATGAAACGTTTTTGTTTAATTTTTTAAGGGCAGGTAGTGGTCCCAGGGACCACTACCTGCCCCTAAAAAATATTTCCCCTGCATTTGCAAAGGGCAAGGGGTCCCCTGGGAACCCCTTCCCTTTGGCGAGTGCTTTACCACCCTCTTGAAGAGGGTGGTAAACTGTGAGTGTTTTGCAACCGCAATTGCGGTTGCAAAACATTCTTACAAGGCTTGTGGGGTCGCTATTAGGAAGGGAACGCCCCTTTCTAATAGCGAGTCGCAAAACACTATTTTGCGAGTCGCAAATTATTTGCGAGTCGCAAAATAGTGTTTGTAAATGCCCCACAGGAATTTTGCATGTGCAAATGGGTCGCAAACCCGTTTACGCATGCTAAATTCCGTCGTGCATCTGGCCCCCGGTCCCCAGAATGTACACTTTGCTGGTGGAAGATCCAAAGGCATGGTATACAAAAGTTTCATTACTAGTCACAAATTCATTTGTGACTCACAGCTTCCACATAGAGACTCCTTGAAGATCAAACAGAAAAGTTGTGTGAAAGGGACATTCCTCACTTCCTTGTGAATCATTAGAATATGTATCAATGATTTACATCTGCAATTATAGCTGAGACCACTGACCACATACGACAAACAAAAGGGGGGGGGTGAGTTTCCATTTTCCAATTGGAAGATGAACTCTATAGGATGTCTATAGCTAATAATTAATGGCTCACTGATCTGGGGAGTATTGTTCCACAGTGCACCAGGCTCCAGATAATTGGATCAGTTATAGATGGTCATAGAAATCTCGTAAGGAAATGGTTTTTTTTTATTCATCTTTCTAAAGTGCATTCCCTATGGCATATTTTAAGGCCAAAAAACATTTCCGAGCCGAAAGTCTTAAATAAACACCACATCGCTTTAGAAGCTAAAGTGCAGCAAACAGTGCTCTTTTTTTTCTCTTTTTTTTACATTCATGCAATCTACTAATTCATTTCACTAAAGTGCTTTCGATATAACAAGTGAATCTCCCCACCCTTTGTGCATATAAATATTTTTTGATATAAACAATGTGCAGCTTGTTCAGCCATAGCTGAAATTCTTGTGGGTATGTTGATTTCTAGCAGTTGGTTATCACTGAATGAGCTAGCAAAGTTGCTATGTACCACCAACCTCGCAAATTTCTAGTCTTTGGGCCAGATGTACAAACGTTTTTTGCGTGCGCAAATGGTTTTTAGACCCGTTTGCGCCCGCAAAAAACCTGTGGCCCATGTACCAATCCTATTTTGCGAGTCGCAAATCAATTTGCGACCTGCAAAATAGGATTAGCGACTCGCTATTAGGAAGGGGCGTTCCAAGGGCGTCCCTTCCTAATAGTGACTCCTTAAGCTATGTAAGAATGTTTTGCGACCGCAATTGCGGTCGCAAATCACTTGCACTTTACCACCCTTCTCAAAAGGGTGGTAAAGCACTCGCAAACGGGAAGGGGTCCCCAGGGGACCCCTTCCCATTTGTGAATGCATGCGCAAATACTTTTTAAGGGCAGGCAGTGGTCCCTGGGACCTCTGCCTGCCCTTAAAAATTGAAACTGAAAAGTATCCTTTTTATTTTTTAAATGCATCCCGTTTTACTTTAAGGAAAACGGGCTGCATTTAAAAAAAAAAACTGCTTTATTTAAAAGCAGTCCCAGACATGGAGGTCTGCTGACCCCAGGAGGCAACCATCCCTGGGAGTGTCAGCCATTCCCAATGGGGTCGCAAATTGCGACAGCCTCATTAATATGCATGAGGCACGAAATTTGCGACTCCATTGGGAATCGCAAACAGTGTCTCAGACACCGTTGTGCATCCCAATTAGCGAATTGCGCACTTACCTACTCGATATTCTTGTCCTCGATATTTTGGACACGATATTCTGTCCACACGATATTTTTTGTTCGATATTCTGTCAGTGAACCATTAATTCATTATTTCTAATCCAATCTTCTACCCTTCCCAGTTAGCCCTTTCCCACTGTCTAGCTGTTTGTTTAAGATCTGTGGGGCATAAACGTTTGAGGGGGGGGGTCATTGCATATATCTGTCGGAGGCTGAGATATTTCCATAGATGCTTTTGCTTCTGCCTAAATAAAACAACTGTCTTGTATCTAGCCAGATAAGAATTTCTCTCACAGGATTTTGGAAATTTTGGGTGTGATGGAGCCTCTTCCAACATCTTTTCCGTATAGAAATTATCTACCATTGATGCCTTAGATATTTTTGGATCCTGGTATGCATAACTATGAAAGCAGCCAGGTAGTATACTTTCCAATCTGGGAGTGCCACCCCTCCCTCTTCCCAATGAAGATTTAGCTCTTGCAGACTTATCCGTGGATTGGCCTTATTCCATATAAAACTAGTAATCCTCTCATTGGGTTTTGAGAAATATGTGTTGGTTAGGTGCACTGGAACTGTCCTAAAAAAAATCAGGAAAGGTAACATATACATTTTAATCATTGCCACCCTGCCAACATTTGAGATTGGGAGATTCTGCCACCTCTCCAATTTATCTCTGATCTTACTGATGAGGGGGATATAATTCAGCGTATATAAATCACCAAGATTACTTGTGACTTTAAGCCTCAGATACCTAATGGGATTTCGACTATAAACCTTTTTCACAACTTCTGGAGTCCTGCATGTCGGTATTGAAAAACAGCATCTCTGTCTTGGCAGTATTTATTGTATATCTTGCCACAGCTGAACAATTTCCTAAAAGCTTGATACTTTTCTTAGTAGCTGAGGGGTCTGATGAATGTATAGAACCAGATCATTGGCGTACAATTTGAGTCTGGAGGAGTCTAGTACTTAGGGCTTGGAAATCTTCCAGCCTCCTCAAGGCACATGAAAGGGGTTCAGTAAAGGCTGCGAACAATAGAGGTGACAGTGAGCACCGTAGCCTAGTTCCCGAAAAATATTTTGTGGGGCTGGAATTTTCCCATTTCATGCCAATTAAGCCCTGAATCCCTGATATATTTGGGCAATTGTCTTAATAAGCTGGACCGAGAATTTAATTGTTTCCGGAGTTTTGAATAAAAATTTCCAAATCACCAAATCAAATGCTTTTTCAGAGTCCTCAAACAACACCACTGTGGGAATCTGGTTAGACATATAATGATCCCTTGCTTTGATTAAAAAGTGTGTATTAAAGTATAGTTGGTGTAAAGGCAGAAATCCATCTGATCTACTGCTACTTGATCAGTTATTACCGACAATATTCTCCTGGCTGATATCTTCATAAAGATCTTGTAATCTCTATTAAGTAAAGTGATAGGGAGGTATGAACGCACCTGCTCCAGGTTCTTCTATTTTCTTGGAAAGCATGTTAGTATCCCTCTCTTAAGTGAGGGGGGGTGGGGAGTCCCTCCTTTAAGAATATAATTGAACAACTCTGTAAGTAGATCCTTTAGATATTTAATCATTAATGAGTTCCATTCGGAAGGATAGCCATCCTCTCCCGGGGCCTTACATCTTGGAAGCTCCTTTACCATCTTTACCACTTCATCCATTTCTATAAGGGGAATAAGATTACCCACTGCTTCTGTTGCCAATGAGGGGATTTGAACCAGGGTCAAAAAAATTCTAATATCTTCATCTGAGTGGTCTAGGCCTTCCTCATATATTCTACCAAAGTGTCCAATAAAAATAGACTTTATTCACTCTTTATCCCTCTCTATTTTCCCTATTGTAGGAACTTCTATTTTCATGATACTATTCCTCACTGTTGAAGTCCGGATATACCACTCCAGCCATCTACCACTAACTTCCTCCTCTTCATATAGCTGTTGGCCATAAATCTGTGCACTTATGATTTCCTTCTCCAGTAAAAAAGACTGCAATTCCTTCTTAGCTACTTCTCTAGCTAAGTATCTCTGCTTATCTTGCACCTGCTACAGTCTACTTTCAGCTATTTGGAGCACCGTTGAGAGGCTGTGAAATGTCTCTTCCTCTATCTAGGCATAATCACACCCCTCATTGTTAGCTTATACGCTTCCCAGATGTTTTCCAGTAATGTAGAGCAGTTGAGTCCTGTCCCCCATCTCTTTCAAAAATGCCTTTTTGGAGAATAGGGCTTTATTAAAGGACCATCTATACATAGGGGTGGTTGTAGATGGGTACTGGTCTGAGAAACAGATAGGTATATAAGAAGCAGCTGCCCCCGACAGGGAGTTGAATATAAGAAAAAAGCCTACCCTCAAGAGTATCTGAAACTAAGCAGAAAAAAACATGTACTGCTTTAAACCATGGTTGGACCTGTGCCAGGGATCAGACAGACCCATTACACTCTTTAACCTATTTATAGCTTGCACCACTCTTGTTTTCCTTTGCTTACCTTTGAAGTAACTCAGATCCAACTCTGGAATTTGAACACTATTAAAATCTCCTCCAACTACAATATTCTTTTAAAACTGGGCTAAGTGAAGTATCAAATCATATATAGGCTCCCGCTCATCGTAAATAGAGCCATATAATGAGACTAATGTGATTGGCACGTGTTCAATTAAAACCTCTACAATCGACCATCTTCCCATTTTATCCATTGATGGTTTGGTAATCTCATCACTAAACCTCCTACTTGCTAATGGTATGCAGACAGAATATCGAGTTGGAAATGTCGACTTACACAAATATCGAGTTGGAAATATCGTGATACAAAAATATCGACAGCAAGAATATCGTGGTCAAGAATATCGACTGTAAGGTAAGAAATATCGTTTTTAAAAATATCGAAGTCATTAATATCGTTTGCAAAAATATAGTTGTTTAAAATATCGATTTTTTCATTAGTGTTATGTATTTTAGTATGTATTTTAAATGTATGTGATCTATTTTTTGTATAAGTATTGTTTTTGTTTTTTAATATATGTGTTACATTTTTAGTAGATATCAATTTTATTTTAATTACATTTTGCATTTTTAGTTCCGTAGAGGGTTGTGGGTTTATAGCGAAATAGGGTGGGAAGTAATTTAATTATAATAAATTAATGATTATTTTTTATTTAGTAATATTTATTTAATTTAGATTTTATAGTGTTAATTGTGGGAAGTAATTTATTATTAATTAATTATTAATTGGTTGTTAATTAATATTAATTAATTAATTGGTAATTAATTATGGTAATTGCGTTATTTTTTAGAAGCAGGTTGTGGGGTTTATAGGGGTAAAGGGTAGGAAGTAATTTAAATATCATAAATAATGATTATTTTAAATGTATTAATATTTATTTAATTTAGATTTTATAGTGCTAAATGTAGAAAGTAATTTAATATTAATTAATTATTAATTGGTTGTTAATTATTATTAATTAATTAATTGTTAATTAATTATGCTAATTGTGTCATTTTATTAGGAGCGGGTTGTGGGGTTTATAGGGGTAAAGGTTGGGAAGTAATTTATTTTTAATTAATTATTAAGTAGTTGTTAATTGATATTAATTTATTATTTTAAAATTAATTATGGACATTATGTAATGATTTTTAGGTGTGGGTTGTGGGGTTTATAGGGGTAGAGGGTGGAAAGTAATTTATGTTTAATTAATTAATAATTAGTTGGTGATTAATATTTATTCATCAATTGATAATTAATTAGGGTAATTGTTATTTTTTTGTGTGTGAGTTTTGGTTTTATAGGGGTAATGTTTGGGGAGTAAATTAATTTTTATCTGTTTTAATTTGTTTTTCGATTAATAATATTTCTTTAATTGATAGTTAATGATGTTAATTATGGAGGTACATTTTTTAAATTTAGATGTGTATTGTGAATTGTGCGGTGTTATAGGGAAGGGAAAAAAGATTAAATTTATGTAATAATTAATGTTTTTGTTTATAAATAATTTCTAATTAAAAATAGTTATTTGTTTGTATTTTATTTTTAAATTTATTTAATATTATATTTCTAGGTATTTGTCATATCTATTTAACATTCTAATGTGTTTCTATTTTTTAGATTTTTTAATTTTTTATATATTTTTCATTTTATTTATTTTTTAAATATTTTGTGTTGGTGATATTTTGTTTGTTTTTAATTTTTAATTGACTGGAGTGGGAATATTAATTTTTACCTCACTGCTATCCAACACTTTCCCTACTGTTCCACTCACTGGAGTGGGAATAGTATATTTTACCCTTCCGCTATCCAACACTTTCCCTACTGTTCCACTCACTGCAGTGGGAATAGTAATTTTTACCCCTCCGCTATCCAACACTTTCCCTACTGTTGCACTCACTGGAGTAGGAATAGTAATTTTTACCCCTCCGCTATCCAACACTTTCCCTACTGTTGCACTCACTGGAGTAGGAATAGTAATTTTTACCCCTCCGCTATCCAACACTTTCCCTACTGTTGCACTCACTGGAGTGGGAATAGTATTTTTTACCCCTCCGCTATCCAACAGTTTCCCTACTGTTGCACTCACTGGAATGGGAATAGTAATTTTTACCCCTCCGCTATCCAACACTTTACCTACTGTTGCACTCAATGAAGTGGAAAATGTAAGTTTAAAGACTTTTAAATAGTTTGATGTTTTAATTTATAATATAATGTTTTTTTCATTAGATTTTATGTTATTGGTGTTTGTATATATATATATATATATATTTATTTGTAAATTTTCATATATACAATTATAAAATAAGTTAAAATTAATAGTTTATTAATTGTTTTAAAGTAAATATATGTATATACATTACATTTTATATACATATGTTTACATTTTTTAAATTACATTTATTTGTTATATTTGTTAAAATGTATATTAAATCTAATTTATTTTTTTAAAGTGCATTTTATTATTTATTATATTTAATATTATTTTTTATACATATATTAAAATCGATATTTTGTACAACTATGGGGCGATTCCGATCTGGGTCGGAAAGCTCTCCGACCGATCCGGATCCGGATTGTTTTCCGACCGAGCCGGACGCCTGCAGTCCGACCGAGCGAGTACGATGCGGCCGTATGCTGCCGGACTCGGTTCGGTCGGACTCCCATTGAAGTCAATGGGAACCGGTCGTACGGCGCGTACATGGGCTCCCACTGACTCAATGGGTACGTTGCGCACAAGGGGGCCCCCTGTAGTGGGTACGCGTTGGTGCCATCCGCACCGTACACGCATGCATAGGGGGGACCCATGGGTCCCCCCTGTGTCCAACTCGTATGGCTACGGGTGAAAGGGGGTCCGGCACGGACCCCCGAAGTCCGCTTCTGAGAGCTTTTTCATGTCGGAGGCTCCGACTCGATCCGGCTGTCCGGATCGTGCATCGTACTGGCTCAGTCGTAAAACGTCTCCATTGCGCGGTACGAATCGAGTGCGAACGAGTCGGACGGAGCGGTTCGGACCCGGAAACGAGTCGGTTGGCGATTTCGCGTTCACTCGCATCGTACTTGCTCGCTCGGACGACTGTTCGAATCGGTCGGGTAAACCGCGTTTGGCTTGTATTTTTTCCGGACGAATCGTATTCGGTGCGCTTCTGGCCGAGATCGGAATCGGCCCCCATATTTTTTACATCGATATGTTTTTTTTCTCGATATTTTTGTACTTATCATTATAAATATAAGATGTCGATATTTTTTACATTGATATTTATAACTCGATATTTGTGTATGGGGTTATTTTGGGGATCGATATTCTATCAGTGAACCCTTGCTAATATTGCATCCCCTCTGTGCGCAGCTGAAGTGGCAGAGTGCAGCAGTAACTGAAATTATCCTCATGTAGCTTGTTTCCTCATTATCCTTATTAATATGTGTCTCCTGATGGAATGCAAAAGTTGGTTTCTGTGTTTCCAAACAACTAAAAATGGCTTTGTGCTTCCTTCTATTGTTCAAACCGTTCACATTCATCGACAGTATACTATGCTTGTACCAGCCCATAGTGATTTACTATTAGACATATATTTAAAAAAGATCCCCCTCTCCAGTATCCTCCCAGCCTCTATTTTTGAAAAGTAATTTTAAAATTTCAGAAGCTGTTCTATTCAACCCAGGCAGCAGCTCCATTGATAAGCTGTTTCTTTTCCTGATGCGAGGAAGCTCAGATTTTTATCAGCTCCTTATCTCCCCAGTTTAGTGGTTAACAGTGTCTTCATTGCAATATTGGAGAGTTGGGCTCCCGTATTGGCGAGAGTTTCAGCAGGGTTGACCACGCCCCCTGCAGCATTGGCCAGTCCAGATGTTGTGATAGGAGTTCGAGGTGTGTGCCACAGTTGATATGATAGAGGTGCTTGGGATGGGTAAAATACTGGTTGAAGCCCTACAGTGTGTAAGTTGCTGGCATTGCCTGATCCCCTTAAATATCGTACCTGTGCCCTGTCAGACCGGTATGTTGTCATCCACAAAGTCACCACTCCGCTCCAGCTCTACTGACTGTTAGTTGGGAGAGGCTCCTATATTCTCATCCCAAATCACACCCCTGTTCCATCTGAGATGTGCCATCCCCTTGTCCATGGGAGCACTGCCCTTGTCCTGTGTAGTGTTTTCTTTATTGCAGCATGCACAAGCACTTCCTGATGCCTTGTTGCTGAAGACTGAATACACCTTAGCACCTCCGCCTTATGTTTCCCTTTCAAGAGTTGGCGGTAGAGTTCACAGCTGAATCTGTGCCTGGTCAGCTGTGGAGCCCTCTGCCAAATACTCCTGCACCCCTTATCTCCTTGAGAAGGCTTCTTTCCCATGCCTGAGAGATCTGCCACGTCTGAGGGCAAGGGTGACTTCAGTTCAGCAGGGAACTTCACAAGCTGGTGTGCATTACTCTTGTCTGTCCTTAGTTCCCTCATGCCTTCAGGTGTGCCCACATTTATTCTCTCCCCCCCTTGTGCCCCATATCCAACTGGGGTAGCTTGACTCTCTCCAATGAGGGCTTCTCCCAGTTCAGTTCTGTTCATCTGAGGGTATTGTGGGCCTCTTCTTGGGTGCAGGAAGGCCTTTGCTGCCCTTAAAACTACTTTATTGCCCAACTATCTGTCCACTCAGTAGCTTAGCCCCACTTCAAAGGCATGCATCCTGTTTGGCTCAGCTCACTCCGGCTTGCTTCTACTCTTTCCTGTGTCCCAGTATCAGCACTTGCATTCTAACCAGCCAAATCTGGGTTGTATCATTCTACCCTTCTAGTCGCTCCCTCCAACCTACATGGAGTGAATATCACTATGCTCAATGCTTCACTTTCCCAACATATAAGGCACATAAAGCAAGTGGATTAAAACTGTTCATTCAGACTTGATAGTGAAGAGAGGGGAGCCCAACCGTTCTTCTTCTTGCTGTAATTCCTTCCCAAAGCCTTTGCCAGACAGAGGAGTGCTCCTTACCTCCTTCTTCTTGGTCAACTTAGCTCTCTTCTTCCACCAGTGAAAAAGTTCTGGTAGACCTTCAAATGGCTTTTCTCAGAGGTGGTGGAGGAAGGTGGAGAAAGCGGTTTTTAATCAGAGCGGCGAGCCTGGTGTGCCTGCTGCGCGCAGTGCAGGTCCTCTGGTATCTGCAAATTTTCAGGGGGAGACAATTGGGGGGTCTTGCATCAGTGAGGGGCACGCTATGCAGATCCTCACACACTTTCTCCTTCCTGATATTTAGTGGTCTCTGCGACCGCCGCTGAGGCGGCCATGATGGCTAGGAGAGTGGCTTCACTGGGGTGGGGAGACGTGCTAGGTGGGGTTGCGCATCATCTCGGCACCCCAACCCATACAGGTACTAACCAGACAACCTCCTTGTTCACATTCAGCAATCGCAAAGATGGGGCAGTTCCTGCAAGCAAAAACTAGAATAGTTCAAAAAGGTCTGCAAAATAATGATAAGGCTGTGGGGGTTCTCAGAACACCTAATAGAAGGAAGTTCCTGGCTCTCAACAAGGATAGAAGCACTTTTGCCTAAAATACACAGCATACAGGTTGTTCTGGAACTATAGAGACCCCAGGCACATATGGAGATACCAGAGCTGTCAAAGCAAGCCCCTGGAAGTGGAGCAACTCAGGGGTGTTTTATTGCAGGGATAGTCTAGTGGAGATGAATGGAGGTACAGAGCACACACTAGTTTCCAAGGCAACCTTGAAGTGGACATTGAAGCCCGTCCTCACATTCTTCCAACACTGTCAGTTACCTCTGTAAGGCCTCTGAGAATGTCTGCCAGTGGCGTCCTTGAGAGAGTTTGGTAGAAATATGTGAACCCAAGCCTTTATCCATCTGCACAGTTTCCTATGGTTTTGGGATTCACAACGCTGAGCAGAAACACCCAATGGGCCTAGATTGGTGGGGTGTTAAAATATATATATTTTTGTAATGCATGCAGGGTCAAATCAGTGACAAGTGAAGGGCTAAGAGAAACTCTCCCCTAACAATGCCAGTCACGGGATCTTTTAAGACCTAAGATCACCTAAGGTTACCCATGGGAACTGACACATTTCGTAGTGATAGTTCATGCTCCCAGTACCCTGAGTCTATACCTCTAAAAGTCATTGCTGTAAGCTTTTAGCAATATCCTTGGTTAGCCTCTTAATTTAAAATGATGTTCCACAAGAAAACTGTATTTATATTGAAATCTTTTCTTCTTGGTTAACACACTGGTCATTGCCCAGAACCTGGTCAAAGAAATTTGTACTTAAGTAATAAATGATCAATCTTCCTAAAATGTTGATAGAATAGTCGAACGACTATTTAGAATACCATTCATGAACATTTTCATTATTAAATAGCTCTCAGTAAAGTTCAGAATAGCCCTCAAGTGTATGGCCAAGCAGATAATAGAGTGAACCACACTCTGCGATCGCTCCAAGGCCGTCGGCCCCATTGCCAATGATCCTGCAGCCTCTGGCACTGTATGCGCATATGATTCAACTTCAGCTGGCTGCAGCATCCCTCTGGAGGCTCACAGGGGGTATGGCTGCCACCACAAGGACCAGGAAATTCTGTGGCCATGGAATGGGAGTGTCGAAGTAAGATGGCGATAGCAGCATAGTTTGACTCTGCGGTGATTAAGGTGAACCTTCTATGAGCTGCTACAGGAAATTGGTCAATAGAGTCACAAATGAATCTGCTCTGCCAAGCAGGAGACCTTCATTGCTGGCCCTCCACAAGCAAGTAAGAGAGGTGAGCTCAGTTGTCAAGCAGCTGTGGAACAGAGCCAAAGAAACATAGGGATGCTCACTATGCAATAGAATTTGCATAGTCAGAATTCCGGCGAAAGCACAGGGGCCAAGTCTGGGGCTGTTCCTGGGAGGCGGTTGACCTTCACAGTTTTGTAGGGTAATGTTTCCAATTTTTTCACATTGGAGAGAGCTCCCAGGTTGCCGGGAAGGCACAATGAGCATCTCCAAAACCAATGGTGAGGAAGCTGTTTAATTTCAGAGATCAGGACCACATCCTACAGCAAGCAAGGAATAAGGACGCTGAATATAGACAGTAGCAATGTCTCCATTTATCCAGACAATACAGTGGCAGTGCAATCACAACAGCATCCATTTTTGCAGGTCACACAGCATTTATGTCAATTGGTGCTCAAATATGAACTGCTGTTTACAGCAAAGTTTAGAGTGGTCGATGATAAAGAAACACACCTGTCCATGTCAGTTTAGGAAGCGCGGACATGGCTGGAATCTAGAGGATTTTCCCCTCTCATTGATAATACTGGAGTGAAGTGAAAATCTGAATGGAGATGAAACAGGAAAAGATCCAGGATAAGGACTGCCAGCCGGCGCACCAGAAAACAAGTAGAATGTGAGGGAGCATGCATTGTTGTCTAAGTACAGAGTTGGAATGATATTTGCCCAGATGTGAGAGGGGAACTACCTCCAGATCTGAAGGATAGAGCTCCAATGGAGATGCTGGGGGGGGAACGATCACGCCGATGACATCAGATTAGATTCTATGATTAGGATGCAAGTATAGACACATAGGGGCCGATTCCGATTCGGGCCGGAAAACATACCGACCGACTCGGTACGGGAATGTTGTCCGACCGACACGTACCGGCGCTTCCCGATCCACGTAGTACGATGAAATGCATGTGAATCACGACCGACTCGTACGGAACACAAGCCGAACGACCGAACCGCACGGAAACCAGCCATCCGGCCGGGAAACTACGCGAATCGAACTGACCGACACGCACCAGGAATGAACCCGACAGAAAAGTACCCGCGAACTCCGACCCGCGCAGTACGATGCAATGCGTGCTAAACCAGACCGAGTCACACGGAGCCCAAGCCGTACGACCGACAAGCATACAAAACCCAGCCGAAGCAACCCAATACTCCTCGACCGACGCGTTCGCCGCACATGAAACCCATCAGGAACACAGCTTGAAAGACTCGGAGAAGCCCGTACGAGCCAACTGCAGCGTCCTACTCGGTCCGAAGAACGTCTCCTACATGCATAAAAAACACAAAGGAAAAAATACAAAAAAAGGGCCAAACAAGCAATGACAAAGTCAATAAATACAGGGGGAAAAAAACATGGAACAAGGACACACCCCCAACTCCACCCATATAAAGGCCACAAATCCCTACCATGATCCTTTGCAAATTCAACTGACCTGCCAGCACAGAACACCATCAGACAGCAACCACAGACACACTCACAACTCATCCATCACACAAGCCACACACCATTAGCACCTCACAAATAGCACCCTCACATACACCCAGCAAAACCGACACTCACCCACCCTCACTTGCACACTCACACACACATCAATACCCACCACCACCCATCACCATGCCCCCAAAGAAGAATCCAAAGTTCCTAGACAGTGAATTGGAAGTCCTGGTAGATGAGATCTTCAGGGTAGAGCCACAGTTGTTTGGTACATTGGTCCAACAGACCCCCATGTCGCAGAAAACCAAGATGTGGGAGAGGATCGTCGACAGGGTGAACGCACAATCACCATGTTTGTGCACAAAGGAAGACATCGAGAACAGGTGGTATGATGTGCGCAGGAGGGTCAAGGACCTACCAAAGAAGGATTCCGCCTTGAGTAATCGCACCGGCAGTGGCCCTCCTGCCAAACCAGTATACCTCAGGCCCTGGGAGGAGAAGGTGCGGGCCATCCTACCACCAGTGAGCGTATCTGGACTATCAAACATCCCAGAGCCTGGTGAGTACACAACCAATATACCCAATATTGTGTGACAATACACACACATCACTGTCAAGGGGATAGTCAAACCATGCACCCTTAGCAAATCCACAGCAACCAAAAGATAATCATCCCAAGATGTGTATGTTAGTTAGATAAACACAATACATGCCATCTCATAGTGATATGTAACTGTGTCATGACATGTACAAACCTAACAACAAATAGAGCAAGGCAGTGGCACAAATCTAACCAACAAACACTGTCAGATATTTTGCCACCACTAGAACACCACCTCACAGGGAAGTTCACTGAAAGGAAGGAATTCAGTGTAGCCAATAGAATGATGGGAGTTGTAGTCACAGATATTGGTCACCCTCACAATTGGCCCATCAACACCACTCTGAACCATGCCGACATCACAGGGAGTGGAAAAGAACTGATAAGATGGCTGACACTGGGTACTGCTGTGGGTAGCACAAGGCCCTGCTGGGAACTGTGCACCAACCAACAGCAGGACACCACTGACTGACATCCTGAAAGCCAACTTGCACTCCCTGCAATGGAAGCACGTTCCATGGTGGGATATCTGGCTGGGTGGGAAGGAGGACTGACAGCTCTGACCATAGTTACCATCAGCTTTTCTCACACACCCCTTAACACAAACTCCACACAACTCACCTGGGAGAATGCAATGCCTCACACTCTAATTAAATATCCCACAAAGAACAACCACACTGGGTTATGCTGTGTGAAGCACAGGGACACTTTTGTGACTTGTAGCCAAACAAACGCCAGGACAACACTGTCAGCCATCCTGTCAGCACAGGCACACTACCCCACAGGGAAGCAGAGTCAAAAGGAAGGAAGTATGGGCATGCTGGGAAGGGGGGTGTAGGCAATAGCATGATGGGAGTGGTAGTCACAGCTCAACATCCCCCATCCACATGGCCCAGCAAGCTCACACTGAAGCATGCACACCTCACAGGGAGTGAAAACAAAGCCACTTCAAAGATGTCTGACACTGGCCTCAGCTGTGGGGAGCACAAGGACCTGCTGGGAACTGTGCACCAACAAACAACAGGACCACACTGTCAGCCATCTTGCCATTGCTATCACACTCACACACAGTGAAGTCCACTCAAAAGGAAGGAAGTATGGGCATGCTGGGAAGGGGGGTGTAGGCAATAGCATGATGGGAGTGGTAGTCACAGATATTGGCCACCCTCACAATTGGCCCATCAACACCACTCTGAACCATGCTCACATCACAGGGAGTGGAAAAGAACTGACAAGATGGCTGACACTGGGTACTGCTGTGGGGAGCACAAGGCCCTGCTGGGAACTGTGCAACAACCAACAGCAGGACACCACTGACTGACATCCTGAAAGCCAACTTGCACTCCCTGCAATGGAAGCACGTTCCATGGTGGGATATCTGGCTGGGTGGGAAGGAGGACTGACAGCTCTGACAATAGTTACCATCAGCTTTTCTCACACACCCCCTTAACACAAACTCCACACAACTCACCTGGGAGAATGCAATGCCTCATACTCCAATTAAATATCCCACAAAGAACAACCACACTGGGTTATGCTGTGTGAAGCACAGGGACACTTTTGTGACTTGTAGCCAAACAAACGCCAGGACAACACTGTCAGCCATCCTGTCAGCACAGGCACACTACCCCACAGGGAAGCAGAGTCAAAAAGAAGGAAGTATGGGCATGCTGGGAAGGGGGTGTAGGCAATAGCATGATGGGAGTGGTAGTCACAGCTCAACATCCCCCACCCACATGGCCCAGCAAGCTCACACTGAAGCATGCACACCTCACAGGGAGTGAAAAGCCACTTCAAAGATGTCTGACACTGGCCTCAGCTGTGGGGAGCACAAGGCCCTGCTGGGAACTGTGCACCAACAAACAACAGGACCACACTGTCAGCCATCTTGCCATTGCTGTCACACTCACACACAGTGAAGTCCACTCAAAAGGAAGGAAGTATGGGCATGCTGGGAAGGGGGGTGTAGGTAATAGCATGATGGGAGTGGTAGTCACAGATATTGGTCACCCTCACAATTGGCCCATCAACACCACTCTGAACAATGCACACTTCACAGGGAGTGAAAAGCCACTTCTAAGATGTCTGACAATGGTGCTCTGCTGTGGGGAGTACCAGGCCCTGCTGGGAACTGGGCACCAACCAACAGCAGGACACCACTGACTGACATCCGGAGAGTTAACCTGCACCCACTGCAAGGGTGGCATGCTTCATGGTGGGATAACTGGGCTGGGGGGAGAAGGAGGTCCGGATGTCAACCAAATACCACCAATGCTGGTCATGCACACACCTCAACATCCACATTGAAATGCATCAGGTTGGCAGGACAATGAGCCACACCAATATCAACCTCTGACTGTGACAACTCAGGACAATGCAATGTACAGGGCCGCATCCAGAGGGTACAGTCACAACTGTCATGTGTTTGAACCATAGATGCCTGCAGAAACATAACATACATTGTGTGTCTCTTCCAAAAACAGGTGATGATGGGGACACAGCAGCAGATGAGGAGGAGTCCCTGTCCCAGGCTCTGGTGGCCCCTGAGCTCTCTGGTGTGGAACAGCCTCTGCCCTCATCGGATGGCGAAGACCAACCTGGCACCTCCGGTGTGAGTCATCATGCAGCACCAGCAGGACCACCATTTGCACCCCCTGCACCCATTCCTTCAACATCTGCCAACACACAGACCACCCCTGCCGACACGGACAGACCAAGGACACTCAATGACAACAGCACAGGGACCCCAGCCCACCGTGAACCAACGGACAACAACCCCAGTACCAACCCCCAAGGTGGCCTAGGGTCACCTGTGCGTGCCACCGCAGGTCCTGCACGTGTGGCCAGGGGTGGTGGGAGGGGTGGTAGGCAGAGGTCGCTGTTTGCAGAGGGGTCTGGACTGCATGATGACCCACAACTGGCCCGCATTGCTGATGCGTACCAGAATAGGACCGGAGAGGTCAGCCAGGTAGTGGGGATCCTCAAGGATATTCAACAGCAGCAGGCTGCCCATCATGCCCGCTTGGACTCCCACATGTCCCGTGTGGAGACACACATGTCCCGTGTGGAGACACACATGTCTGGCATGGAGTCCAAGTGGGACACATTGGAAGAACTGACAACGGTGCAGAGGGACATATTGACATGCCTCCGCCAGATTAGCACCAACATGTCCACATCTCCCTGTGTGCCCACAACATCTGGTGCCGCAACAACTGCAATTGCCACAGGGAGGGAGGATGACTCTGGTGGAGAGTCCTCTGCACCACAGCGGCCTGCACGTGAGGGTCCCCCAGAAAGAAGAGGGGTCGTCCGAGGAAGGACAACTGAGAGGCCGATGGCCATGTACATCCCCAGGAACCCAACACCTGTTCTGGAAATTCTCCTTTGTGTGCAAACTGTTCACCCTGTCGAATGCAACCCAACTCTCCCACATGACATGGGGAGTTTAATTTGGACTAATGTATCAGATGACTGTGGACTTTACTCAGGACATGTCTGCTACCAACACTTCCAACTCATCTGGGAACTTTGGATTCCAATCCCAATGTACAGCACCCACCATCCTGTGCACTATCCTCACACATGTATGTAAATAAACTCACTAATACACCATACTTGCCTCTGTTGTGATTCCAACGTTGTTTTTGTCATGGAGATGATGATCTGCTAAATGACATTGTGCATGCTAACTGCTACAGCAAGTTCAACACCGTCATGTGAGTCATGGCGACGTGACACATATGAGGGAGACACACCATTAGGGCTACACAACACATACACACCAGGGCCATCTGACTCATCGCCTACACTGATGTTGCCAGGAAATACAGTGGAATGCACAGACACCACACCTATTCACAGTCTGTGTTAACTAGCCCACAGGTGCAGTAAGCAAATGTCAGTCAGATGTGTGACCACAGACAACGCACATCCCAAAGTGAAGCACAGGTTTATCACACATTTGCAACATGTTGTTTCCACTACAAATGCAAGGTAATCCCACGTGGCAGTGGCCACACAGTCAACAAGTGTAGAAGAAATAAAGTCCAGGGGTGTGTGGCACATCACCTGTAGGGAAACGACTGCTTCCACCCTGAAAGCTGAATCATGGTGTCGGGGGATCCGAGTTGACCAAACAACTCTGAAAGTACCCTGTGAAGGACAGACATGACACACAGTCAAAAGCACTGAAGAACAGGACAGAACTGCAATACTTATGCCCAATACATGTCACAAGATACCTACACAAAACCAAGTTAGCATGTCAACACTGTGGGGGAGTACAGACTACCTGTAAGGACACATCGCTGCACGCATCCAGTCAAGTAGCACATGGCCACACTCAAACAGCACCAGAGCACCACCAACACATATCATGCAAACTCACATCATTGACATGACATCTCTGGATACTCACATTCAGCTGAAGAAGTTGGTGATGAGCTGTGTGCGGACATCACCCTCATCATCATCATCATCACTGGCATCGTGGCCCAGGCCTGGATCCTCCACAGGTGGCGGATGTTGGTCATCGTCATCCAGGATGAGAGGCAACTCCTTCCGCACTGCCAGGTTGTGTAGCATGCAGCAGACGATGACAATCTTGCACACCTTTGCTGGGGCATATGGGAGGGCCCCTCCTGTCTTGTCTAGGCAGCGAAAGCGGCTCTTCAGGAGACCAATTGTCCGCTCGATCACTCTCCTGGTCCGACCATGTGCCTCATTGTAGTGCATCTGGGCTGGTGTCACAGGGTTCCTGAGGGGTGTCAGCAACCACGGCATGTTGGGGTATCCAGAGTCACCTACATACAGACAATTGCACATTAGCTGAGTTGGAAAAGGGGGTGGAATACAACATTGCAGAACACACACAATGGTACAAAGTCAGTACATACCGACAAGCCAGGCACGCTGGTTCTGCATCTGTGACATCATCCTCGGGATGCGACTACTCCTCATCACGTAGGCATCGTGTGCAGAACCGGGGAAACGGGCACACACATGTGAGATGCTCATATCTGCAAGACATACCACCAGAGCATTGACAGAATGGTAATGTTTCCTGTTCCTGTATGCCTGCTCATGTGCCTGTGGTGGTACCAAAGCCACATGTGTCCCATCAATGGAGCCAATGACATGTGGCATCCTCCCCAGGGCATAGAAGTCACTCTTGACGTCAGTGAGTTGTTGACGTTTAGGGAAATAGATGTACTGGTTAAGGTATCTCAACATTGTCTCCAAAATATCGCGTAGCACACGGCTGAACATGGTCTGTGACATCCCACCAGCAGACGCCACAGTGTGTTGAAAGGTACCGGTGGCAAAGAAGTGTAGGGCTGCCATCACCTTCACCTTGGGGGTCAGCGCTGCAGGGTATGTCCGGCCAGGTTGCAAATGTGGGGCCAACCGCACCGCCAATTCCTCAATCAGCGGCCTGTTGAAGCGGTACCGTCGGATGCAGTCACGTTCAACCATGGTTGCAAGGTCAGGGAATGGTCTATGGACAGCTGGTACCCTGCAGTGCATAGGTGAAGAAAGGAAGATTGTCAGTCACCCCATATATGTGGCATTGACCATACTCAATATCACATCATTACGAGACACAAGTACCTGATGTGTGTGCCGTTCTGTATGGACATATATGGCACCTACATGGCCAACATCTAACATCACAGTTCAACATGTGTTGACAACAAGTTCCAGGTTGTGCTATGTGAAATCATTAGGCTGTGTCACAGTACCCATGTACTGCTGTCACGTTCCAAACACACACCACAGTGACATGTGAGGACAGATGTGCCACAGGCATCACAGCTCATTGACAGGTAGATTCCCAGGGACCCTGTATTGCCACATGGACACTGGCATGACATGGCGTATCATGTACACGTCAGCAAAACAACCATGACTCCCACAGGTAGTGGCCCCTGTTGCCTCTGCAGGACAGACATGGACGTCTGTGACACACACACGCACAACATCAAAGTCCATGCACAAACAACGTGGATGTGGATACTGTCTCCCATTGTGCACATGGAATCAGAGACATCTGAAACACAACATGCACACAGACTGTGGAGGGCCATCTCTATTGTGGCAATGGGTCACCCTGTGACGTACATACCTTCCCACATGGGACTCAGGGTGTATGTGATATGACATACACAAACTCTAAAGTGAACGTCCTCTGGGAGTAATTAAATCCTAACTTCACAATATTCCATCACAAACAACGTCCTCGTTCAACCAACAAACATTACACATTCAACCAAGAGGATCACTGTTAACACCAACAGTCCATATATTAGCACAGAAACCTACATTTTTATGTTTTCATCCAAACTGTGTAGATCTGAATTACGGATTTACAGCCCCCGTGCACGAAGGGAATTCGGTTATAAGGCAAACTTAATCAGTTGACCTTAGGTGGGTGATAAACAATTTTTAATAGTAATAAAAACAACTAGAATTACTGAATCTTTGCTAGACCTATAATATAATAAGTGCTATATTTGATTCATATAGGTGGTAACCAGTGTAGCGTAATCTGCAACTGGCCTAGGAACTATTATAGCAAAATGTATAGCAGAGCTTTCATCTAACAATAGCGCATATAAGTAAGTAGGTCAATTTTGTTGATGTGATTACGTTTGGTTTAAAACTAGAGGCAGACATAAAAGAATGTTGAGGTGACCACTGAACTAAAAACACATATTTGTTTTGTTCTTGCATGTGGTCCCACAGCAGGTGAAACCAGCTCCGGCTTGCCTACATAGATATTTGGACCTATGTATCAGTGGTCAAATAGCGTTTTGATTTTAAAGAATAATGTATCATAGGTAAGCGCTGTATTTTACATTGGCAATGAAACCTTGCGTATAGAGGATGGTGATGAATGCACGCATGAAGTGGTCAATAAGTAGTAGAATAAATGCTATGGATGGAATGGGGCACTGTTGGGATCAAGAGGAATATTGTGTTGGTATCATAAACTACAGATGCTTTCTCCTGCCTTTTCTCTTTTTCATTTAATAAGTATATATTAGAGTAACAATGTTTTGATGGTAATGCTGTTTTGTCTTAATCAATTTAATAATTGTATTTAAGTACTAATTTTTTTTCTAGTATTTACTGATTTGTTATATGTATTTGTATTATAGATGTTTTAATCACCGAGAGTACAGCTTTATGTAGTCTTGAAAAAGAAGGTTCAACTATTTTATACCTTCGAAACGCGTCGTCGCCTGTTCACCATAAACTCACCGCTCTCAATTTACCCTAAATGCTGATGAATTTTGAGACATTAGGGTGACTGTGTATAGCCTTTGGTAGTGGTTATGGTATTCAATGACAAAATTTAATGTCTTTATTAACTCTCGTGTTGTGTTTTTAAAGAATTTTTTCTTTGTGATATTGTTTATTTTAGTGTTTCTGTTTTTTGAGGGAAAAGGAACTTTCTCCCTTTTTTTCCCTGTATGATATGTTTTTAAATTTTGTATTACATTTTTAATAAAGTCAGTACATCAATGCAACAGTTGTAGGTTTCTGTGCCAATATATGGACTGTTGGTGTTAACAGTGATCCTCTTGGTTGAATGTGTAATGTTTGTTGGTTGAACGAGGACGTTGTTTGTGATGGAATATTGTGAAGTTAGGATTTAATTACTCCCAGAGGACGTTCACTTTAGAGTTTCTGTTTGAATCCTAGTCCTTTGGGTTCCAAAGGGTCCCTCTCTTTTTTAAGAAGACATGACATACACATACAAAACCTGGAAATGTGACCATGCCACATGCTCTGAACTGAACAGTTGCACATCACAGTGGTCATGTGCACAACACACAAAGGATTCTGTCCCCATGAACACGTGCACAGCCTGGGAGTGGCTGCCCCCAAGTGCCACCCAAAAAACCACATGTTGACCCCCATACATGCACAGGTAATGCAGCCTTACATGCCTTAGGATACAGTGTGGACAGGCTGTGGTGTGCCCCTGAGTCCCTGGCAAGTAAATGTGGCTGGCATACGTTCACCAGTGACAACCATGGTGACATATGCGAGTGACTTGTACAGGGACACATCGTACAGCAATGGACCGATCCGTGTGCACGCTTTGGCCATTGCATATGATGTGGACGGATGCGTGTTGTCATCCGAAATACGCGTTGTACAGCAATGGACCGATCGGTGCGCACGCATTGGCCATTGCTTTTGATGTGGATGGATGCGTGTGGTCATCCAAAATACGCGTTGTACAGCAATGGACCGATCGGTGCGCACGCATTGGCCATTGCATATGATGTGGACGGATGCGTGTTGTTTCTCGAAATACGCGTTGTACAGCAATGGACCGATCGGTGCACACGGATTGGCCATTGCTTTTGATGTGGACGGATGCGTGTTGTCATCCGAAATACGCGTTGTACAGCAATGGACCGATCGGTGCGCACGCATTGCATATGATGTGGACGGATGCGTGTTGTTTCTCGAAAGACGCGTCCTACAGCAATGGTCCGATCGGTGCGCACGCATTGGCTATGACCTGACATGGTAACGGACGCGTTTTCGAAGCTTAAACGAGTCGGATGCAGTGAATTCAGTTGGCCACCCACAACAATGTTGCAAATTCATGGGTGTCATGAAGTTGAACTTTTGAAGGATGCTGTGGGCGTGTATAAGTGGTGCAATTCCATGGATTGGCCAGATTCAGAAGATGCAAACGACTTGGACCTATCACTTTGGACACATGGGACAGTATCTGCCTCTGCAGCACACATATAATGCTGGCTGTTCCCCTGAGAGCTCACTTGCCTGCACTACATGCTCCAGGACGACATCTGCCACCACCACTGCTGCTGTCTCTGCATCATCTGGCTACTGCAATGGCACGTACTGTGGATAGAGCCCCAGCCTTCAGCACTGAGGAGAACCAGGCCCTGCTGGACAGCCTCCTTCCACAGTACAGCAAGCTGTATGGGAAACCAGGGGAGCAGGTGAGTGGTCTGTCCACTGGCTTACTAATTGTGCAAGTTGTCTGACTAGCAAGACGTACAGTGTGTACACCAGTGGCTAGCATGCTCACTGAGTAGTTGTCACCCCCCAAAGTGTGTAGTCACATGCACTGAACAGGTATAGTGCAGTAACAGTGCATTACAACAAGGTTTGACTTTCCAGGCAATTATACCATTTAGTAGCTGCTGGCAAACTGTTCATAGCCATAGTTGCACTACCTGTGTAGATCATATGCCCCTGTGATTGAGACATGTATATCCAACTGTGTGATGCACGGAAATGTTGCATGTGTAGTAATGGCCTTTTCACTTTGTCATCCTCACAGGTTGATGCCCACCAGAAGCAGGAGATCTGGCTGACCATCGTCCGGGCAGTACGATCTGTGGGGGTCTACAGGCGCAGGATCCGCAACTGCCAGAAGAGGTGGCAGGACCTTCGGGGCTGGACCCGGAGGATCGCAAGGGTCCAGCTGAAGCTGTCGCCTCCTCGCAGGAGGGGCGGACACCGGACCCTGACCCCCCACATGCTCCGGATCCTGGCAGTGGTCTTCCCTGACCTGGATGGGCAGCTGAAGGCCAGACAGCACCAAGGAGGGGGTAAGTGCTAGCCTCAACTGTGTACTATGACTGACATGCTCTATGCACTCCTTTAGCCTGGTTCCACTTCCACAGTACAACTGTCATGTCGTCCTGGACTCATGTCCCTCACTTGTGTCATGCCCCCTCCTCATCTGATACACAGGTGTGGCCCTTACAGTCTGTGACTTAGGTCACTTGGGTACTGTGAACTTGCAGTTACCTGTGGTTCAAGTTGGGAACAGCATCAGTTACAGGAACTTTGTGGTGGGCTGCATGGGTGGTACAATTGCTCACATTGCCTGTGATCTGACATGTACTCTGGGTATGGCTTTAATATGTGTTCCAATTGCTGCTCTGACTCACCACATGTCTGGGGTATGTGCCACACACCCATGCTGCTGCAGAGACCAAGGTAGGGGCCTCAGAAGTATGTACATCATGTGTGTGACACATGCATAGCCACCTGCCTAGTGTTCAGGGTAATACCATGTTGCACATGGACCAGGACTGTAATGCCTACTCCGTACATCGAAGGCACTCTGTTCTCCCACTACCGTGTGTCAGCATTCATATTGGTCATTATGAAGAGTGCACTCAGGTGTATGCCTCTGTGTCACCGTGGTGTGGCCTTGCTATTTGGACTCCTGGAGTGTTTAACAATTTGGGGTGGCCAGCCATCTGAGTTGTGACTATGGGATCTGCACATAGGTCAATGCATAGGTCTTTGATCCCTTGACTGTGCACAATGTTGTATGAAACATTGAGGTGCAGGAAGCTTTGGTTCATTCTCATCAGACGGTGAAGTACTCATGTGTATGGATTTGTGTTTGCAGTCACTCAAATGTCTCATTTGATTGACGTGGGATCATCTCAGTCCTCATGATGTGGGTGGCCAGGGGTGCACATGTGCACCTGTCAGCTACAGGGCTTACCTTTCTAAAACTCCCCTGATTGTGACACAGTGCAGACTGGTGTTGTGTGTATGCACTGCCCCTGTGACAGGAGACAGTTATGACTGACTTGCCAGACAGGCCTGTGCCATGACATTCCAATCGCAAAGGGTGATCCAGCAGTGGTGTGATATGTCCTGCATGCACACCATTGTTGCATTGTCTATCAGGACATGAGGACATCATTGTGTCTGGTGATGGAAGCAAAACCCGCATATCAACAGAGACTTTGCCCATCACTTTTCCTGACACATGTACTGAGTCAGTGGCAGGTGATGGCATGTGTTTGGAGTGACACATTTCCATTTATTCTCTTGGATGTCCAACAACTGTGTATGTGGTGCATGTGTGCACATATGATTAGTCGCATACAACAGGCAGCAGACAGATGGGTGCATGTACAGGTAGGATATGTATGGCATGACTGACTGTCAGGCAGACAATGGGCTTCTTCAAATCAGTGTCAGCACTAATTGCAATGTCTAGCAAATGATGGCAGGGCTTGCTCTGTGATGTGCTGTACTTACTGTGGTGTGTGTGGTCAGTACAGGTGACTAATGTTGCTCCGTTTATCATGATTGTTTGCAGATACATCCACAGCCACAGGAGGAGACAGCTCCACGGACCAAGAGGAGCGGCAGAGCCAGACTGGGTCCACTGCAGGGGAGAGCGAGGGACCCAGTGGCACGGAGGGTGAGGGGAGCCACACTGAGGAGACCTCAGCTACGACCACCTCGGCTGGGGAAAACAGCACTTCCAGTGAGTACTCTCTTGTGGAGGCGGGTGTCAGCAGACCACAGATAGAATCGAGCAAGTCTGTCCCCGCCACCACCACCATCTCCACCCTCCCATCTGCTCCCATCCCACATGTCCGTGGAGGCTCCCGTGTAGGGGAGAGTGTCTCCTTCATGCCAGGCACTGCACCCCCTGCCTCTGTCCCCCTTGCTGCCCTGAGTGTGGAGTCTGTGGACTTACTTAAGCAGATCCATGTAGGGCAGACATCAATGCTGAGTGTCCTCCATGCACACACGGGTCTTTTGACACAACTGGTGTTATTCATGGAGGGCATGTCATCTGGCATGTCTACCCTACATCGGACCAATCAGTCCATGGCCTCCTCATTGACAGCAGCAGTGTCCCTCCTGCAACAGTCCCTCACCCCTCCTACCTCTCCCCCATCCACAATCCCCAGCACCCTACCTCTCCCAAGCACACACACACACCGGCACCGGCACACACCAGAACAAACACAAGCAGCACACAGACACACAAGCCAAAATCCAGACGCACACGCATGCACAGTCAGGGGACTGATACCTCACTCACAGGGGATGGGGCCCAGACATACACACGCATCCACGAGCACTGCGCAGTCCTCAGACACCTCTCCCTCCAAAAGCCCTTCCCTTGCCTCACCTGCAACCCCCCCCTCCCAGAAGCTCTTCCTCTGTGAGCTTGGCCTCTTCCCCACAGATACACCTGACACGAAGTCCAGGCGGAAGAGGCGACCACCACACACAGAGGGGAGTGCCCCTCATGCCCGCACACCCTCCCCCAGGCACAGGCAGACAGAGGACCCCATTTGAAAGTCCCCCCGGACCAGGAGGGGCAAGACCCCACCACCACCACCACGCAGCTCCACCACACAGTCTCTCTCCTCCATCCCCCAGGCCACCACTGCCCCAGGTTCCCCCACACACCGATACCGCATCCCCAAACTGCTTAGGCCCTCCCCCCTACCACTTGCTCTTCCACCCCCAAACCAGACGCTCTGCCTGTTTGTGCCACTGGTGTGGAGACCGGGTCCCCCCTCTGTCCTGCCCACCTCATCTGCCCCCCTTCCACTCCCTTGGAGTTATGCACTGCAGTGGAGTCCACAACCACCCCGTCTGACTCGGGCACTGCAGTGGGGACCCAGTCCACTCCATCTGACCGGCCCACTGCAGTGGTTGCAGCACCCACACAATCTGAGTTGTGCCCTACAGTGGTGCCAGCCCCCACAGTCAGACACCTCCACTGCAGTTGCCGGTGACACTCCTGCACCCACCACCCCTTCACTGCCTCCTTCTGGCATCCCCTGATCCTGTCCCTGCGGTGCCTGGCGTGCCCCTTGTATGCCCCTCCAAGGGGGATGTCCCCTGTCCGTACCAGTGCAGGCAAGCAATGGGTGACAAGTTGTCACGTATCACCCTGTTGGGACTGTGTATTTGGACTGGCCATTGGCCTTAGTTTCTTTTGGACTTCAAATTTTTATTTAACATTTGCTGAATAAAGCCTCTTTTTGTTTACTTGTGGTTTTTCTTTGGATGTACATGATGTAGATGAGTATCATCATGCATTTGCAGTTGTAATAGTGTTCAGATCAGGAAAATTAAGTGCTGCTGTGATGGACTCCATGTGGTCCATGGGATATGTGTCCTAATGTAGTCTGGATCTATAGCATCCTTTGCTGCAGTCTGAGGGTGTAATGTTCAGCATTTGACACAGGGATGTACGTTTTGTATTTGTAAATTAACATCTTTGGCTTACACTGATGCACATCTGGTGAGCTTACCACTGTTCAATGTTTCTATTTCCCTGACTGTGTGCCCATCTCCACTGGACATGCAGTTTAGCACATCAATGTTGAAGGACTCATCTGTGTATACAGTGCAACTTGCTTGACACGTGTTTAGGGTGTATGCAGATGACTGACGTGACACTCCCGTACCCAGGCTGATGTGAGCAGAGCCTTCAGTGTGTTGTAGTTGTTGACTCACTGACCGAGTGTTCTGCTGACATGTTTGAGTCGTGCACAGACAAGGTTTGGCACAGCGGACCTTCCACAGGAGTGGAGTGCCCTCATGGCAGTGTGTAATCCTGTGACATTGCCTGGGCCCGTGTTGTGTGTTGTGTGAGCATGTTTGTGTGTGTTCCCTTCCCTTTTCCTACACATGCTGTGCCCCTAGGGATGTTCCTGTTTGTGATGCTTGCTGGGTTGTCCTGTGTTCATCCAGCATCTTGGACCTGGTTTCTCTGGGATGTGGGTGCATGGAAAACTAATGTTCATCAGGTTGTCATCCCTAGTTGTCTTTGTTGTCAGGGCTGGGGATGTGGGCCAACGCAGATGGGACACAGTCAGGATTCCCCTTGGCACTTGTTGGTTACACAAGTCATGTAATTTACAGTTTGTGGTAGCTTTCAGTGATTGTGACACGTTGTGTGTGTGCTGCTGCCACTCCTCAGGGTCAGAGCTGCAATGTTGGTAGTTGTCTATGTGTGTTCTTTGTGGGTCACCTTGACTTCTTCATTGGTGTGTGACTGTAGCCGGGATCCCATTGGTTGTGGTGGATTTCACGTCATGCACATGTACGGCGTACTGTGCAGTGTGTCAGACATTCACGAGTCTTGTTGACTGGCCATGTGTGATGGGTTTCGCACCTTAGTTCCCACCACCCCCCCTGGGATTGTCATGGGTGCATGTGCAATGTCACCAGTCCATGTGAGCTTCACAGCTGCACATTGGTGGAGATCAAGGTGTGTGGAGTTGAGTGTGTGCAAATGTGAGTTGTTGCATGGCTAGACCCCTACCTCCATATTGGCCTTGGCTGACAGGCCGTGCTGATTGATTTGTGCTTGTGTAGGTGTGATGGTAGTTAGTTGCTCAGGACACATGGCTGTGGTTCACAGTGTGAACGACATCTACCTTTGTCATCACAGTGGGATTATTATGCAGGCTAGTGTCACCACAATGTGGGGTCCCTGGGAGTAGTGCTGTGGTGGGTGTGTCTCTTGCTGTGTTAGTTGCTGTTCCTACAAGGTTGTTTGACTTGTGTAAATTGGGCTCCCTCTCATCTAACAATGCCTGATTGCCCACATAGGGGAATCCGATCCATGAGTTACTTTTGTGTGGCACTGTATACACATCTGTGTAATTCTAATTCAGGCCTCCTCATGTGGTTGCCTGGGGACACTGGCACACCCCCCCATCACCTGTTGTGTTTGATATGCATTGTGAGGCTGCCTGTTTGTGTTTGTGCATCTGCACCACTGCATTGGCATATCTTTAGTGTGCCATTGGCTGTATGTTGTTTGGTGGATTTCCCCTGCTGTCCCTGGGACTCCTAGGTCATCAGTCAGCACAATAATCATGGTTTGTATGTCCCATTGCTGCCATGGTATGGTATTTGTTCACCTCACATCTACAGTCTCCACAGGATATCTACATTTGTGTGTCCATTGGTGCAGATATGTGGGTCTGCATTATGATGGTCACTTATGTCATTGTGTAATTGATAAATGTTGACAATGTCAGCCCCCATGGGTGATGTTTGTCTGCACATGGCCAAAGGTATGTCTTATTTGCACTGCACTGTTTGCCTCACCCAATCTATGTTGCTATGGGACACAAGCCCTACTTTGCCACTGATGTGTTTGTTGTTGTGTGACCATGCTGTTTGGCAGTTGCAGCTTTTTCCATGACAACACTTACCTTTTGGTCACTGTGATGATGGGGGTTTAGACCCCATTGCCACAATGTTCAAAATGTGCTTCAGCTATGGATCCCACACTTACCTTTTAGTCACTTTGATGATGGGGGTTTAGACCCCATTGCCACAGTGGTCATGGTCTGCTTGCCTTGTGGAGGCCACATACATTTATGTGTGACACATGTGATAGGGGGTCACATTGTAGGTTCAATGTCATGTTCAGTGTTGTAGGCATTTGACACAGACTACACACGCTTGTCATGATGTTGGGGTGATGTCTTTTTCTGACATTCCTTATGTTGGAGTATGCTGGTTGTGTCATGCATTACCCGTCCTATGAGTGGGGATGGTAGTGGTGGTAGGCATCCAGGCCCCCCTGAGTAGGGGTGGTGGTGGTGGTAGGCATCCAGGCCCCCCTGAGTAGGGGTGGTGTTAGTGGTAGGCATCCATCCCCCTATGAGTGGGGATGGTAGTAGTGACAGGCATCCAGGCCCCCATGAGTAGGGGCGGTGGTAGTGGTAGGCATCCATGCCCCTATGAGTGGGGATGGTAGTAGTGACAGGCATCCAGGCCCCCCTGAGTAGGGGTGGTGGTAGTGGTAGGCATCCAGGCCCCCCTGAGTAGGGGTGGTGGTAGTGGTAGCCATCAGGCCCCTATGAGTGGGGATGGTAGTAGTGACAGGCATCCAGGCCCCCATGAGTAGGGGTGGTGGTAGTGGTAGGCATCCAGGCCCCCATGAGTAGGGGTGGTGTTAGTGTTAGGCATCCATCCCCCTATGAATGGGGATGGTAGTAGTGACAGGCATCCAGGCCCCCCTGAGTAGGGGTGGTGGTAGTGATATGCATCCATCCCCCCTGAGTAGGGGTGGTGGTAGTGGTAGCCATCAGGCCCCTATGAGTGGGGATGGTAGTAGTGACAGGCATCCAGCCCCCCCATGAGTAGGGGTGGTGGTAGTGGTAGGCATCCATCCCCCCTGAGTTGGGGTGGTGGTATTGGTAGCCATCAGGCCCCTATGAGTGGGGATGGTAGTAGTGACAGGCATCCAGGCCCCCATGAGTAGGGGTGGTGGTAGTGGTAGGCATCCAGGCCCCCCTGAGTAGGGGTGGTGGTTGTGGTAGCCATCAGGCCCCTATGAGTGGGGATGGTAGTAGTGACAGGCATCCAGGCCCCCATGAGTAGGGGTGGTGGTAGTGGTAGGTATCCAGGCCCCCATGAGTAGGGGTGGTGTTAGTGGTAGGCATCCATCCCCCTATGAGTGGGGATGGTAGTAGTGACAGGCATCCAGGCCCCCCTGAGTAGGGGTGGTGGTAGTGGTAGCCATCAGGCCCCTATGAGTAGGGATGGTAGCAGTGACAGGCATCCGGGCCCCCATGAGTAGGGGTGGTGGTAGTGGTAGGCATCCATCCCCCCTGAGTAGGGGTGGTGGTAGTGGTAGCCATCAGGCCCCTATGAGTGGGGATGGTAGTAGTGACAGGCATCCAGCCCCCCATGAGTAGGGGTGGTGGTAGTGGTAGGCATCCATCCCCCCTGAGTAGGGGTGGTGGTAGTGGTAGCCATCAGGCCCCTATGAGTGGGGATGGTAGTAGTGACAGGCATCCAGGCCCCCAATCAATCAATCAATCACAAGATTTGTAAAGCGCACTACTTACCCGCGAGGGTCTCAAGGCGCTGAGGGAGAGGAGGGGGGGTGTTGCTGCTACTGGTCGAATAGCCAGGTCTTGAGTCGTCTCCTGAAGGTCAGCAGGTCTTGGGTCTGTCGTAGGTTGAGGGGAAGGGTGTTCCAGATCTTGGCGGCGCAGTGAGAGAAGGATCTTCCTCCGGTGGTGGTTCTCCGGATGCGCGGGACGGTGGCCAGGGAGAGGTCGGCGGAGCGGAGTTGACGGTTGGGAACGTAGAAGGAGAGTCGACTGTTGAGGTAGGCTGGGCCGGTTTTGTGGAGTGCCTTGTGTGCGTGGATCAGGAGTTTGAAGGAGATTCTCTTGTCGACGGGGAGCCAGTGTAGGTTTTTCAGGTGGGGGGTGATGTGGCTGTGGCGTGGAATGTCGAGGATCTGGCGTGCAGAGGCGTTTTGGATTCTTTGCAGTCGTTAGATGAGCTTGGTCGGGGCTCCTGCGTAGAGGGCGTTTCCGTAGTCGAGTCTGCTGCTGACGAGTGCCTGGGTGACTGTTCTTCTCGTGTCTGTCGGGATCCACCCGTAGATCTTGCGGAGCATGCGCAGTGTGTTGAAGCAGGAGGAGGAGACTGCGTTGACTTGCTTGGTCATGGTGAGCGTTGAGTCGAAGATGACTCCCAGGTTGCGTGCGTGGTCGGTTGGTGTCGGCGGTGCCCCTAGTGACGAGGGCCACCAGGAGTCATCCCAGGCTGATGGGTTGGAGCCGAGGATGAGGATCTCCGTCTTGTTTGTGTTCAGCTTAAGTCCTCTGCACTTCATCCAGTCGGCGACGGCTTTCATTCCTTCGTGGAGGTTGGATTTGGCGGTGAGGGGGTCCTTGGTGAGGGAGAGGATCAGTTGAGTGTCGTCGGCGTAGGAGATTATGTTGAGGTCGTGCTGTCGGGCGATGCGTGCGAGTGGAGCCATGTAGATGTTGAACAGTGTCGGGCTGAGGGAAGATCCCTGGGGTACGCCGCAGATGATCTCGGAGGCTTCGGATCGGAATGGGGGGAGACGGACGCTCTGGGTTCTGCTGGAAAGGAAGGAGGTGGTCCAATCCAGGGCCTTGTCTCGGATCCCTGCGTCGTGGAGGCGTGTGCGTAGTGTGCGGTGGCAAACAGTGTCGAAGGCGGCGGAGAGGTCCAGGAGGATGAGGGCCGCCGTCTCGCCGTTGTCCAGCAGGATCCTGATGTCGTCTGTGGCGGCGATGAGGGCGGTCTCGGTGCTGTGGTTGCTGCGGAATCCTGACTGGGAGGGGTCCAGGATGCTGTTATCTTCGAGGTAGCGGGTGAGCTGTCTGTTGACGATCTTCTCGATGACCTTAGCTGGGAATGGAAGCAGGGAGATGGGCCGGAAGTTCTTGAGGTCGCTCGAGTCTGCCTTGGGTTTTTTGAGTAGGGCGTTGATCTCGGCGTGTTTCCAGCTCTCTGGGAAGGTCGCGGTCTCAAAGGAGAGGTTGATGATGTTGCGCAGGTGGGGTGCGATGGAGCTGCCGGCTTTGTTGAAGATGTGGTGTGGAAAAGGGTCTGATGGGGAGCCGGAGTGGATTGTGCCCATGGTCTTGATTGTGTCCTCGGTGTTCACGTTGACCCAGGCTGTCAGGGGTCGTGGTCGATGGGGTGCGGCGGGTCTGATGTGCCGGGGCCTGTTGGGGTCGTCCGGGAGTCGAAGCTGTCGTGGATGTCGGCGATCTTGCGGTGGAAGAAGGTGGCGAGGGAATCACATAGGGCTTGCGACGGTGGGATGTCGTTGGCGTTGGAGCTGGGGTTGAAGAGTTCCTTCACGATGCTGAAGAGCTCCTTGCTGTTGTGTGCGTTGTTGTCGAGGCGGTCTTTGAAGGAGGTCCTCTTGGTGGACCTGATGAGGTGATGGTAGTAGTGACAGGCATCCAGGCCCCCCTGAGTAGGGGTGGTGGTAGTGGTAGGCATCCATCCCCCCTGAGTAGGGGTGGTGGTAGTGGTAGCCATCAGGCCCCTATGAGTGGGGATGGTAGTAGTGACAGGCATCCAGCACCCCATGAGTAGGGGTGGTGGTAGTGGTAGGCATCCATCCCCCCTGAGTAGGGGTGGTGGTAGTGGTAGCCATCAGGCCCCTATGAGTGGGGATGGTAGTAGTGACAGGCATCCAGGCCCCCATGAGTAGGGGCGGTGGTAGTGGTAGGCATCCATCCCCCTATGAGTGGGGATGGTAGTAGTGACAGGCATCCAGGCCCCCATGAGTAGGGGTGGTGGTAGTGGTAGGCATCCAGGCCCCCCTGAGTAGGGGTGGTGGTAGTGGTAGCCATCAGGCCCCTATGAGTGGGGATGGTAGTAGTGACAGGCATCCAGGCCCCCATGAGTAGGGGTGGTGGTAGTGGTAGGCATCCAGGCCCCCATGAGAAGGGGTGGTATTAGTGGTAGGCATCCATCCCCCTATGAGTGGGGATGGTAGTAGTGACAGGCATCCAGGCCCCCATGAGTAGGGGTGGTGGTAGTGGTAGGCATCCAGGCCCCCCTGAGTAGGGGTGGTGGTAGTGGTAGCCATCAGGCCCCTATGGGTGTGTATGGCATTGGTGATAGCCATCCCGCCCCTATGGTTCTGCTGTTGCAAGTGTTCGTCATTTCTGCATCCCTATGTGTGTGTGACATATGTCGGGTACGTGTCGTTTGTTTGTGTTGTGGGTGTTTGACTTACCGTCTGCGCCGTACGCGTCCGTACCGGTTCCGGTAATAGATGTAGAGTATTGGTAGGACCTGCGCGATGGGATTCATAGTTGGGTCGTCTCGTTCGGGTTTCGCGTGGCTTCGACTCGTACTCGTCGCTGGCTTGTTCGTCTCGTAGCCGTGGATCGTCTTGTGGCTTGAATCGGAGCTTATGTGCAGCTCTCCCGGATGCTCTGACGTGCCGGACGTAGCGACGGGTTCGGCGCGTACGGAAGGCGCATCGTACTAGTCCGGCCGGAAGGTGCTGTATATTTGCTTCCATGCGACTCGATTCGGCGTTTACGGATCCGGCTCGGGCGGGGACCAGGAGCTGGAATGGGTACGTACGGCTGGGTCGGGATCTGAGCAGTTATGCGCATCGTACTTGCTCGTTCGGACGAGTGTTCGAATCGGTCGGGAAACACGTGTTCTGCTTGGTTTTTTCCCGGACGAATAGTGTTAGGTGCGCTTCCGGCCGAGATCGGAATCGACCCCAAAGCCGGGTGATACACCATGACTTGACATGCAAGATGCAAGTGGTAAAAGAAGGGTCATGTTAATAGAAAGAGTCACAATGTAATACAATATATATCATGTTATCAGTGCAAAATATTTTATTGAATATAATATGATATAATATAGTATAAAAAAATATAATATAATATGATAATAGTAAGACACAAAATATCAGGAAAAGTGTACATGCATAAAATAAAATATTACATAAAGGTTAAAAGGTATTAATATAAGAATATATGTATAATAATGAGTTGCTAAAATTAAACAATACATTTAAAAATGTAGATATGGCTACTTGTGTAAGGCAAACTATTTAAAACATATTTGCATGGATGGATCAACATATGGCAATACAAGTATGGAGTGTTTTCCAGATTCTTGTTGAAACAAATTTCAATTCCACTTCCCATAAATAAAATCCATTCCCCCAAAAAATGAACAGATATGGTATTTGCATTTTTCCAGTTCATATTAATAGATTTAATAGTTGAAAAAATAAAATGATCAACTAATTTCCCATGTAAATTTGAGAATTGAGGTGTAATAGCAGAAGATTTTCCAATATTAAATGCATAAGAAAGAGGTATATTTAAGATAGAAATTTGTAACATTTTGTACGAAACAGCAGTCCAAAATTTAAAATAATTTGATAGTCAAGGGATAAATGTTTTATTGTACCAGGTTCCTTATTATAATGCCATTAGTCTGATCATCTAACAAGTTTGCTTTACATAGTTTATATGGGACCAGTACAGTTGTTTTAAATATATTCATAAATCTGACAAATAGAAGATGGTAGAGAATATGAAATATTGCATAGCCATATGTTATTCCATTGTTGTATAGTGAAATTAGATTACAAAATGTGACTCCAGAATTCACTTAATTTGATTAAAGTCATAGAAATAGTTGAGTTTAGCTTTTTGTATGTTTTAGAGACAATGGGCCTTATTAACAAAGGTAAACTTAAATCTGAAGTCCAAGTTACACTTCAGGTTTAAACGTAGATTTCAGGTCTAAACTTAGATTTCAGGTCTAAATTTAGACTTCAGGTCTAAACTTAGACTTCAGCTCTAAGTTTACCTTTGTGAATCGGGCCCATAATGACCAGATATTTTATGGATATTAAGAAAAAACTATACATTTGAACATTTAGCATGTGGAATAGAGTTGTCATAAGCATTCAATATTGCATTACTTAATAAGACATACTTTTGCTAGTCTGAAGAGGGAACATGAAACTTATTTTCATAACATAGTACAACATAATATTTTGTGTATCAACAAATGGGATAAACGTAATACCCTGACAGATATATGTGAAGCAGAATAGTCTAGCTTTTATCCATTTTTCTAAACAAGAAACTGGTATATTCAATGTAATTATAGGATTACACCATAAGGATACTCTCTTAGAGGATATAATCTTATTCTCCATTTTGGCATCTAAATTGGATAAGGCATATTTATTTGCATTACTTGCTGGAGAATATATTTTTTAGTATCCATAGTGCAAATTGCTGGTATTTGAAAAGCTGCGACTTTGTGCATTTAAATTTATTTAAAGGATCGTAAAAGTTTACAATTAATCTGGGAAGTTTTATTGCTCCAGATGAATTTAGCAATATTTCTATTTTTAAAATGTTTTTTACAACCAACTTTATTAAGAGATTTGCGGCAGGACACATTATAACACAGTTCAAAAAATGATCAATGCACATGCAGAGCATTACAGCTAGCCCAGTCATCAGTATTATAAAACAATGTAAAGTCAGATCGGCACACCATAGTAGCTGCACCATTTCCCCCATATGTGATCGTGCTTCCTAGGGCAGCCACGAGCCTCAAAGATCGGCTTCTCCTGATGAACGCACCAGTCCACCCCTGTGCACCAGCTTCTAACTGTCGGTGGCTTCTGTTGTTTCCACGTATGGGCCACAACCTGTTAGGTGACCAAACAAGCTATCCCCAGAAAAATAAGCTCAGCTCTAGGGCCACCAATCTCCTCTGATGACCTGAATAGCGCAGTGAGGGGTGTTAGCTCCAGGGTGCAGCCCAGGACAGAAGAAAGTTCTTGACCCACCCCCTTCCAAAAGGGCTTCAACACCGTACATTCCCAAGCCACGTGGAGCCAAGTCTGCCACTGGAAGCGCGCATCACGCACACACCGCTTGAGCCTCAGGGAGCAAGTGTTGTAGGCACTACGGGCTGAGAAACGTTGCATGTAAGTAGTTAAATTGATCCATACGCATCCGCAATGAAATCGCCAACTTTCGTCGTGCGATACAAGCCTCCCTCCATTTCTCTTCATCCAAGTCTCCCACCCTGGTCGCCCACCTCTGCCGGGTCTTCTCGAGGCCATGAGAGGCGTGAATCCCTAACGATCGGTAAATTACAGAATTTGCCCTTTTACCCAACCACCCAACGAAAATCTTTGCTTCCAACAGACTGAATTCGGGTAGTGAGTCATTTGGGAGATCGTGAGCCTGCAAGGCGTGGGGTAGTTGTAGGTACAGAAAGAACTGTGAGTTGGACAGGGGATGCTTAGCTTTAAGTCCTAAAATGACACAATGCTCCCTGCCTGGTAAACATTTCCCAGCTAAGAGATCTCAAAACGGTCCCAGGGGATAAAACCCTCCAGGGTCGAAAGCTGACCAAGCCACATTCACCGCCATAACAGGGTCATCCCGGTGAAGCAGCGATAACAGCCAGTGAGCCAAAGAGCTGCTCTCCAACAGGTGAGGGACACCTGCATACACGAAGGTTATGTGTCAGGTAGATGCGCTCAATACAGAAGATCGAGCAGACCATTTATACCCAACGAATGAATTTCCAGACAGTAAGCCGCGTCCTCCCACCCTCTGTGAACCATTCATTAACCTGCACCAAGTGAGCTGCAAGGTAGTATAAGTAGATGTCTGACAGACCCAGGCCACCATCAAATGGGGATCTCCACAGTGAATGAAAGGCCACCTTGTGCCTACCACCTGCCCACACAAAGTTAGTGATCTTGGCAGTCAAGGAGTGAAACCATTTACGGGGGATGGGGTAGGGATAGTTGCCCAGAGTGTTCAGATAACACGACAGGTATACCATTTTAAAGAGGGCTGTGCGCCCCATGGGGTTCAGTGGCAGGTTGGCCCAGCGGCTGAGTTTGCGATCAAGTCACAGGTCTAGCCCCTGGAAATTAAGGGCCCAGGCCAGCTCTGGGAGGGGGGACACGTGAACCCCCCTAAGTACTTGAAGGAATTGTGCCGGGTAGGAATATTGGGACACCAAACCCACCCCAGAGCGTCCCCCTTCACCTCCACTAGGCAGGACTTGCCTTCATTAACCCGGAGCCTGGACACATCACCGCATAGCCGAAGAAGTGTCAGACAGCTGGGCCCAGAGCGCTGGGGATCCTTCAAACACAGAAGAATATCATCCGCATATAACCCTATGCGGTCTTCGAGGCCATTCCCCCACTGCTAGCCCCAAACTTGGGCATCACAGTGTATAAGCTGCGCCAGGGGCTCTATCACCAAGGCAAATAGCAATGAGGACAGTGGACACCCTTGGCGCATACCGCATTCGATGGGAAATGCAGGAGACAGAACCCCAGTTACATGAACCTGAGCATTCGGGGCATGGTAGAGAAGACTGACCATTCAACAGAACTCCTCTCCCAGACCAACCCGATGAAGGACTCCATCCATAAAATCCCAGGACACTGTATCAAAAGCATTGGTGAAGTCAACGAGCAAGAGGGCCAGGGTGCCATCGAGGTCCTGCACCCGAAACAGCACTGCATGGACCCTCCTGATACATTGGCGCATGCTGCAGCCCGGCATAAATACACACTGATCTGAATGAACCAGATGTTCAGTGTTAATCAGCGAAATCGGGCCATAGGTTCATTTCTATTTATTTTATTTAAATTTTTTAAACTTTCCCCCACAGCAATAGATGTAAAAAGATTACTATAGAGATTTATTTTATTTATTTTTTTAAATCTTTTTTTATTGGTTTTCCCATCAGTAAAGTAGCATAACAGGCCTCAAATCAGCCTTAAAACATGACACAATTTAGCATTATTGATAGAATCATGGCGTTCACAACTAAACATATACTCTATGTTCTTTTAATTTGCTTAATACCCAGTTACATCTTGTGTGAATCTTTTGTGCATTCTTTATCACACCCAGTGTTTCCCCACGTTGTCCCACCACCCGTCCCCTTGTGCATTTTCCTGTTCATTTATGTGTCGTCTGTGGGTTTTCTGTATTCCCACCTTCTGCTTCTACTGTGTCAGAATGTTCCAGCAAATATGTTCTCAGGGGTTCCCAGATATCTCGTGGTCGGGATGTAGGCGGCATCAGTTCTGCATATGTAGTTAATTGCTCCTGGCAAAATATTAGATCATTTAGCCAGTCCTTGAATTTGGGTGCCCGTCCCCTTCCCCACCTACAGGCCACCCTACGTTTAGCCATAAGTAGACCCAGCGAAATATACCGTCTGATTGGGGCCTCGAGGTCTTTTGTGTTTCCTAATAGTGTGGTAAGTGGGGTATTATTCATGTGGGACCCAGTCATCTGGTGCAAGGTCTCAAGCACTGCATCCCAGTATTTCTTAACAGAAGCACATTCCCAGGCCAAGTGTAAGAAATCGGCTCCCGCCTTCCCGCACCTGTCACAGTTATCATCCTCCCTTAGTCGGAAGCGGAGTAGTTTTGCAGGAGTATAGTAGAGGTGATGTAAATATTTAAAATGTATAATGCGCAGTCTACTGCTGGCCGAAACTCGTCCCGTTTGTTGACAGCAGAACGTCCATTGGTCATCGCCAAGGGGGGTACCAAGGTCCGCCTCCCAGCGAGTTCACGTTGTATGAATAATGTGTGCGCTGTCTGTCTGGGTAGTACTATATAGCAGAGAGACCACATGTGTAGGGGTGGATCTTTGGAGTAAGGCATGCAGAGGGGCCAGAGTCGGGGGTTCGGCGGGAAATGCAGTGGTGGCAGTCTTAACGTCTTGGCAGAGCCCAACGTACATGAAGAGCTCCATGGAGGTGGGCTGACCGTCTTTGAAAAATTCCTCCCGGGTGCGAAAAGTCCCCACCTCATATAGTGCGCCCCAAGTCAGTACCTCAAATTTGCGAAGCATTTGTCTGCATCTCCCTTCCTGCGTAACTAGGATATCTAGACGGTTCTGTAGCAGCAGCAGGGGAGAGTATATCGTGTCAAATTTCAAGTGATTGGCTATGTTGCGCCATACTCTATTTGTGCATTCAACTGTAGTTGGATCTTTACACTTAGGATTAGTCGGTGAGCTTAAATATGCCATGTAGGGAGTGGGTACCATGTATCCATGCTCTACAGCGAGATACGGCATATACGGTGGTGGGTGCATCCAGTACACTGCGAAATGAGCCTGAGCGCACCAATAATATAATTCCATATCCGGCACCTCAAATTCACCCTTGGTAAAAGGTTGCGTCAATATTTCCCACCTTAGCCTGGGCTGTTTGCCCCCCCAATTCAGGCGGAAAAGTTGAAATTTGAGGGTTTTAAAGAAATGCTTGCTGGGTGCATAGGGGATATTGATGAAGAGATATAGTAGCTTAGGGAGTATCACCATTTTAATCAGTGACACCCTTCCTGCCAATGAGAGAGGCATAGCAATCCATCTAGTGATGGAATCCGTCTGTGTGTCCAGCACTCTGCCATAGTTGGCCCTCATAAGTTCTGTCCTGTCTCTAGTTATCACTATACCAAGATATTTTATTTCACTGTCACACCAGGTCAAGGGGTGGTCAGGCTCGTATCGTTTGACCTCGTCGGTGAGGGGGAAGATCTGGGACTTACCCCAGTTGATATTGACTCCTGAATACCTTCAAATTGTATAAATTCATGCAATATTGGATTGAGGCTTACCTCAGGATCTCGTAGATATAGTATGAGGTCGTCTGCGTATAGTGAAATTAAGATTTGCCTTTCAGGATATTTGAGGGCATATTCTCGGTGGTGCTGTCGGAGTTTGGCCGCCAGTGGCTCCACGGCCAACGCAAAAAGGAGGGGGGAAAGTGGGCATCCCTGTCTCATCCCTCTTGTGATGGGAAAGCTGGGGGAGCAAGTCCCATAAATTAACACCTTGGCCTGCGGTTTGGTATAAAGCAGTTGAATCCAGGCCAAAAATGGGGGAGGAAGCCCATCCTTTTCAAGACACCAACCAAGTAATCCCACTCCAGAGAGTCAAATGCTTGGTGGCATCCAAAAAGACTGCCAACGCGGCAAGGTCAGGATCGATATCCTGCATGAGGGCAAAGAGAGTGCGCAAGTTATGCGAAGTCGCTCTGCCGGGCACAAAGCCCGACTGATCTGGCAATACCAGAACGCTCATCAGAGGGCTTATTCGATTTGCAAGTATTTTTGCTAGGATTTTTGCATCACAGTTTATGAGCGACAGTGGCCTGTATGAGTCGCATTTGTCTTCTGACCTGCCTGGTTTTAATATAGATATGATGAGTACCTCGCGCATTGTTTGCGGGAGTATGCCTGTCCCTCGCACCTCTTCGTAGACATTTTTTAGGATTGGAATGAGGGATTCACTGAAAGTTTTGTAGAATTCTACGGTAAGCCCGTCCGGGCCAGGAGCTCGGCCAGACTGTAGCTGCATAATTGTGGTGCGTATCTCTTCATCCTCGAAGTCAGCCAAGAGGAATGCTCTTTGAGCATCGCCTAGCCACCCTAATGTTATATTCTCAAACTATGGTTCAAACTCCACTGATTGCGTTCTGTGTGTTGTATACAGAGTGTTGTAGAATGTATGGAAGGTTTTCAGTATGTCTGAGGTGTCTCTATTTATTTGTCCGCCTGCATCAATAATTTCCAATATTGTGCTCGAGAATCTCGGTTTAGGGTCAGATCTGCCAAAGCTTTCCCTGGTCTCTCTCCCTCCCCAGACTGCACGGCTCAGTGATACTTCCCCTGGAAATGTGCACTCCCTGTCAGCTGTCTCCTGATATTCTGTCATCGTCTCTCTGAGCTGCCTCTGCAGATCAGCACTGGGCTCGGATCGCATTTGACCCTCTAGTCGTTTTAGTTAGGTCTCTAATTTCCGGAGTGTATTCCAGATGTCTTTGAGGATCCCTCCCCCTTTTGCTATACATCCCCACCGAATAGTGACTTTAAAAGCTTCCCAGACTGTGGAAAATTGGGGCACTGTATCAATGTTTCATGGGAAAAACTCTATTATTTCTTGCTCCAGTTCCGTCCAGAACGGGATGTCCAGTAAAGCATTCGCTGGCAGTTGCCAGGATTGGTAAGGGGTGTTGTGCAAGGTGGGGAAGGGTCATCAGTACAGGTGAATGATCAGAGTATGTGCGCGGTAAGCGTCCTGCCGTGTTTTCAGTCCTCTGGAAATTAGCCATCCAGCTATACGTGACCATGAGGAGTGCACAGTAGAATAGCATGTGCCCTTTCCTTTAGCTGGATGAAGGTCGCGCCAGACATCCAGAAACCCATATTCAGTAACTATCTCTCTCAGTTGACGTTGAGCGCTCGTGTAATGATGGGGTTGTGGATGCAGGCGGTCCAATGTTGGGTCCAGGGTGACGTTGAAATCCCCGCCCCAGACATTATGTGTGAAGCCTATATCTAGTATTTTCCCCCATAGCATAGTGAAAAACTCGGGGTCATCAGTATTGGGGCCGTAACAGCAGGCAAGTGTTATGGATTGGGATGCCATTTTCCCCCACATGATGCAACATCGGCCCTGCGGGTCTGTCATGGAGCCTATGGCAACATATGGCAGGCTATTTTTTATAAGGATTACCATACCCCGAGCATATGTTGAGTATGTAGAGAAGCATCTGTACTCAGCCCATCGGGCTGCAAACGTGGTCGGGGCAGAGGGGCCGATATGTGTTTCCTGCAATATGGCGCAATGTATATTGTGCCTGTCCAGGTATGCCAGGACATGTCAGCGCTTCTGGGGGTTGCCTAGGCCTCGCACATTCCATGTAACAAAGTTGTAACTAGGTGGTTCTGGGCGATTCATTTTTCCTCCGTTCCGCAGCCTCTGTTTCTCGTTCTTGTGGCCATTCGGACTGCCTCAGGTATTCCGACGTTTGTCCCCGCCACAGTTTCTCTATTTTCCCGGCACATGGACAGGATTTTTATGATTATTTTTCCTGAGCTGCAAGAGCCTCAAGCAAGTGCGGCCATCTTGCTCGTGCACCCTCTAGCGCCCCCTGATTACAATAGAGATAATTTTTTTACAATTCAACAGAATTGAACTTTTAATTGTTTTTGAAAAATAAATATCTAGATATTTAAGACCAGATGGACTCCAAAGAATCTCAGTATTATGCAATACATCAGGGGTACAAAGTCTGTTTAATGGAAAGAATTCAGTTTTGTTAAAATTCAACCTATATTCTGATACTAATGCACAGCTATTAATAGTGTTCAACATAACTGGAATGATGAGAATAGGATTTTTAAATTTAAATAAACATCAACTGCATAAGATGAAGTTTTAAGAACTGTCTTATTCTTATTAATAATAATACCTTTCTAATCTACAGAATTATGAGTAAGACACAATAGTGGTTCAATGGCTAAAAAAATAATAAAGTAGATAAAGGACAAATTTGTCTACTGCTTTTAAATAACTTAAAAGAGATGAATTAATGTCATTAACATAGATTGATGACAAAGGGATCGATGTAATGCTTTAGCTACCAACATAAATGCAATACCAAGGTGAAACTCCTACATAGTTCTAAATAAGTATTTCCAGTTCACCTTTTAAAATGCTTTGTCAGCATCTAAAGTCAATAATCCAACAGAGCATTTAATCATTTGTAGCAAAGATAAAGCATGACATAGTAATTTGGTAGTATGTGATGATACCCTACCCAGCATAAAAACAGTCTGACCTGAATGTTTAGTGGCCAGATTGAGAGAGCAACAGTAATTTGTAATTCAATCAGAATTGATCAATAATATCATCCTGAGCATCCTGAGGTTTGATATAAAGATTTGAATAAAAAATTCTAAATTCCTTAGCTATGTCAGTAGAGGAAACAATTAGGTGGCCATCTAACTTTTTTTATGGCATGTATCTGGTCTTTATCTTTTTTGATTTGTGAATAATTAGCAAAAATAGAAAATTACATTTTGCTTAAAAATAATAAGACCAGCTCTTTTACTAAGAAATGTATAGTATTTATAACAAGGATATTATAATTGCAACTTTAATTGCATGTCTGATGATGATCTGAATAATTTTTCAATTTTAACAATTTGGTCGTCCATGGCACTTAATTTGGAGTTGAACATTTTATTTTCATATTTCAAAATGGAAATAGTGGCACCTCTTATAAATGTATTACACACATTCTAATAAATAATTTTAAATGTATCTTCTGGATTATTATTATTCAAATAATCTGACATGGTGGGTTATGGGTTCTATTTTGAGATCGAAAACCATATGGCACAAATTTCTATAACAGAATATATAGAGTTCATCAAAAACATTTAAAGTCTTTACTAGTAGGGCAAGTTAGTCTCCAATGGTCAACCCTTTCAGCATTAGCTATCAATGGCTTAATTAACACATATGAATTTGTAAGACAAAATGTAACTGTGGAAATTAAAATCCCCAACAATAATGAAAGGTACATTACCAAAGATAAGTACTTTTAAAGATATTAGCAGTCAAACAGTAGGATCATCTTGGGTAGGAGCATAAATATTAAATATATGAAGATAATATTTGTTAATTTGAATTTCAACATAAACAAAATGTCCTTTAGAATTATTTTTATGATTTAAAATAAGGAACTGTAACTTATGAGAGAAGAGTAGAGTATAGTTACACCATCTTGCATACTTTTACTGGTGAGGAAACTACAGTACCAACCAAAGTCTTCTTCATATGGATGGATTAATATATTATTATGTATATTTGTTTCATCAAATAACAGAATGCTGGCGTGAGTAAGTCTCCAAGGTCTCTAATATGGTCAATGCATACAGAAACAGGGACCATAGTTAATACTGGTAAGGATTAATGAAGTATTTGCTAGATATTACACTAACTTACATAGTAAGCCAAGACGTACATATTTCAATGCAGTTAGGATGCCCCACATCACACAGGAACAGAGACAGGCATTTGTTAGCCCACTAACATTGGTCAATATAACTATAGCAATTTACCAACTGGCGAGAATGAGAGCCCCGGGACAGGACAGTAGAATTTGATGTGAAACATAAGGCACAATTGGAACATCGACTGTTAAAGGTGTTTGAGGCATCTAGGTTGAGGGTTGAACTGACACGACCAATGAAAGAGGTGATAGCAGTTTTACATTCCAGGCAGGGGAGGGACCCTTTGGAGGTCGGGAGCTTACCGTCCCTTATTCATGTTGAACCTAGATTCAAAAATTTTAGTTAAACATTTAGCCAATAGATTGATGACAGTGGTTTCATTGCTGGTGAGCCTTGGTCAAAAAGCCTTATATAACACAGCACAACAAGTTCTTTAATCTCTGACAATTGTTTTGCATCATGGATAGCATTCCTGGGGAATAAAGAATTTGTTGAGCTTGAATGCTTGAGCTTAATTTGCTAATTTGCTACTGAATTGAACATGAGCTGCAAGCTGTGAGAGCGCTGCAAAAATAGCAATAGTGCATTATTGGAAATAGCGAAGCTTTTGTGCTTTAATACCGAACAGTTTGGATCTTACTTAACTTAATGAACCTTGGTTAACTCAACTTCCAACTTGTAGGTTGCCGCACCTAATAAAATGAATAAGGAAGTAAAAACGTAAGCCTCAGATATTACTTGTGTGTGATTCACAGACCTAAATCAATAAGGGGTTTGCCACTCAAAAAAACTGAAAACATTGTTTTATGGTGTTGGATTAATAATCTAGGATTTAAAATTCAGGGATAATCTATTCTGACTGAATAGCACCTCTAATCTGGTTTACATTCGACATCAAGATATCAAGATGTCTGTCCAGTAAGCATTTCCAAAAGCAGGTATCTGGTACAATCAAGCATTTTACAGAGGTAGAGTCTTATATTAATTATGTTTTAAAAATGGTTGTGCATGTTATAGAGATGCTCATTGAGAAGATGGAGAAATGCCAAGGTCAATCACAAAAGTTGAACTTATTCTTAGTTGGATTTTTTGCTTTTCCTACTCATAAAAAGTGGGTAGTGATCATCATTTTTATCTATCATGACATGCAGCTGCTTTATCCATTACTCTGTCATACAGGGATAGACAATGTTATACAACTTTAAAGCCTTTAACCCACTAAATGCACAGCACTGCCTTAACATTGTAGTTGACCTAAAGATCGTGTCCTCACACTCAGAGCTGGGAATCCATCTGGTATTCACACCAGAATGATTTCCTTTTAGATCTCCACCTCAGGTTGTTCATGAAGAGAGTCCCTTGCAGCTCAAAGTTATTTTTTTATCTTTAGTGATGCACGCTGATGTCACTAAATGTGAAACTGAAAACAGCTTAAGTTATAATATCTGTTTTTTTTCAGTATGATCAGTTCTCAGAGCAAAGGAGGGTTCCTCTTGAGGACTCAGTGCTTCATTTGAGCTGGTGCTTTCCGGTGCTCAGCACCGGTACTTAATTGGTTTCCGGTGCTCGGCACCGGCACTTAATTGTCAACACCATACTTAGAAAAGTCCACCACATGGTGGCCCTGCTCATCTAATTTAGAGATGAGCAGAACAACTGTAGTTTAGGACTACAATATACATTAAAATTGCTATTACCTGCCTCCCCAGCCATTCCTTTAGCTTTGGGGACCTGGAATAATCTGAACTGTCGCATTTACATGCGAGAGAGATGGTTAGTAGTTGTTTTGGCAGCGATGACAAGGGCGATGGGTGGTGCAAGCTGTAGTGGCCTCCTGGTCAGAGCCCTGGCACTTAATATTTTACAAATTAAGCACTGTGAGGACTGATCTCAGTGGGAGTGGTACCTCTGGAAAGGAGCAAGTTCGCCTGTCCTCTGGTGGATTTCTAATGGATTTCTGCTCAGGGATTGCTAAAGCAGGGTGATCCCTAGGTGTGAATTTACTCCACTGGACCACCATTGATATCATCAAGAGGGGAGTTACCCCCTGCATGGGCCCATGCTCCTACTCACCACGCAAGACCCACACAGTCTTTTTGCCTTTCAGGTGGGGGGTAACACCAATTTGCCCATTCTGGGGAGCAGTAAGCCCATTAGACCAACAGTGAAAAAATGTTGAACAAGAAATGAGTTAGCAGACTGGCCAGTCCTGATAGACAGTTCCCCAATTTCTTAGGCTCCGAGCAGTCTTTTTCTGCTCTGAGGCAGGGAGCCAGATTGAGGGTTTACCCCCAATCTACCCACCATAGGCAGAGAAAAGCCACTAGACAGCAGGGAAAAAGTACAAAAAAACTGAATGTTGTTGGGCTTGGTCCTTTTAGCATTAGGCTGTCTCCACACCACAAGGTTTGAGACAGTCTTTTCACCCCCTTGGATGTAGATTGTGGGCCATGTAGGTTTTTTTTTTACCTCCGTTGGGGGGGCAGGTTGAGGGGTTTGCCTTCACTCTGTCCCCTAGGAAGAAGAAAGACCACTATGCACCAGGAAACAAATATAACAAGCAATCGGTCTCGCATTTGTGAAAGTTAGAGCTATTGGCGCTGTACATTATATTGTTTTTTACTTAAGTTTTTATTTTTGTAGTACAGTGGATGTATGTTGTTTGTAGTAGAACTATGTGGTTTCAATTGGAATTGTTAGTTGTGTAATTGTGTGGTTTGGAATTGTGTAGTGTGGAGTGTATTTGTGTATTGGAAATATGTGGTATGGTGAATAGATAGGGGTGAGAGCTATATAAAATAGATAGAAAGTAAGATTGAGAGTGATAGGTAGTTTGTGTATGACTGAGTATGCCTGAGGCCTGCTCTATGATCAGCTTGATGATGATGATGTCTTCCACATGGGTCTGCTATATATCAGTGCTGCAGGGGACTTCACGTCTCCCTTCCGCCTAAAAATTACTTTGAAAAAATCCAGTCTATTTTCGTTCTGTTAAGCCTCTACCTGAGCATCTTCATGGTTATTTGGAGCTCTGGGCAAAAGGAAAAAACGTATGCTAGCTTGATTGCCCCATATTTTCATGCCAGCATATATTTAAGGTTTAGTGCTAAAATGGCTTTCTGATAAAGTTTTACCACATCAGTGACATGGTTAAAACACCTGCTGTTACCTCCAGAAAAACAGTGGCAATTACATGGAGAAACAAACTGTGGCAATTGCACAGGGAAACTAGTAATCGAGAGCATGCTGGGCGGCACCAGGCCTATATTGTGAACATTAAGAGTAAAAGTGCTGAGAAAGGAAATACCGTAAATGGTGAAATCCAGCAAGGCGCACATCTACGTGTTTATGAGCAGTACCAAGACCTGAAAGGGTGAAATTGGTAAGTGTCATGTTCTAAGGCTAGGCCGCAGCTAAAGAGGTGGTAGTGTGGCATGATAGTACTCACATAGAGGATTAACGAAAATGTATTTTCCCTGGTGAAGGGGAGGGGTGGAATTGCGGTCCTGAGCTGTAAGGAGATAAAAAGCGGCTTTTAAACAATGTTGGTGATCTGGTGAGTATCATAACTTAATGTAGTGAACAGTGAATCTACTACATAAATGATCTTATCTAATTAGGAAGAAAAAATGTCCACTCTCAAACCACTGGGTACGTCTGTACCGAAAAATTGAAATGAAAGTAAAACAAACAGAGACAACAACAGGGAACCAACATATCGAAAAAGACAGACGAGATGCCTGTGAAATTGTGTGTTCACATCTGTAACGCCTGTAGTGCAGTGTTCTCAATGAAATATCCTGCATATATGATATATTAGAGACACTTCTATAGCAGCCCATGTGATGAGCACAGTGAGGCAGTGGCGGCTCCTCGAGGGAGTGCTGCGGGGCAGTGAGCGGGGCGGGGGAGGGGCTGGGTGGGGGGGTAGTAAACTCCGGCATATGGCCGAACGGAGTTAAGTGCATAAATAAATAAATAAAACGAATTACATTGCGCGCGCCGCATCGCCGATTTGGCATTGCAGCGCGCAATGTAATTCGTTTTATTTATTTATTTATGTACTTAACTCCATCTGGCCGTATGCCGGAGTTTACTACCACCCACCCTGCCCCTCCCCCGCCTCACCGCCCCACAGCACTCCCTCGAGGAGCCGCCACTGTACATAAATAAATAAATAAAACAAATTACATTGCGCACTGCAACGCCAAATCGGCAATGCGGCGCGTGCAATGTAATTCGTTTTATTTATTTATGTACTTAACTCCGTTCGGCCGTATGCCGGAGTTTACTACCCCCCACCCTGCCCCTCCCCCGCCCCGCCGCCCGGCAGCACTCCCTCGAGGAGCCGCCACCTCAGTGAGGTACTGTACAGTGAATGAGCGGCCCCACACCAGCACGAGAAATATGAAAACTATGAAGGAAGGCACACGCGCACACACCAAATCAATCTGCCATTAAAAGTTATGCTTACTTCACAAAGTTTTTTTTTTTTTAAATTGTCTGGTCACGGTGAACTGGTATGGGTGTCAAACTCAATTGTCTGACCCCGCAGCATTCAAAGAGCGCTCATTAGCACCCTTGATGGATCAAGGGTGCTGTGGGGCGTTTACATTCATAATTACCATCTTAGTTTTTTTTTTCTTCAAAACCCTTAATCCCAAGAACAGAAACACTAATTAAAAACTTTATTCAAACACGGTCACACCTCTCTTATCATGCCTGAACGTAACCTTTGTATATCACACGTGGCTTTTGCTCCAGTGTTCTTGTGTATCTAAAATAAAACTAAAAACAATTTCAACTAATTGAAAGATTGTTACTATTCTAGTTGTGAACACTCTAGCTGTGTTCTCTGGTATACGGTGCATTTCACAACCACTTGTTGCTCAAAGTAACTATTCATTTGAGATGTTGTGGCATTTGTGTTGTCTGACCCTAATGAATCCTGATTCAGGCGGTGATGGGGGGAGGGGGGATTGATTGACTTAGGACAGTGAAATAGCGTATAAACCAGAGAAGTTAAGCAATTTAGAAGTTCTATTTTTGCATTGTATTGATCACATGATATGTCTTGAAAAAGTAATTACATACTTTAAAAGTATTCACTTTGGTAAAATTGTTCACGTTTCTTACATGTCATTCGCAATGCTTAACATTTGAAAGGCGTATTATGATTAAAAAACCAATATATTTTATTAATACGTAATTATGTATATCATATTAGATAAATGAGCATGAATAAATACCATAGTCTTAAAAAACAAGATTCATTCTAAAATATAATTACCCATGGAAGCGCCTTGTTCTTTATGACTTATTATGCACGGGACACCATGGGATATCCTGTTTGTCCTCTTTTATTTAAAGCACATATTAGTACATCTTCCTGTAAGTGGAAAGGTGGATGCATGTCAACTTTCTGCTCCTTTTTTCTTGAGACATACAAAAGGTGCCAATGTGCTAATAACGCTCACCAATGCAAATGTCTAACTGATATGCCTCTTTCTACCTTGTGAATTGCTTTGCATTCATAAAGTCACCCTCTGTGCTCTATTAATATAGATCATCTCAATATTGCTGCCTTTGAAGGAAACTATAAGCTTTTTGACAATCTTGTGGCAAAGTATTACATTTGATGCCAAGTACTCTAAAACAATTCTTCACCGTTGTTAATTGAGTATATTCTCCATTGAAACACTCCTCCATACATTGTCTGAATTGAAACTCCTTGGTATGAATTTCTGAAGCTTTAAAAAAAAGAATTTAAGATGGACTGTCAATGACTTGAGATGTCTGTCAGCCCTCCTTAGGAGTGAGTCTTCAGGCCTCGTTACGAGCGCCCTGGTATTTTTGTGGCGTAAAACGTCCTGGGGAAATGCCACCAGCGCGTGATCTGGTATTTTCCTGGTCACGACAATTTGTCGATTTCATGTTAGATACATTGGCATAGGAATAACACAGAGCATCAGAGTTTTCATAGGTCATTCCTGTTTGCTTTGCATCTTTCCCATCACTTTACTCCTTGAAAATTCCACCAGGCTTTCTGGGCAAAAAATTCAAGAGTGTGGTAAGCCCTCACTACTTGTAATCCTGATTCCACGGTAAACACCGCTTGGATCTAAATGGGGACTACAGGAGTGCTTGTAATGAGGCCATTAGCAAAAGTAATGTAGTCTGGGAGAGATGTTGACAGAGTACCGCATGCTTTTCTGAAGGACAGAAAGTGACATCTCCACAGCGCTGCACTACACAATTCATTTTGTCAGTACTTAGCACTATGTTCAGAATTTAATTTGCTATTAAAATGTTTCTGGGCTGATGTAGTGACAGCCACATTACATTTGCATATTTTATGTGATTATGTATTTAACACCCGTGTCCAATTCGTGACTTTCACTGAAAACATTAGTGCCAAAGCCCTGGCCCTGTACATCTATCCTGACATGTGTGACTTATTCATACACTTAATCTTGCTTAAGCTTAAGTGTTCCTGGTCAAGTACCATTAGTTTCTTATTTTCAATGAACTCTGTGCCTTCTTACTTAACGTTGTTATTAGTACAGTGTTATAAATAACACTGCAATGTGTGTATGCTTAGTAACTGGGTTGAACTCTTGTCGTTTTTTAAAGGACTGGACGCATTCATATTTTGCTGTCTTGATTTCTCGATTTCATTCTCGGTGGATTTGCTGAAAAAACAGCCATATAACTGAAACACTGGTGTTTCAAATCAAAAACTTAATTATGAATAAATCATGTAAGTCTCTGCTATCTGGAAGGATGCACATGCTTAGTTCTATAAAGCATGGTGTAAATGTACGCATTATACACTTACCTTTATGACTTTTGTAGATTTATTCTTTTTGTAAAGATTCTCACGCATACTCTTAATTCCCCTTCTAATATTTAGAAAGTTCGTCTTCAGTTGGATAATCTGCAAGTTTACCTCCAGGAAAAAACATGGCAATTGCACATTTTCTCCTTCTCCTACAAATTGTAAACTAGAGGTGTATCTGGATACCATTCCTGATCTAAAGGACACTTATTCCGCTCTTAATTGGAGTAGTTTTGCTCAAACATTTAAGCTAGGAAAATGCATTGCAAATGTTTGTGAATACACTCAACAGAGTACCCACCCTTCCAACTTCCAGCTTCCATTTTCCTAACCTTTACAAGTCATTGGAAAATTCGGCAGCTTAGTACATATTCCAAAGTTGTAAGACTCACCTGTACTGTAAGTGCTTGCAGATCCTGATAATATGAATCACAATCTTCATTTGAAGACATAGTTGACACGTTTCTGCACCTGAATTCAACCTATGTGTGCAAAAAAGGTCTAATACCTTTATCATAGTATTTGAAGACTGCAAGGTCTGCCAGGCCCACTGTCACTGTCTATCCACCTCTCGTGAGATGGCAACTCCATCCCACTTCTCTCTTTATTTTAAAAAGTTGATCTAGCCCTTTGCTGTCACTTGGATTTTTAATCCTTATTACTGATGTATTCTCAGCATTGCTTCCAAAATGCAGGTACATGTCATTAGTGCACTTTATTCATCTTTCTCTTACTTTTTTTAGTGATAAGCTGTATCCTATCCCGTCTTGTTTTGGTCTACACAAGAGTGTTGGAACATGCTCCCTGCCTCATTGGAGGCAGGGAGCTTATTGTTGGAAACACATGAATATACCAGGGTATTTTTAACCCTGGAATATTAAAATGTCACACTCACAACCTCTGTCTGATTCCTTTCTACTAGAGATTTATGTCCCTGCATCTCTTTGAAGCCATATCTGATGCAAACCATACTATATTTTAAAAGATCTAGGGGCATATTTACAAGCCCCTTGCGCCACTTTTGCGCCACCGTTGCGTCACGCATGTGACGCAGTGGCGATGCAAACCATGCGCCGCGTTGCGCTATATTTACAACGTGACGCATCTAGGGAGATGCGTCACGTAGTAAACCCCTGCGCCACATGAAACCTGCGTCAGGTTTCATGTGGGCGTACCGGCGCAGGGGGGGGGCGTTCCGGCGCAGGAACGCCTCGGAAAAGTGACGTAGTGAAATCTACAAGATTTCACGCAGTCACTTTTCCGACGCTGGTGCGTCAAATCCTTACGCCTGCTTCAAGCAGGCGTAAGGATTGACGCACCATGTTAGGGATAGGGAAGGTTGGAACAGTGCTGGAGTTGCGTCACGCTTGCGACACAATTTCAGCACTGCGCCAACCTTCCGCCGGCAGATGCGTCACGCATCTGCTTATCCTTGCGCCACGATGTGCCGCATTGTAAATGCGGCGCATCGGACGTGGCGCAAGGGTAAACTTGCGTGACGCATTTTCCCTGGCGCATCCCTGCTGATATGCAGGGATGCGCCAGGGAACGTAAATATGCCCCCTAATTTGTGGTCACTCAAAAATAATTCGATCAGTTAAGCACTTGCTGCTGATATTGGATATAACCTGTAAGTTACAAGTTTGAATTCCATTAAGACCTACTTTGCCTTGCATCTTATTGAGGTGACAAATTAAGTACTGTTCATTTGGGTAATATAAACAGCTGTTTTTTACAGTTTCGACAAATTGCAATACCTGCTCTATGAAGGTTTACATGAAACAGCATTTATCTATCTTTGTTCCTATGGCCTTTAGAAAAGGACCAGAATACTTTAGACTTCATTGATGAATTACCTAGCGTAATCAGCATTTCCTTTGTATGCTAATTATATATATACATAAAAATGTTTTCATGGTTCTTTATATTTCTTTCTTTGTTATATTTTCTTTATATGACTCTTTCATAATAATCACTTATCAAAGTTACTCCGAATCTTACGATCAATTGTGAACACAAAAGCACAAGTACTTCAGTAGATGATCCCAAAAAGGAAAGTGACAACAAGAGGTATTTTAGCCGACATTTAAAATCTTAAGGAGAGGACTATAGTGTTGGGTGAAATGGGGAGTCAGCACATTTTAATCCAAGAAGGTGAAGAACTACAAGTGTGAGCAGGCACATAGAAAGCGAAGCATAGATAAATGGTAAAGTGCAGCCAAAAAATGAAGATGTTAACAAATTAAGAACCGAAAATGGAATTGACAAAAACAAGGAATAAGAAACCAGCAGAGTTGACAAGTATTTAGTGCAAGGAGCCTAGTGTAGAGTAAACCAAAAACGAAAATAGCACAATGTTCAAGGCAGGGAAATGGAGAAGAGTCTAGTGAGGTAATTGAGAAAGATAGACAAAATCAGTTGAGGTGAGATAGGACAAAGGGCCTGATTTATCAAAGGTTGAACCCCATTCTATTTCTTTGAGGAAATGCATTGTTACATAAGGGCCAAGGTTTGGTAGTAGCAATTTAAGACATGGAAAAGTAAGGCCTGGGCATGTTTATGTCTTAAAGTGGTCAGATACATGAATAAGATAACTTCAACAATACCTTACATTACAAGAAAGTGTGGTACTTAATCCAAAGCTACATTTTGCTGCCCTCTCCCATTGCTCTGAGATCATTTCGTCTACTTCTAGGGGTAATCTGGTGCGTGTGTGACCCTGCTTTTAATACTGTACCACCACCACTAACACGTCTGTCCTCCCTGACAGCCTGCTAATGCCTTTAACTTTCTTTCATTGCTCTATGGAATTCTTCCACTCAAAATGTCACACTTTGCACTTAACTACAATGAATCATTGTTGTCATCTTTGGGTAGGAGAGTATCAATTAAATACAAGTCTAATATTACACTTCAGTTATTCAAAACAATTTTGTATCCTTACAGCTAATCTGCTAGTAACGCCCAAAAAGTAAATTACAAAAAAAAAGAAAGAAAATAACAAGGTTAAAAACTTATGTTTCCTCCAGGATCAAAATACTCGTGCTTCATGCTAACCTTCTGGATTTCCTATTTCCACTTGAAGTGAAAGGCTCTAAAATATTTGTAGGGAGACATTTCAATCTCTGAATTAGAGATAATGAGGAATCCATAGGTGGCAGCCTATGAGATGCACATGAGATGATGTGTTGTCATTAGGCGACTATCTATGATGCCAATCCACCACAAAAGACTGACTTTTTGCCTATAATATTGAACCTAGGATTGCGAATGAACAGTTATTGGATTGTTATATATGGCTTCTGTTGGAAGCCACAGGGTAAATTACTGAGAGTCTATACATATATGAATGGCACTTGTTATAAATGTTTACATAGATTCGGGACATTGCTTTCCATTAACTGAGTTAGACGCAGAAACTGTTCCTCAACCAATTAATTAGTGTTTCAACCCACCACCCACAGTTTTACTTGATAAAATACAATTGGGATACTTGGGGAAAAAAGTTGTTTTCAACTTTTATGACATCACCAGGGAAAGCACTCACATTCCCTGTATATCGTCACCTCGTCCAAATCTCCAGAGACCCAAGTGAGGCGGTGAAATGGCAGCTAGCAAGCTCATCCATCTTCTACTGCCTCTCCTGGGTCTCCACATACCTGACCAAAATAGGAGAATACGGATAGCATACTGCCTGTGCCTTCCAATAAATATCTCTGCCAGAACGGTTCTTTTCAGAGCCACCCTCACAGGAAAACAAATTCTGCCCTAACCAGTGGCTGTCATATACACTGTTGTCAGAGCAGTGCCAGCACTCTCTTTTGTGAGAGTGGAGATTGTGGCTTTGGGCACAGAGGGGTAAGTGGAGACCTGGCACAGAGTGAGGTAGAGGTGGGTGGCAGGAGGCCAGGTATGTGTTTTATGTTTGGCAGAGGGGGTAAAAGAGAAGTGGGGGTGGGTGGCATGAAGGCAGGCATTTTATCAGCTTAGATAGTGGAGGCTAGGTATAGAGTTTGGTGGTGGTAAGAGGCAAGAAGACAGGTATTATTTTATATATTTGGTAATGGGAGGTGATGGTAAATGTAGAGGAGTTTTTGAAAGGAGGACAGATTTTGTTTCAATTTGAGCATGGAAAAGGTAAATATAAGTGGTGGGGCGGGCGGTAGGAGGCCAGCTATTTTCTCTTTATTTTGGATAGAGGTAGACTAAATACAGAGGGTGTTTGAGGAGGGTGGAAGGAAACCACCTTTTTTTCAACAGGAAGTGAAGGGGAGGCCATGTTATATATGACCTCCCCATTGTTGCTTTGCCCCAGTGTAGATATTGAAAGCAGGGGCAGATAATTTAGGGCAGCATTGACCAAAAAATTACAGATGAGCAAGACGTTGATAATGGGAGTTTTTCATTTTGGGGTTCTGAATGACATCATAGACAACTCAAGCTTTATTCTCATTATCTATTTGCTGTTACTTAGAACCCCTCAGTAAAAAAAAACATCCACAATATTCACTACTAGGTATCTGTACTTCTATTTGTTATATATGGTTTCCATACCCATTCACTATCATGAACCGGCTTTTCAAAATACCGTTATTCACTGCAATTACATCATAGCAGTGAGAAACAAAGCTTCGTTTCCACAATTCTTAATACTGGAACTGGAGCCCAACTCAATCCATGTGCAATGAGTTATTGACTGCGTGGTTGGATGGAAGGAGAAAACAGTGCAAAGACCGCTGGCTGCATAAATAGATGAGTGCATGGAAGGATAGAAGTGTGAGCGAGTTAATTGTTGATGAATTGTGAGAGCATGGATGAACAAATGGGTAAATTATTGAGAATGGATACATATGGCACTTGTTATAAATGGTTACATAGATTTGGGACATTACTCACCATTAACTGATATAGAGGCACAAGCTGTTCCTCAACCCATTAATTAGTGTTACAACCCACCACCCACAGTTTTACTTGAATGAAACTGGTGGTGCTTGTGAATATGTGCCAACAGTATGTCAAGAAATGACACCATGATGTAATGGATTCCCACAATATGCTTTAAATTATACAAGATAACGCAAGTTCAGGCCAGCTGGGGCTCATTGCCAGGGTGGGTATCAAGAGCCCATCTCATAGTTGACACTCGCAGTATGATGTTTTCAAATAAACAGACCCAGGAGGGGATTGCGTATGTGGTGTTAAGAGTTATGTATCATTGACATAAGACTGCATATAATGTTTCTTTAACTTTAAATGTAGAAGGCTAAAAGTCAGATTTAAAGTCCCATTCCACACTGAATGACCCGGCCTGGTTGTCATGTTAAACTATACAGAGTGCAGTGAAAGTAAATGTTTTATTCTATAGAAAATGGACGCATAGCTCAAACAAGGATTGATGGGGCTCGTCTGTTGGTTTTGCTTTTTCTTTTAATTGAGGTTTTCAAATGTTTCAAAATATTGACAAGGAAAATGCAACATTAGCGTGTTGCGTTCTGGCAGAGATATAAGAATGAATTCATGGCAGCAATGCGCTACACTCAAACTCCTTACAGAAACGTGTTTCAGGAGGACAATATTTTACACATGGATTGATGAAACCAGAAAAATTGAATTTGGCCCCATAATATATATATATATTTTTTAAATTACTCTGATCAAAAGTGATTGATTCTAAACAAGTGAATTAGTTTCCTGATTCGATCTGTCTAGAATGAATTCAATTTCATTTCTTAGCGGCTTGACTTTAACGTTAGTGATGCCTCTTTCAAAAGAAGTTTACAAATTAGAGGAGCAACACAATCAATAATTTGTTTTGGGGACTTTTTTCTTGGTGGCATGCTTTGCATCCAAGGGAGTCCAAACAAGAAAACAGAATTGTGAAATATAAAAATATACAATAAAGCTACATCACTGATTTAAAACACATTCAATAGCATTGAACACAATACCTATGCAGAAAATACTCAGGTCAAGCTCTTGATGTCTTGCGGAGGCCCTCTATGTCAGGAGTTGTGGGCTTCATGTCCCCTCCTCTTCTAGTGTCAACACTGTGTCAGACATTGTTGTACTTGACCCTCTCTGCAGGGTCACCCCAAACTTTTTGCCTTCACCCCTCATGTTTTCCATACCCATTTGTGTTGACTTTTATCACTTTGCCACTGCTAGCCAGTGCTAAATTGCTTGTGCTCACCCCCTAAAACACCGTACAATTGGCTTACACCTGATTGGTACATTTAAATTACTCGTAAGTCCCTCATATATTGTACCACGGGTGCCCAGTGCCTGTAAATTAAATGCTACTAGTTGGTATCTGCACTCATTAATCTACCCACTAAAATAGCCTTCAAAAATATGTCTCAGGCAGGCAGTAGTGCAGTTTTAAACTGCGAACTCGAACTGACAAAATAAACCTTTTGCCAGGCTTAAACCTTCCTTTTTAATACATATAAGCCACCCTTAACGTACGCCCTAAACAGCCTAAAGGGAAGGGTTCACTGTATTTAAAAAGCAGGACATGAGTTTTTAAGTTTCTTGACATGTCCTGGTAGTGAAAAACTCCTGAAGTCATTTTTTACTACTGTGTGGCCTACCTCTACTATAGGATAACATTGGGTTACCTGATTGCTTTTAATAAGTGCTAACATTTGATTGGGAGCAGTTAGAATTGTCATGTTTGGACTCAAATGAATTGTATTTTTAATGGCAAAGTAGGCTTTTAGATTAGAGTTTTGAAAATATCCATTTTAGAACATTGGCATTTTCCTGCCCTGAACTTTCTGAGGCCTTCTAGCAGTTCCATCTGCCTGAGCCTGTTGATTGCTCCTCCACCAGGAATGCATATTGTGCCCAGACAGGGAGGCACGGAGCTGTTCCCTGCCCCACTTAAATTTCAAAGGGCTGTCTCCTGCACACTCATAAAGGAATTTGACAGTGGAACCAGTCTTTGTCACCCTATACTTCATGGAGCCTGGGTAGGGAAAGAAAGGGGAAGGCAGGAATATTTCTGAATCACATGTGGGGATCGGCTAGAAGTTCCCCCCACTTCAAATGGTGGCACCGGGTATAAATATTGGAAGTCCAGAGGCACTAATCAGTGCACTCCTGTACCTGAAGAGGACCCCTAGAAGACTGCCTTGGACTTCTGAGGACTGCCCTGCTGCTTGAGGCCTGCTTTATACCTCAAATGAGTGTCCTGCTGCTACCAGAGGACTGCCCCGCTGACTGAAGCCTGTCTTGTTCCCTCAGAGGACTGCCCTGCTGCTTGAGGCCTACCTTGCTATTTGATCCCAGAACCGCCAGAGTGACTCCAAGGGTCAGTTGGCTGACTTCCTGTTCTGAGCTACATGGACACAACAAGCTCCAGTGGCCTCTCTGCAACTGCCCAGCTGACCTGCTGCAACTGACCCTGCCTGGACCTGGAACTGGACTTGCCTAGACCTGCAACTGGACCTGCCTGAGCCCTGCTGACCTCTGCTGGAGTGCTAAAGAGAGCCAAAGTTTCTAGTGATAATAGCACCAAAAAGCCCAAGCGCCACCTGACTGGGTTAAAATCTCGAGTTCATGCCTACCACAAAGGAGCCTGGGCCAAGTACGGGACCAGGTTCGTCCTGCTGAAGAATTGCCTTCTCAAGTGAACGTGAGAGGCTTTCGTTCATGTGTTGGCATCCGCAGGGAGTTCATTGCTGGTGCAAGGAGCAGGTCGAGTGTCACGAATAGGCACTGTTCTGGTGCGAAACCCCAGTCATCATTGAAGCTTCACGTTGGTAGGTGACATGGGATGATGCTGCCTGTTCAAAGTGCAGGTCTCACTGGAGCTTCACATTGGTGGTCGTCATAGGTAGTCATTTCTTGGCGTAAAGAAGCCACTTTGCAGTCACAAGGTGCCCAGAGCCTCTATATTTTCACGTAAAGTTCAGGAGGAGCGCACTTTGATGCCAGCACCAGGGGGGCGCCCCTTGGAGGTCAGGACTCACTTCAGCATGGGCCAGTGGAAGGACTCAGGCAGATCCAGGCAGGTTCAATTAGTGCTGATCAGCTAGAAAGTTTCAGGAGGCCCATGGAATTTTCTTGTGTCCTTGTAGTTCAGTCTGGAGGCCTACCAACTGACACTTAAAGGGACTTCTGGAGAGGCAGTCAGGTCAAATCTTCCTTTTTCAGACAGCTGGGAAGTTCTTCTTCTGAATCTTCCACAGGTCTAGCAGTGTTCTGATGAGACTTTCTGAGGGTGCTACTTTTAGACCTGGTGCCTGCCTTTATGGGGAGGGGTTCCTGACCTACTCCTCAAACTGGTTTTCGTCAGTTCTTCCCCTGGATTTAGCTCCGAGCTGTCTTGGGTGACAAAGGCAAGGGCAGGCTGGCCTTCAGGTTCCTTTGTGTGTCCTGCAGGCAGGGTCTTTTGATGTGTAATCAGGTCAGGGCACAACTCCTCCTCAGCCATCCTGTCAGAAAGATCCTCTCCCTTCACACCTAGGCCTCCTTTGTCCCCATGTCTGTAAGAAATAGCCAAAACACCACAGGAGAGCCTTCCACATTCATGTGTGTGTGGACACTGGCAAGCAAATGGTTTAGGCAGAAAAATGCCGACTTCTAAAAGTGGAATTTTCAGAATAGTAACTTAAAATCCACCTTTACCATTATGGAGGATTTAAAATTACAGTTCATTTAAGTGGAAGAAGCAACATCTTCTATCTGTTCCCAAACTGAAGTTAACACTTATTAAGTAAAATAAGGTAACCCAGTGTTAGTCTATGGGAGCGATAGCCTTAAAACAGTGAAAAATTACTTTAGGAGGCTTTCACTGCCAGGACATGTAAAACTTTAACACAAATTCCCTACTTTTTAAACACCATGCACACTGGCCTGTGAGCCTTTAGAGCATACCTTTATCCCCCTAATCATTTTTCTCCTCTAATTTCGTTTTCACTCCTTCTAATCACATTTTTCCCCCATTCGTTTTTCTCCTCTAATTGCATTTTCACTCCATCTCATCGCATTTCTAACCTAATTGTTTTTCTCCTCTAATTTCGTTTTTACTCCTTCTAATCATATTTTTCTCCCCAATCATTTTTCTTTTCTAATCTCCTTTGTTACTCCTTCTAATTCTATTTTTTACTCCATAATCATTTTTCCCCCTTAAACACTCACTCCCCCCCCCTCTAATCCTGGATCCTTTCTCTTCCAGGCTAACCACTTTTCCCACTTTTTCATCACAGCTGCTCTCTTGTCCTCCGTCTCCCGTCCACATCCCCACCTCCCCCTGATCCCATCTAGCACCCCGCCCCTCCCCCCCCTCCTGGGAGAGCGTGTGTGCAGTGGGCATGCCCCCGGCACGCCAGAGGCATGCCAAAGGCAAGCCTGTCTGGGCCCGTCCGCACCTGGATAGTGCCCAGCTCCTGGCCCCCCACCCATCCACAGGTACACCAGCACTGAACTTTTAACCCTCAACCCCGGACAATGCAACAACATCAACTGCAACCATACCTCCCCACGATCAACAGCAGGACCTTTTCCTGCTGTCACTGCCCCTTCCACTGCAGCATAAAGGCCTTCGCTCCAAAGCCACCACCCACCGCCACCACAACAGGTCAACTCTAATGCCTGCTGATCAACACCCGATCACTCCACAAGCACGCCAGAGAGATCTGGGACACCACCACCTCCCTCACACCCGACATCATCTTCCTCACCGAAACGTGACTGAACCCAGCATCAGCCCCCGACATTGCCCCCCACACCTAACCACCTAACGAATACAAGATAATTCACCTCGACCGCACCAACAAGTACGGAGGTGGAATAGCCATCAATCACAAAGAGTCCCTCAACTGCACAGTCACCGCCGACACCACCATCCCCATCATGGAACACCTCAACTTTCAGATCAACAACAACAGCAAAACAACAGTCAGAGGCAGACCTCCTGGACCATGCCCCACATTCTGCGAGGCCATCTCTGACTTCATCTCCCCGCCGGCGATCAAAAGACTTCCTCTTCCTCAGTGACCTCAACTTTCACCTGGAAGACCTCAATGACACCAACACAACCAATCTACCCGAGAGCATGGAAATACTCCGGCTCTCCCAACTGGTCACAGGCCCCATGCACATCCCCGGACACACTCTTGACCCCCTATTCTCAGCCAGCAACAGAATCAGGTATAGTCACGCCACCGAAATCACCTGATCTGACCACTACATCGTCCACTTTCACATCATAACCACCTCCACAACACCAGCCGCCCCACCCAAATCCCCCTACAGGAGCTGGAGCAAAGTAACCGAAGACCTCTGGACCAGCTCCCTCAGCAACAAACCTCCCGAGGCCATCACCTACCTTTAGGGGGCAGTCAAAAACTTCAGCGCATTGATCAACAATTGCGCCAACATAGACGCACCCTTCAAACCCACCAAAACCAGCAGATCCTCCAAACATCCCAGCTGGTTCACCCCAGAGCTCAAATCCCACAAGTGCACCTGCAAATGTCTTAAAAGGATCTGGCTCACCAGCAAAACAAACAATGACTGCTCTAACTTCAAAATAACCCTCAACGAGTACCACCAGCAACTCAAGACAGCCAGAAAAAAAACCCTGGCCTCCCGCCTGGACGCCAGCTTCAACCACAGCAAGGAACTATTCTGCATCATCATGGAATTTTCCAACCCCACAGTCACCAAGAACACAATCCCCTCCTCTCAGGAGCTCTGTGATTCCCTCGCCGACTTCTTCTATAGGAAAATCGCCACCATCTATGAAAATGTCAACCCTAATTCCCTTTAACCGAACTCAACAGACTCCTCAACATCACTGACTCCCACAAAATCTCACTAAACACATGGGAACCTCTCTCTGTGAACACAACTGCCACCATCATGGGCTCCATCCACTCAGGAGCTCCCAAGGATCCCTGCCCCCATCACATGTTCAACCTAGGAAACAATACCATCAGCAAGGAACTCACCACCATCATCAATGCATCCATTGCCTCGGCCTCCTTCCCCGAAGGATGGAAACAAGTGGAAATTAAACTGCTCCTCAAAAACCCACTGCAGACCCGAAAGACCGCCCCATCTCCCTATTGCCATATCCAGCCAAAATACTTGAGGAAGCAATAAACCACCAACTTACCACCCTCCTGGATAACAACAACCTACTGGACACCTTACAGTCCGGATTCCACTCACAGCACCAAAACCGCCCTGATTGCGGCCACAGACGACATCAGAACTCTCCTAGACAGAGGAGAAACCGCCACCTTTATTCTTCTCGATCTCATCGCAGCATTCAACACCGTATGCCACTTCACCCTCCTGCACGGTCTCTACCAAATGGGGATACAATGGAAAGCCCTTGAATGGATTGCATCCTTCCTCTCTGGATGAACCCAAAGCGTCCGCCTCCTATCCTTCACCCCAGGTCCAAAAAACATCATCTGCTGTGTCCCACAAGGATCCTCCCTAAGCCTGACTCTATTCAACACCTACTTGGACCTTATGGCCAACCTGGTCAGATCCTAGGGCATGAACATAATCTACTATGCAGACGATACTCAGCTCATCCTCTCACTCTTCTCAGACCCGACTAACACCAAGTCTAACTTCCTCAGATGCATGACCAGCATCGCAAGCTGAATGCAAAACAGATGCCTCAAATTCAACACAGACAAAACAGAAGTACTCATCTTTGGGAGCAACAACTCCCTGTGAGATGACTCCTGGTGGCCTATAGAGCTCGGCCCCACATCCACACCCAGAGAAAATGCACGAAACCTTGGAATCATTCTGGACAGCAAGCTCTCGATGAGGAAACAGATAAACGCTGTCTCCTCCTCCTGCTTCCTTACCCTGCGCATGCTCAGGACATTTTTCAACTGGCTAATCACTCAGGTCCTCATCACCAGCTGCCTGGACTACAGCAACCCCCTCTTGGTGGGAATCCCCTCACAGCTACTAAACAGACTCCAGACCATCCAGAACGCAGCAGCCAGGCTCATCCTCGACCTCCCGAGATGGACCCACATCACCCCCGCCTCAAATCTCTGCACTGGCTCCCCATTGGCAAACAATGCCAGTTCAAACTTCTCATCAACGCCTACAAAGCCCTACACAACAAGGGAATGGCATACCTCAACCACGGGGCAACTTCCACCAACCTACCTGTATACTTCACTCCTCATTCCAATTCTTGGCCGCACACCCTGCATTTACAGGAGCAGGAGATGTGGCCGCACCTTTTCACACCTGGCCGCCAAACCCTTGAACTGTTATATTCCATATAGGTACCCTATATATGGGCAGGTAACCTTGTAACCTTTCACCTATATTCTTCCCTACATTACACACATAACAGTTCTTGGGTATTGACCTTTTACCTAGATATGACTTTGCATTCAGAACGCGGGTTTTTCCCTGGTTCGATTCTCATACATTATGCATGAGGCTTCTTGGAAGCACAGCAGGACTAACAGTAGGATTACCATCTCTTGTATAATAGCTCTGTATAAAGTTCAGGCCCAACGTCATCCTTTAGGCTGACAAAGTAACACAGCAAGGTAGGACCCCTGGGGAGACCTATGGGTATATATACAGCACATCTTGCTTAGGAAGATAGAGGAGACCGAGACTTCCCGGCTGACACACTGACCAGAGACGCTGAGGTTCCTGCATGCAGACGCTCCAGCTCGCAGTGGTCTAACATCCCTCGCGGGGTGTCCAACTCGAGACCAGGACGGGGTCCGATATTTTCTCATTCTAAGGTAATGGGGTTGACTAGATCCTAGAGGGATTCTTGGCATATCACCTACACAGATGTTAGGTACATCTAGTTAGGGAGACATCGTAGGAGTACGCACTTTTTATCATGTGTTTTATGTACTTGTATATATTCATGATTTCTGCAAAATGGTAGAACTATACCATCCCTTTACTTTCGTAGTACTGCTAATCGTATATCTCTGCTACTGTGTAATGGTTGTTGCAGCTCATCTATTCTACACTAGAATAACAACTGTTCAATAAATACTTATTGAAAACGCCCAGCCTGTTTTATTCTGTGTATCTCTCTGAGACAAACTAAGTAAGCACGAGTGACTGAGCGAAAGGTAGTATATTGTTTCCACGATTCTGAGGGATCAGGGTTGTCATGTTCTAAGATTGCCAGAAACTATTCTCTCCTTGGTAAGAGGAGATTATAGTGGCACTGTGAGCTAGCTAATACAGATAGGCTAACGTATCCGATGGGGGTGCACAGAATCAGTCTGCCACCAATCCCACAGTTTATGTTATCCAAAACGCGCAGATCCTGTATAGGTTATATTATATAGGAACTACACAACATGGTGCCCAACGTTGGTTGGGTACTAATTTAACAGTAGAATCTGAGTAGTTCAGTCATGCTATTCTCAAAGACCCCTACTCACAAAACACCAGAGACGTCTGAAGTGGGTGGGCACAAACTCCGCCACAGCTGAGTAGGCTACAAAATCCTATTTATTGGCCGTTGGTTAATCAAGCTTGAAGGACACAGTGGGCCCGATTTACAAAAGTAATCTGAGACAAAATCCTAACTTTACGACTTTCGGTAGTCACAAAAGGCATTTAGGAGTAGTAAAGTTAGGATTTTGTCTTAAATTTGTCTTAAGTTTTGGTCTTAAGACAAAATCCTAACTAAAGTTAAACTTAAGTTAAACTTAAGTTAGGATTTTGTCTTAAGTTTGTCTGAAGTTTTGATCTTAAGACAAAATCCTAACTTAAGTTTAACTTAGGTTTAACTTAAGTTTAACTTAAGTTAGGATTTTGACTTAAGACCAAAACTTAAGACAAGCTTAAGACAAAATCCTAACTTTACTACTCCTAAATGCCTTTTGTGAATACCGAAAGTCGTAAAGTTAGGATTTTGTCTCAGATTACTTTTGTGAATCGGGCCCAGTGTTCCTAAAATTGTGCATAAACACTGTATCTCTTGGTTCCCTTGAAAAGTTATTTAGTGTTCTAAAAACAATGACTAACCAGGTCTTAGACCCACTCGAACATGCACTTCCCCTCACAGACAAGGAGGAAGATGCAGACGCAATACACATTGCACCAAATTTTAGAAATACAGTCACCCTGAAACTGCTAGAGAATGGGTTAACACCTAGGGGTGGCATAGTAGTATTCGTGATTGAGGCACACGAATCAAACAGAACAGAGGTATTTTATTTGTGGGTTACATTCCCAGCAGCAAATGCAAGAACAAAAAATTTCACTCCTACACAGAAGGAGATGCACCAGCGGAATATTCTCCATTTGAGGACATAGAGGTTCTGCTCATGTACCAGGAACACTTATACAGGATTAAAGGCGCCCTACCCCACATAAGAAGAAGAGTAAGACTCTGCCCGCTCGGAAGAGAAGGGGCAACATGGCCGATATTAGCAGCCTACACACCACATCCTGACATTGAAACAATGCCACCAGGAGACTTACTCACACAACACAAAGATTCAATTAAAATTTACAGAAACTTGATGCAATTTGTCATGAGGACACTTTCAGTCCAACCAGCGATAGTTGCAACTAATGGAACTCAAATTCAGGGTACAGCAACTAAAATTACAACACAAACATTACACGCGGTAATGGGTAAAATGCCCACAAAGCATGAACAAATGCCATTCTGGGTAGCTCAGAAAATAACTCAGCTAGAGGCAGTATTCCCGAATACTACCTCGTCTGAAAAACACAGAATGCTAACAATCTGCTTGCCCATGGGGATAACACCACAAGTAGAGTATTGTACCACTTGGGGTACAGCCTTTGCTGCCATTTATACCAGAACACATGGTATCCCGACATTAGCAGTAGTACCAGACGTATTGAGACAAATACAAAATGAGTACGGAGCAGAGCCTGCCCTAAACTTAGGGATGAAGTTTCTAGGTAACTATGCCCAGGTATCAGCCATAATATTAGCTAATATCCGCCAACGCCTAAGGGTGTTCAGTCCTTTAGAACAACAACACGAACTACCAAAAATAATTGAAACTGCATATGCAGAATTAGGCAGAGACAGTTTGGGTGGGAAAGCTTTAAAACCACAACTGATGGGCAGTCCTGAAAAGGACACTACTAAGCAGACACCTGCTTCAACAAAGAAGAAGTGGGACAATAAAAAACAACAAAGCTTTAAAGGAAACAGATCTCAATCCAGAGGTAGATCTCCTCCACAGGAGCCCTCCGAAAAGAGGTATAACCTTAGGAATAGGGATAATATTAGGAAACCTGACAGGTATCAGGATACTGATACACGTTCCTCTTGTTCCTTTCAGGGTTCATCGAAAAACTCAGAGAGGGAAGGACGGTCAGACAGACAAGAAGAGCGTACAAAGTCCAGAGACAAGCAGCACGCTCAAGATTACACTTCTAAAAAGAAGAAAAACCAAAGCAAAAGCCACAGTTCAAAAAGAAGAATGTTGCAGGTCTAAAGATCAGACATGCCCAGAATTCTGAGGACTCGACTACTGAACGGGGAATGGGCTCTGACAATGCTAGACAGTGCGGCAGAAATAACAATAGCTCGCCAGAACCTGATGGAATTTCTGGTGACAGCAGACTTGAATGATTATATCACGGTAGAAACACCCGATACTAGGGTAAGTGTCCCACATTACGTATATGAAATAACGCTCCAAATGGAGGGGGACAAATGTAGAACAGTAAGAGGTCTTTTTTGGGAGAACCTGACGTTTGGCTATGATATTTTATTAGCTGAACAAGATTGGCCGCCAGCATTCATCATGGAATGCCCTAAAGGAGAAACGGTAATTCTTCCGGCCTTCTCAGACCATATTCCCAGGCACTTACAACAGACTTATGCGCAGGAGTGGGCGGTAGCCAAGGCTCCGGCTTTATACAAAAACCATGTTGGATGGGATGAGGATTCAACCCACCACATAATTCCTTTAAAAAATACTCCAACTGCACAGAGGCAGTATCCAATAAAGCAAGAAGCTAAAAAACAGGTCAGGGAGATCATAGATCAACTTGAATACCAAGGGGTGATCGAAAATTGCACCTCATCAATGAACAATCCTTTGTTTCCGGTGATGAAACCTGACAATTCATATCGGTTAGTTTTAGATTATAGACATTTAAACACTAGCACTAAGACATTTGCAGTCCAAAATGCACATAGTGCCGCATTAATGAATAACATTGTGAGGAAAAAATATAAAACAACACTTGATATCTCAAATGGATTTTTCTGCCAAAATATAGCTCCTGAAAGCAGGTATCTGACAGCCTTCTCAGCGCTAGGGACCCAAAGGAAATTTTGTCGACTCCCCCAAGGGTATAAGAACAGCCCGGGGTTGTTTTCGGCCATAGTAACTGAGTTACTTCAAAATTTGGATGAAGAGGTATTGTCCTATGTGGATGATATTTACCTAACGGACGATGACCTAGAGGAGTACTTGAACAGAGTAAATACCATAATTCTGGGATTTGCATCTAAGGGCTACAAGTTCAACTTTAAAAATCAAAAAATGCCCATCTCAGTGTCCTGTTTTTAGGATGTGAGCTTTCAAGTGAAAGAAAAGCCTGGCAGCCAATTCTTTAGAAAAATGTGTGCTGCTCCAACCTCCAAAATCATTTACAGTCAATTCTGGGATTCCTAAATTTTGGTAGAACATGCATTTTGGATTACGCAGAAAGAGTAAAACCTTTCTACGATTTAATAAAACCTGATTTTTCAGTAAAACAATGGACACAGGAACATACAGATACACTTCGTTCCTTACAAGCCGATACGATAGCTTTCAAACATTTACAGACACGCGTAAACGTACGCAACCTGGTGATCCGTATAATCGCGGGTCAAGCTGGGTACACCTATCTAACATATAATGAAGGTGAGACAGTACCAATTGCGTACAAATCACATTTGTACACAAATGCTGAGATGCGCTTTGCATCTACAGAAAAGATTCTGACAGCAGTACAGACTGCTGTAGTGAGAGAAAGAGCACTGATTCAGGGGAAACGAATAATAGTAGTGACTCCGGTTCCAGCCTTAGAGGCTGCGACAAAGGCAAGCGTTCCTAATGCTAAAGCTTTACATCCGAGATGGATACATTGGGCTAATTCACTCACTGCATCAGATGTAGAATACAGGTACGACCCAAATTTAAAGACACAAGCATTTCTGCAAAACGAGCAAAAATATCCTCTACCAAACTAAATAATGCCTCAAGATCAGTATGAATATATATATATTTTTTTTTTACAGAGTTTTATATAGCGCAAACTTGACCCGAATCGGATATCAGAGCGCTTTACATAGCACCAGTTGCATTACATGAGGACAAATTCATTTTTGTTAGGAGATTAAGTGATTTGCCCAGAATCACAGGATGTTCAGCGTCATTGCAGAGACTCGAACCCTGTTCCCCAGATTCGAGGTCGACCGCCCTAGGCGTTAGGCCAACTCCTCTCCCCAATTTACACTGACGGATCTGCTCAACTGGCCATAGGAAATAAGCAACAATATAGCACGGCATACGCAATCGTTAAAGGTCGCATGCGGGATGGAAAGTTCCACCCAAGTTGCACAAAAACGCAATCTCTAGTAGACTGCATGGCACAGCTGGCAGAGTTGAAAGCCTTGATACTGGCACTAGTAAATGCGGATCGAGTATTCCCCACACTCATTGTGTGCGAATCATTTTACTGTGTATAGTCATATAATGAATATTTGCAGCACTGGGTTTAAAACTGGTTCAAAGATGCAAAAGGTGGCACAATTAAGCATAAAATGCTATGGGAACAGGTAGTGGAGTTGAAAATCGAACTACCGAGAGCTCACGTGATACATACACTGAGTCATCAGCGTGATGGCGTTCACGTTGAAGGGAATTCATTGGCTGATGAAGCCGCAAAGGGGGCTGTACTCACGGCTTCCCGAGCTGCAATCACTCGTTCTAAAACGAGAATAGACGGTGGGATTATGGTAGCTATCAATGCTTGTCGCAAAAACAGCGGAGCAGTACCAAAAAGGTTTCCACTCAAGTACTCCTACAAGTTAGATGCCAATAATATTCCATTTGTTCAAATTCCTGGAGTGGGGGATAGAGTAATTCCAAAAATGGATCGTAGGTTAGGTTTGATAGCAGCACATGGAGGGATAGGTTCTGCACATGCAGGAGTTACGGCGACTGTTTCTTTATTGAAACAACGCTATTGGTGGCTTGGGTTGACGAAGCAGACTAAAGACTATGGGGCCGATTCCGATCTCGGTCGGAGGCGCACCCAATACCATTCGGTCGGGAAAAAAGCCATGCGAATGCCTGTTTCCCGACCGATCCGTACATCATTCCGAACGAGTAAGTACGATGCGCACAAATGCATAGAATCCGGCCGAGTCGTACTCACCCAATCCAGGTCCTGTTCTCCGACCGAGGCGAATCCGGAAACGCAGAATCGAGTCGCACGGAAGGGAAAATGCAGCCCCGTCCGGCCGAACAAGTACGATGCGCTTTCCGTATGCGCCGAACCCGTCGCTACGTCCGGCACGTCAAAGCTTCCGGGAGAGGCGCACATAAGCTCCGATTCGCGCCACAACACGATCCACGGCTACGAGGCGAACACGCCAGCGACGAGGACGACGCGAAGCAACGAGAAAGACGAACGAGACGAACCAACCATGAATCCCTTCCTTCCGATCCTACCAATATTCTACATTTACTACCGGAACAGGCACGGACGCGTACGGCGCAGAAGGTAAGTCAGACACCAACCACAAAAACATACAACACGTACACGACACATCACACACACACAGAGGGATGCAGAATTTACTTACACCAGCAACAGCAGCACCATAGGGGCGGGATGCCCATCACCAATGCCACATATGCACACAGGGGCCTGGATGCCCATCACCACTACCACCCCTACCCAGGGGGGGCTGGATGGCAACCACTACTACCACCCTTAGCCATGGGGGTGCCAGATGCCCACCACTACTACCACCCTTACCCAGGGGGGGCTGGATGCCTACCACTACTACCACCCTTAGCCAGGGGGCTGGATGCCAACCACTACTACCACCCTTACCCAGGGGGGCTGGATGCCTACCACCACTACCACCCTTAGCCAGGGGGCTGGATGCCTACCACTACTACCACCCTTAGCCATGGGGGTGCCAGATGCCTACCACTACTACCACCCTTAGCCATGGGGGTGCCAGATGCCTACCACTACTACCACCCTTACCCAGGGGGCTGGATGCCTACCACCACTACCACCCTTAGCCAGGGGGCTGGATGCCTACCACTACTACCACCCTTAGCCAGGGGGCTGGAGGCCTACCACTACTACCACCCTTAGCCATGGGGGTGCCAGATGCCTACCACTACTACCACCCTTACCCAGGGGGGGCTGGATGCCTACCACTACTACCACCCTCAGCCAGGGGGGCTGGATGCCTACCACTACTACCACCCTTAGCCATGGGGGTGCCAGATGCCTACCACTACTACCACCCTCAGCCAGGGGGCTGGATGCCTACCACTACTACCACTTAGCCATGGGGGTGCCAGATGCCTACCACTACTACCACCCTCAGCCAGGGGGCTGGATGCCTACCACTACTACCACCCTTACCCAGGGGGGCTGGATGCCTACCACTACTACCACCCTTAGCCAGGGGGCTGGATGCCTACCACTACTACCACCCTTAGCCATGGGGTGCCAGATGCCCACCACTACTACCACCCTTACCCAGGGGGCTGGATGCCTACCACTACTACCACCCTTAGCCAGGGGGGCTGGATGCCTACCACTACTACCACCCTTAGCCAGGGGGCTGGATGCCTACCACTACTACCACCCTCAGCCATGGGGGTGCCAGATGCCTACCACTACTACCACCCTTACCCAGGGGGGGCTGGATGCCTACCACAACTACCACCCTCAGCCAGGGGGGCTGGATGCCTACCACTACTACCACCCTTACCCAGGGGGGGCTGGATGCCTACCACTACTACCACCCTTAGCCAGGGGGCTGGATGCCTACCACTACTACCACCCTTAGCCATGGGGGTGCCAGATGCCTACCACTACTACCACCCTCAGCCAGGGGGCTGGATGCCTACCACTACTACCACCCTTACCCAGGGGGGCTGGATGCCTACCACTACTACCACCCTTAGCCAGGGGCTGGATGCCTACCACTACTACCACCCTTAGCCATGGGGGTGCCAGATGCCTACCACTACTACCACCCTCAGCCAGGGGGCTGGATGCCTACCACTACTACCACCCTTACCCAGGAGGGGCTGGATGCCTACCACTACTACCACCCTTAGCCAGGGGGCTGGATGCCTACCACTACTACCACCCTTAGCCATGGGGGTGCCAGATGCCCACCACTACTACCACCCTTACCCAGGGGGCTGGATGCCTACCACTACTACCACCCTTAGCCATGGGGGTGCCAGATGCCTACCACTACTACCACCCTCAGCCAGGGGGCTGGATGCCTACCACTACTACCACCCTTAGCCATGGGGGTGCCAGATGCCTACCACTACCACCACCCTCAGCCAGGGGGCTGGATGCCTACCACTACTACCACCCTTAGCCAGGGGGCTGGATGCCTACCACTACTACCACCCTTAGCCATGGGGGTGCCAGATGCCTACCACTACTACCACCCTCAGCCAGGGGGCTGGATGCCTACCACTACTACCACCCTTAGCCATGGGGGTGCCAGATGCCTACCACTACTACCACCCTTACCCAGGGGGGCTGGATGCCTACCACTACTACCACCCTTACCCAGGGGGCTGGATGCCTACCACTACTACCACCCTCAGCCAGGGGGCTGGATGCCTACCACTACTACCACCCTTACACGGGGGCTGGATGCCTACCACTACTACCACCCTTAGCCAGGGGGCTGGATGCCTACCACTACTACCACCCTTAGCCATGGGGGTGCCAGATGCCTACCACTACTACCACCCTCAGCCAGGGGGCTGGATGCCTACCACTACTACCACCCTTACCCAGGGGGCTGGATGCCTACCACTACTACCACCCTTAGCCAGGGGGCTGGATGCCTACCACTACTACCACCCTTAGCCATGGGGGTGCCAGATGCCTACCACTACTACCACCCTCAGCCAGGGGGGCTGGATGCCTACCACTACTACCACCCTTACCCAGGGGGGGCTGGATGCCTACCACTACTACCACCCTTAGCCAGGGGGGCTGGATGCCTACCACTACTACCACCCTTAGCCATGGGGTGCCAGATGCCCACCACTACTACCCCCCTTACCCAGGGGGGGCTGGATGCCTACCACTACTACCACCCTTAGCCAGGGGGGCTGGATGCCTACCACTACTACCACCCTTAGCCAGGGGGCTGGATGCCTACCACTACTACCACCCTTAGCCATGGGGGTGCCAGATGCCTACCACTACTACCACCCTCAGCCAGGGGGCTGGATGCCTACCACTACTACCACCCTTAGCCATGGGGGTGCCAGATGCCTACCACTACTACCACCCTCAGCCAGGGGGCTGGATGCCTACCACTACTACCACCCTTAGCCAGGGGGCTGGATGCCTACCACTACTACCACCCTTAGCCATGGGGGTGCCAGATGCCTACCACTACTACCACCCTCAGCCAGGGGGCTGGATGCCTACCACTACTACCACCCTTAGCCATGGGGGTGCCAGATGCCTACCACTACTACCACCCTCAGCCAGGGGGCTGGATGCCTACCACTACTACCACCCTTACCCAGGGGGCTGGATGCCTACCACTACTACCACCCTTAGCCAGGGGGCTGGATGCCTACCACTACTACCACCCTTAGCCATGGGGGTGCCAGATGCCCACCACTACTACCACCCTTACCCAGGGGGCTGGATGCCTACCACTACTACCACCCTTAGCCAGGGGGCTGGATGCCTACCACTATTACCACCCTTAGCCAGGGGGCTGGATGCCTACCACTACTACCACCCTTAGCCATGGGGGTGCCAGATGCCCACCACTACTACCACCCTTACCCAGGGGGCTGGATGCCTACCACTACTACCACCCTTAGCCAGGGGGGCTGGATGCCTACCACTACTACCACCCTTAGCCAGGGGGCTGGATGCCTACCACTACTACCACCCTTAGCCATGGGGGTGCCAGATGCCTACCACTACTACCACCCTCAGCCAGGGGGCTGGATGCCTACCACTACTACCACCCTTACCCAGGGGGGCTGGATGCCTACCACTACTACCACCCTTAGCCAGGGGGCTGGATGCCAACCACTACTACCACCCTTACCCAGGGGGGCTGGATGCCTACCACTACTACCACCCTTACCCAGGGGGGCTGGATGCCTACCACTACTACCACCCTCAGCCAGGGGGCTGGATGCCTACCACTACTACCACCTCTACCCATGGGGGCTGGATGCCTACCACCAACACCACCCCACTCATAGGATGGACAATGCATGACACAACCAGCACACCACAACCTAGGGAATGCAAGAAAAAGACATCCCCCAACACCATGACAAGCGTGTGTAGACTGTGTCAAATGCCTACAACACTGAACATGACTTTGAACATACAATGTGACCCCCTATCACATGTGCCACACATATATGTGTGTGGCCCCCACAATGCAAGCAGGCCATGACCATTGTGGCAATGGGGTCCAAACCCCCATCATCACAGTGACCAAAAGATAAGTGTGGGGTCCATAGCTGAAGCACATTTTGAACATTGTGGCAATGGGGTCCAAACCCCCATCATCACAGTGACCAAAAGGTAAGTGTGGGGTCCATAGCTGAAGCACATTTTGAACATTGTGGCAATGGGGTCCAAACCCCCATCATCACAGTGACCAAAAGGTAAGTGTGGGGTCCATAGCTGAAGCACATTTTGAACATTGTGGCAATGGGGTCCAAACCCCCATCATCACAGTGACCAAAAGGTAAGTGTGAGGTCCATAGCTGAAGCACATTTTGAACATTGTGGCAATGGGGTCCAAACCCCCATCATCACAGTGACCAAAAGGTAAGTGTGGGGTCCATAGCTGAAGCACATTTTGAACATTGTGGCAATGGGGTCCAAACCCCCATCATCACAGTGACCAAAAGGTAAGTGTGGGGTCCATAGCTGAAGCACATTTTGAACATTGTGGCAATGGTGTCCAAACCCCCATCATCACAGTGACCAAAATGTAAGTGTGGGGTCCATAGCTGAAGCACATTTTGAACATTGTGGCAATGGGGTCCAAACCCCCATCATCACAGTGACCAAAATGTAAGTGTTGACAAAGAAAAAGCTGCAACTGCCAAACTGCATGGATGATTCCTGGTCACAGAACATAAAACACATCAGTGGCAAAGTAGTGCATGTGTCCCATTGCAACATAGATTGGGGGAGGCAAATACTGCAGTGCAAATAAGACATACCTTTGGCCATGTGCAGACAAACAACACCCATGGGGGCTGACACAGTCAACATTCATCAATGACACAATGACAGAAGTGACCATCAGAATGCAGACCCACATATTTGCACCAATGGGCACACAAATGCAGATACCCTGTGGAGACTGTAGATGTGAGGTGAGCAGATACCATACCATGGCAGCAATGGGACACAAAACCATGATCATTGTGCTGACCGATGACCTAGGAGTCCCAGGGACAGCAGGGGAAACCCACCAAACAACATACAGCCAATGGCACACCTAAGATATGCCAATGCAGTGGTGCAGATGCACAAACACAAACAGGCAGACCCACACTGCACATCAAACACAACAGGTGAGGGGGTGCCAGTGTCCCCAGGCAACCACACAACACATGAGGAGGCCTGAATACCAATTACACAGATGTGCATACAGTGTCACACAAAGGTAACTCATGGATCCAAATCCCCTATGTGGGCAATCAGGCATTGTCAGATGAGAGGGAGCACAAATCACACATGTCACACAAGCACTTAGGAACAGCAACTGACACAGCAAGACACAGACACACCACAGCACTACCCCCAGGGCCCCCACAATGTGGTGACCCTGGGCTGCATTACAATCCCACTGTGATGACAAAGCTAAATGTCGTTCACACTGTGAACCACAGTCATGTGTCCTGAGCAACAAACTACCATCACACCTACACAAGCACAAATCAATCAGCACGGCCAGTAAGCCAAGGCCAAAATGGAGGCAGGGGTCTAGCCGGGCAACAACTCTCATCTGCACACACTCAACACCACACACCTCGACCTCCAACAATGTGCAGCAGTGAAGCACACATGCACTGGTGACATTGCACATGCACCCATGACAATCCCAGGGTGGTGGGTGGGAACCAAGGTGCAGAAACACATCACACATGGCCACTCAACAAGACTCCTGAATGTCTGACACACTGCACACTACGCTGTACATGGACATGACGGCAATACCACACCAACCAATGGGATCCCAGCCACAGTCACACACCAATGAAGAAGCCAAGGTCACCCACAAAGAACACACATAGACAACAACCAACATTGCAGCCCGGAACCTGAGGAGTGCCAGCAGTCACACACACAACGTGTCACAATCACTGAAAGATAACACAAACTGGAAATCACATGACAGGTGTAAACAACAAGTGCCAAGGGGAAACCTGACTGTGACCCATCTGCGTCTGCACACAAACTCAGCCCTGACAGCAAACACACCTATGGGTGACACCCTGATGACCAGTAATGTGCCATGCACCCACATCACAGAGAACCCAGGGAGAAGACTTTGGGGAACATAGCTCAACTCAGCAAGCATCACAAACAGGTACAACACTAGGGATCCCAGCATGCACAGCAAAACGGAAGTGAACACACAGACATGCTCATACAACACACACCTTGGGCGCAGGCAATTTCACAGGAGTACACACTGCCATGAGGGGACTCCACTCCTGTGTGAGGAAAGCTGTGCCATATGTTGCCTCAGTATGGCCCCATCATGTCAGCTGAGCACTTGGTCACACAATCAACAATTAGCACCAAATGAAGGCTCACGTCACATCAGCCTGGTCATGGGAGTGCCAACGAAATCATCAGCACAGATCCAACACACTTGTATAGCAATGTTGCACTGACAACACAGATGAGTCCTTCCCCATTGATGCCCAAACCTGCATGTCCAGTGGAGATGGCCACACGGTCAGGGAAGTAGACGAATTGAACAATGGCAGGCACAACAGATGTGCAGGGGTGGAAGCCACAGATGTGAAATTGCTAATGTAAGTAGGAAATCCCATTGCCAAATACTGAACACATGACACCCTCAGATGCTGCTAAGGATGACATGGATACACCACAGGATAGGACACATTCCCCCTGGACCACATGTGTTCCTGCACAGTAACACTTCATTATCATGAGACCAAATATCACCATCACTGCAGCAAGGGCATGGTTAGCATCATCAACAACATGTACATCAGAAGCATAAGCACTAGAGAACAGAAAGTTGCTTTATTCAGCATATGTGTGTCCAAAAACTCAGAGAACAGTAATGCTCCAACAAAGGCCAATGGCCAGTCCATCAAGTAAGTCAATACAGGGTGACAGTGGCAGATGTCACCCTACGCATGCCTGCACTGCACAAAACCAGGGCCAATCCACTAGGAGGGGCAACCGGGGGGCAGGCCAGCCACCGCAGGGACAGGATCAGGGCTCACCAGGAGGAGGCAGGGAAGGGGTGGTGGGTGAGGAGAGCCACTGACAACTGCAGTGGAGGTGTCTGACATGGTGTGTGACGGCACAACTGGGGGGCATGACTCAGATGTTGTGGGTGCCGGCACGACTGCAGTGGACCCTGCAGATGGAGTGGACAGGTCCGCCACTGCAGTGCCCAAGTCAGACAGGGTGGTAGTGGACTCCACTGCAGTGCCTACCTCCAGGGGAGGAGAATGGGGAACAGGCAAGGTGGGCTGGACAGAGGGGGAGGACACCCTCACCACATCAGTGGCACAGACAAGCGCAGCAGGGGTGTGGTGCCGGGAGAGCAAGTGGCAGGGGAGAAGGCCGGATCCTCTTGGGGATGGTATATCTGTGGGTGGGGGAACCTGGGGCAGGGTGTGGTGGGGGCACCTGTGGAGTGGGGGCATGAGGGATGGAGGAAGGAGACCTGGTGCCTGAGCTGCAGGGCGGCGGTGGGGTCTTGCTCTTACGACTCCGGGGGGACTTGCGGGTGGGGGCCTCAGTCTGTCTGCGCCTGGGGGAGGGTGTCCGGGGGCGAGGGGCACTCTGCTCCTTGTGGGTGGGCTTCCTCTTCCCCCTGAATGCTGTATCAGCTGGATCGGAGGGGAAGAGGCCGAGGTCACTGAGGAAGAGCCGCTGTGTCTTTGGGGTTGCAGGTGAGGCAAGGGAGGGTGCTTTGGAGGGAGAGGCAACTGAGGACTGCTCAGTGCTTGTGGATGCGTGTGTGTGTTCCAGGGCCCCATCCCCTGTGAGTCTGGTTTCAGTCCCCTGACTGTGCGTGCCTGTGCGTTTTGTTTGTGGCGTGTGTGTCTGTGTGCTGGACGTGTGTGTGCTGGTGTGTGCCTGTGCCGGTGTATGTGTGCTTGGGACGGGTAAGGTGCTGGGGAGTGTGGATGGAGCAGAGGCAGGAGGGGTGAGGGACTGTCTGAGGAGGGACACTGCTGCCGTCAGGGAGGAGTCCATGGACCTATTGCCCCTCTGTAGGTCAGACATGCCCGATGAGATGCCCTCCATGAACGACACCAGCTGAGTCAACAGAGCGGTGTGCGCATGGAGGACACTCAGCATGGCTGTCTGCCCTACATGGAGCTGGCGAAGGAGGTACACAGACTCCTCACTCAGGGCAGCAGGGGACACAGGGGCAGGGGGTGCGGTGCCTGGCCCAAAGGAGACACGCTCCCGAACATGGGAGCCTCCACGGACCTGGGGAATGGGAGCCGATGGGAGGGCGGTGGTGGTGCTGGTGGTGGCGGGGACAGCAACACTAGCTGGGGTGTGGTGGCTGCTGACACCTGCCTCCATAAGGGAGTCATCCTCCGAGCCGCTGTGGTCCTCAGCTGAGGTGGATGCTGCTGAGGACTCCTCGGTGTGGCTCCCTCGCCCTCCGTGCCACTGGGTCCCTCCGACCACTCCTCGGCTGCTGACCCAGTCTGGCTCTCCGGCTCCTCCTGGTCCGTGGAGCTGTCCCCTTCCGTGGCCGTGGATGTATCTGCAAACAATGGGGAAACAGACAGACATCAGTCACCTGCACCAAACGCACACACCACTGTGAGCACAGCACATCACAGAGCAAGCCCTGGCATCATTAGTTGAACATTGCTAAAAGTGCCCTAACTGAACAGGAGAAGCCAATTGTCAGTCTGATGCCAACCATGGCACTCACATCCCACATGGCCTTGCACACATCTGTCTGGTGTCTGTTGGATAGCAACACCCCAGTGTGGACACATGCACCACCTACACAGTAGTTGGACAGTGCAGAGGACACGGTGTAGCATGTGGACATGCACACATCACAACTCTTGCCACTGAGTCAGTACAGGTTTCCGGATGAAAGGGATGCCCAGAGTCAAATAGGAAATGCATGTGATGCATACCAGCAACAGACACCATGATGCACCCATGTCCTGATAGCCATCGCCACAATGGTGTGCATGTAGCACATGTCACTCCCCTGCAGGATCACCAATAAGTAGACACATGCCATGGCGGAGGCATGACTGCTAAGTCATACATCACTGTCTCAGTGATGTATGACTTGGCAGCCAGACAACAACACTCTGCACTGTGTCACAATAGTAGGTCATGGGGAATGCAAGTCCTGGAGCTGCACAAGTGCACATGTACATCCCCCACACAACACATCATCTTAACCCTCATCTGTCCAGGTCATACCAATTGGACATATGGGAGACCTGTGACACTACCCTCTGAACCTGAGCCCCTCACAATCTGCTGTGAATGGGAAACAGCTGCCTGAACTTCACATTCGCATCCCCCAGTCTGCACGGGCAGCTGATCAAACACCTATGTGACACACAAGTATCGTCTCCTATGGTCACATCTCAAGTGGCATGCTGAGCCCCTACCGAGAAACACCCCAGCAGTCCTGGCAACAAATCCACAGTACACTGACACAGAGGCAGACACCTGAGGGGTCAAATCACTGCGCACAACGTGTCAGCTGATAAACGGGAGTGTGAGTACAGGTGTATTGGATGGGCTGGAGTAGGCATGACTGTCCTGCCCCACATGAATGAGGGATGAGCCCTGGACAGTGGATAGCTGGCTATGTATGTGTGACACACGTAATCTGCACACTCCTGGGGCCCAAACATTGTTCCCACCCGCTGCATGGGTGTGTGCCAGCTACCCCAGGCACATGTGGTGGCTCAGCTCAGCAAGTGGACTGCATATCAAAGCAACACGCAGATTACATGTCCGAACACAGGCATTGTGTGAACAATGGACCCACCCATGATGCCCACAACAGAGTTAGGGAAACAGATGCTGTCCCCCACCTTGAGTGAAGCAAACTGCAAGGACACAGTCCCAAGTGACACAATTCCCTGAATGTAAGGGCCACACCTGGATATCAGATGAGGAGTGGGCAGTGCACAATAGAGGGACATGGCTCCTGGACAACATGACTGCTGTACTGTGGCAGTTTAACCAGGCCAGAGGAGGGCACATAGCATGTAATACAGAGTTCACAGTGCAGTCTTTGACTCACCCCCTCCTTGCTGCTGTCTGGCCTTCAGCTGCCCATCCAGGTCTGGAAATACCACCGCCAGGATCTGGAGCATGTGGGGGTCAGGGTCCGTGTTCCGCCCTCCTGCGAGGAGGCGACAGCTTCAGCTGGACCCGTGCAATCCTCCGGGTCCAGCCCCGAAGGTCCTGCCACCTCTTCTGGCAGTTGCGGATCCGGCGCTTGTAGACCCCCACGGACCGGACAGCCCGGACGATGTCCTTCCAGATCTCCTGCTTCCGATGGGCATTAACCTGTCAGGATGACAAAGTGAAAAGGCCATTACTACACATGCAACATATCCGTGCATGACACAGTTGTATATACATGTCTCAATCACAGGGGCACATGATGTACACAGGCAGTGCAACGCTGCCCATGGACAGTTTGCCAGAAGTCACTACATGGTATCATTGCATGGGAAGTAAAACCTTGTTCAAATGCACTGTCACTGCACCATACCTGTCCAGTGCATGTCACTACACACTATGGGGGTGACAACTACTCAGTGAGCCTGCTAGCCAGTGGCGTGCAGACTTTCAGCCTTGCTAGTCAGACAAAATGCACATTCAGAAAGGCAGTGCACAGAACACTCACCTGCTCCCCTGGTGTCCCATACAGCTTGCTGTACTGTGGAAGTGGGGTTGATGGGAGACAAGGGTACCCCGATATATGAACCTGGGGTGATAATGGATTTATAAAAAACAATGGTTCAGGTGTGGCCTAAAAAGGTCCAAAAGCAAAAAGCGCGACCCAGAGTGGGGCACTTATTATTTCCAGCAAAGAAATTAATTCACTAGGGAGCAGGAAAAAGAGTCTGTAAAGGGTCATGTAGGTCACAAGATGACAGAAATTTATTCGTAGCAGTTTCAGTTTTTTATGGTGCTCACACAGTAAGTGAAAGAAAACGTGCTGTGAAAGAGTGGTAGTGAATTTTTAAAAAGACATCGCATTGACAACAATATGGTAGAACTCCCTAAATGATTTATACAAGTTTTTAGGAGTTCATGTTGTGAAATGGTCGACGACGTTTCGAACCCAAGTATTGGGGTTCATCTTCAGGACAACGGTGAGCTAGTTGAGTTTAACCATGTGTATGGCTGAGTAGTTCCTGGGGTCAGTACTTCAGGACGGGAGTCGAGGGCTCCCCGTAGGCAGTATATTTAAACAGCCAGATGGGTTTCTTCAGGCGAAATAAATTGGACTTAGGCTGTGCAGCTGGGCAGTGCTAAAGTCAACCTGGGCAGCATCAATTTATTGTACGTATTTGGTAGGGCGACAGGGCATTGAATGGATGCCTGAAGCCGTGCAGCCTAGTACGTCCTGCTGCTACTGTAGCTGGCTAATGAATGAGGGCCCCTCATTCATTAGCCAGCTACAGCAGCAGCAGGACGTTCTAGGCTGCACGGCTTCAGGCATCCATTCAATGCCCTGTCGCCTCTACCAAATAAATTGATGCTGCCCAGGTTGACTTTAGCACTGCCCAGCTGCACAGCCTAAGTCCAATTTATTTCGCCTGAAGAAACCCATCTGGCTGTTTAAATATACTGCCTACGGGGAGCCCTCGACTCCCGTCCTGAAGTACTGACCCCAGGAACTGTTGCTGTTCATCTGGCGGAGGCATTGTAATATGTCCCTGTGCACCGCCGTCATCTCTTGCAGTGTGTCCCACTTGGACTCCACGCGGGACATGTGTGAGTCCAAGCGGGCATGATGGGCAGCCTGCTGCTGTTTCATGTTTCTGAGGAGCCCCACTACCTGGCTGAGATCTCCGGTGCTGGACTGGTACGCATCGGCTATGCGTGCCAGTTGTGGGTCATCATGCACACCAGACACCTCTGCAAGCAGCGACCTCTGTCTCCCACCCCTCCCACCACCACTGCCGACATGTGCAATGCGTGCAGTGGCACGCACAGATGACCCTGGTCCCCCTTGGGGGTTGGTGGTGGTGGTGGTGTACATAGCCCCACGTTGGTCCAGGGTCCCTGTGCTGGTGGTGCTCCTTGTTCTGTCCATGTCGGCAGGGATGGTATTTGTGGTGACAGTCGTTGGAGGGGTGGGTGCAGGGGGTGCAGCTGGTGGTCCTGCTGGTGCTGCAGCTGGTGGTCCTGCTGGTGCTGCATGTTGACTTGCACCGGAGGTGCCAGGTTGGTCTTCTTCATCCGAGGAGGGCAGAGGCTGTTCGACACCAGTGAGCTCCGTATCCTCTTGAGCCTGGCACTGGGACTCCTCAGCGTCTGCTGCTGTGTCCCCATCATCACCTGTTTTTGGGAGACACACACAATGTATGTTATGTTTCTGCAGGCATCAATGGTTGACACACCTGACAGTTGTGACTGTGCCTCTGGGTGCGGGCCTGTACATTGCATTGTCCTAAGTTGTCACAGTCAGGGGTTGATATTGGTGTAGCACATTGTCCTGCATTATTTGGGCATTTCTATGTATTTGTTGGGGTGTGAACATGGTCTGCATTGGTTGTATTTGGTTGACAGCCGGCCCTCCTTCCCACCCAGCCAGTCAGTTATCCCACCATGGACTGTGCTTGCATTGCAGGGAGTGAAAGTTGTCTTTCAGGATGTCAGTCAGTGGTGTCCTGCTGTTGGTTGTTGCACAGTTTCCAGCAGGGCCTTGTGCTCCCCACAGCAGTAGCCAGTGTCAGCCATCTTGTGAGTCCTTTTCCACTCCCTGTGATGTGAGCATGGTTGTGGGTGGTGTTGATGGGCCAGTTGTGAGGCTGAGCAATATCTGTGCCTACTACTCCCATCATGCTATTGCCTCCACCCCCTTTCCCAGTATGCCCATCCTTCCTTCCTTCCTTTTGACTCTGCTTCCCTGTGGGGTGGGCTGCCTGTACTGACAGGATGGCTGGGAGTGTTGTCCTGGCAGTTGTTTGGCTAAAAGTCCCAAGAGTGTCCCTGTGCTTCACACAACATGACCCAGGGTGGTGGTTCTTTGTGGGATCTTGAGTTAGGATGTGAGGCATTGCATTCTCCCAGGTGGGTTATGTGGAGTTTGTGTTGAGGGGGTGTGTGAGGGGAGGTGCTTGTGACTATGGTCAGTGCTGCAAGTCCTCCTTCCCACCCAGCCAGATATCCCACCATGGAACGTGCTTGCATTGCAGGGAGTGGAAGTTGTCTTTCAGGATGTCAGTCAGTGGTGTCCTGCTGTTGGTTGTTGCACAGTTGCCAGCAGGGCCTTGTGCTCCCCACAGCAGTAGCCAGTGTCAGCCATCTTGTCAGTCCTTATCCACTCTCTGTGATGTGAGCATGGTTCAGAGTGGTGTTGATGGGCCACTTGTGAGGGTGAGTAGTATCTGTGACTCCAACTCCCATCATGCTATTGCCTACACCCCTTCCCAGCATGCCCGTACTTCCTTCCTTTGGACTCTGCTTCCCTGTGGGGTAGTGTGCCTGTGCTGACAGGAAGGCTGACAGTGTTGTCCTTGCGTTTGTTTGGCTACAAGTCCCAGGTGTGTCCCTGTGCTTCACACAGCATTACCCAGGGTGGTGGTTCTTTGTGGGATCTTCATTTGGTATGTGAGGCATTGCATTCTCCCAGGTGGGTTATGTGGAGTTTGTGTTGAGGGTGTGTGTGAGGTGAGCTGCTTATAACTATGGTCAGTGCTGTGAGTCCTCCTTCCCAGCTAGCCAGATATCCCACCATGCAACGTGCTTGCATTGCAGAGAGTGCAAGTTGTCTTTCAGGATGTCAGTCAGTGGTGTCCTGCTGTTGGTTGTTGCACAGTTGCCAGCAGGACCTTGTGCTCCCCACAGCAGTAGCCAGTGTCAGCCATCTTGTGAGTCCTTTTCCACTCCCTGTGATGTGAGCATGGTTGTGGGTGGTGTTGATGGGCCAGTTGTGAGGCTGAGCAATATCTGTGCCTACTACTCCCATCATGCTATTGCCTCCACCCCCCTTCCCAGCATGCCCATCCTTCCTTCCTTTTGACTCTGCTTCCCTGTGGGGTGGGCTGCCTGTGCTGACAGGATGGCAGGGAGTGTTGTCCTGGCAGTTGTTTGGCTAAAAGTCACAAGAGTGTCCCTGTGCTTCACACAACATAACCCAGGGTGGTGGTTCTTTGTGGGATCTTGAGTTAGGATGTGAGGCATTGCATTCTCCCAGGTGGGTTATGTGGAGTTTGTGTTGAGGGGGTGTGTGAGGGGAGGTGCTTGTGACTATGGTCAGTGCTGCAAGTCCTCCTTCCCACCCAGCCAGATATCCCACCATGGAACGTGCTTGCATTGCAGGGAGTGGAAGTTGTCTTTCAGGATGTCAGTCAGTGGTGTCCTGCTGTTGGTTGTTGCACAGTTGCCAGCAGGGCCTTGTGCTCCCCACAGCAGTAGCCAGTGTCAGCCATCTTGTGAGTCCTTTTCCACTCCCTGTGATGTGAGCATGGTTGTGGGTGGTGTTGATGGGCCAGTTGTGAGGCTGAGCAATATCTGTGCCTACTACTCCCATCATGCTATTGCCTCCACCCCCTTCCCAGCATGCCCATCCTTCCTTCCTTTTGACTCTGCTTCCCTGTGGGGTGGGCTGCCTGTGCTGACAGGATGGCTGGGAGTGTTGTCCTGGCAGTTGTTTGGCTAAAAGTCCCAAGAGTGTCCCTGTGCTTCACACAACATGACCCAGGGTGGTGGTTCTTTGTGGGATCTTGAGTTAGGATGTGAGGCATTGCATTCTCCCAGGTGGGTTATGTGGAGTTTGTGTTGAGGGGGTGTGTGAGGGGAGGTGCTTGTGACTATGGTCAGTGCTGCAAGTCCTCCTTCCCACCCAGCCAGATATCCCACCATGGAACGTGCTTGCATTGCAGGGAGTGGAAGTTGTCTTTCAGGATGTCAGTCAGTGGTGTCCTGCTGTTGGTTGTTGCACAGTTGCCAGCGGGGCCTTGTGCTCCCCACAGCAGTTGCCAGTGTCAGCCATATTGTCAGTTGATTTCCACTCCCTGTGATGTGAGCATGGTTCATGGTGGTGTTGATGGGACAGTTGTGGGGGTGAGCAATATCTGTGACTATGACTCCCATCATGCTATTGCCTCCACCCCAATTCCCAGCATTCCCATACTTACTTGCTTTTGTGGGGAGTTCAGTGTGTGTGGGTGTGAGAGCAATGGCAAGATGGCTGACAGTGGTGTCCTGCTGTTGGTTGGTGTGCAGTTCCCAGCATGCCCTTGTGCTCCCCACGACACAGCACCAGTGTCAGGCATCTTTGATGGGCCTTTCCACTCTCTGTGGGATGTGCATGCGTGAGTGTGAGCTTGCTGGGCCATGTGGTGGGGGATGTTGAGCTGTGACTACGACTCCCATCATGCTATTGCCTCCACCCCCCTTCCCAGCATGCCCATGCTTCCTTCCTTTTGACTCTGCTTCCCTGTGGGGTGGGCTGCCTGTGCTGACAGGATGGCTGGGAGTGTTGTCCTGGCAGTTGTTTGGCTAAAAGTCCCAAGAGTGTCCCTGTGCTTCACACAACATAACCCAGGGTGGTGGTTCTTTGTGGGATCTTGAGTTAGGATGTGGGGCATTGCATTCTCCCAGGTGGGTTATGTGGAGTTAGTGTTGAGGGGGTGTGTGAGGGGAGATGCTTGTGACTATGGTCAGTGCTGCAAGTCCTCCTTCCCACCCAGCCAGATATCCCACCATGGAACGTGCTTGCATTGCAGGGAGTGGAAGTTGTCTTTCAGGATGTCAGTCAGTGGTGTCCTGCTGTTGGTTGTTGCACAGTTGCCAGCAGGGCCTTGTGCTCCCCACAGCAGTAGCCAGTGTCAGCCATCTTGTGAGTCCTTTTACACTCCCTGTGATGTGCGCATGGTTCATGGTGGTGTTGATGGGACAGTTGTGGGGGTGAGCAATATCTGTGACTACGACTCCCATGATGCTATTGGCTACACTGACCTGCCCAGCATACACAGAATTCCTTTCTTTCAGTGGTCTTCACTGTGTGTTGGTGTTGTAGTGGTGGCTACATGTCTGGATGTGTTTGTTAGTTATATTTGTGCCACTGCCTAGCTGTAGTTGTAGTTGTGTTTGTACATGTGATGACACGGTTAAATGTAACTTTGAGATGGCATGTGTTGTGTTTATCTGACTGACATACACATTTTGGGATGATCTGTTTTGGTTGGTGTGTATTTGCTAAGGGTGCATGGTTTGACTCTCCCCTTGACAGTGATGTGTGTGTATTGTGGCACAATATTGTGTACATTTGTTGTGTACTCACCAGGCTCTGGGATGTTTTCTAGTCCATAGATGCTCACTGGCGGAAGGATGGCCCGCACCTTCTCCTCCCAGGGCCTGAGGTATACTGGCTTGGCAGGAGGGCCACTGCCGGTGTATTGGCTCAGGAGATAGTCCTTCTTCAGCAGCTCCCGTACCCTCCTGCGCACGTCATACCACCTGTTCTGGATGTCAGTCTTTGTGCGCAGACATGGTGATTGTGCGTTCACCCTGTTGATGATCCTCTCCCACATCTTTGTTTTCTGGGAGATGGGTGTCTGTTGGACCAGTGCGCCAAACAGCTGTGGCTCTACCCTGAGGATCTCGTCTACCAGGACTTCCAATTCACAATCTAGGAACTTGTGATTCTTCTTTGGGGGCATGGTGATGGTGAGTGATGTGTGTGTTGGTGTGCAGGTGAAGGTGTGTGAATGTGTGTTTTGCTGGGTGTATGTGAGGTAGCTATTTGTTGGTGTGCTGATGGTGTGTAGCTTGTGTGAGGGATGAGCTGTGGGTGTGTGGTTGCTGTCTGTTGAGTGCTGGCAGGTGAATAGCATTTGCAAAGGATCATGGTTGGGATTTGTGTCCTTTATATGGGTGGAGTTGTGGGTGTGTCTTTGTTCTCTGTCCCCACCCCCCAGTATTTATTGGCTTTGTGATTGCTTGTTTGGCCTTTTTTGTGTATTTTTCCTTAGTACTTTCTGTGCATGTTGGAAACGTTCTTGTGACCGAGTCGGACCCTGCAGTTGTCTCGTACGGTCTTCTCCATTTCGTTCACGCTGTGTTTGTGCAGTTTTCTATGCTGCGTACGCGTCGGTCGCGGTATTTTGTGTTACTTTGGCTCGCAGTTTTGTATGCGTGTCGGTCGTACGGCTTGTCCTCCGTACGACTCGGTCGTGGTTTTCGCGCCTTGCATCGTACTTTGCGGTTTGGAGTTCGCGGGTACGTTTCGGTCGGATTTGTTCCGGGTGCGCGGTCGGTTCGATTCGCGTGTTTTTCCGGCCGGATTGCTGTTTTCCGTGCGGCTCGGTCGTTCGGCTTGGGTTCAGTACGTGTCGGTCGTATTTTGCACGCTTTGCATCGTACTTTGCGTGTCGGGCGCCACGGGTACGTGTCGGTCGGAATTAATTCCGGCTCCGAGTCGGTCGGTGCTTTTTCCGGCCCGAATCGGAATCGACCCCTATGTCTTGAAATGCGACATCTGCCAGCAGATGAAAGGTTCCACCGTAACACGTCCAGCGCAGACACCGCTGTTAATATCTGACAAACCACTAGCGTGTGTTTATTTGGACCACTGCGGCCCCTTACAAAGAGATGGGGCTTACAGGTATATCATGGTTACAGTGGATTCCTGCTCAAGATTCCTATGGGTGTGGCCCCAACGCTCAGCTGACGCTCGAACTGTTATCAAAGATTTGCGAGTCTTTATAGGGGACATACACAATTGGCACATTGCACTCTGACCAGGGCCCTGCGTTTAGCTCTCGGACTTACAAGGAGGCCATGTGAGGATTGGGTGTAGCGTTGCCGTACTCATCTCCGTACCATCCCGAGGGAAATTCGGTTGTGGAGAGAAAAAAACAGGACTTAAAGCAATCTTTAACAGCTAGAGTATTAGGCACGGATGAAAGTTGGGTAAAACATCTGTATGGAGTCCAGCGAGCTTTGAACACCATGCCAAGAAGTTCTCTAGGGGGGTCACTCATATGTGTTCCTCTTTGGGACAAGAATGTGGGTACCTGATCTTGATTGTGAAGGCGCAGTGGCGCATGAAAAGCCTTTTGACATCCATGATCGTTTGGCTGTTTTACAGGATATAAATGAATCCAGGACACAACAAAGTGATGTCCACCTGAAGAAGACCGCCACTGGGGAAGTCAAACCAGTCACGGCAAGGCCTGTCTGGATCCCAAAAGTCGGAGATCTGGTCAGAGAGAAGATAGCGGACAAGAAAGAATTTGGGCCATCATACAGAAAGCCTGTACTGGTCCTAGAAATTGAAGGAACAAGAACTGTACTTCTACCGCCTCTTGCCGGGAAAAAGGGGAAAAGATTTGTCTCAATCGACCTAATCAAACCACACTATGTGGCCAATACTGAGTAGTAGGCCACGTGAACTTCAAAGTAGCAGACGCCCTCCTCTCGCTACAATCCAAGAAGTTCAAACGGAAAGACTCATCACGTTCGAAGAGTCCCCTGCACGGAATGAAGGACTATGCAACAATGCTATGGAACTCGTTCCTCTTGAACCTGAAGTTCAATTTCAAAATCAAACTCAAAATGAAAGACAACTCGCTATTCGACCAAATACAGATGTCTACGTCAACATGCCCCGACAAGAACAACCTACGATTTCGACAAATCCTGATGCAATACCAACAATTGATCGAACTGCTTCTGGCTACTTCATAAACTTTGATACGTTTTCTTTTTTGATCCAAGCTAACCGGAATGAATGCCAGCCAAAAAACCACGCAAGCAGCAAGTAACAGACTTTCTGAACTTTCTTAAAAAGACTTACCTGGTGTCACCTTGGGTAGAACTATGGGTATGCACCAGGATACTTTTCTTTCTTTTCTGGGTTGGCTTGGTAATAGTTTTTAGTATGCTTGTTAATGGAAGATACCTTCGAAAAAGCTCTGCAGCCCAAAAGGTGAACTTACTTTTAAAACCACACCTATCATCTCATCGAGAACAAAGAGACTTGTCATCAGTGAACATTACAGCAGTTCCTATACCTGATGGTATAGTTTGGGACAAGGTTGATTTCAATATATTTGGCCCGACCGAAATTTTAAGAATTGCTCATTTATTTAAAATATCGTTGAGTGATGTCATTACCTCAAGTACATTTTCCGATGATTGGGACTTTGAAACTGTTAATAACATGTTGTCTGATTTGGAAAAATCTGCTGCATTTTCTAATAGTGAAACATTGGAAAGCACATCAGATTTCGAAACAATGTATTGTTATCAACACTATGGTCATCACTTCCTGCATAAATCTGCAAATCCTAGAAATGTGTTCACATACCACCAGTGGGAACTTTGTCCAACAGTGCCAAAATACAGTTCAAAAACATTTACACAAAAGTTTCCATATTTTTCAGGGTTTAATATGTCTGACCAAGCCTCATATTATTATAAGGTTGCACCAACATCAGCACAGAAAAATATGTTAACAAACACCAAACAGATTTACTCTGCTTCCTTTATTGCCCAGCCTTCTGAACAAGGTTTCGATTTATGGAAAGACACCATAGACTTAAAATCAGTCTGGGGTACAAGAGAATGGCAAGTTCAGGGAACAGAAGCTTTGTTTAGAGCATGCCTCATCCCTCAACAAATCATGTTTTTGAACGAGACAGTGCAACAGATGTCTTGCCTTGGACTAGCCAAGAACAAAGACTTGAACACACCTCGGTTGCCAACTCAATCACACACCGAGGGTAACGAAACATCACAGAAAGAGATTACAGTAGATGACATCATACAATACAACAGATCAGACCCCGATTGGAAAAAATTGTTGATTTGGCCCACAGACACTAATAGTTGTCAGGCAAGACTCATGGGTAAAGCCAAAGGGTTTAGTATCCATAGGCCAGATCCACGTTATGTACAGAGACAACATCCGGGGGTAGTGACATCCTACAGTGTTGGGAAGTTGTGCCTTGATTGGCTAAAAACCTCAACACTCACAAAGGTGAAACAACACTTATCCTTACTTTCACAGGATGTGGATCTCAGGGATTTTTTACTAGGTCCCAGGAAGCCACGTCAGAAACGTTTCTATTATGCTGTCTACAATGAAGTATGGAAAATATCACAACAAGAGGCCGCAGAGAGGTTACGTGAAATAGATCGTATAAATCTAGAGAAATCTCTAGCAGTGGTAGACAATGGGTTAACTACATTAACCTCCAGGATACATTCCTTAGGCAACATTGTATCTTCTGCGATAGACATACTAGAACAAGATTTGGCCATATTACAACACGGGCAATCTCAATTACGTTCTATTATGTATGTTATTAAGCTAGACGCTGCAATCTTTGCGTGCAGGCTACGTGCCTTGGCGTTATATCAACAGTACGTCTCTGTTTTCTGAATACAATCTAACAGATAAACAGATAGAAATGGCACAAAGGGGAGCAAAATATACAATGCTGCGTATCGAAAAACTGGATAGATTATCATTTACAGAGGCAGAACCACCGTCCACAGAATGGCTAATCCATGGCCACATAACTCTACCGGTCACTACTTTTCAGTTTCAGTATTGCCTTAAACAAAAGCAAGTAGGCAGATATGACGAAATGGGTAAGGAATACATTAAGGAATCATGGATATTACCATACAGATTTTGATGCCGGAGTGGGGATCAAGAAGTGTTTCTGAGCGGTACAAACTGTGAGAACGCTTTAAGTGGATCACTCATATGCCAGGATATAATGCTGCACAGGGCTTGTAATGGTTCTGTGGCGAACCTGTTCTGTCATTTGAGGGGTGCCCCAGCTGCTGTGATTACTCCAGCATTCAGGCTACTTTTGAATGGGAGTTACTTGATGCTGAACAGTCAAGGCTGCTGCGGCATGCTCTCGGGCATCGCATATCTGGTAACCCTGAGCTCCAGGGTTACTTGTTGTATGCAAGTATTGTTTCCACCGACATATACTGTCAGGGAGGCGCCGTTATGGCCTTCACTGAATGTTTCTTTAATACGGTTTGATACTCTAAGCAGAATGAAAGCCATGCTTCTACAGAAGTCTGTGCCCTTAACCTCCGCTCGAGAGACTTTTGATCTCCAGATCGCAAGGTCTTCGGCAGAGATACAGGCGCTAATTCATACAAACTGCCTTTTCCATTTCGCAGAAATGGTAAATCGTATCTTTAACATGTCCGATACGACAGGCATAGTCCACCTATTTAAGACCATAGGTTCTGGACTTCTGAGCACCTTTCAGACGGTACTTGGAGTTATCCCAAACTTCATACACTCCGTATTTGGAAGCATCTTTGGAGGACTTCCGCTCATCCTGTTTCTAACAGCAGGTATCCTGATTGTTTTATATTTGCTACGCAATGGACGTCCCAGTCACCAAGGAGATGGAAAAAGCGCTCCTGGAGCGTAAATACTGTGACCGCATGGTACACCATCTGGGCACACCTCGCCTAAGAGAACTAAGTGCATCTTGGTTCTTGTCATTTCGACCAGTCTGGATGGACTGCATCTTACCTGTCCTCCGATGCCTGTTTGCAGAGAAGAATGCGTGTTAGACCTGTGTTTGACACTCCCATCATGTGCGCAACCGGACGTGAATGCGTTACTGGACCCGATAACGGCCCATGTTCTGCAGTGTCCTCAGCGTATTCCAATGTTGAAGACGGCATTCCTTGAGCCACCGCAGGTAGTAACTGCACCTGTTGGTATGAACACCGGCTCCTCCACTGACACACAGGCTTTGGACGGCGCACAGGCTGCCCCAGCACCAGCTGCGGACAGCATGGAACATCATCTGTGCTCAATTGACATACTCTGCGAGGTGTTACAGGGGCCGTCTACGGTGGAAGCAAGCAACGGAAATGTTGCGTCTACTAGCCAGGACACATAAACATTTGACTCATTTGGCTCGTCGTGTGCTGGGAAGAAATTCGACCTTTTTAAATAAGCTCAAATTTGGAACTCAAAAACAAAAATTGACATTCCTTTCATTTTTTGGGCATACATGGCTTTTTAATGCTTATAGTGCTTCGGACTATAATTATGGACACTTTAGAGCTATCGCTTGCATTATTTTTAACATTTTTTTAAAAAGTTTTTAGAAATTTAAGAGGATTTTTTTTTTTTAGCATAATCAATGTTTTTATAAATCTATACTAATATGCGTTAGCCTAGTAGTATGGTAATAAGTTACATATGTTGTCCAGTCGGAAGAGGAGTCGGTGTTATATTCCATATAGGTACCCTATATAGGCACAGGTAACTTTGTAACCTTTCACCTATATTCTTTCCTACATTACACACATAACGGTTCTTGGGTACTGACCTTTTACCTAGATATGACACTGCATTCAGAACGCGGGTTTTTCCCTGGTTCGATTCTCATACATTATGCATGAGGCTTTTTGGAAGCACAGCAGGACTAACAGTAGGATTACCATCTCCTGTATAATTTCTCTGTAAAAAGTTCAGGCCCAACGTCATCCTTTAGGCCGACACAGTAACACAGCAAGGTAGGACCCCCTGGGGAGACCTATCGGTATATATACAGCACATCTTGCTTAGGAAGATAGAGGAGACCGAGACGTCCCGGCTGACACACTGACCAGAGACGCTGAGGTTCCTGCATGCAGATGCTCCAGCTCGCAGTGGTCTAACATCCCTCGCGGGGTGTCCAACTCGAGACCAGGACGGTCTAGAACTATACCATCCCTTTACTTTCGTAGTACTGCTAATCATGTATCTCTGCTACTGTCTAAGGGTTGTTGCAGCTCATCTATTCTACACTAGAATAACAACTGTTCAATAAATACTTATTGAAAACGCCCAGCCTGTTTTATTCTGTGTATCTCTCTGAGACAAACTAAGTAAGCACGAGTGACTGAGCAAAAGGTAGTATATTGTTTCCACGATTCTGAGGGATCAGGGTTGTCATGTTCTAAGGTTGCCAGAAACTATTCTCTCCTTGGTAAGAGGAGATTATAGTGGCACTGTGAGCTAGCTAATACAGATAGGCTAACGTATCCGGTGGGGGTGCACGGAATCAGTCTGCCACCAATCCCACAGTTTATTTACTCCAAAACACGCAGATCCTGTATAGGTTATATAGGAACTACACGACAGAACAGCCTCCCCCTCCATCTCCGCATAGCACCTGCACTGCAGAAGTTCAGGAAGGACATAAAGAGCTGGCTCTTCAACTATTCCATCTCAACTGGGGCAACCCTCCCCCTCCCCAGCACCTGGATACCCTCACATGTGAAAAGCAGTGCTTTACAAATCCCATTGGGTTTGATGTATACGTATTAAAGTTGGTGTCAAGTTTCTTTGCGAGTGTGGTGGAGGCAGCCCTTTGAAAATGTAAGTGGGGCAGGAAACAGCTCCACCCCTCCTGTCTTTGTCAGGATGGCCTTATCCTAGCTACTTCCGGATCTTTGTTCACTGTCTGGGCCCAAAACGCATTCCTGAGGGGGGAGCAATTTACAGTCCCAGGCAGTTGGAAAATGCCAACGTCCCAAAACGGGCATTTTCAAAATTGTAATCTCAAATCCAACTTTACCATTAAAGAGGATTTTAAATTACAATTCATTTGAGCCCACACATGACATTTAAACCTACTCCCAATCAAAAGTTAGCACTTTTTCAAATGTAATAAAGCAACTCAATGTTATCCTATGGGAGAGACCTTACAGTAGTGAAAAATGCCTTCAGGAGTTTAGGGCCTACTTTAGGGGTGGCTTACATGTTTTGCAGTGCTACTTTATTGGGTGGCACAATGGGTGCTGCAGCCCACTAGTAGTATTAAATGTACAGGTCCTGGGTACATGTAGTGCCATTTACTAGGGACTTATAAGTAAATTAAATGTGCCAAATACGTTTAGGTCAATTGTACCATGTTTTAGGAAGAGAGCACAAGAACTTTATTAGTGGTTAGCAGGGGTAAAGTGCACAGAATCCTAAAGCCAGCAAAAACAAGTTCAGCAAAAATAGGGGTTGAAGGCAAAATGTCTGTGGGAATACCACACCAAGGATGTCAGGACTAACATATATTATATGCCTGCGTATGCAGCAAAAATTACTATGAAACAGGTAGAATGAGTTCTAAGTCTGAATAAATTGAGAGTGTAAATGACTGATACTCCCTGTGGCAAGCTCTGTAGTGCGGAGCTTTAAATCTTGTTGCTAAGGTAAGGGCAGAATATAAAAAGTTAATTTATGCAACTTTGGTGTGAACCTTTTGCAGATGTACAGGTGTTTTGGAAAATGTCCCTCTTTGAAGGGTCCCCCCAAACGTTTTGCATTCCTCCTTTTTCTGAGCTTGTTTTTGTTTGCTTTACGACTCTGAGCACTTTACCACTGCAAACCAGTGCTAAAGTGCTTGTGCTCTCTCCTCTAAACATCGTTTTATTGACTTATCCACAATTGGTATATTTATTTTATCTGTACTCCCCTTGTAGAGTGCACTACCTGTGCCCAGGGCCTGTAAATTAAATGTTACTAGTTGACCTGCAGCACTGATTATGCCACCCCCACAAGTAACCCTTTAAACATGCCTCAAGCCTGCTACTGCACAGCCTCTGTGGGCAGTTTACACTGCCATGTTGACTTGGCATTTAAAACCCCTTCCCAAACCTTATACTCTCTTTTTATTACATATAAGTCACCCCTAAAGTAGGCCCTAGGTAGCCTACAAGGCATGGTGCTGTGTAAGTAAAAGGTAGGACATGTACTTTTAAGGTTTACATGTCATGGTAATGAAAAATACCTACATTCATTTTTCACCACTGTGAAGCCTACTCCTCTCTTAGGTGAACATTGTGAATTCCTTATTACACTTTTAAGTGGTAATTCCTGATCGAGAAGGAGTAGCCTCGGCATGTTTAAAATCATTGGAATGGTAATATTAAATCATCTTGGCTGGCAAAGTTGGATTTAACATTACTATTTTAGAAATGCCACTTTTAGAATCATGGAATTTCTCTGCTCTTAAAGCTCTGTGTGCCTGCAGCCTGTCTCCAATACATGTCTGGGGTGAGTGACTGCTGGACTTTGTGTATTCCCTTTCGACAGCCACACACAAAGGAAGGTTGGGTGTGACTGAGTGGCCATCTGCATCCTGATGGGTCACTCTGGGCAAGATGGGGGGAGGAGCTGATACTTATACCTGAATGGGCAGTCTCCTATCCCCACACAAATGGCTGCATACCCCCTGTAGTGAGTCTGGAGCCAGGCCTGGGAAGGATTAGACCTCTTTGCACTTCAAAGCCACTCTTTGAAGTCACCTCCTCTTCAAAGGCACAACTGGGTATAAGTAATAGGTCTCTGAACCCACCAAATCAGACACTACTGGACCTGTGAAGAACTCTGCCAGGATGAAGGACTGCTGTGCTGATACAAGGACTGCCACTGTGCTGGATTGCTGCTCTGGAAGAATTGCTTTTCTGCTCTGCTGTGCTGTCCTGCTGCCTGCTACCCTCTGCCCTGCTTACGAAGGATTGGGCCATCTCACTTGATGCTAGAGTGTCTGCAAGGGCATATTGGCTTGCCTCCTGTTCTAAAGTCTCAGGGCACATCAAAAACTTCTTTTCACCTACAACACCTTGACTTTGTATGCTGCAAGTCTTGCCCAGACAATTGGTACCAATCCAGTCCTGGGCCCTTAGAAGTGGGTATAAAGTGCTGCAACTGCCTCTAAGTTAAGCCTGCCTGCTTTGTGCCACGCTACCAGAGGGTGAGCACAGGTTAATTTATGGTGTGTATCTGACTTACCCTGACTAAGAGTATGGTTCCTGCTTGTACAGGGTGCATACCTCTGCCAACCAGAAACCCAATTTCTAACAAGAGGTAAAACTTTCCCAAATAAATTCTGTATCAGCTCAATCCTGGGAATCCCATATAGCTTCTTTACCCTCTGATCAAGATCTAGTAATAACATCTTTGCCACTTCGGTGCTCTGCCTCAGCATCAATTGCAATCCAATGCATAGTCAAAGTCCCCAACCCAAATGGGCTGCTTACCAATTTGTTTCATTTTGAAAAGGGGTTTTCATACATGTATTTATAGATTGTTCCCTTTCCACAAAGAAAGTCATAACCTTGCACCTGTTGCACAGAGTAGCTTGAGTTTGTAATGCCACCCTTTTGTTGCGTAAGGCCAGTATTCCATAGGCTACTATAAGGTGAGAAAATCTTTCAATATGACATGACTCAAGTCCACCAAACCGCAATAAATGTTAGGATTGCTTCATGAAATGAAGCTTTGATGCAACAGAGTTCCATTCCCATCACTGATGGATGAAGGCATCATTAAATTATTGCAATGTTTTCTCTGCAGGTCTTGCCAAAACCCTGTTTCTTTGTCTGCAAGTTGCTCTTGGTCTTCAAAGCATCTCTGCCTAAACGTCCCTGTTTTTTTTAAAGAGAGAATATTATGTTATGCTATGAGGAGATCTGTATGGTCCTTCAGTGAGGAGAACCCATCATACTTTCTTCAGCATTGGTTTCTAATGGCTTTTAAGTGCAGACTCTTGAATATGGAAGTCATTATTTTTGTTTCTAAACTGTCAATCTATTATTTTCTTCTGTCTGCATCTCGAAGTTATACTGTTCTATTTGCAATTGAGAGAGTCATGTGTTCAAATTCAAAGTAAAAGTTCACTTGTTAGACTCACAAAACCCTAGGGTTTCTAGAAGCAAGGGCATACCAATAAAGATACCATTGGATGAGAAAAGTCTTGTTCAATGCCTGTGATTAAATATTGTAAATCCAACCTTGTTTCTTAGCTCTAGAAGGGGAGCATTCTACCCTTTAGGGCACTAAAACATGGAGCAGTTTACCACGAAGAAGTGTCACTTCAATCTAAGTAAATCAAGACAATGTCCATCAATAGAATGGGGACCTTAAAAGGTTGACATACCAATTCTCGACTTCCAAAAATCCAGACGCTTGTGATGGATAATCCTTTGGACCCCTTCCAGTGTACAAAAGTTTACTCTATCAGCCTTAGGAAGACAGTGCGGCTACTGCAGAGCAGGAGTAATAGGACCATACCTTTGGACTCCCATCAATGTTCGGACTGCACTGCAAAGTCAGAATAGGTGACTATTGCCTAGCGATGGTTTGGTCTATCAAGTGTTTATGTAATTATTTAATCAACATTAATTTTTTGAGGGGTCCAAAAGGAAGGATGACTGTGGCATCAGGTAAGTATCCTTCTTAAAGGCCTTAAGTTAAAATGCTGTCTGTGAGAGGAATTACTTTTATTGCACCAGAGTATAGTATCAGAGAGCACAATTTGGTTTCTGCTGGAACTCTCACTGATTCAGGTTACATTTGGTATTACAAAGAGGGAAGTAGAGTTGCTCTGGTTGGAGACATAGACAACTGAGAAATTATTGGTTGGAATGCGTCAATTATTTTCAGCCATTTGTAATCTCTCTGGGCCACATACCAGATCAATGTTTTTAACCTGTTTGCTCCATTCCAGACAGGGACCAACCATATACATATCAGTGTTGGACTCCCTCAACAATGGACGGTTGAGTCCATCAGACCAAAAGACTGAAAACGGTCTGGCCAAGTTTCTTTTGTTCAGACTAGCATTGCCTGGAGGTTTGAGATGGGATTTTTCTTTTTAGAGCAGTACTATGTCTGATTTGCGTATGGTTGCTCTCTGTTTGGAGTGGCACAGTAGGCAAAAAGGTGTGCACTTGAATATGTCTCAGAGTAATTACCACTGGATCAGATCAATTCAGACATCCCACTTGTAGTTTTATGTTTATCTCAGTATGATGGCCTCAGTGCGACAGGTTGACCAGATGTGACTCCATAGCTTACTGCCCTATAGGACTCAGATTTTAACTCACCAACAAGGCCCAACAAGTCTGAAACAGTTCTGGAGTTGCTTGAGTTTCCTCCTGATAGGAAATGGCCAGGAAGATCAGTCAGACGTCTTCCGATCGGAGCAGGACTGAGGTGGCTTTGCATGTGGTCGCTCCCTGTCTGAAGAGGGATAGTGGTTAAAAAAAAGTATGCCCTGGAATGTTCCGAATAATTAGCACTGTCTGAGACTAATTTAAACATTCCATCTATCACTTTTTGCTTGTCTTCATTATTAGAAAATATGTGGAAATATTTGTGGCAGAAGATGGCATCTGTTTGTGATGCAAAGTAATGTCAAGAGGGACTATTACATGTAGGTGCAGGACTGCTGAGTCGCTTGGTTAGAGTATGGTTCCAGGTCACGGAGAAAAAAAGAAAAAGACTGAATTTATAGCTTTGCCATTCAAATCTCATGGTAAACTCAAATCTAACCTGTGTTTTCATCCATCCAGACGTCAGACTCACACTGTGCTCTGTGATTGAGGCCATTCGAAGTTCTGTACTTCACCTCTAAGGCCAAGGTCCTATATAATTGGTAATTAGAAACATAAGAGGGTCCCTGAACCTTTGCATCTAAGGAGAAGAAGGCAGGGTACATGTGAACAACAACAACAGGACTTCTCCTTAACATTCAATTACAAATTTGGGAATTCCTCCATCTTCAAAAAGACATGGAGTAGTCATTCCGCCCGTGGTATTGAAGATACCCATTAGTACCCGAATATCTGGACCCGTTACTTATTTATTCATCATTGCGGAACGGGACCGCAAATAATACGCTAATTCTTCGTGGAATCCCTGGAAGGGATTTGATTATTAGTTTAGGTCTCGGGACCCCGACTTTATCCTTTAATAGTAGCGACTCTTGTGGAGAGCCTGTAAGCCACTGCTACATTTTTTGGGCGCTGAATACTTTTATCAACTCGACTATCCAAGCAAGCCAGGAACCTGAAATAAGTCATTTATGGTCTTACCCATGACGAGGACAAACAATAGGTTCTTGGACATATAATGTATCCTTGGTCCGGATACGTAGCTCTTGCCACTTCTTGAAATATTGATCTTATAATTCAACACTATTGTTATATAGAGCCCGGTCGCACCGCACATTGAAAATAACAAAGATGTTATGGATGACAATTGCTCACCTTGTGAATTAATGACCTGCTGCGCCCTGACGAAGGAACTGTGGGTTTGTCACCCCACTCCGAAACGCACGTCGGTGCTTTTTTGTACTGTTGGTTACTATGTATTTATCAAATGAATTATAATATGTTTTGATTTGTTTAGTTTAGTAGTGTTATGAAGTATGAGTGTGTTGTGTATGATAGCTAGTTGGATGTCTGTTGGTGATTGAGTGCATTGTGAGATTTGTATTTTAACTGTTCTTTGGGCTCTAATCTTGTTAAGATTTTGTAAACAAACCTGAAAGGAAAGGAAGATATTTATACATTTACAAAAAAAAGAATAAAATATAAATATTTTTGATAAATAAAAAGATAAAAAATATGTATGTGTTTGTGGGACAATGTATTTTTTGAAGATGGAGGAATTCCCAAATTTGTAATTGAATGTTAAGGAGAAGTCCTGTTGTTGTTGTTCCTATATAATTGGTAACCAGTGAAGGGCTGCAAAATCAGCCCCCTTTTATCAGCCCATTAATACCCCAAAACAACCACGTGTGGTAAAACTGACTGTACCCAGTAAAACATTGCCATTTTTTCTGGTGGTAGGTCCTGCACACTCCAGCAAGATTATCACAGGATTTTTAAATGTAGTGGGTGTGCATATTGCACGTGTATTGATACAGACTATCCATTGCCTGATGCAGTCAATCTGTGAGGCTTTCCAAGAGGATCTTGCTTTCAATTAGAGACAAAGGTTTGGAAACAACCTGATTTTCATTGCCTGAGTTTAAAGAAAGTGCACACCTTTGCCTAGATGGCAGGATTAACTGAAAAGTGTGCTTGGAATTGATGACTTTACAGCGGTAATTTGGAACAAAACATGACACAAACACTACAGTTCTCCAGATGAGAAGTTTGATGACAAACTGATTACATTATACAGCAAGTAGTGTTCTTCAGTATTCATGCTTCAGTCAATGGTAAATGCTCATCTTGCAGACTTTGCCAAGCGTAAGATAAAAGTTAATTGTGGGCTAAGGTACAGAAGTATTTATGATACTAGGACAAGAATCCCACAAGAACAACTTAGTCACACCAGATTTTGAATAGTAAGAACATATACCTGTATTTAACTAAAAAGTCTTCAGGTAGCAATCAAAGTAAGGAACATTTTCATCCATTTATTGACATTAAATTTGTAATCCAGTGCGGTATAACAGTGCTTTGTATTTTGTTTTGTATCTTGGAGGTCATTTTCTACTCTTTGCCTAGCAGAACTTCTTTTTCCATACCAGTAACCATTCAATCAATCAGTAGATTTGTAGAGCAATTCTTGTCACCTGTGAGGGTATCCAGGCTCTAGCAGTGTCCAGTTGATTAGTTGAATAGCCGGATCTTCAGGAACTTTTGGAACTCTGAAAGAGGTGGGAGGTCCATAGATGAAAGGGTAGGTCGTTCCATGACTTTAGGTGCCAAGTAGGTGAAGGAGCGACCTATGCATCTGCTATGTTGGATGCGGGTGGTGAGGGTTAGAGAAACTGATGGAAGTTCAGGTGGTGGCTCAAGTAGGCGGGTCCGCAGTTGTGTAGGGCCTTGTATGCATGGGTCAGGAGTTTGAACTGGCATCTTTTCTTTACAGGGAGCCAGTGGCGTTCCATAAGGTAGGGGGTGATGTGTCTTCATCTAGGGAGATCCAGGACGAGTCTGGCTGCAGCGTTCTGTATGGTCTGTAGTCGTCAGAGGAGGTGAGGTGCAATCCGTGCATAGAGAGAGTTGCCGTAGTCCAGTCGGCTGGAGATGAGGGTCCAGGTCATTTAGCTTTGGGGTTGCCAATAGCTATTTGAATATATTATGAAGCATGCGGAGGATGAAAAAGCAGAAGGAGGAGACAAAGTTGCCCTGTGTTATAATACTTAGCTTGTTGTCTAGAATGATGCCTAGGTTCCTAGCATAGTCAGTGGGGGTAGGAGTAGGTTAGAGTTCTAAGGGCCCCCAGGAATCCTGCCATGGGGAGCTTTTGTTTCTAAAAATCAGTACCTCTGTCTTGTCCAAGTTGAGCTACAGGCAGTTGCCTTTCATACAGTTGGTGATGTCTGTCATGCAGTTGTGGAAGTTGGTCTTGGTGGTGGCCTTGGAGAGGGGGCGGATGAGTTGAGTGTCGTCGGTGTAGGGTATGATGTTGAGTCCCTGGGTTTTGACGAGGCTTGCCAGAGGTGTCATCTAAGTGTTGAAGAGGGTTGGGCTGTGCAGGGGTCCTTGGGGTAATCCACAGATAATTCCCTTGGGTTTGGAAGTGAAGGGGGGAAGGCAGACCTTTTGCTTTCTCCCAGTAACAAAAGAGGTGATCGATCTGAGAGTGGCTCCTTGGACACCTGTATTGTACAGCCCTGTGATGAGTGTGCGGTGGGAGACCATATTGAAGGCTGCCGAGAGGTCTAGGAGGATCAGTCTTTCTTTTGGTCGAGTAGGGCTTGGATGTCGTCGGTAGCCGTAATGAGGGCTTTATCGGTGCAGTGGTTGCTCTGGAATCCAGATTGGGAGGAGTCGAGTAGGAGGTTCCGGTCCAAATGTGAGGAGAATTGTTAGTTGATGGATTTTTCAAATACTTTGGAGGGGAACAGGAGCAGACAGATCGTTGGTAGTTATTGAGTTCCCTGGGGTCTGCCAATGTTTTTTTTTAGTAGGGCGTTGACTTCTGTGTGTTTCCAGTCATCGGGGAAGGTGAATGTGGCAGTTGAGGTTTTGAACAATGCATTGAGTACGTGGCTGATTCTGTGTTCTACTTCTCCTTAGTTTAGTTTTGCAACTGAACTGCACTGCTCAAAGTGCTAACATTCAGGAGGCTCTTTTTTCTGGATACCAACAGCAACATTAGTTGAAAGTTTAGGGATGTTTAGGTATGTTCAGGAAAGTGTGGCTATGAAGTATAGGGGTGGCCCAGGAAATATTTTTCACCGGTTGCTACGAGCCGACTGAATACTGCCAACTCCACTAGGTACTGGGTTAGAAGCAGCACCCTAAAAAGAGCACATTTGCTTCCTTATGGTGCTTCAACTATGTGCTAATGTAACACAGCAAGTAATATGTTGCAGAATCCTGATATCACTTGTCCTGAAAGATAAACATAGTAAGTCGTAGGGAATTTCTTTACAATTTGTTTTGTTGCTTTTTCAGCGTGTGCTCCAAGGCTGTGGATGAAGGTTTTCAAGGACACCTATTTTTATTCCATTTTGTTTTTAATTTCCTGAACAAGTAAAATGAAGGAATTGTGAAATGTTGCCGGACTTATGTATTTCAGTTCTGACTTGATTGTTTATTGCTGATGTTTAAAGGACATGTAATAGGGCGATGCAGATAATACATAACTAAAGGGCTCATTACGATGGCGGAACGATCGCCACTGGCGGGCTGGCGGTGGCGATCGTTCCGCCATCACATTGAGAATTGCCCACCACCATATTAGGATGGCGGTGGGTATCGCGGCGGATGCAAAGTCCGTCCGCCGCTTTTCCGCCGGTGGCAATCGCACCGATTGCCTGGCGGGCAGAGCAGGGCCACTAATATGGTGGCGGTGCCTAGCAGGCACCGTCCGCCATATTAGGATGTGTGTTTTAGGAGGCCTTTCCATGGCGGCGATGCTGCCATGGAAAGGCTGGCGGGGATTGGGTTTGGGGGCCCTTTGCGGGCCCCCCTTGTGGGGGGGTGTCACTGCACTGGGGGGTACCCATGGTACCCCCCTGAATTTCCATGCACCAAGTGGCAGGCACTTTGTGGTGCCTGCCACGTGGTGCAGGAAAATGCAGTGCAAGCACCTTTAACATTGAGGAAGGTGCTGCAGCCAGCAGCACCGCCCGCAATGGTAAAGGCCCAGGATGCGCCCGCCAGTATGGCGGGCGCATCCTAATTGCAGTGGTGGGACCGCCGCATGTCTGGCGGGTGGTCCCAATCACCGCTACGGTGGCGGGCGGACCAAGTCCGCCCGCCATCGTAATAAGCCCCTAAGTCTTTAATTAAGTCATCATTTTCTGATCACAACCCTAGGAAAACTGCCGTTACCAACAGAGAATTTTACAAGGTACGGTTTTCACTCCACTATTTTCAACCTGACCTTGACTGGTCAATTATTTGTATATATTAATGTGGTATTTGTATAGCGCAAACCTAGGCAAAACACAGAAGAACACTGGACAGGGTCAAAGGCAAAGTTACCGCCAATAGGTGATTGAAGGGGAAGCTGGGTTCTAAGAGTGGCGGTGTACTGTTAATTTGTTGTGATTTGGCATTATATAAAGTTCTTTCCTAAACTGGAAAGGCATTGTGGCAGGCCTGGTGGATACAGGGATATTGTTCCAGATCCTGGGTGCATAAATGAGTAAAGCCATTTACCTTTATTTGCATCTCCAAAATCCAATCTGGTCTAATGGTGTCTTAGCTATAGGTTTTCTAATAGCCATCAGAGGTTGTGAGCTTGTCAGCCAAATGGGCAGGGTGACTAGTGCAAATGTAAGAGTACAAGGGCTTGAACAACAGTTATGAAGTCATTTTGCAGGTGGAATGATTTCACTTACTTCTGTAGAGAGAGCCGGTACCAGGCTGAATAGGTTTTCTTGGCGATGTATTCCTTGAGGGTGAGGTCGTTGCTCATGGTATACCTGTGTAGCTTGGCATTATGTGAAAGTTGTGGTTTGAAACCATCCAGTTCCATATAGTTGTGTCAGGTTTAGACTACTTGTTACTTGTTGTTTTTGTGGAATAGTAGGTATTCTGTATTGGTGGAGTTGACCTTCTTTTAGGTGCTGGGCATCTAGTTCTAGATGAGGTACAGGCATCGCTTGAGGTTTTAGATGTCAGGAGCAAAGAATACTTTTAAGAACAGTTGTGCGTCATAATTAGTTTTTGATGCTGGCATTGGTGAGTAGAGTCCCAAGTGTCTCCATGTATTGGTTGCAGATGACATGGGGCAAAATGAAACCCCAGACTCCACATCCTTTTTAGCAGATAGAGTGCAGACAGTGCAATTGGGCGATTTTAAATCTACGCCTTTTATTTTGCCTTGTGGGGTGCCACAGGGCTCTTCCTTGAGCCCCACACTTTTTAACATATATGTGTCCGAATTAGCACCTTTGATTAGAAGTTTTGATCTAATTCCGACCTAGTATGCTGATGACACCCAATTGGTTATTTCTACCATAGACAAGGATGTTGATTTTTCTAACAAACTACATGATTGCATGGTCTCCCTGAGCATGAGGATGAGTAGGCACTGTCTGAAGCTTAATTCGAGCAAAACCGAGGTGGTGCTTTTTGGAAACCTTGCTCCCCTTTGGTCACCAATTTGGTGGCCAAGTACACTGGGCCCCCTTCCAACACCAGTAGTTAAAGCTAAAAATCTGGGGGTCATAATAGATGAGAAGTTGAATTTTAAATCGCAGGTTTCTAAGGTGGTATCTTCTGCCTTCTTCACCATTAGAACCGTGCGCAAGATTCTTCCTTTCATTCTGAAAAACACTAGAAAAACTGTTTTAACTTCCTTGGTCTTATCTAAGTTGGATTACTGTAATGCCTTATATATAAATTTACAGTCCAATCAACTTAGAAGATTACAAGCGGCACAGAATGCTGCTGCCAGACTGGTGCTAGATGTCCCTAAGCATCAGTCAATTAGGGCCGGGATACAGGAGTTGCATTGGCTGCCAGTTGCCCAGCGCGTGAAATTCAAGGCACTTTGTATAGTGCACAAGGCACTTTATAGAGTAGGTCCACGATTTCTATGGCATGCCTTTAGTTGGTACTCCCCCAGCAGACAATTACGATCGGCTAATGCTTTCCTGATGCTCACCTCCAGAGTCAGGACGATGAACTGGGGGGAGGAGTTTCAGACATGGTGCTATTAGGCTATGGAACTCCCTTCCGCTCGCTCTTAGGAAGATATCTTCTTTGATTGAGTTCAGGAAGAATCTTAAAACATGGCTTTTTAAAAACTAATTTCCCCTACAGTATGCGGTCCTCAAGCGCCTAGACACCTATGGGTATTAGCGCGCTATAAAAGTTGTTATAACATAACATAACAAACATAACACAGGTGATAAGAATTCTTAGGGTCTGGGAAGTAACCATGTGAATGAACTGGTGTTGCTTGGATCTGCTTCGAATGACTAAAGGACATTGCCAGTTAATCGTATTCGAGACCAGGGTGTGGATGAACCTGGGATGAGCAATGGTATCCAAGGTAGCTGAGAGGTCCAAAAATATCAGGAGGCAGAGAACATCTTCAGGAGATCAGACAGGCATTGTTTGGGATTTGTAATGTAGAGGTCTCTGAGCTGCAGCTTGATCTAAAAGGAAATTGGTAGCTATGCAGAAAATGGTAGGCATTGATGGAATCCTGGAATTGTGTATAGAGTACATTTTCATAACCTTGCTGATTACGGGTAGGTGAGTGACTGGCCAGTATTTGGCAAGTTCATCAGGGTCTAATATGGATTTCTCAGGAGTGGAAGGAACTGACCTATCCTGACAGCTTTTGGGAAGATGCCTTGAGCGAGGGAGGTATTGATGATGATGATTATGGGAGAGCGAGCTTCTCAGGCAAGGGTAAGACATCATCAAGGGTAAGACATCATCTTTATGAGGTGGCTCTAAAGAAGTTGAGGTTGTTGGCAAGCTCAGCAAATGACAAGTGTTTGAAAGACAACTATTGGGGGATACATCAGGGAAGAGTCTGTGTCAAAGTAGAAGCAGGTTTGGTGGTGTTGATGTGCTTTTGGATCTTATGTATTTTTACACACTGAAGAAGTCTTTGAGGGCATTGTGCTTTTCAAAGAAGTATGGGATTGGAGGATGAGGCAGAGGGTTGATCCATTGCTTGATTGTCTTGAAGAATGTTCTACTTCTGTTGGAAGCTTCATTGATGATGGTGGTATAGTGTTAGACCTGGCTTCCTTGGCGTGGTTTCCCCTCACTTTTTGCCTCTACCTCCTGTATTTTTGACTGTGTGCTGAATTTGATTTTGCTGGTTTCGGTACTCTGGGCACATTAGCACAGCTGATTGTTGCCAAAGTGCAAGTGCTCCATGTGTAAATTGAGATTATGATTGGTTATACATGATTGGCATATTTGATTTGCTGATAAGGACCTAGTAAAGTGCACTGTGTGTGCCCAGGGCATGTAAATCAAATGCTACTAGTGGGCCTGCAGCACTGATTGTGCCACCCACACAAGTAACCTTTCAAATGTGTCTCAGACCTGTCGCTGCAGTGTCTGCACATGCAGTCTTTAACTTGCCAGGCTCTAGCCTTCTCTTTTCTTACATGTAAATCACCCCTAAAGTAGGCCCAAGGCACCCCCATGGGCAGGGTGCAGTGTATGTTAAAGGTTGGACATGTACTGGTGGTTTTTACATGTCCTGATAGTGAAATACTGTGTATTTTGTTCTTCACTATTGCAAGGACTAGCTCTCCCATAGGCTATCGTTGGAGCTGCCTTATAACATTTTACAAGTGTAACTTTCAATTGGGAAAAGCTAGAGATTTGGAGTTCGGGATCTCTGAACCCAGAATTTATTAGCACACCTTTTAGTGAAAGTGGTTTTTAAATTGTGTGTTTGAAAATGCCACTTTTAGAAAGCGGGCATTTTCTTGTTTAACCATCCTTAGTGCCTCTCCCTGCATGTGGATTCACCGTCTGGTTTTAGACTGAGAGGGGCTGTTGGTGCATTCACTCCAGACACTCACACAAAGGGAGCTGAGTTGTGCCCTACATATGCTGATGTGCCATCCTGGGCTAGAGAGGTGGGAGGAGTTGTCACTGACACCTGGATAGACTGTGGCCACTCTGTACAATGCTGTCTCCACCTCCTGTAGTGAAACTGGATCAGGAAGGACAGAGCTGGTTTTACTGAGCAAGAGAGTCTTTCTGTACAGAGACTTCAAAGGGGTAAAGGGGTATAAGTATTAGACCTAAAACCCCAGAACTTTACATTACTTCTGGACTTAGAAGACCCTTCCAAGAAGAAGAGTTGAAGAGCTGCCAGGAGGTGTGCTGCCCCCTTTGCTGTGTGTTGCTTTGCTGGGTGGATCTGCAGTTGCTGCTTCTGTCTGTGGGCAGTGGAAAGGACTGAACTTTATCCCTGCTGTGGTATCCTACTTAAGAAGATCTCAAAGGGCCTAATTTAGAGCTTGCCTTCTGTTAAGAAGTCTCAGGGACACAGAGACATCCTCTGCAGCTTTCTTGAACTCCACTGTTGGGAGTTCTGACTTGCCTTGTGTTGCCAAACCCAGTTCTGGGCTCTTGGAGGTTGTTCCTGCTGCAAAGAACTACAAGATCTTAAAGAAACCTGAAAATCAATTCTTCGTCCTGCTTGCGACTGAATTTTCCGACACAGCACCGCCGTGTGGGAGAAATTCCAAACACACCCAAAAATCCACGCAGTGCCTGCCAGAGGCCCAAAGAATCACCGCACGTCAAGTCCCACGTATTGGTCTCCGAAGTCCGAGACCACCGTCCTAACTCCGAAGCAGGCCCTGCTGAGTGGCTAAAAGAAATGATGCATCGGTGGAAGCAGCTGAAGAAACCGATATAGTGCCTGTTTGCCGTCCCTGCATTGATCTCCAGCACATCCAGATTTCCATGCATCGCACCTGTGTGCTACGCTTCTCTGACGCAGCACCCACAGACCAGAGCCGTCTTGGAATCAACGCATACCTTCCCCATACAGTCCAGATTCAACGCATCACTTCTCCTGGGTGTAGCAGAACTGTCACATCGCCTCCCCAAGGATTCAGGAACTGATGCATCGCTGTGTTTTCCGACGCTTCTTTCCTCTGTGGCTGTTTTTCCTTGTGGATTTTGCCGCATATGAGGTACTTTGTATCGAAATCACGCATTCATAGTTTTCTATGGACAGAATTGCTTGAAACATTTTAAAAGTCATATTTTGAGTTGTGTATGTTGTATTTCTGTCATTTTGCTCTTGTTTGGTTTAGATAAAGATACTTTATTTTCCTAAACTGGTGTGGTGTCCTTTTGTAGTGTTTTCACTGTGTTACTGTGTGTGTTTTGTGCAAATACTTTGCACATTGCCTCTGAGATAAGCCTGTTTACTCGTGCCAAGCTTCCGGGGGTAAGCAGGGGTTATCTAGGTGTGTAACTCCCTTATCCTGACTAGAATGAAGGATCCCTACTTGGACAGGGTGCATACCACTGCCAACTTGAGACCCCTATTTCTAACATATAGAATTTGACTTTGACTGATTTGGTAAGTTGTCTGTGTGTTGCGTGGATGGACTTCAGTAGTGTGAGGTCATTAGGGTTCTATTTTTCTTCCATTTTATTTCCTGTGAATGGAAAATTTGTTATCAGAAAGATCTTTGGAGTACTAGGGTGCTGAAAGTTTTGGCTTGCACTTGTGTGTTTTTATTTAGGTGTGTGTATTCACATGCTTATCCAGAAATGTGATGAAACCGTTCAGAAGTGTATGGATGTTAGATATGGCAGTCACAGATGAAAAAATCAGCTTGAGCTGAGAGTTGCCAATGGAAACATTTTTGAAAGATCTTAAGGTTTGTAGTTCTATTTTGCTTTGACCCCGGTACATTGAATGGTTGCTGAGAAAGGTGAGGCAAGGTTGTCTATCCACTTCAGGTCTATCAATCAATCAGGGAATTGTAAGCGTGCTACTCACCCGTGTCGTTGAGGTATTGGGGTCCAGTGTTGTGTTGGCATTTGTAGACGTGGATGAGAATCTTGAAGGTAACTCTCTTCTCAACGGGGAGCCAGTGGAGCTTCCGTAGGTGTTGGCTGATGTGCTCGTGTCGAGGGATGCCGAGGATGAGTCTGGCAGCGGTGTTCTGTATCGTCTGGAGATTGCGGAGTAGAGACTTGTTTATGCCGGTGTAGAGGGCATTTCCGTAGTCCAGCCTGCTGGTGATAAGTGCGTGGGTGACTGTCTTCTTTGACTCGGGGGGGCGTCCATTTGAAAGTCTTGCGGAGGATGTGAAGGGTGTTGAAGCAGCTGGAGGCGACAGCGTTGACCAGTCGGTTCATGGAGAGGGAGGAGTCGAGTACGATGCCGAGGTTTCTGGCATGGTCCGTGGGGGTCGGCGGGCTGCCGAGGGCGATGTGCCACCAGGTGTTGTCCCGTGCTGAATGGGTGGTTCCAAGGACTAGGACTTCTCTTTTCAGTGTTGAGCTTTAGGCAGCTGTTTGTCATCCAGGCTGCGAAGTCCTGCATTCCTTCTTGGAAGTTGAGTCTGGTGGTGGCTGGGTCCTTGGTGAGGGAGAGGATGAGCTGGGTGTCATCGGCGTAGGATACAATGCTGAGGCCGTGTTGTCGGACGATGGTGGCGAGGGGGGCCATGTAGATATTGAAGAGGGTTGGGCTGAGTGATGACCCCTGTGGGATCCCGCAGTTGATTTCCATGGGTTCGGAGAGGAAGGACGGCAGTCTGATCCTTTGGCTTCTGCCGGTGAGGAATGATCGAATCCAGTCGAGGGCGGTTGCTTGTATGCCGGCGTCGTGTAGTCTGGCTATGAGAGTGCGATGGGAGATGGTGTCGAATGCGGCCGATAGGTTGAATAGAATCAGGGCTGCGGTGTGGCCTTGGTCGAGGAGGGTGCAGATGTCGTCTAAGGCAGCGAGTAGGGCGGTCTCGGTGCAGTGGTTGCTTTGGAATTCGGATTGAGACGGGTTGAGGAAGGCGTGGTCTTCGATGAATCTTGTCAGTTCTGAGTTGACGGTTTTCTCAGCGACTTTCGCTGCAAAAGGGAGGAGGGAGATGGGCCGGTAGTTCTTGAGGTCCGTGGGATTGGCTGAGGGCTTCTTGTGCAGGGGCCTGACTTCTGCGTGTTTTCAGTCGCCGGGGAAGGTGCCGGTCTCGAAGGTGGTGTTGATGGTGTGTTGTAGTTCGGGTGCGATGGCGGTGGCGGCTCTGTGGTAGATGTGTGGTGAGCAGGGGTAGGTGGGGGCCCCTGAGTGGATGCCTTTCATGGTCGAGGCGGTCTCTTTAGCCGTGATCGGGGTCCAGGAGGAGATGGTGGGCTGTCTGGTGTAGCCGGAGGGCAGGCTGGCTGCGGAGTCGGGCGTATGGTCGTTGAAGTGGTCGTAGAGGTTTTTGATCTTTAGGTGGAAGTAGGTTCCGAGCTTGTCGCAGAGGTCTTGGGAGGGGGTGATGTCCGTGGCTTCGCTGCAGGGGTTGGTGAATTCCTGGATGACGCTGAAGAGTTCCTTGGAGTTGCTGGAACTGGAGAGGATTTTGTTGTGGATGAAGGTTCTTTTGGTGGTTCTGATGCGTTTGTGGTAGTCCGTCATGGCGTTCTTGTAGGTGGTGTAGTTTCCCGGTGTCTTGCTGCTTCTCCAGTTCTTCTCCATGCGTCTGCAGGTGCTTCTGGCTTCTTGGAGATCAGTGGTGAACCAGGCGGCTTTCCTGGGGCGATGTTTGTCGGGGTTGCATAGTGGTGCGAGCTGGTTTGCGCAGTTGGAGATCCAGGTGTGGAATTCCTTAGCTGCGAGGTTGGCGCTGGTCGCTGTGGTGGGGGTGTTGCGGTTGAGGGTGGAGTTGAGTTGCTCGTCGGTGACTCTGCTCCAGTTCCTTCATGGGGGGCACAGGGCAGGTTTGGGTGCCTTGGGTTTGTCGACGAGGAAGTGCACGCAGTGGTGGTCTGTCCACGGGGTTTGCGTGGTGTGGCTGAAGTGGATGCTGTTTCCTCCTGCAAAGACGGGGTCGAGGGTGTGTCCTGCCTTGTGGGTCGGTGTGGTGACGAGTTGTTTTAGTTTGATATTGGCGAGGTTGTCACGGAGGGCGGTGGAGTTGGGGTCGCTGGGGTTGTCGAGGTGGAAGTTCAGGCCTCCGATGAGTATGTAGTCCATCGCGGCGATGGCGTGGGGTGCGATGAAGTCGGTGATGGTGTCGGTGAAGGGGGCCCCGGGGCTGGGGGGTCTGTAAGCGAGGGTGCCACGGAGTGTGGAGTTGGGGCTGGTCTGGCCCTGGAAGTGCAGGTGTTCGGCGGCAGGGAAGGTTTCGCTGGGGGTGGTGAGGTGGAGGGAGTTCTTGTGAACGATGGTGAGGCCTCCTCCCGGGTGGTTGGGGTGGTCCTTTCTCTGGATCTTGTACTCGTCCGGGATGGCGATGGCGATGTCAGGGGCGGAGGAGGCACTGGTCCAGGTTTCCGTGAAAAAGGCGACGTCGGGCGCGAGTGAGTCTAGTAGGTTCCAGATCTCTACGGCGTGTCTGTGCACGGAGCGCACGTTGAGGAGGATGCATCTCAGGGCGTCGGCGGTGTTGGCGGTCGGGGTGGTGGTGAAGGTCTGGCGGCAGTGGTGGCAGAAGAACTGGCTGTGGGTCCTGTTCGCCGCGGCCTGCTGGCAGTTGTTGTCTATAGGAGTTTTTTATTGACTACTTTGTGATGGAGACAAGAAAAAGTTGAGTGTGTTGGTTGGATGACATGCTGCACCACATTTCTGGTGACCACATCAAGGTAGAGGGCATTCAAGAAGTCCTTGTTGGTGCTTTACAAAAAGTGGTGGTTTGGTTGCACATTGGTTGGTTGCTTTGGGCACTTTACCACTGCTAACAATTGCTAAAGTGCTTGTGCTCACTCCTCTAAACATGGCAAAATTGGCATACACACAATAGGGACATTTAATCTACCTGTACATCCCTAGTAAAATGGTACTCCATGTACCCAGGGCCTGTAAATTAAACACTCATTGTGCCACCCACTTAAGTAGCCTTTTTAAATGTCTCTCAGCCCTGCAATTGCAGCCTGTGTGCAGTTTAAAATGCTATTTTGACCTGGTAAAATACACCTTTTACTAGGTCAAAACCTTCGTTTTTAAGACATATAAGTCACCCCTAAGGTAGGCCCTAAAAGCCAGGGGCCAGTGTACATAAAATGTTTTACAAGTCCTGGTAGTGAAAAACTCACAAATTCGTTTTTCACTACTGCAAGGCCTACCTCTCCTACAGGATAACAGTGGGTTACAGTTAGTAAGTGATAACATTTGATTGCCAGCAGGTATGAATGTCAAATTTGGTCTCAAATGAATTGTGATTTAAAACTCTCCTTAATGGCAAAGCCAGATTTTAAGTCACAATTCTGAAAATGCCACTTTTAGAAAGCTGGTGTTTTCTTGTCCTAAACCATTTGGTGCCTGCAGCCTGTATCTCAGTTCACATGACTAGGTGTAGTTGGTAGTTGGCCTTTGTGTATTCCTCCCAGAGAGTGATACAAAGGGGGACTAGGTGTTGTCAGGATAGGCCATCTTGTCAGGATTGGAGGGGAGGAGCTGTCACCTACCACACTTTCACTTCATAGGGGCTTTCTCAGCACACTCACAAACTACTTCACACTAGTCTATTGTCACCCCAGAACCCTCTGAGCCAGGTCAGGGGAAGGAAGAACATTTCAAAACCAGATGTGAGGAGAAGTTTAGAAATTTCTCCCACTTTACAGCTGGCACCAGGTATAAATATTAGTCTCTCAGACCAACTCTTCAGATCACTTCTTGGCCTGTGGAAGACTCAGACGAAGGACTACTCTGCTGCCCTCCTGCTGGAAGGAATGCCCTGCTGTAAGAAGGTCTGCCCTTCGGCTGCCTGAGGAAAGAAGACTGGAAAAGTTCCTTGAAGCCAGAACCCCAGAGTGACCCCAAGGGCAAGCTTGCTGTCCTGTTCTAAGCTACAGGGATAAAACAAGATCCTGAGACCTCCCATGCATCTTCCCAGCTTCCCAGATTTAATTGTACCTATATGTACCCCGCTGCTGGCCTCTGCTGGAGTGAGACCTCATATCCAAGAAATGCCGCCCCAGACCCTAGACCCTTGGCTGGCATCAGAGTGTAATCCTCCTGTCCCAACCGTGGGTTCCTCGTAACTGACAAAGCATGACCCATTTCGATGCAGTGCAACTCAGGGCCTTATATCATAGTTCCTTGAAGCTCCTGATCGGTGGCTCAAATAAAACCAACACAGTGCAGCGCATTTCAAGCCAGGTCCTTCCATCACAGCACCTCACAGCTCCTGATTGGTGGCCTATTTGGAACCGACGCAGCACAGCACATCCTGACACAGCACCTCGCAGCTCCTGATAGGCAACCCCATCAGATTCGACGCAGCTCGACGCAGGACCTCGCATTTCAGTCCAAGTACAACTAGGTACATTGCCCAGTGGGCTGAACTTGGTCCTATATGGCTTTCAATTTGTGACTTCGGTCCAGCGTGACCAGATAACCCCATTTGCCACTTTGCACTTTTTGGTGCTGCTTTTTCCTAAGATTTTGAAATTGTATACTCCAGTTCTACTGATTGGATTTTTGTTATTCTGGTTTTTTATTTATTAAACTTTACTGTAAATTTCTAGATTGGTGTTGGATTTTTTGGAGTGATGTTTTCACTTTAATACTGTTTGAGTGCTCCATAAAGTACTTTACACGTTGCCTCCAAGTTAAGCCTTAGTGCTTTTGTGCCAAGCTACCAGAAGGTTAAGCACAGGTTAATTTAACTGACTTCTTGTGGTTCACTCTTATGAGAATAGTGGTTGCTGCTTGAGAAGGGTTTCACACCCCCCCCTTAACCAATAACCGAATTTATCGCTATTACTATTATGTGCACTGATAGTAAAGGCACGATTTTATCCAGAGTGTCTAAGCAGACACACTCACCTAGTTTGACTTGTGAGAGTGTGTAATGGTTCCCAAAGGTCACCTATGAGTTGTCCCCAGTCTTATTAGGCAGCTATCACAAATTTCAGTGTGTTGCTTGTGTTCATCAATAAGGCTCCGAATGGTAACCTGCCAAAGGAGGAATAATACTGTGGGAATGTATTACATATCAGTTTGGAAAGAAGGCGAGTGAAAATAAACTTTTTGACAATGGATGGGAGTAATTTAGATTAGAGCATCTTCATATCCATCAAGGTCGGGAAATAAACCCTAGGAAGTGAAGAGAATCATTAGATTGTCCAAAATATCTCTGAATGAATTAATCTTGTAAGAAATTAGTCAAATATACTCACCTCTATCTTTTGGGCAAGGTGTGCGAGCAATTCAAGATAGAAAATCTTCATATCTACGGGCAGGTAAACAAATCCTATGAGGTGAAAAGAAATGTCTGACTCTTGGAATGCTGATTTGCAACACAAGCACATTGAGGCAAAAAGCCTCTTGCCTTCTGCAAAGAAGCAGTCTGGAACAACTCTCAGCCCCATGATGGAATGAATCCCGGAAGGTGCATGTCAGCGTGCATGAGGATGGTATAAGATATATTGTATCATCCTCTCTCAAGATGTCGCTTAAAGGATCACACTAGCATTACAAAGGTACTTTAGAGCTGTGAGATCTTCTTGCAGATTGTTTTATACTAATGCTGCTCTTGCAATCTGATGACAGGATATTTATCTGGTGGATCTTCTTTATACCATGGGGTGGAAGACTTTGGCTTATAAGGGTGTGTTCCATTGAGTTATGCTTGTACCTTATGGCCTGGAAGGTGTTGTTGAGGAAGGGGAGCAGGAGGCTGAGGTGAGAGTCACAATTTGCTGTAGGAGATGGACTTATAGAGCATTAGGCTATTGTGAAATTCACTGTGGGGATCACTAATGGGTAACTTCCTGAGCAGATCTGATTTGTTTCTTGTTGTCTATCTGGGTAGACCTGGAGTTGAGAAGATTGAAAGGGGCCAACCATAATTTAACCAGTGGTGGTGAAGTGCGATGTTGCAGGTAAGGTTGCTATTAGATGTTCATTATTTATCCCAGATGATGATTTTGTTGTGGGTGGGAAGAGGGAGATCTTTGATTTTGGCAGTTTCAAGCAGGCTGATGAATGCTGTCGTTATGGATTTGGAGGTTGTTTTTTAGGGGAAACTGAAGTTGCCAAAAAATAGAAAAACGTTGTTTGAATAGGTAATTGAGGAAGTGGTAATAGAGTTCATTAGTATGGTGACAAAGGTGAGTCTGGGTCCATGATGGTGGTAGATCAGCTGGAATGTGATAGTGTATGCAGCAGAGAGTTAGTGCCAGGATACAAGCATGAATGTGCGTTTTTGAGTTTTAGATGCAGAAGTGTGCAGTGGCAGATTAATCTGTGAAAGACTTTGATTCCTTTCTATTCTGTCACTGTTGGTGACGGTGCTATATGGTGTAGTCCAAGGACCTGGGTTATCAAGGTTGCACACTGATGTGTGAAAGAGTGAGTTTTCCATGATGATGATGGAATGGAGGGCTGTCTTTAGCACGTTGTGATGAGTTCTGCTACTCTATGTTTATGGGTCAGCATAAAACGCAGAGTGTTGATGAGGCTACTTTGCGTGTACTGAAGACATGCATTTTTGATGTGTAGGTAAATGTGTTATTAGAGATGGTGCATAGTGTTGTGGGAAGGAGTCCCATGTTGAATGATTGAGTGCTAAAAGTGCTGGGAAATGGAGTGCGTAAGTGGCAGGAAGTATGGCCTTCTGCATTTGCGGGCTCTAAATAGCCCAAGCTGGAGTTTCCTTGTCCGAATCCTTGTTTCTGTTTGCCATTTGCTCTGGCATGTTGTAAAGATCCAAATCCCGAATTTATGTATATAATTAGGTTTATTTGTGGGTGCACAGTACAGAGCAACTGCTCATATCCAGTACTGCTAAGATACAGTTATCTCCCCATTCCAGAACCTTGGAATCATAACCATGGAACACATAATGTTGAAAACAAACACATTGTTGCGGGGATTCTGCACATATACAGAGCTATGCACAGGATAATAGGACCTCGGTGTATAGTGGTGAACCAACCATGCATCTTAGTACCCACAATCCCAATCCGACTAGCTTTAGCGTCTCATTCGTTCTCCGTACTAAGGCGAAGCTACCAATGATTAGACAACCCAGAACACGGTCTCTCTCAGGACTCGCGGGAGCAAGAACACTCTTTCATAACTCACTCATACTTGTCCACAACATGCGTAATAAGAGACACTGTATAGTTTAAAATGTTTATTTCAACTATCGTGCTCTAAGATAAAGTACACGTGCCAGTACTATCAGCATAAGGCATAACGATAAAATAATAAGCATGGTTACAATTCCATAGAATACAAACGGGGACAGCATTTTATAAAGACAGTGGATATAGGGCTAAATGGCCTTACCACCCTCCCCGTGCTATTAACTAGTTTATTATAAAAATAGAGGACCTCTGGGCTTTGTCAGGCGGACCCCCATACCTCAATATCTAGATGCAAGGTTTACATCATCAGAGAAGCACAGCTCTTCTCCCTGGAAAGGTTTTTCGCCAAGTGTCACCAACAGGGAGATCACAATATTAAAAGCACACAAATGTCTCCAGTGCAGCTGTATTTCGTGTTATGTCTAAGTGCGAGGGGCTGACCAGATCAGCAATAACAAGGGACGTTGTTTTTCGACCTTGTACATGGTGTGCAGACGAAACCCACAGGGAACAGGAGAAAAGGTGAAAGGCAAAAAGGCAGACAGTTCTAATATAGCCGGGCACAAGCAGAGTCTGGAAAAACAAAGTCACAGAGTAACGTGTGCAAAGGCATCATGGCAGCCAGGCCTAAGCTAACTTAGCAATGTAGACAATGAGGCCACAATTCACACCACACCCTCCCCTGGTCAGTCCATAGGCCAAGACATAAGACGAAAACAGAGTTCAAATAGATGGAGCAGAATGTAAACGTCTATTTATGAAAAGTCCCCATGAAGGACAGTGAATGGAAAAAAAAAGTCCAGGACAAAAAAATTCCAGATAGGGCCAGAAATCAGGGCACTAAAAAAATAAAAAATCTAGAAATGCAGATCGCTGAATGCGAAGGCTCCTAATCCAATAGAGTGTACGTGCAGAAAACTGCCACACCTTCCAAGAGGACATCATTGGTATCGTCTGAAAAAAGAGATGCCATCCAGTTCAACAAATCAAAACTGCATTCATGTTCCTCATAAGAGGGAGCAGCGATCAGCATTGCGGGACAACTTGCGTGATACTCAATATAACTTTGTTGTAGGAGATTCTGAGCAGCCGCCCAGATATCCCATTGCGCCAAAACTCCAAGTGCAGCCGCACGCGCCATCAATCCAGTGCCGGAACATACCTATTCATGGGCCACTAAAGGACCCAACAACTGGCCAAAATCCGGGTCCGACAGAGACGTATTGGAGAGGCAAACATCCAAGGACCAACAGAAAGGACATCGTAAGCAAGACATTACAGGTTGCACGCAAGTGAAATACGCAAAGCGAAAAGAAAGTCTATATGGTAGGATGCCGAAGCTGGTGAGCATGCGTTCACGGAGCATCCGGAGTCGACCTTGGTCGAGAACGCCCCCAGGAAGTGCAGCCATTGCGCAGCAAACAAATTAAAAGTAATATTCCAGCAGCTAAGACGAGGAGCAATGGGAAGCCGCCAAAGACGCTGGAAAAAATAGAATGAATAAAAGCCGGAATTACACCAAATATAGTTTGGAAGGAGGTAACAAGGCCAGAGCCCACAACTTTTAAAAAGTGCACAAGACCTTCGGTATTAGAAGCATTGAAAACGCGGTGAATCAGTTCACCGAAATGTTGTGGGAGGTTTGTGTTCAAAAGAGCCTGTATCTCACTGTGGGTACTAGCCACCTGGAGGACGAAGGTCTCCCGTGCGGAAGTGAGCATAACCTCCTGGTTTAATAATAGCGCCTTTATTCTGCTCAATTTATTGAAATCCGCCTTTAACGTGGGTATGGAAGGCCAAATGGAACTATCTATCATGTCTTGCGGGGGTGGAAAAAGCACATTTTTGCAGCACACAACACGGTGGGAAACCGTTACAATGTAGGGGATGCCTGCCTGCATTACACAGCAGTCTTGATTATTCAAAAGCAGATACCTACCATTAGCAAGCACAGTGAAAGTAGGTGATATAACAGGAGCCGGAATGCCCTTTAAAACACAAGCAAGATTCGGAGCAGAAACATTACAAGCCCCGTGCAATTTAATGTTTTTACAAATTAGGGAATGACCCACTGTAGAATCGCAAGACTCTCCTGTGAGAAAGACCTCCTTTCCGTCCTTAAGGCATCTGTACATGAAAGGCAGGGACCAAAGTTCATGCAAGAAGGCACTGCCTAAAGGCTGAAAACGACCAACAGGATAATGTTTCATGCATGAACTGAACTCAAACAAAGAAAAAGGCAAAGCGATAACCCCGTGAACAAGCCAAACCGCAGAGAAAGTCTCCGCCACAGAGAATGGTAACAGCTCTATCTTTTCGATATGTAAGAGAGTGTATGTTGCATCTTTCATGGACATGAATTGCTGTTTATCAGTTAAATTAAATGGCAAGAACAAGGCAGACGTGTTTAAAAAATGCCATGGAACCTTGCCCATTTTCAATGTTTGTAACGTCCACGCAAACTGCAGTACTGAACGCAATTGATTCTGACCATGATATAACACAGACACATCATCTTGTACAATATCAACAACAGATGAAACAATATTCTCTAATGTGTAAATGCGGAAAGACAGGGTATTAATACTATTGTCAACAACAGCAAGCACTTTTTCTAGATTTGCCTGATCGATTTCCCATAAACGGGAAGCAGCTTCAATTTACGAAAGCTTCCAGAGTTCATTGTAAGCCTCATAAATAAATCTTTTAGGTCTTGGACCTCGAGGCCCTAGAACAAAATCGGACAGATCAATGTTGCCTGATAGGAGGGATAAATGTTGTTTTACAGAATCTAATGAAGAGTGTGCAACCACTATTTACACAATTTACCAACAGAATATGTTGTAACAGTATGAGAGGCAGAAAATCTTGGATCTGGCCTATCCTGTTTGTAACCAGGAGCAGAGTCATGAAAACGTAGTTGGCAGGCATTCGAGGCTATGGGCCAAGCCAACCAGGGTGACTGAACAAACGCAGAGATATTAAACGAATTGTTCTGAAACAAAGCTTGCAAATTTACAAGGGAAATATTGAAATGCAAGCTCTCGTTGGGAGTGGAAGACAATACGGGAATGGAGGGTGCATTCAATTGTTTGGAAGTAGCCAAACCCCAACAGGTTGTTTGAAAGATCGTACCATTTAAAAATAAAATCTGGGCCGGGATTAGGCAAGCACGGTGTAGGGCTTCCGTACTGCGTACCTGCCATGATTTGGTGCCCCAAATAGATTTTAAGTCAATGGTGTCCTGCCAGTGCTCATAACCACCCATGGCTAAGGCGTTCAAAAAGGAACTCGAATATAGCAATTTGGTGTGGGTCAACATGACCTTCTGAGTGGACGAAGCGTTCAACTTAAAATAATAGGACCCAGGGTTTGATCTATCAAGGTCTGTAAAGTAAGTAAATTTACTTTTAAGTGTTTTGGGAGCTACCTGGCAAAGGGGTCGGACAATGTTCCCATTGTGTGTAATTAAAAGTACCCTGAAGCGTACTTGGTTTATGGAGAAAATGGTTGCCTCAATGCTGGTAACAATATAAATCAGCATAACTTGCAGAATTTAAGTACAAATCTTCAGCATTAAAAGCAGCATAATATTTCAAATCAGAGAATAACGATTCAACGGCATGCACATCCCAATCGTCAGAATGAACATTACTTTTCATCACATCACCCATGGAAACACGAAGGACATTCGGTACATTAATAATCTCGGTTGGTCCATGAATTTGGAAATTTATCGCATCCCATACAATGCCATCAGCGACTGGGAAAGCTGAAATGTTCACAAATGTGTGGTCACGCTTCATGATGTGAGAGAAAGAACGCGGAGCCAAAGTTCCAGCGACACAGTTCACCGCAGAGCGTTCTGGTAAATAGTGACCATTGATGAGCAAGAAAAAAACTGTCACAAAGCCAATGGACATGAACAGGAAAATCAGGAACAGTACCAACCAGATGTATGTCCATGGTGGGACCAAAAAATTGTCTCTGAACCAGGATATAAAAATACTGAAGCTGGACGGGATAAGTGATGAGGTGGAAGCCGAATCAAAGGAAAAACGGGTTGGGCTCAGAGGTGTTGTAGGTAAATGAGCCACCGACTCGTTGGCGGGGTATGCATACTCGGTCTCTTTGTTGCAGGAAGAAGGCAGGAAGTTGAGCAGGCGATCAGGCAAATCTACCATCTCAATGGCAACATCAGTGTCTGTGTACGGTGGTGGGCCACAAACAGGAGTCCTTGAAATGGCTGGACATGATACCGCAGGTGCCACGCTATTCAGGATCGGCCATATGTTGTAGCTTGACATTGTCCACTGAGATGTATCTGTTGTCTTTGCGACCAGGAAGCGGTGGTAAGATGACAGTACGAGTACCCTTCAAGCCAAGGACAGGAACTGGTGCACGATAAGAGGGGCCAAATTCTTTTTTGTTCTCCACCTTCTCTCGGACCAGATGTCCAACCTTCGGAAGCCAGCCGGCAACCGGAATCTGCAGCGCAGCGTCAGGGGCTGAAGGCAAGTGCTCGTTAGCAAGTTTGTCACAGGTCTCTTGTAAGTCCTGCAACATAGTAGAATGATTATCTACGTCAAAGATTGCGGCACTCGCCGCCATGTCTAGACCATCAAGGTCTGGCACAAACATTTGTATGCCAAAGAGCATTTCGTATGGGGTCCGCCCACCCAGAGATCTTCTAGGGAGATTATTAAGTGCACGTTGCATGCTATACAATGGGCCAGCCAGTTCCTGCCAGTACCTAAGACCCTAGCTGTCAAGGATTGCTTTAAGTCACGGTTCATTCGCTCCACAATCGAATTGCCTTCAGGTCTATATGGAGACGAAAATTGCACCCGCACCCCCAGTGACCTCATTGCGTCCTTGTACGCCTTAGAGGCGAACGCTGGACCTTGGTCAGAATGGAAGGTGCCACAGGCAAAAATTCCCACAAAGACACGCAAATCCCTAATGACATTTCGAGCGTCAGCACTTCGTTGTGGCCAAACCAGGATGAAACGTGTGCACGAGTCTACTGCAACTAAGATGTATTTGTATGCAGTGTCAGAAGAAAATGGACCGCAGTGATCCAGGTAAGCACACCCAAAAGGTTTGTTAGAAATGCAGAGCTGTGTGTGTGGTGGTCGTGTAACTGTGGAAAGCTTAATTTGTTGACAAACGTCACAAGAAAGCACATAAGTACGGGTTTGTTTATATAAACCACGCCACCAGTAATGCTGCTGCAAGATGGAAACAGTCGCAGACACGCCAGCATGGGCCGAAGCCAAGCCTTCGTGTGCGGCCGTTATCAATGAAGTTCTGCGGTCCGCGTTGGGAATCAGCCGATCACCAACGTCTGGAATTCTTACGTAAGGAACCTGTTCGGGACTTAAGTGATAAGAGTACTTGGAAGGGAAACCCCGTGGGTAATTAGCACCTTCCTTTGTTGCAGCGATGGCTGCCAAAATCTCATTATCTATTTTTGTCATGGATATTGTAACTGCTGCTACTGAGCACGTGGCTACTGCTGATTTGGCAGCTTCATCTGCCAAACTGTTACCGACATCGTGTGCGCCCACACGCTGGTGGCCAAGAGTGTGAATCTCCTGTGTGAGAGGCAGACGTTGTTTAAGATCTGCCACTCGAACCCAAAGCATTTTATGCTTAATTGTGCTGCCTTTAGCATCTCTATAGTCGTTTTGAGACCAAAAGAATAAGTTGTCATTGAAGGATTGAACACAGTAGTATGAATCGCAAACAATAAGAGTCGTCACGTCTGGATTCGCGAACTCAAGGGCGAGCACCAAGGCACGCAGCTCGGCCAATTGTGCAGTACTGTCTCCTAGTGCCTGTGTGTGCACTACACTCGATTTGAACTCACCGTTCACCATAGTACCTGCAACAATAGCACATGCTGCGGAATAAGCATGCTTAGAACCCGTGGCCGGTTGCGCCGAACCATCGGTGTAAATGATACATTCGTACTCCTCAAGCGGCAGCAAAGACAGAGGAGGAGGATGAACAAATTCATACTGTAAGAACTCCTGTGTCTGAAGAGAGGAATCAAAGATAATAGTGACATCTGGGGACGTCAGAGATGTAGCCCATTGTATCCAACGGGGGTGCAATGCCTTAGAGTTCGGTACACTTGCCTTCGTCACTGCCTCAAGGGCAGGATATGGTGTTACCACCAAAATGCGTTTTCCCTGTGCCAGTGCACGTTCCTTAAGAATCGCCATTTGCACCGCAGTCAAAACTTTCTCCACAGAGGAAAAGCGCAACTCAGCTGAAGTGTAAAGATGCGACTTGTATGCAATAGGTACTGTGTCACCTTCGTTAAACGTTAAGTACGTGAAACCCACTGCTCCTGGCACAATTCTAATCACCAGGTCCGTGCGGTTATCACGAGTCAACAAGAATCTAGATTCAAGTAGATCAGACTGCAAAGAGTGCAGTATAGAGGAATGCTCAGGAAGCCAGCATGACTTCAAAAAGTTAGGTTGTATCAAGGCATAGAGAGGCTTGATACGCTGGGCATATTCGGGAATGTAAGAACGCCCGAAGTTTAGAAATCCCAGTAATGACTGAAGCTTCTTCAGGGTGGTTGGAGGGCGCAAAAGTGCGCACTTCTCCAAGAAATGGGGAGCTAAGCCCCTACCTTCATTGTTGAGCTCATAGCCCAAAAACAAAACAGTGAATTCTGCGATGTGTGATTTGGCAAAATTAAATTTGTATCCTAGGACCGCAAATTCAAGAATAATGCGGTCCACCCGGGAAAGATGTGGCCATAATTCGCCGTCTGTCAGATAGATATCGTCGACGTACGAATACGCATCTGGGTCTATGCTGTCCAACAAAGAGACAACACGGGCGGCGAAGACCCCCGGGCTGTTCTTGTAGCCCATGGGCAAACGCCGAAATGTAAATTGTTTTCCACCGGAAGTGAAAGCACTCCATTGGCTACACTCCGGGGACAAATTGTGCGTGTAAAATCCATTGGATAGGTCAAGGGTCATTTTATATTTTTTGCTCACAATACTGTCTACAAGCGCAGAACTGTGGGTATTTTGTACCGCGAAGGTCCGACAATGAGAGTTCAAATGTCGGTAATCCAAAACTAAACGGTACGACCCATCGGGTTTAGAAACCGCAAAAAGGGGATTATTCATTGGTGATACGCATGTCTCAATTACTCCTTGATACTCTAACTGAGTCAGAATGTCGGAAACGGGACCTTTAGCTTCCTGCCGGAGGGGATATTGGGCTTGTGGCTGTGGCAGAGACCGCAAGGGAATATCATGGGGTGGAGAATCTTCATCCCAGCCCAGGTGGTTACGGTATAGTGCCGGAGTCAGGGCCCCAGCCCATTCAGCTGCGAGAGCCTCCGCTTTGTCCTTGGTGACATGACGAGAAAAGCTCGGAAGGATGACCTCCTCCCCCCTACGAGCAGCAAGTACGAATGGGGGCGGCCAATCCGCCTCCGCCAACAAAATGTCTTATGAAGAGGTCATATTTTCCCCAAAAATCCCTTTAATAACACGCTCAATGTCACCTTCAATTTGAATGACAATATTAAATAATCTGTCAGGGGGTGCCACGCGGGTGTCAGCTGTCTCGACAGTAATGAAAGTATCAGTTGCTGTCGCCTCCACATGAGGACGCAGTGCCTCCCACACTATGGTAACTTCCGCGGCACTGTCTAGCAGTGTCACTGCCCACGTCCAATTCAGGAGTCTCGTTCTCACCGTCTGTGGCATACCTCGCTGTTAATGCTGCAACTTTTTTCTTCTGAAATTGTGGGTGAGAACGTGGAAATTATTCTGGTTTCCCTCGGCCTGGTTGTCGAGGTTGGTCTCATCCCTGTGGGGCCTCACGACCCCTGCCTCTATCCTGGCGATCTCCTCCACCAGTCTGGGAGGTCGATGGTGCCTGTGAAGAACGAGGAGAACGCAGGTCAGGGACCTGAAATCTATCTGGAGATTTAATTCTTGCTCTGTCGCGCAAATCATAAGTGTGTTCAGAAGATATAGAAACCGGGGATGCGGCACGCGACCCTGGTTTTGATTGTTGCTTACCCTGTCTCTTCAACTTCCAGTTCTTTTTAGTAAAGAACGGTTTCTCTTCTTTCTCAGACTGAGTTTTTTGTTGTGGTTGTGATTGAGTTTGCGTTTTAGCAAAAGGCTTATCCCCCAAACTATTGCGGCCAATGGTCTTTTAAGCCTGTGCAATAATTTTCGGTAATTCGCGTGGCTTGTCCGGCTCCGGGTCCAAAGCCAAAGCATTAGCGACTTGAAAGTTGACAGCATCACCCTTGACGTTCGCAAGGATTAGATCAGCCACCACATCGAACACTCCCACCAGTCTCATCCCCAATTCCACAGCCGCTTCAGGGCCATGTTCATCCTGCACCCGTTTAATTACAGAGGGGAGAACCGTCATGGAAGGAGTGCCGAAACACTTTGCATACACTGCTGCGAATACCTTGCCCCAGTTGTTGTATTCTGCCAACTCGTGAATTAAGTCTTTTGGCAAGCTAATCGTCAAAATCCTGTGTTTGTCCACAGGAGACGTATTTGGAAAAACGGCCTCCAGCTGGTCAAATTTTTCTGCAAGCCAATAAGGCAAATCGTCCTTATTCTGTGGGCGCTTGCCCATCACCGAATTAACCATGACGGGACTTATGGTTACACCGCCCGGTCCAGCTGGATGCGCCGCAACTCCAGGAGGTGCCCCCTGGACGTTGCCTGTAACATATTGTACCAAAGCTCTGTGCACGCGGATTAAAGACGCATGCAACGCGCGCAGTTCATCAACCGCAAGCGTCAAATAACGCGGATATGGGGTATACCCGGCCAAGACTGGCCAAGTGGCCACGTCTATTGATAAGGGGCCTAAATGAACCGGGGTGACCGGATGTGGGAGGGCGCCATTAAACCAAATACGGTGTTGCCATGCCGTAAGTGGTAATTCAAGAGCCTGATAAGGCCGATAAGCATTGGGTAGGGCAGTGGAGCGTAAACATGAAACAAATTGTCAGCTCCTTCCACCGCCGGAAAAGTGACCCAAGAGTAAAACACCTCAAAGTGGTGAGCCGGGTCAGCCTGCACCACAAAGATGAGAGCGACACCCGTGTCAGGCACTCCATAAGCCTGTAAATGAGCCCGGAGTGCCGCCCAGCTATGTGCCGGTATATTTACATTCGTCATTAAGACCAGGAATGTTCGACAACCTAGTGTGAGGCAGCGCAATATAGGGTTAACATAAACACCTTTTAATAACTTCAAGCTTGAAAGAACCTATAAAAACATCAATATAGGAGGTATCACCCTCAAATACGTTTCCGGACGCGTAAGCGAAGGTTATTGTGGACAAGCACAAGCACTACTCAAGCGTCTCGCAGATAAGAAGCCCACCACGTTGGTGGCACCATGTTGCGGGGATTCTGCACATATACATAGCTATGCATAGGATAATAGGACCTTGGTGTATAGTGGTGAACCAACCATGCACCTTAGTACCCACAATCCCAATCCGACTAGCTTTAGCGTCTCATTCGTTCTCCGTACTAAGGCGAAGCTACCAATGATTAGACAACCCAGAACATGGTCTCTCTCAGGACTCGCGGGAGCAAGAACACTCTTTCATAACTCACTCATACTTGTACACAACGTGCGTAATAAGAGACACTGTATAGTTTAAAATGTTTATTTCAACTATCGTGCTCTAAGATAAAGTACACGTGCCAGTACTATCAGCATAATGCATAACGATAAAATAATAAGCATGGTTACAATTCCATAGAATACAAACTGGGACAGCATTTTATAAAGACAGTGGATATAGGGCTAAATGGCCTTACACCCTCCCCGTGCTATTAACTAGTTTATTATAAAAATAGAGGACCTCTGGGCTTTGTCAGGCGGACCCCCATACCTCAATATCTAGATGCAAGGTTTACATCATCAGACAAGCACAGCTCTTCTCCCTGGAAAGGTTTTTCGCCAAGTGTCACCAACAGGGAGATCACAATATTAAAAGCACACGAATTTCTCCAGTGCAGCTGTATTTCGTGTTATGTCTAAGTGCGAGGGGCTGACCAGATCAGCAATAACAAGGGACGTTGTTTTTCGACCTTGTACATGGTGTGCAGACGAAACCCACAGGGAACAGGAGAAAAGGTGAAAGGCAAAAAGGCAGACAGTTCTAATATAGCCGGGCACAAGCAGAGTTTGGAAAAACAAACTCACAGAGTAACGTGTGCAAAGGCATCATGGCAGCCAGGCCTAAGCTAACTTAGCAATGTAGACAATGAGGCCACAATCCACACCACAACATGTGAACAATGTAACACATTTGCCCCTTAACAAAATTATTAATGAACATTCTAAACATTATACCTTGCTGGTAACTGCTTGATCCTGTCATTCTCTTTCACTCTTGAAGCCTCGGAATCCATCACATCACTCAAAACAGATTTACCACCAACTTTGTACAGCACTGTTCCTACACTTGACCACCCTCTTCACATTCCACACTGCCATCCTGAGTGACCACACTATTTCAGTTGACTCTAACCACCTTGACAGGTTGTCCAAATTTCGATCCACCTTTCGCCATGAACCCCGGTTTGCGGATTCTTAACCAATCACCAATAGCAAAATCAGGAATCTTTACTTTCCATTTATCATCAAATCTTGTCTTCATCTTGACTTGCTGTTCTTTCACTCTTTCAGCTACCACACCCAAATCCACATTGTCAACACGACCATAACACTTCTTTATCCACCATGGACATAAGTTTGAAATGGGATCCCTTCCCTTCAACAACCTGAATGTACTCACCTCGGTAACAGATTGAGGTGTAATGCGATACATTCATAATCTTATAATATCCTTCTGTTCACCTCCAGCCTTGCATGCTATTTCAACACCATCCTTAAGTACCCGGTTGAAGTGCTCAACTTGGCCATTTTCTCTTGGTTTGTAAAGAGCGGTGGTGACATGTCTGATACCACACTTTTGAAGAAATTCCTCCATTTCATGTGACGTATGTTGTACACCAATGTCAGTTACTAGCACCTCAGGGCATCCTTAATGGGCAAAACTTTCTTTAAAAAACGTGATCACAACCTGAGATTGGCTACAAACTTCACCTCCGGCCACTTTGATTGATAGTCAACTAAAACCAGAGAAAACCTAGCCTCCTGAGGTAAACTATTGTAGGGACCTGAGATGCAAACGCCACTTTCTGCCAAGGAGAAGCAGGCCATGGCACAGGTTTGAGGGGCGGAAAATACTCTAAGCATCTTGTCACTGTTTGTACATTCCGTGCATTCTCCCACCTTTTTGTCCACCCTTTTGTCCAAATCTGGCCACCAAACATTTGCCCTGATGAAACGCTTCATGGAAGACATTCCTAGGTGTCCTTCTTGTGCCAACTGTAAAATCTTTTCCTGCATGGCACCCGGTGGAACAACTTTTCCCCTTTTGAATAGCAAGTCTCCTTCCACTTCAATCTCTGAGACTTTTATGTAAGGACTGATTTCAGAAGATACACATCTCTCCTTGGGCAACCCTTCCCTCAAATATTTTTTTATCAGCTGACAAACAACATCTTCACTCATCTCTCATTTCCAATCCTCCTCAGACACACCCATAAATTCTGTAGACACAAAATCCCTAACAGTTGCCACCATCTCAATTTCATCCTCATCTCCTACACTCCCACTATCAGAACATGGAAATCTTCACAAACAATTGGCAGTGACATTACTCTTCCCAGGCACATACTCCACCTTAAAATTATACTCTTGTAACCTGGAAGCAAGCCTCGCAATACATGCAGTGGAATTCCACCCCCCACATGGAGACAGAATTTGCACAAGGGGCTTATGGTCTGTCCTAAGCAGAATCCTACTTCCCCACACATAGTTGTGAAAGTGTTCAATGGCCCAAACACAAGCCAATAGCTCTTTTTCGATCGCTGCATATCTCCTTTCAGTCTCAATGAGTATTCTGGATGCAAACGCCACACACCATTCCTCTTCACCACTTCTCTGACTCAACACTCCACCCACCCCATACAAACTGGCATCCACCGTAATAACACACATCTTGTTCAAACAGAATGACTTGAGTGTGGGGCACGTGCAATTTCCTCCTTAATCTGCTGGAACACCGCCTCTTGTCTTTCTAACCACACAAACTCAGAAGAATTACTTGTGAACTCCCTGAGGGGTTCCATTTTTGTGGCAAGGCCTTGTATAAATTTGCTGTAATATTCACAGAGCCCGGCAAATGGCAAAAGCTTCTCCTTTTTATTAAGCGCTGGTGCTTTAATTATAGCATCTACCAAATATTTCTTTGGCACCACCCCACCCTTGACAAAGTGTGCCCCAAATACTCCATAGAATCACAGAAAAATTTACACTTTCCTGCCTTGAGTGTCAAACCATGCATTCTCAGTCTCTTACACACCTTCCTGACGTACCAAAAGTGCTCTTCATCATTCTTTGAAAATGTGAATATAACATTTTACAAATGTATCCACATCCTTGAAGATGTGATACATTGCTCTTTGAAACACAGATGCCGCAGAGGCTAAAACAAATGGCATTCTCCTAAATTGGAATAAACCTTGTGGTGTTATAAATGAAGTGAATTTGTTTGAATTCTCGGTAAGTTTAACCTGGTGGTACGCTGAACGAAGATCCAAAGTGGAAAACACTCAGGCCCCCTCCAACATACATACTACTTCGTTAATGTTAGGCAGAGGATGACAATCTGCCACCAAGTTGGCATTCAGCGCTCTCAAATCCACACAGAGTCTGAGACTTTTATCAGGTTTGCAAGCCAAAACAATGGGAGAAACCCATTCTGATGACTCCACCTCCTCAATGATACCATCCTGAACCAACTCCTCCAACATATTTTTTAACTCCTCCCTCACATTAATCGGCACACCCCTAACTTTTTCTTTCACTGGAACTGCCTCTTCTTTCACCTTGATTTTGTGACTGAAACCTAACAATTTTCCTAACTTTTCCATAAACACAGTGTGGAACTGTTGAATCACATCACACTTGTCGGTACTCTCCAAAATAGTCAATACAGGCTCATTACTTCTAGGATTAAGTATGATACCAAATTTAGCCTGTCACGTCAACCCAATACATTGACTCCCTTAATCGCCACATACAATTTAATATGCGCCCTACAGTCTTTAAACTCAATTTCCTCCTCTTCGTAACATTCTATATCAATTCTGGACCCATCAAAACTTTCAGCAATAATGACAGGCTTCGTGGGAGCATCCAACCTTATCAAATCACCAAAAACACTGAACACAATACTGTTTAGTGATGTTGATCCATGGAGACCCTGAGTCAGCCATCAATTCAAGCTCAACATTCACTATACGCACTACACACATAGGAGGACCCATCATCATTTCTCCTTCGATAGTACAAGAAAACTCCTGACTGTACAACACTATACCTGTTTCCCCTCCACCCTGTGTGTCACCATATGAATCCTCATTCACACATGATATCGTCCCTTTAGTTTTGCTAGCGGTAGCATTTCTTTTTTCATCTTTACATACCCGTGAGAAGTGCCCAATACACCCACCTTTACTACATTCTTTTCCAATAGCAGGACAACCTGGAGATGATGCAATGTGACCACAGTTCCCACACCTGAAACAATGAAAAACTTTAACCCTACTCCTAAAACTTTGAACATTCTTGGAAGTGCCAGATGTGATACTGCTCACATCTCCAGAAGTCTTAGTATCTTTACACAAGTATTTCATCCACCTCTCAGACTGTTCCAAAGCATTGGCTGTACTAATGGCTGCTTGAAAATTTGGATCACCCATTATCAACAATTGCTCTTGCACTTTTTTGCTCCCAACATGTACTATGATTTGGATCCTGATGATTTCATCAGTAGTCGGCCCAAAGTTACAGTCTGTAGAGAAAGCACACAAGTCAGGGAAAAACTCATCCAAGGTTTAAACTTCTTCTTGTGCCCTGGTATAGAATTTAATTCTATTGAGTGCAACACTAGTTGTAGGTTTGAAACGAGTTTCATCCGCAATATGGCTTCATTATAGGTATTGCGATCACCACCACCTTTAATCTGCGGCAATGTCCTAAATACAACTTGCCCTTCTGATCCCAAACAATGTAAAATAATGTTTTCCCTCCTTTCTGAAGACATTCTTTCTCCATCACTCGCCCTCAAATATGTGATGAATTCCTCTTTCCATCTGGACCACGGAATGGGGGGCTCCCCCTTACTTTGCAGAAACTTTCTAGGGGGATCAAACTGCATACTAGTAATTACACTACCCCACAACTAAGTGTTAATATGCAGCCTTAGTTCAAAATCCCCAGAATTTTGGGAATCAGGGTAGCACACAATGCTGAAGATCCAGAGTATCGGAACAACGAATAGTTAACAAGTCACCAAAATTTGAACCTGTATAAATATGAGAATAATCACCAACCGAAAAAGAGCAGAAGAGCTTAACTGAAGAGTTTGACCTCCAGTGAGCAGATAAATAATATGACCAGATTATCCGTACACCGTATCTAAGTAACATGCACACAAGAGCTCTAATTCTGGGTGAGCGTCACCATGCGCCGTATCCAGGTAATGCGTTGCGGTAGACATCACAGGAATCAAAACATGAAGCAGCGTTGCAGCAGTTTCCACACAACAGACAGCGCTCAGCTCCGTAGGCAATACGCTGGTTACATCACAGGCTGGCATTGTTCAGCAACTGGTTCAACAGGCTCGAGCAATCACAACTGTGGAGATGAAGAAAATCTGAAAATTCTTGAAATACTTGAAAATCCGTAGGAATCACACGAAAGGTAAGAGGAAACTCGGGGTTTCATGAAAATCCTCCAGGAGCGAAGGTCATTTCCATCCATAGCAAGATCTGTTGAATAAGAAAATGCCGGGTTTGCCGGAGACAATACCGCACCTATGCTGCCTGGAATGGTGTAGCTGGTATGTCTCCTTAGATCATCGCCATTGTAAATATCCAAATCCAGAACTTATGTATCTCATCCTCGTCGCCATTGTAAAGATCCAAATCCAGAATGTATGTATTTATGTATAAAATTAGTTTTCTTTGTGGCAGCAGAGTACAGAGCAACTGCTCATATGCAGTATTGCTAAGATACAGTTATCTCCCCATTCCAGAACCTTGGAACCGTAACCATGGAACACATAATATTGAAAACAAACACATGTGAACAACTTAACACATGTATGTCACCAACTCTTCATCCAGTTTCTCTTCTGCCACTGCCTTGTGAACATTTGCTCAACCTAATCACATCATCTGCCACTTATCTGCATGCATAGTAAGATTCACCTGGACACGATCACACTGTGATAGCCTTAACCTTTTCACTAATCTTTTAACCTTATCTCCTAACCCAACACCAAACATCAACTGTACCTCTAACTATAAACTGAACTCTAACCTGAGGATGGGTCAAAGGTTTGGTTTACCCTTATGCCAACCCCAACCCTACCTCTTAGTTTAACCCAAACATATGTAACCATAAACATTCCACTTTCCATTACACTTACGATAATTTCAAGTAATAAACCCGAACCAAACCTAAATCCAAACTCTCAGAAGATTTAATGCAGTGACAAATTAGATAATGGTAAGTGCTGAGGAAAAATGATTAGGCTGTCATACGACAAAATAAATGAAATAAAGGGAAGATGCTTCTGGGAGGAGTGCAGAAGACGATTTTGACCTTTGGGGTTTAATTAATGTAGTTTACCATTGTTGGGAAGCTCATGTGATCTCCCTCACAGTGGTGTGGGATTTCCTGGGATTACTGGGACTGTACTGGTCTCTTTTAAAGGGCTTGTATTAGTAGAAATTACTGTGTCTTCTGGTATTGGCTAATTGGAGTTGCTGTGATTAGATAGATGATGTTACATCCCTCACAGTTGTGCTCGATTTCTCTGGGCTTCCTAAGGCTGCAATGTTCTTTTTCAAGAGCTCTTCTGGATGGAATGATGGTGTCCTCTGGGACTGGTTGACATTGATTGTCATGGATGGGGAGGTCTTTACTCACCCAAGACGTTGGTACAATGTTCCTCTAGGCTCTCGAAGGCTCCAATAATCCCTTTTTAAAGTCACATTCTGACCACATTCAAAATGTCCTCTGGGATTGTGTGTTGAAGGTTGTTGCAGTCATGAAGCTCACATGATCTTGTTTGCATTGGTGCTGTGTTTTGTTGAGCTTCTTGGGTTTAGATTGTTTCCTTTTCAAGACATTGGTCGATGCGGGCTAACGTGCAGGGATGTCCACGACTTCCCTCATGCTGGTGCCAGGTTTCACTGGGCTTCCACAAGCTTAATAGGCTTCTTTACAAGAGTGCATTATGGTGGGAGAGACACGCCCCTCTTTGAATCATGCAGCCTCCATTAAGTCAGTTTCTTTTTACCTGTGGCCTCCTACTATTTGACTTGAAATGAGGATCTGAAGTCTGGAGTCAGTGGGAAACTATACAAAATAGCTTTCTCTGTTTTTGGAACACACCAATCATTTGATGCTTGATGCCATCTTACAAAATATCAGCATGACTGACTAGAACACAGTCACCTGTCTACCTTTGATTTATTACACCTCCTCTAATACTAATGTCACCTTTGGGACCTGAGATCAATTCTGATGCCTGAAATGGAGTGGCTAATTTAACCCTGTGTTTTCCGGTGCTCGGCACCAGCACATAATTGTCAACACTGGCGCTTATGATGGTCTGCCACATGGTGGCATTGCTTATTTAATTTAGAGACGAGCACAACAACAGTTGTTTGTCAATTCAATATACCTTAAAAATGACTATTACCTGCCCCCAAGCCATTCTTATAACTTTGGGGGGCTGAAATATTCTGAATTGTCACACTTGTAGGAGTGTAATGGTTATTAGCTGTGTTGGTCCTGTCATTGGAAGTGCTGACAGGGGCAATGGGTGGTGCAAGCTGCAGTAGCCTCCTGACAAGGGCCCCAGCACTTATTTTTTCACAAATTAAGCAGTGCTGAAATGTCAAGCAGGCTTTTAATAGAACTGCAGCCGGTGTGACCAGTTCAGCAAAACAGTGTGTGTGTGGAACCGGAAGGACATGCTCATGTAAGCGAAACTTACACTTTATGGTGCATCTTAGGTGTTTGTTGTAGAGCAAAAGATGTCTGGTGAAAACAAATATCTCTCTGCGGTAATCCAAGCTCATTCGGACTGCACCATGATTTAAGTTGCAGATTTTGGCACCGAGTTAGAATACTTTTCAAACTCCAGCTCTTTCCTGGTAAAGTACTTATGTCTTATTTTCATGCACTAAGGAAAAAGTGATGAAACGTTCTTAAAACTGAAGAAAAAAAAATAATTGATTCTTTTCCAAAGCTCTGCAAAACAAGATGCCATATGGCAAGCGCAGGAATGGAAGTTCAGGAATGAGAAAATAACTGCTTCGCCTACCTTCTAGTGCACTGCACTTCTTCCCATGACTTGTGTCATCTTTCAAGTAGCATTGGCAAAGTCAAAAGGTCTGGCATTGAGTGCCAGCCTTTTGACCTTATCAATGCCTTTTGTTTGGTCAAGTTTTAAAAAAAACTTTTTGGTTGGAGGAGAGCTGTGGGCACTAGAGGTTATTAAACAAATGGCTAAAACCAAATATATGTGTTTGGTCTCAAAAAAACATGTATTGCCACAATAGTCCCTGGAACTAAAAGGAACTACTTTAGGTGCTGATGTGCTCCTTGTGAAAGAGAAAAATGCTGTCACTCACAGTGAAGTTAGTGAATGACTCAAGTGGGCTGACTCATTGCCGCAGGCTGTATGCTGTAATGGGTGGGAGGGAAATGTAAATGACAGAACATACCAATGGATGAAGAGGGCTAACCCCCTATAAGTAAGTATACTATACATAGCATTTTACTAAGATCAAAACGCTTTGGAAAACACCATATCTAAACAGGGGTGCTCATTTATTCATGGTGTTAAAGCTACAGAAAAGACAGTAATTACAATAGTAGTATGTACTATTTATACAGCATATAATAAGGATTACGAAGCTCCGGGGCAATAGTTACACTTATAGGAAGATATTGCAGCATGATGTCATAAGTTATAAACATGGAGAGATCTGTGAGAGATGGAAAAGCTGATTTGATTTAACTAAATTGTGTTCTAACAATAGGTAACCTTCTGAACACTTCTGCACAAAAATGAAAATGCTGCGTTTAACAGAACCGTACTTTTCCTGTGATTTGTAAGCTAGGCCCCTGCTCCATCTTAGTTCCTCAAAGCAGCCATGTTTTCACTTCTTGTACTGACACCGCACATAGAGAGAATGTAACAATGATGCTCTGTGTTGACATGCTGTTCTCCAGGATCCACAGAGGAAGCCATTCCTTACTTTCAAGGCTCTTCATGCTTATGATACTTACTCATCTGTGCGACTTTCATTTTTTGAGTAACTAGGTTTATAGAGACACCTCAGGTGACATTAGGTCAGAGTGGAGTTCAGTAGTATTCATTTTGGGGGCTAGTGCTAGGATGGTGGTATTACATAACGTTTTATAATTCGGTATTGAGGTTTGTCGGCTCATTGCTACATTTGCCCACTTTTTGCTGACTGTGCTATTTGCATTGGCTTTCATTATAAAATAGGCGATAAAATGGTACATTTTGGAGAAGAGCCAGTCCTTGCCTGTGACTTTCCCACCCTTTAGACTTAAAATATTTCTTCTCTGAATCTTGATTTCATATCATGCCCTTGCTGCATTTGATTGGGCCTTATGCTAATTCCCTATGTATTCAGAATCACTATTATTTTTGTCTTCTATAGTGTTCTTTGAATTGTTCCTAATAAACCTTCATGGTCTACATTTTTTTTCCTAACTCCATGGAGCTTATTTTATGAAATGCTATTTGACTTATTTGTGTCAGGGTGCCATTTAGGGACACATTGCCTCATCTAGGGGCATATCTACAAGGGCCGGAGTTAAAATTATCGCCGCTTTTGCGTCCGTTTTCGGACGAAAAGCGGCGATAATTTTAACGCCCTATTAGCAAGGACATGCTAACGCGTGAAACCATGCTTCTTCGCCCTTTTCCTATCGCCCAGCTTTGCATCTCTAATGAGATGCAAAGTGGGCGTTCCTCCCCAGAATAACGGGAGAAATGTCGCTAAGCGACATTTCTCCTATTATCAAGCCTCACGCTATGAAGCATAGCGACAAGCAAAGTAGCGATAACCTCTGTTATCGCTACTTTCCCTACGCCTGCTTCAAGACTGACTTAGCCATGATATCCTATGTAAGGTGGATATCATGGCTAAGTATGTCTTGCCCTATCAGCAAGCTATCGCCAAACCTTGTGCGATTATCGCTGTATTTCCAGCGATAATCGCACAGTTTGACAGCTTGCGCTCTGAATCTATCGCTTTGGAGATAAGCGTTGCTGATAGCATGCTATCTCCGCGATAAAATTCAGTTTCGGCCGGCGATAATTATCCTCGCGCTAAGAGTGCTGAGCGATAATTATCGCATGGCCTTGTAGATATGCCCCCTAGTCTTGAGGTTTAACACCATCCTGATCCTGCATACGGGCTTTGTCTTAAACTATCAAAGATAGCATCAACAGGGAATACCTTTTTTGGATGTGTTCATGTTATGACATTTGCAGTCTTGATACACAGTTCTACTTCGATACGACAATATGTCATCTGTGCTCCTCAATCCCAGATTGGTGAAATCATGGAAATTTACACATTCCGTTCGAAAATAGATGTTTTAGAGAGGAGTGCGCAAAAAGTGGCCATTGGGAAGGTGGGGAGTGTCCACAGTGTCAGACCTTTGTGTGCCATGCCTTCCAAGTGCATTGGGTAGGACCTGATTTAGAGTTGTCCATTAGTGGAAAATCCTCAGATTTCTAAAAGAAATGTAAAGCACAGTAGAGAATTCTCTGATGCTTATGCTCCCAGGGGCATATTCATGAGAGGCTTGCGTAACCTTTGCACCAAGCAAAGTGGTACATGCGTGACACAAGCCTCTAAATCAGATTTATGAAGCCACGCAAAGCCACATTGCGTGGCTTCGAATGGCTTCATAAATCTGGAGTAAGGCAACGCAGCACTAATCACTGCGTTGCTTTACTTTGTGCAAGGTAGGCGTTCCATGGGCGTTGCGGTGGATGTTCCCACGCAAATCCCATGGTTTTCAACGCATTCCCAGATTTACCAAACCTGGTAAACTTGGGAATGCATCAAAAAGAAACACCTCCCCAGATGAGGCATAACGAGGAGAAATATCTTTATTGTCCCCATTTTTTACTCTTTCTGTGTGTGCTGCATTTCGCAGCACACATAGCAAGAGGAAACCTTCTCTCAGGATTGTTTTTGTGCAGGAAGGTGCCCCTTCCTGCACAAAGACTTTCCTGCCTACAACACAGGCACCCTTGCACCATATTGCAAGGCTGCCTACGTTGGCGCTAGGCTGCCAAAACGGAGCCAGCACAGGGGTAAAGGACAGGAATGCGCCGTATTGCTTAAATACGGTGCTTTCCTGCCCTTTCCCAGTAACGCAGGGCAGTACAGAAAGATGACTTGCGACTCTGCCCTGTGGCACAATTTTAATAAATTTCCCCCTTAATCCTTCTATACCTGTCACTGGATTATCCACATCATATTTTTGAGAGTGCCCATAAATGTATTGATTGTTTTTTATTCACTGACATTTATCAGTTCACTTAATATACATGTGTACAAAAACTTTGAGAATGATGCTAAATATTTTGTGTCTCTCATACATGTTTTCTTCTTGAAAATGTTTTTGTTTGCATGGGTATCACAATACAAGTAAAACTGTGCACACCATTTGACTTATGATTTGCTTTCTGTTTATAATAGTGCTTTTGAATTTTTGATCTCGATGACAAAATCCCAAAACACCAGTTTGTTGCATTGTTGTGTGTTTTTCAAGGTACTTTTTGTTACATCACACACGTGTATTACAGAATGATAGATGCCTCTGTCTGGACTAAAAAATGAAAAGCTGTAAAATTTCTGCTTATGTTATCAGCTACCTGTACCCTGTGAATACAGGCTGGATGCGAATAGGTGTAGGTGGGAGGCACCGAAACTGCTTCAGGTTGGACTCGGCAGTCGCCTGGTAGCCATAGAGCTGAGGAGGCAGAGACAGAGGGGCCACAGGTGCTCACAACTACCTTTATGAGCACACGTGGTCCCTCTCTTTCATCCTCCTGAGCGCAACCACTATGCGGAGTCTAGTGAAGACACATTGGACTCTTACAGTGCCCTGCAGCAGCTTTGATGGCCAATACCTTCCCATTCAGTGCTACATTGAGCTGGCAAGGAGTGCCTGCTCTTCCGCTGTAGAACCTGTCAAGAGGTCCCTACTCCCCTGTGGTTGGGGCTGCCAGGATACAAACGCCCAACTTCTGATGGTAGAACTGAGAACCACATCCAGAGAAAGATGTGTTGATGCCCCATAGCCTGTACTGTGCAGGCAGACATTTCTGCATTCAAGTAACATTGTGTTTTCCTGTTGTGTGGAGCTGTTAAGATCAAAAACAGTTTGACTTTGTCACATTGTTCACCCAATAGCCATATACTGCTCACGGTGAGTGGGCATGCACTGTTGGCATTGTCCAGAGCCAGAACCCTTGGTGCAGCATAAATCCTCTTGGGGTGACAGTGGTGGGATTGAGGTAAAGGGAGGAGGATGGTTATTGAGAGCGCCTTAACATGGGTTGCACCTAGGGGCAGGTCGGAGTCTTCCTTCATTTCACTTGTGCTTGCTCACTAGCCACAATACACAGCAAAATTACTCAATTGGGCCTCTGCGGTTTCAGCATCTTTTCCTATGCATATTTCCCAGGATGCAGCTAGCATCCTGTCTTGTGTTCCTGCAACACATAGCTGCCATTCTCAAATGGCATGCAGGGCACTGCACCTGTTTTCAGTGGCGGAAATTAATCGTGGGCATGTCAAGACACTGCAATGTTTGCAACTGGGTGCTATGCACACTGGAAATGCTGAATGCACCTTAAATGGCCAAACTAATGGCATTTGGTGTTTTAAAAAGAAGTGCATATTCTCAGGAGCAGAATGCCTTAGAGGACTGGAACCTTGCAAGTGCTGCATGAGCGGTCATTTAGTCAGGTCAGCTACATTGCCAGTCTTGCAGCTATGACTTCCTGCTCCAGTTCTGGATTACCAGATAGGCAAAGTAGACACCGTCCTATGGGCCCCACTCCATTTAGGGGCCCCGCGACAACGGATCAAAATAATATTGATTTGATCTTGAAAGAAAATTACTATCAAGCTTTCTTAAATTGTTTCCAAAAGAGAGAAAAAAATGACTCAACTCAAAGAAACAAAAACTTTACATTAAAGACTCTATAGAGAAAATACTGTATTGATGTTATGTACCCATTAACAACTTAAAGTACATAAACCAGAGACATCAGATTCACATAACAGTTTGTCTCTTAAAAGCTCATCTTCTGGCAGCTGTGAGGTTGTAAATAAAATCTGGTGCAAACTACGTACGTGTAATGTACAGTAGTGAATGTCATCGCCAAAATTAAAACGTATTAGGAGATAATTTGCGGGGGGCGAAATTTTGACTACCTAGGGGCCTGCACAGGGTTAAATCCAGCACTATCCTGCTCTAAGAGCTAAGATCATGACAAGACTTGTTATCTTTTCACATATTGATCTTGCAGTGTGGTAAACACTTTGCATGACTTCATTTTCTTTGAATTATATCCTTGAGGAATAGGACACTTTACCCCGCACACTTTTACTCCGCATGCCATTACTCCGCAGTTTTTACACAGCAAAATCTTTTACAATGCAGGGCTTTACAACGCAATACATTATAACACATTCCCCATTACAACGCAATTTACTATTCTAACTCCACCGGGCGTTACTTTGGGAATGCGTTGCAATAGTTTGTGGTGTAAAGCCCTGCGTTGTAAAGATTTTGCGGTGTAAAAATGCAGGGTAATGGCATGCGTTGTAACGCATGCGGGGTGAAGGATGTTTCCAATCCCTGAGATATTATTATATTTGTTCGGACCACTTCACGAGTTTTCACTTCCCCCAGGCATCCAAATATGCACCTCTTCCAGGACTTCAACCCAGCTTTAAGGAAGGATCACCTTCTACTACATCGAAAAGTAAATACTGCCCTAGTACTGCCTTCTCTCCCTGTACAAGACCTCTGCGACAAACTCAGCACCTTTTCCCACCACAAAATCAAGAGCATCTACGACAACTTTGACGAAGACAACCAACACACTGAACCCTCACCAACCACCCCCGACACCCGGAAACCAGCGATTGACGACTGGACAGCCCTCACCACCGAAGACACACTGAAGACAATGAAGTCAATCCACTCAGGGGCCCCCACGGACCCCTGCCCCCACCACATCTTCAACAGAGCCGCCGACACCATCTCACCCATGCTCCGCCACACCATCAACCGCTCCCTGGCGACCGCCTGGATTCCCCGACGACTGGAAACACGCCGAGGTCAACCCCTCCTAAAGATACCCTCAGCGGACCCCACCGACCTCAAAAACTACAGACCCATCTCCCTGCTCCCGTTCCCAGCGAAAGTCATCGAGAAAGCCATCAACATCCAACTCGCCACATTCATTGAAGAACACAACATCCTCGACTCCTCCCAATCCGGCTTCAGAAAAAACCACAGTACGGAAACCTCCCTCCTCGCCGCAAAAGACGACATCCGCACTCTACTGGACAAAGGAGAAACAGTAGCCCTCATCCTCCTCGACCTATCAGCGGCGTTCGACACAGTCTCCACCGCACCCTAATACGCAGACTCTACGAAGCAGGAATCCAGGACAAGGCCCTCGACTGGATCCGCTCCTTCCTCTCCGGCAGGACGCAGCGGAGTCAGACTCCCCCTTTCCTCTCGGACCCCACACCTACCACCTCCGGAGTCCCCCAGGGCTCCTCCCTCAGCCCGACGCTCTTCAACGTCTACATGGCTCCACTCTCCCCCATCGTCTGAACCTACGGACTCAACATCGTGTCATACGCAGACGACACCCAGCTCATCCTCTCCCTATCCAACGAGCCCAACACCGCCAGACGCAACTTTCGAGAAGGCATGGAAGCTGTCGCCAAATGGATGAAAAACAGCTGCCTACAACTAAACACCAACAAAACAGAAGTACTCATCATGGGCCCAAACCCCGATGCCTGGAGCGACACCTGGTGGCCCCCCGCCCTTGGAAACCCACCAACCCCCACGGACCACGCACGCAACCTGGGAATCATCCTGGACTCCGAGCTCAAAATGGACCGCCAAATCAACTCTGTCTCGTCTTCCTGCTTCCACACCCTCCGCTTCCTTCGTAAGACCTTCAAATGGATCCCCCTCGAACACCGAAAGACCGTCACTCACGCCCTGGTCACCAGCAGACTCGACTACGGCAACGCACTCTACGCCGGAATAAACAAAAACCTCACCCGCAAGCTACAGAACATCCAGAACGCCGCCGCAAGACTGGTCCTCAACCTGCCAAAACACTGCCACATCTCCCAGCACCTGCGCACACTCCACTGGCTCCCTGTCGAGGCGAGAATCACCTTCAAGATGCTCACCCACGCACACAAGGCCCTCCACGGCACCGGACCAGCATACCTGAACAGCCGACTCAAATTCCACGCACCCCAAAGGACCCTACGATCAGCCCAGCTCTCCTACGCCGTGGTCCCCCGCACCAGAAAGACCAGATCGGGAGGCCGCTCATTCTCCTTCCTCGCGGCCAAAGCATGGAACGCCCTTCCGCTCCACCTCAGACAGACAACATCGCTCCCCATCTTCGCAAGAAACCTCAAAACCTGGCTCTTCGACAGACCCCCTCCTTGATGGATGGAACCTGCACCCCCGCCCCCCCTAGCGCCTTGAGACTCTTACGGGTGAGTAGTCGCGCTTTAACAAACCCCTGATTGATTGATTACATAGGTATATTGCTGCCTTTAAATCATAGGAGATGTAGACGTGTCTGTCCTCGCTTTTGAACTAACAGCTAACACTAACTCTGATCTTCCTAGGCAATGCACACTTCTTTGGTTTATGTTAAAGTGCCTTATTTGTTCTCTGTTCTTGAGTGCAGTATTTCTGATTCACTTGCTTGGTCACCATTATGAATGAATGAACTAATAAATAAATAAATACATGAATAAATAAATAGTTGGTATAATTGTATTTAAACTGCCATCCTTTACAGCCTTGTCTCCCGGACACAGACCTATCACTCGCTGGCACAGCCACCCACACAGTGCCTATGCCCCACTTCACAATACCATTTCTTCATATTCTTCCCTTGCCCCCCCACAGTGCCCCCGCCCATCAGATAGAACTCTTTCCCTCTTCGTCCACATATGTATTCACACATTCATCCAGCGATGCACTGATTTACTATCCATCCATGAACTCATTCATTCATGCTCCCAAGTCAGTTGCATTTTATCCTATTCATGCACTCATTCATCAGGCATTGACTCATTCCTGCGTTCATCTACTCGGGCATTATCGCTCCATAGACAGGGGGGGCTACATGTCTCACAAAGCAGTGACATTCTGCAACTTATAGGCTCTTTCTGGTCTAGGCTGTCTTGTAAACAACAGATTTTTTGGGAGCTTGGAGTTCTAAAAAAATAGGGGCATATTAGCAAGACCCACGTTAAAATTATCGCTGTTTTAGCGGCAGGAAACTGCCGCTAAAGCGGCGATAATGGAACTTGCTAATATGCGTTATAGAATTCAATAGAAGCCCAGGTTAGATGTCCTGCACATCTAACCTGGGCTTCTATGGAATTCTATAACGCATATTAGCAAGCCCATTATCGTCGTTTTAGCGGCAGTTTCCTGCCACTAAAACTGGCGATAATGCTAACGTGAGTCTTGCTAATATGCCCATAATTTCTTGTGTTTTCCAACTTCTCCGTGCACCCTGCCATTATTAGGCTATAGATACTCAAAAGCTATGCACCTATTATCTGTTATCTGTTGAACACATTGCCTTACAACCCTAGTATAGTGTTTGAGACACTGTGTAAATAAACAGTGTAGTAACACAATCCCAAACAAGAAAAACAAACCCTGCGATTCTCTTCAATCGTGAAGTCGGCGTTGCCTAAAACACTACTTTCCCATTATGTTTTTTAGATAACGTTACCCCAGTCTGGACAATATTACTACTCGAACAATACGAGAAAGGAAATGATGTCAAGATTGCGTTTATATATATAGCTGTAGGGCACAGCCCACATAAGGAATGTGATGGCTGATAATGACGTGCCGAGCTTTCCACAGTGTTTTGTAGCTTTTATAAAGAAACCCTATCTGTACAGAGCTTGCAATCTGAACGCGGACCGCACTCTGATATTCCATAGATGTATATTCTTCAGAATTGTTTGTTATATTATGGCCAGATTACTGAGGCTGCCGCGGTGAGAGTAAGTAGAAGCTGCTGCCAGAAATAGTGCTCTCATAACTATTTAAATGAAAAGTGTGAGTGCGCCATTGCTGTTTTTCTGCATCCAGGGTCGGACTGGACGTTCCGGGCATCGGGCGTATCTCTGGGAGGCTGGAAGGATGGGGGCCGGTTATGGAGCAATGGGGGCCGCTTTTGTGACTGGGGGCCTGTTTTGCAGCAGTGCTGCAATATCGGTCCCCAGTCACTAAAGCAGCAAGCAAGAGTTTCCAGCCTCCCGGGGCTAAGCAGTGCTTCCCATAGGGCTGGTCCAGGAAAACTGCCAGGGCTGCTTTGGGTTCCCAGTCCGGCCCTGTCTGCATCTGCTTAATCGACGTACAGCTGCTGAGGGATGAGGCCTCCCCCTCCTTGCCAAGGCATTTTGGGTTACATGGGCCTACTTTCATCCAGGCACCTGGGCAGGGCAGTCGCTTACAGACGATTTCTGCTATAGCTCTGATGAAAAACGCAGAGGTAGTGGTGGCGATGGGGGAGAGTGAGGGAGAAGCAGGCAACCAGCACAAACCTAGGTTTCTGTTACAGTCAATTCCTCATTCAGTGTTATGATTGTCCATTTTAACAGTTGAATCACTGCATGTTCCAACACCATGGCTTCTTTCTCTTAACCATAAGCCAATAGCAACAGCCTCACCATAGGCCAGCTGGTAAACGGAGGGACTCAGGCTGATGAAATGCCTCTGCAAGCAACTGAAGCACCAATGGAGAACAAGTTGAGACACTGCAAATAAGGACATCTTCAAATCAGACCGAAGACATTACCACAAACAGATATAGAACACCAAGAGCACAGCTGTTGCAGATCGCTTTAATGCCAGCACTGACAGCATCAAGGAACTCTTCTCCATCCATCATCAAAGATTTCACTGCACCTCCTGCCGCCTCCAGCAACATCCCCCTTCACAAGATGTTTTCAACAAGCTCTCGGAATTCTTCTGTAACAAAATCGCCTTCATATACAACAACTTCGACTCTCAACCTGACCCCGTCCCGGTCCCCGTCGCAACTCAACTTCCAATTATGGCTCATGAACAAACCCTGACCTCGTGGCCTCCCGTCACCACCATCGAAATTGCTGCTACCATGAACACCATCAACTCAGGGGTTCCATCTGACCATTGCCCCCAACAACCCTCACAAACGAACTCCTACCAATCAGCGGAGCATTAACTCCCATCCATAACGCCTCCATAGACTCAGCCACATTCCCACCAGAAAACATGCCACCATCATGCCCCTGCTCAAGAAGCCATCCGCTGACCCAGCCATGCTTTCCAACTACAGACTTATCTCCCTTCTGCCATACACGGCAAAGGTCTTAGGGCAACTAATCAACCGACACCTCACCAACATCCTTAGTATCCACCAGCTCCCTGCGCAACGCAGTCCAGATTCAGGCCCAACCACAGTACAGAAACAGCATTCATCACTGCCACAGATGACATCCACATGATCCTTGACAAAGGAGACATGGCAACCCTCACTCTGCTGGACCTCTCTGAAGCATTTGAAACAGTCTCACACCCCATCCTCATCAGGCGCATGCACAAGTTTGGCATCCAATGGCCCGCTCTTGGGTGGATCTGCTCCTTCTTAATGGATAGAACATAAGTTGTCAGCCTGGCACCTTACTCCATGGAAGTCTGCAAACTCATCTGCAGAGTACCTCAAGGCTCATGGCTCAGCACCACCTTCTTCAATGCATACATGATCCCACTGTCCAATGTCATCCATGCCCACAACATCAACATCTTCTCCTATGCAGATGACATGCAACTCATACTCTTCCTCTCAGGCAAGACTCTCAACACAAGAAATAAGTTCACCACTTGCATGACCGAAGTCGGTAACAGGATGAAAGCCAACTGTCTCAAGCTCAACTCCAACAAAACAGAAGTAGTGATCTTTGGCAAGAACATCACACCAGGGGACTCCAGCTGGCATCTGGCTGAACTCGGACCCACAACCACACCTAAAACCTAAGCCAGGAACCTCAGAATAATTATCAACAGCAAACTGGACATGACCGTGCATGTCAACGCTCTCACTGTGTCCTGCTTCCAAACACTAAAGATGCTGAGGAAGACCTTCATGTGGCTTCCAAGCAACACTGGAGAAACTGTCACCCACACCCTAGTCACTAGCAAGTTGGACTATGGGAACACCCTGTATGGCGGACTAGAAGACTACAAACTATCCAGAACTTGACAGCAAGACTCATCCTTAACCCCACACACAGAACCCATATCATACCACACAAAATTGAACTATGCTGGCTCCCTACACACAAACGTGCTCAATTAAAACTCCTCACACCCACATTCAAGGCACTACACAATTCAGGCCCCAGCGATCTGAACAGTTGCAACTCCTCCTATCAACCACCCAGAAAACCCCCCACACCGCAGGACTCCTACTCATACACATGCCACTCATGCACAGAACCAGATCAGGAGGAAAGCGTTCTCTTACATCCCTCCTAAAGCGTGGAACAACCTACCACTCCATATCAGAGCATCCTCCTCTGTTCTTGAATTCCACAAAGAGCTGAAGCCCTGACTTTTCAATTAACCAACCTACCATAAGCAGGGCTTGGCACCCATACCTACTCAGTGCTACGATACCCTCGGAAGTGATAGTGCACTTTACAAATACACATCACATAGCATAATGTTGATCATTCCTCACAGACAAGTTTGTGATGTCTTCAAACATGTGTGGCCCTCCCCTAAAAGGACTATCCAGTGAAGAAAAATTACAGTAATTCTCTTTGCCAAGTCCTGGATCTCTAATAGTCATCATCTAAAGGCATTCTAGAATTGTTTTTAATTTGATGATGTCCATTAAGTACAATGGGGTGTCCCTGTGTCCCTCAGAACCAGGGTATACAGTTATAAACTACAAAGAGTTCTGTCGGGTAGCACAATTCTTCGAAAATTGTGCACAATGTTGAACATTCAACAGCGGTGTCAAAGTGTCAAGAAATTATCCCTTTAGAACAAAAAGAGAGGGAGGTGTTTTATTAATAAACAGATTTTTTCTCCCCTAGCAACAAATGAGAAAACACAAGCACCAACTTGTTGTAAAAATAAATAAAAAAAAACACATAAATGAAAAAACTCAGACACGACACACAGAATTCTTTCTAAGGTATATTCAACATCATATATCAAATCCTATATCTAGCAATATTTAGTCAAAACTCGACGGCAATGTTTAATGTCCTGTGTTAGCTGTCCTAACACAGAAAACAAAGATAAAGGATAGTTTGAACATTTACTCCTGGGCATTTGACATTTTGGGCCTTATTACAACGTGAGTCCGCCCGACACCGTTGTAGAATCGGGACCGGCTGACCTCCGGTCAGCGGTCTTGGCCACAGTATTACAATGCGACCGCATGCGACCGCACACGGTGTGGTCGCATACTCCCATTTCTCTATGGGAGCTTGTGCTGTGGCCGTAAACCGGCCGTAGCACAAGCTCCCATAGAGAAATGGGAGAATCTGTTCATCCCTGCACCGCATGGCAAGCACCTCAAGGTGCCTCCCACACGGTGCAGGGATTAACAGGGGGGTACCATAGGAGCCCCCTCGGCCCCCAACTGGACCCCGGAAAGCCTGACATGGAAAGCCTGTCAGACACTTACATCGTAATCCCTACAGCGGAAAGGATTAAAGTCAGGCTTCCGACTGGTCGACGGGCTCCTTGAGCCCGTCAGAATCCAGCCGGAATGACCGTCCGGTTTCACTTTAGACCGCCTGCCTTGTAATGCGGTGGTCAAAAGTTAAATCCACGATGAGACCTTAAATGTTTTCAACTTTTTTTATGTTATATATGTGTGTATACTGTGATCATTTCATTTTCACCATGTATCACGATTACACTGAGTGATGTTTGATTTATTGTATGTTTTGAATATATTATGGGCAGCTAATTGTAAAAACCAAAAAGAAATAAATTGTGTTGCTAGATATAGATTTGATATATGATACTGAACATACCATATTAGAAAGTGTTCTATGTGTGGTGTCAAAGTTTTTTTCATTCATGTGTTTTTCGAATTTATTTTTACAAGTTCATACTTGTGCTTTCTCATTTGTTGAAAGGGGAGACCAAAATATGTTTATTAATAAAACACCCCTTTATCTTTTTGTTCTAAAGTGATCATTTCTTGCCCCTTTCACACTGATGTTGAATGTTCAACATTTTTCACAAGTCTCGAAGAATTGTGCTACCCGACAGAGCTCTTTGTAGTCTATAAAAACATTTGATGATGTCAGCTTGTGTTTTGAGATATATTGTAACATCATTCAATTTAAAAATGCAAACAAAGAACTTCCACTCTTCTGCTAGGAGACATTCTACGCAGAATGGTCTGGGAGTGAACCTCCTTCTAGAGAACCAGCTGATAATTCGAATGTGCTGGCCCTTGATGACTAGATGAAGATGTTCTGATTGTCAGCTGTGCATCCCCTTCCCCCTTGACTCTTTCTAGCCAGGCTAGTGTATTTTTTCCACAGAGGAACCGCAGTTTTGAGCATGCTATTGGGGTCTTGCATTTTCTTTGCTCCTCTCAGAGCACCAGGTTTCTTCTGGACTGGGAGTACTTCAAAAGTGTACCCACACCCTTAGAAATGGGGCCTGAAGATGGCTGCTGAGCCTCCCCACTACTCAGGTAAATTAGTTGGAGCTTCTGGAGCTTCTAATAACCATACTCAGCCACAGATGTACTATACACTGTACCCCCCTTGGAATCTATACCTGTCTGGTATATTTCATTGCATGAGTCTGGTAGCCTTGAACTTTTAGAAAAATCACCCTCTACCGTGCAGTTTATAAGAAGTCGGAGTTGTAAGGTCCTTTTGCACCCTAAACCTAAACCATTACTGTTCTATCTTGATGCTATCCTTTCCAGTGGATGACCATGGGCCTCTGTAATTAGTGCTTTAAATGGGCAGGTTGTGCCTGGTACTGACTTCCTGCACTTCTTTAATTGGAAAGGGGCAGAGTACCTGCAAACTGCAGGTACTCTAAAGAGTGAGTACCTGCATTTTTGTATTTCTATTTAAAGCACGTAGGGGCATATTTACGTTCCCTGGCGCATCCCTGCATATCAGCAGGGATGCGCCAGGGAAAATGCGTCACGCAAGTTTACCCTTGCGCCACGTCCGATGCGCCGCATTTACAATGCGGCGCATTGTGGCGCAAGGATAAGCAGATGCGTGACGCATCTGCCGAGCGGAAGGTTGGCGCAGTGCTGAAGTTGTGTCGCAAGCGCGGCGCAACTCCAGCACTGTTCCAACCTTCCCTATCCCTAACATGGTGCGTCAAGGATTTGACGCACCAGCTCGGAAAAGTGACGTAGTGAAATCTTGTAGATTTCACTACGTCACTTTTCCGAGGCGTTCCTGCGCCGGAACGCCCCCCCCCTGCGCCGGTACGCCCACATGAAACCTGATGCAGGTTTCATGTGGCGCAGGGGTTTACTACGTGACGCATCTCCCTAGATGCGTCACGTTGTAAATATAGCGCAACGCGGCGCATGGTTTGCGTCGCCGCTGCGTCACATGCGTGACGCAACGGCGGCGCAAAAGTGGCGCAAGGGGCTTGTAAATATGCCCCGTACTGTTGAGAGTGACCAATCACTACAAAGATATCGATCCCTACATTTTGAAAGACCTAATGGGTGCTAGTTGCGCATGAAATAATCTATGTGATGAAGCCATTTATAGTCCTCACTGGTCTGGTCCCCTGAATTGTGCCTGTAAACCTGCGACCAGCACTAGAACTTGGAGTTTCCCATACACTGGGCACCCCGGTAACTTCGTTTTCTAATCTCTCTTTTGCAAACAAGTAACACTGACATCTTAGGGGTTTGGAATCCAATCCACTTTTGGGTGTTTTTTGTTTGTTGCTTAGAGTATGTTCTCTAAACCACTTTACAGCTGCAGAGAAAACTAAAACATCTGGCAGACATATTATACTATAGAGCTCAGATACATTTATTTATTTGCATTTTTTATTATTTTTATAATGCAGCACATACATCACCACAATGGTAGCGAAGCACTTCACAGGAAATGTTAATGTAACCACGAAAAGCCTTTAAGAGTTGACATCACATTTTAGAACAGGACTAAGCCACATAGATACCAGCTGCCAACTAGCTCTAAATAAACCTCCCTAGTAGGAGAGATTTATTAACGCACACTCATCAAATAACCAATAGGATTATCACAACAGATCTTCACAAATAATGAACAAAAGTAACTAACTGGATTATCACAGGCATATCAGACTTGGCTTAAAATTATGGAAAAGTGATGTTCGAGAATGAGAGGTTATTAGCACTGCAAGTATGACTTACAATAGTAGGTTTGCAATGCCTTGAGACATTTTTCTTGGGTCTTCTGAGTGGGAGATTAAAAGCCTGGCACAGAACAGAAGAAGGCCTAAGTGGAAGTGTTAATGTTTTTTTATTAGAGGATTTTACAGAACCAGTCTGTGACTCAAAAGGGTATATTTTTAAAGCCTTGAGAAAGGTCATCAAGTTAGGTGATTTTGTGGTGACTTCTGTGGGAGAGGGCAAAACTATGGCAAAAACATTGAAGGCTTGAGTAGAAGTCATCATGTTTGCATTGCAGGATTTTTCATAACTAGTTTTGATATGTTTTTGTGGACAGCGGGCTCCTAAAGCAAAGACTTTATTTGAAAAGATATGCGAGTTTCTGAAAGTGTAGGCCTATGAAAATAGCGCAGTCGATGCTCAGGGTACTCCTGTCTTCTAAAGGGAGCCCGTGGAAATCAGGAGTATTAGAGAGATGCGATTTGTTTTCTTAACCTAAGATGTGTGCCATCCATGGTGCTACAGCCTAAGCCTCATGCGGTTTTTCCTGCTGAAGTTAATGACTGCAAATAATTGGCCCTAGCTCTACCACAACCAGAAAATGAGCTTGGACAAACCTACCCTCTCTGAATGAAGCAACCAAAATTGCATGCTGTAATTTCACTCCGCCTGACTCGGAATCGGGGCCAAATAGAGAAGTGAACGGAGGACTCCTCCATGTGGTAAACCTGAATTGAAGTGGGTAAAGTGTAGAGAAAATGCCATTCCAAGAAATTGAAAACAAGCACCCAGAGAGTTAAGAAAAGAACTATGGGGCCTATTAGGATATCGGGTGGATCGCCCGCCAAATGTCCTGTTTCACCCCCGCCATATTAGTATGGCGAGGGGTACCGCAGCGGCGCTGGTCGGATTGCCGGCTGGGCGGAAAAGGCAGACAATATGGTGGCGGTGCCTTGCAGGCACCGCCATCCATATTATGATGTGTGCGGTGGGTATGCCTTTCCATGGCGGAGACTCCGCCATGGAAAGGCATACGGTAAATCACATTGGGGGCCCGTTGCGGGCCCCTGGGGAGGGAGTGGGGGGGTGGGTGGCTGCATTTGGGGGGTACCCATGGTACCCCCCTTCATTGCCACGCACAAGGTGGCAGGCACCGCGCGGTGCCTGTCACGTTGTGCATGGCAATGCACAACATGCCACTTTAACATTGCGGCGGGTGCTGCTTACAGCACCACCCGCCGCAATGTTAAAGTCCAGAATGCGCCCGCCAGTGTGGCGGGCACATCCTGATTGGCCTCGCGGGACTGCCGCACCTCTGGCGGTCGGTCCTGCTTTCCGTTACGGTGGTGGGCGGACGAAGTCCGCCCGCCATCGTAATAGGCCCCAATGAGAGAAGAGAGCCCGCAAAAAGCTAGAAGAAAGTAAAGAAGGATAGTCAATGGTGAAAGAAGCAGATGGGTCAGAACAGCTGTGGCAGTCGAGGGCAGGGCTGAGGCTCTCAGAGAAGGTCTTTCACCAGACCATGACTGTGAGAAATGGGGTTGTTGGTTTGGGGCAAAACCCTACTCAAGCAACAGCCACAATCTCTGTCAGGGTGAACCACAAAAAGTGACTAAACTATCCTGTGCTTAACCTTCCATAGCTTTGCACAAAAGCAATCAGGTTTAACTTAGAGGCAATGTGTTCAGTATTTATGCAGCACTCAAACAGTAATAAAGTGAAAACACAATACAAGAAAAATCCCACATCAATTTGGAAAAATATAGTAAAATTCATAAATTATTTGACACCAAAACAGCAAAAATCAAATCAGTAGAACAGGAGATATTAAATTTCAAAGATGTAAGGTAAGTATAGCACCTAAAAGCACAAATCATAACTCATGGTTATCTTGCTGTGCAAGACTAGATGAAGGTCACATGTTCAGGCTAACAGCAATGGAGCATGGGCTGGATGCAGGAACAAGGTTAGTCCTACTAAAATAGTCACCTTCTAAAGTCCAGTGTGAAAACTCCAGTTCAAGGTGGAGGAGGCCGTGAGGAGCAGGAAGAGTGGAGTGTAGCAAGGTGGGTACTCTACAATGGGTGCAGAGAGGCTGCTTGAGAAGGCCCCAGGTGAAGGCAGATGGCAGGAGCTTAGAAAGAGGACAGATCCAGCATCTGGAGACAAAGGTCTGAAGGCTAGGCCATGGCCTCTTCCTCATTGGAGGGACAGCTGAGAAATTAAATTCCAAAAAGACAATTAAAATCTAGGGGCCAGGAGGTAAGTAGAAAATACTCCACGGCTTGCCACCAGGAGTAAAACAACACCAAAAATGTGTACATTGGCACAACATGGCCAGCAAAATGGACCAGCGAAGTTTGGTCCCTTTGTGGACGAGGCGGGTGACAAAGTGCCTAGGGCCGCTACTTCTCTAGCACCTAAAAGCACAAATCGCCACTCATGGTTATCTGGCTGTGCGAGACCGGGTGAAGGTCACATGTTCAGGCAAACGGCGATGGAGCATGGGCTGGATACAGGAACCAGGTTAGTCCTGCTAAAAAGTTACCTTCTAAAGTCCAGCACGAAAACTCCAGATCATGGTGGAGGAGGCTGCAAGGAGCAGAAAGAGCATAGCGGATGATCATTGCGGCAGTCCGAAAGGCAGGCTGGGATCGTGGATGGTGTTCTCTGTAGCATGAAGATCCAGTCAGGCATTGTAGATGGTCGTTGTTGGAGCTTCGCATTGAAGGTCACCAGGTGCTCTCGATGCTGTAGTGCAAAGTATAGATCTCGCGTTGACGGTAGCCGCTGGCGTTCGCTGTAGTGCCAAGAGTCTGGTTCACCAGTGCTTTTCATTAGCAGTCGGCTCAGGCAGCAAGATCTTGGCATTAGCAGACCTGTTCATGGCCACGAAGAGCCAAAAACTTCAGGATTTCTCCTTTTCTTCTAGGAAGAGCTCAACTGATGCCACACTAAGGGTCCAGGACCTGGGAGGCACCTCTTGGGGATCAAGAACTCACTCCAGCAGAGTCCAGCAAGGTTCATGCAGGTCCAGTTGCAGATCCAGGCAGATACAGTGCAGCAGGTCAGCTGGGCCGTTGCAGATGGGCCTCTGGAGCTTGGTGTGTCCCTGTAGCTCAGAACAGGAGGTCAGTCAGCTGACCCTTGGAGTCACGCCAAACCGGGATGAAGGTCCTGTTTTTTTCTCAGACAGCAGGCCAGGCTTCAAGCAGCGGAGCAGTCCTCTGGTAGCAGAGCAGTACTTTTTCTGTAGTATCCACAGGTTCAGGAGTGCACTCAAGATAGGGTTTGAGGGTCATATTTTAATAGCTCATGCCCCTTTTGAAGTGGGAGAAGCTTCTGGAGTGTTCCCCTTCCAGAAGTGTCTGGATTTTCCTGCCCACCTGCCCTGATCACAGTCTGCCTGGGTGTACAATAGGCTAGTGTGAAGTTCTTTGTGAGTGTGCTGGGCCAGTGCCTTTGAAGTGCAAGTGTGGCAGCCAGGGACTAAGAGTGTTTATCGAGGCCCAGAGGTGCTGACCCCCTTACAGCACAGTAGAGATATGGGTCTGCTTGCAGGAGACCCTGAAGGGTTACCCTTGGACCTTTTGTGGACTGGTCCTACAGAGGGGAGTACTCCATCAGGAGTGAACCACTAACTTAGCTGCTGACACACAGGTGCCCTGCAAGACAACCAAAGTCATGGGCCTGTGGAGTCTAGCAAGGTGCGTACTCTACGATGGGCTGCAGAGAAGCCCCAGGTGAAGGCAGATGCCAGGAGCTTAGAAAGAGGACAGGTCCAGCATCTGGAAATGAAGATCTGAAGGCTAGGCCCTGACCTCTTCCTCATTGGAGGGTCAGCAGTGAAATGAAATTCCACAAAGAAAACTAAAATCTAGGGGCCAGGAGGCATGTAGAAAATACTCCAAGGCTTGCCACCAGGAGTAAAACAACACCAAAAATGTGTAAACTGTCACAATGGGGCCAGAGAAACAGACCAGAAAAGTTTGGTTCAGATACTTCTGGGAGAGACAATGCCCTTTGGTTCTGCATGTGGGGGGCCCCCTACCCCAAAAGAATGTGCATCCCAGGGGCCTCATCCCCTAGGGACAAAAAGACCAGCGTAATGCAGAGTTTAAAAATGAAAGACATGAGGACTGCCACATTCCTCCATCAGAGAGCTCCTGGGAGGCCAACCCCGAGAGCATTACTGGGTGCAATCTCCCACTCCCATTCCTATGTCTGGGTGGAGCGGGAGGCACACAGTGAGCAGCCCCCAGCATGAGCTGACCTTGGGCAGTGGGTAAGAAAAGAAAAGAAATTGGCGGCTGCACCCTGGCACTCAACAGCTGTGCCGGCAGCAGGCAGCAGGGGCAGCTCGCATTTAAAAAAAGAAAAGGGAGAGTTGCAGAGCAAAGCCACAGATTTAAAGAAGATCAAAGGCATTCTTTAGAATGGTATGGCCGCTTATCAAATATTTACCCCGCCGAGCCGAGGAGCACCCATAAGCTCCAGCGATGGGCCAAAAGTTACCACATTGGTTCTTTGTGGTTCTCCAAGAGTATTAAATCCAGGTTTTCTGCCGACTGCCAGTCAGTGAAATATGCACACATATAGCCTAGCTGGCAACCCACTAGTCTGCACTACTCCCTATTATCCTATAGCAGATTGCAAGCTTCAACATCCAGCTGAGTGTGCAGTGTTCTGAGAGCAGTGAGATACATGAAGAACTTCTTCTTGAGGTGTAAGGTATTCGATATTGTAAGGATAAACTTTCGATATACAGGATGAATAATATTTGCTTCCTAATATAACATGTCCTGCAATGGAGTGACAACAATGCTGCTTGTTCCAAGGGCACAATGGCATCTTTGACTGATTAAGGGCCCGATTATGAGTTTAGCGGTGTGGGAGGGGGCCGCCATGCCACCGCCCTTCTCCAACAGCACCAAACAGGGCGCCACCCTCCAGATTACGAGTCTCCTCGTGGTCTAGCGGGTGGTCCTTTGATGTTCCCACAGCGGTGCCTTTCAAAAAGGCACCATAATGGGAGCACCAAAGCTCATTCCTGCACGGACTGAATTGCACAATGTTGTGTATTTCATTCCATGCAGGAAATGGGGTGCACACATACAGTGGGGCACAACATGTGCCGCCCTGCCTGCACCCCCTGCACATAGTCACTGGCAGTCTCTTGGAGGACCCCCAGAGTTAACTCAAAGCCACCCTTTCCATGGCGGGCTCACCGCCGTGGATAGGGTCGCAGTGAGGAAACTCGTAATATGCTTGGCGTTGCCACCGCGGTACTACCAAGCATATTGTGGCCTCACACCACTGTGCCACCACCAGGGATTGCGGATCCCTGGAGGTTGCGGCAGTCCCAAAATGGTCCAACCATCATACTCCTAAGACGACCGTCGGATCACTGGTGCGGCGGTCCACGACCACCATCGCACCTTCACCATGGGTTCAGCGGTCTGATGGACCGCCAAACTCATAATCAGGCCCTTAGTCAGTAAAGGCACATGACCATTAACAACTTGCATTCTTTGGGTTCCTTGATTAATATTAAAAATAAGATTATTCATGTCTTAGCATACAATGTGCTATTGACTAAAATAGTCTCAAAGTAAGAACATTCATTATTTGTGGACATTGGCGGTATCCCAAGTAGTAGTGCTGACTCTTTTCAAACTTCAGTGCATTTAGGTCCCTAATAGTTGGCGAAGTTGCACCACAGTCCTACCAATCAAGGAAGCACCCAAATCTAAGAGTTCTGTGACATTTTCCTTTACTCAGTTACTAGGCTTTCATTCTGTACCCCGATCAAAAATTGATGCTTCAAACTTCCTGTGAATTTGCTTCCTACATGTAATGCAAATTGGCAAATTAATTAACTAATAAATAACATACCAAAGATTGTGTAAAAAGATGACATTATATTCTAGCTAACCTAATTAGGACTGGTTACTTACTCATCCAGCAAGGATCCAATGAACAGAAAATGAGGCAGTTTGTTTCTGGATTGAACGTTGATAAGGTAGAATACTCTGATCTGGAGAAACCACTCCATCTTGCTAAAGTGAAGCAGCAGCTGTGCTTGATGACGATGTCCTTCTGTATAATAAGCATTTTAGACCTAGCATAAGTTCCCTGAAAGACACCTACGCCTGAAGACAATGTAACTCCAGTGTAGACTCATGCGCCACAGTGGAATGGGACAGTCTTCAAAACTAGGAAATGATCCATCTGATTGTTCGTACAAGTACCATTTCATTGGCCTGATGTATCCAATTGATTTAAGCAAAACATTTCAACACCACACCGCATAATCTAGTCCGATATAGCTGTAAAAGGGTACAACAGCTTGATGGTTTTTGTATGCTGGACATTTGCAAGGAATAATATAAATTCTCAGCACCATACTGAATCAAGAAAGGAATTCAATATGGTGGAACATCAAGCCCAATGGGAGAAAGTGACTCAAGATGTATTCAACAGTAACACAATTATGAGCAATGAACAACGAGAACTGGGTATAATCTCGAGGACAGATGTTAGAAATGGGATTTCTGGTTGGCTAGGGCATGCGCCTAAGCCAGGCAGAAACCACCACTATAGTCAGGGCAAGGGAGTTACACGCTGAAGATAACCCCTGCTCACCCCCCTGGTAGCTTGGCACGAGCAGTCAGGCTTATCCCAGAGGCAATGTGTAAAGAATTTGCGCAACACACACACAGCAGCGACACACTAGGCACACTACAAAAGAAACTCCACACAAGGTTATATAAAATAGCCTTTGTATTATCCATAAAACACATCAGAGCATAATCACATATGTACACTGTGCCACCTGGCACTAGGTATTACTTTACAGGGGATTATATACATAACAGGGCCAATCGGGCTACTGTCATCACCATTAGAATAACACAAGTAGTGAAAGATAAACACAACCAGTGACTACTGGTAAAGGCGCTTAGCATAAACACATTATGCATAAATCACATTAGGCATACATCCTAAATTAGCAGTGCGCCACAGTAACACTAGTAAGATGCACACATCACCTTAGGGCCTTACGCCCCACCAGAACACCAGGTGATCCCCAGGCCAACTGGCCTTCCTCGGGGGCCCGTCTTGGGCTGTCCCGTAATGCCCTTGTCCAACATCAGGGCGCTCCTATCACGAGGCCTCCACTGGCCCGTACTCTAATGGGGATGAGGGTGCAACTCACCCTGGTCACTCTTAGGTAAAAGAAATGCCCCCGTCGTTGCAGCTGCCCGCAATCTGGCGGCGCAGCTGTGAGAAATTGGCACCAACAGTGTGCCTGGCCAGCCCCACTCACTGGAGCTTCTCTTTTGTTGTTGCAACTACCTGCGATCTGGTGGTGTAGCTGTAAGCAGAGACAGGAACCAACAATGTGCCTTCCCCGCCCCTCTCACTGGGGCTTCTCTTCTCCGCTGGGCCAATCGAGGGGACGTCACTGCAGGGAGCCCGCGAGGCTCCGGTCCCTCCTCAGTTCCGTCTCCCTCTGGCCAGCGCGCGGGGCTCTCCTTGGCACACGGGAGCCCCGCCCACACTCAGGCACAAGCTTGCCTGACTTCCTGCTCTGGCGCTGCTCCTCGCGCTTGGCCACGCCCCAGGTCAGGCTCTCTTTGCCTGCCTTCCGGTTTTGTACGCTCGGAATGAGCGGAGCGGGAGCCCTCTTCTCGGACTCAGGGAAAAGTGGCACAAAGTGCCCGTCCCGCCTTCTTCACGGCCAAAGTTGGAGCCCTCTGTCTGGGGCTCTGGAAAATCCATGGGGCTCTCACCATCACCACGTGGAGCCCCGCCCCCAACCAGGCCACAGTCGCCTGGCTTCCTGGTCTGGGACTCTTCTGCCACGGCGCCACGGCGCCCACCAGCTGCAAAGTCAGAGCCCCCCTCCTCGGGCTCCAGGGGGCAATGAAGAATGAAGCACTCACGAGGCGCTAAGTCCCAAGTTTAGAGGGGCAGAGCTGGGCACAGGGAGGCCAGCACGTAAGGACACCCAGGAGACAGCAGCTGGGTCCCACGGCGGTTCCTCCTCGCTCAGCAGTCCTTTGGCTCCAAGCAGGTACCCAAAGTTCCTCTCCTTTCCTGCGGTCACAGCCCCAATATTTATTCTACATATCTTCTTTGTTCTCCCCTGACACAGAGCTCTGTGCCCGGTCCAAACCAGTTCTGGTGGGCACTCAAACATTTCTTTATAGTGCACAAACACCCTCATTGTTAGTGTAGGCTCTGGCCCCAGACACACCACAGGGGGGCGGAGCCAGCATTGTACAAGGCAGGCACAGACCTATTCAGGGTCAGGGGCTACTACTCCAAATGCAGATCAGGCCCATTCAGCCTAGCGCTGACTCACCCAACCCCTCTGGAGCCACTGCACCTCACCAGTCTCTGTCACTCCAGAGCCACACATCAGGCAGGCACAAAGACACATAGCACACAGAAATGCCCACTTCTAAAAGTGGCCTTTCTAAAATAGTGATAATAAATCTGCGCACACCATTACGCAGCATTTATTACCACTATTCCAAAGATACCAAACTTGATCACGCTACTCCTCTCATATCAGGAATACCACTGAAACACATATCAGGGAATCCCCAATGCATTCCTATGAGAGGGCAGCCTCACTGTAGTGAGAAACCAAAATGTCTGTTTGTCACTACCAGGACATGACATACAGTTAAGGCACATGTCCTACCTTTTACCTACATTGCACCCTGTCCATAGGGCTAGCTAGGGCCTACCTTAGGGGTGACTGATATGTAGTAAAAGGGGAGTCACAGACGTGGCAACCACTTTATGTGCCACGTCACAGCGGCAGTAAACTGCGCGCGCAGGCCCTGCAATGGCAGAGGCCTGAGACAGGTTTGAAAGGCTACTTTGGTGGGTGGCGCAATCAGCGCTGCAAGCCCACCAGTAGCTTTTAATTTACTGGCCCCGGGTATATGAGATACCACATTACTGGGGGCTGATAGGTAAATTAAATACGCCAAACAGGTGTAGACCAATCTTACCACGTTTTACCATAGAGAGAACATGCACTTTACACTGGACAGCAATGATAAAGTGCCTAGAGTCCTAAAACCACCAACACCATGTCAGAAAAAAGACTAGGAGGAAGGCAAAAAGTTCAGGGATGACCCTGCAAAAAGGGCCAAGTCCAACCCCAGAGATTTAGAAAAAGCTTGCATTGCAGAATCTAACAAGTGGTGGGAAATGACATCACTCACCAAATCATCGAGTGCAAAAGAATACCACGCAGGTTAAGAATTTTTGTGATGCCCACGTTCAAGGGAATCACTGACAGAATGTCGAGAGTCAGAAAATCGACCTACAGAAATATCGACGCAAAAATATCGAAGTCAAGAATATCGACATCCTATCTACATTATGGTAAGTACAAAAATATCGAAAAAATAATATCGATGTCAAAAATATCGTTGTTAAATATATCGGTTTTTTTTAAGTTACAAAAATAATGTAAAATAAAGTAAATAATACATATAATCAAAATAAACATAGTTACAAATATTTTAAAATGTTTAAAAATTATAGCTAATATATATAATGTAAAAATAAATTAAACATATACATATAATATATAATATATATACTTACTTAATAATATTTTTTAATAATTATTTTAATAACTTATACATTGTTAAAAAATATCTTATAAATTACAAATACAACTCTACACATAAAAAAATAATATAAATAAAAATTAAATAAATATATATAACAAATAAAAAAATTACAATTATTTTTAATATTTTTAAAATTAATTATATACTACATTAACTAAAATAATACAAAAAATATTAGATAGCGGAGGGAATAAAATTACTATTCCAACTCCAAACAGTGCAACAGTAGGGAAAATGTTGGATAGCGTAGGGGTATTCAGTAACAAGCTCCCACGTGACCTATATTTCTTTCATCAAAATGAAATTAAATTCAGTATGGGCTAGGCGGCAGTATGGTCATATTAGCCAAGATATACAGAGTGAAATTAATTTCAACATGGTTGTTTATTTAACTTCTTTTTGACATTGAAAGCATATATTCCAACAATTCCATTACTTTGTCCTATATTTTATATAAAACTACATACATATATGTGATAGAGTGATTTTTTCTCCTTTTTTATAAAAAACTTTTTTTAAAATACAAACATGAATATATACAAAGCTAATACTTAAAATTCTATACAATGTAAAGTGCACTATTGAACTTATATCCCCGAATGTAGACCAATACTCATACAACAAAATTTTCATACATACTCAGCCAGAACCATCCAGACTCATACAGCATACACACAAGCATATATATCTGGGTAGGGGGGAGACAAAGCCTTACAGGGTCTCCATGACCATATCAGATGGATATGTTCAGCTAAATCTGAACAAACAGGGTCGACGCGTGTTTCTGTGGAGTACACAGAGTATTTAGACCACCTTCCTCAGGACCTTTCCAGATACCACAAGATCACAAAACACACGGGGGATACCTAAAAGGTAAAAGCAGTATATATTATAAGCCCATACAAAAAGTCTTTTTAAAGAAGCAATAGATTGGACCTTAGTATATGGCAAGCGTTTAGTTTAGCAAACAATGACCAACAGGAAAACCATAACCAAGAACACCACAACACGTGACGCTCACACATTGAGAATATGTTACCTAAGATGTGAGGTGCACATCACTCCCCATACTTACTGTGGGGGGTGTTGTGCCAAAAAAAGAAAGCCAACAAACCATATCAGAGTGTGAGGCTAGAAGTGCCTCATGAGGGAAGAAAGTGAAAGAAAAGAACCTACGTGACATTACTGATTATAAGTTAATCTGTGCCCTTTGTAAGTATATAGGCTACCCTAGGGAACAAAATACTTGCACGATATTTTAATTTTAGCAATCCTTCAACGAAAGATGGCCACTATGGCACTATCATAATGTGCAGCAATGTCCTATGATGTAGGATATTCTGTCAGAAGAGAAATAAATTACAAAGAAGATGTGAAATACTAATAATGAATATATGCGGGATGAGTGCCAATGTTAGTCTAGGGGGACTAATTGTGTCTTACCTACGACACTCACAAATGGTATCCTGTAGATTTAAAGTCAAATTTCCAAATTTGTCAGGACAGCATTCAGTCTGATGAAGACAAATAGAAAGACATGAGTCACCTGTGTAGGGGAATATAGATGTTTATGCCGGGTTTGATATTCGGGGGTGATAGCCATTAAAGAATCCCGATAGCATACACACCTATATGGTTACAAAATGACGCCTGTTCAGAAGTATATTGTTGAGAAGGATACACAGAAATTGGCGTTTCTTCACCTTTATGAAAGGGAATGTATCTTCCAAAACCAGGTGCCTGAATTACTCTACGGGAAAAATATAACGTGTAAGGCATCCGAATAGCAGCCACTCTAGCATGTGCGAAATGCGCAATTGGTATGCCGCGCGGGCTAGTGTATAAACCCAACCACATACCCAGGTAAAGTGTACTGTATTAGAGGGGCCGGGTATTGCCAAAGCTTAACCGGTACCTCTGAGACAGACAGTGACTTAAGCCAGCGGTAGGTGTATGTGGGCTCAGTATACAACCTAGCTATTAGGGTATACCGGCAAAGAGTAGCCCAGTAGAAAGGTCCAGCCGTTAAAAAAGAGTACATAAGACAGCTGAGGGAACACATACAGCACCGCGTTCGTCTATGAATAAGGCTTAGAAAAATGCTATAAGCATTGCCAATGTATAAGACGGGTCAGTCTAGGATATTGAGGGACGGGCACATGCTTTTTAACTTACCAGATCAATCTGGTGATGGCGCTGCGAGTAGACCATCGACAATCCCGCCGGGTAGACAGCGTGGAGCGCCATTAGCGTGCTATTAAACAGGCACACCGCGTCAGGTCACGTGAGTTGGCTACCGTCACGTGGGGTTGCTACAGCTTGCTACAATCAGAGTGACGATGCGGGCGCCATCTTGAAATGGATAAAAAAGCTAGTGTCTCATCACAACAATGAGGTTGATCCAGAGGTATGTGGTTGAATCAACAAATAATACCATACATAAGAAGATGTTTATGGTAGTAATAATTTTCCACAAGTAGCGGCGTAGAACGGAATTACCGCTTCTCAAGAATAAGAATAAACATATTTGATATTAAGTTCGCCAGCCAATGGCTGGGGAAAGAAAGAATACAGAACATTGGTACAGATTGGATCTAACAACATAGGAATGTGTGATTGAAAGCCTCATCCATAGAAAGGAGTCCTAGTATGATAGAAGAGATCCTGATGTACAGACTTTCTGATGAAAATAGTCGCAAACATTGAGAAGAAAAGTGGTCACTCATAAGATGTATAAAGTACTCAGTGATATAATTGACAAACACTTCCCTTGTGAGCTGAGTTGATGAGTATTGGTGACATTCCAAACAATTTCTTCATTGAGGCCTTCTTTCACACTATTCAGAGAGAAAATCCAGAACGTTTCCCTTCTTTTGCGAGTTGTTTCTACAGGCAAGCCTGCCTGGCGCTTTACTTTCTCCAGAATACACCACCTCAGATCCATTTCTAAGTGGTGCATGTCCACGAAGTGTTGGACTACAGGGGCCATCAACTTGCGCATACGGATGGCAGATTTATGTTCGCTGTATCTAGTGCGAAACTCACGTCCTGTTTCTCCTATGTAGGCTAGTCCGCATGGGCACAATAGCATATAGATAATATTGTGGCTCCTACAGTTAGTAAGGTCTCTCAATTTGATGTTTTTACCTTTGTACGTCAAGAAATCCATAACTAGAGCTGTGTCACAAGCGTGGCAGGAGCCACATTTGTGGTTACCTAATTCTAGAGGTAATCCTGTGATAGTAGTCTGGTTCTGTATCAGAGGAGGTTGGTGTCTTGTATGCACCAATATATCACGTAAGTTTCTATTTCTCCTATAGGCTACCAACGGTGGTTGTAGTTGGTGTTCATTTTCATTTGTGTTCAGTATCTTCCAGTTTTTGTGAATGATATTCTTGATTTTATAGTTTAATTGAGAATGATTGATGACACAGGTCACTTGTTCTCTAGGTATGCGATGGGTGCCCTTAGTAGTGCATAGTGATTATAGTACTTGGCCCTTTTGAATGCTTACTATCCGATGTGGATAACCACGGGCCAAAAGCCATTTTTTTAGTGCGTCACCATGTTTATGAAAGTCATCCATATTTGTACAGTTGCGGCGCACACACAGAAATTCCCCAAATGGAATCGAGTCTTTCTGACAGGTGGGGTGAAAGCTCTGGTATTGAAGTATGATGTTCTTGGCCGTGGCTTTCTATATAAACTGACCTGTAGTGTGTTATTTTGTCCAAAGATCAAAATATCCATGAATTCGACCTGATCCGAGCTAAATTTGGCAGTGAATTTTAAGTTGCTGTCGCTGGCGTTGAGCCAACTAATGTACTCCTGTAGTGTGACAACAACACCTCTCCAAATGAAGAAAATGTCATCAATGAAGCGTTTCCATGTGCTGACATTTTCATAAAAGGGAGCTGCTTCATTGAAGACATTTTTCAACTCCCATTCGCCCATATAGGTGTTCGCTATGCTAGGCGCACAGGAAGCCTCCATACTGGTGCCCTTGATTTGCTGATAAACAAGTCCATTGAAATCAAAGAAATTATTCATAAGGACTATTTCCAAACACTCCAGGATAAAATCATCAGGCCTGGCTCCTGGGGATCGCTGGAGGAGTGACGCCACTGCATGTAATGCTTGACACTGAGGAATGTTGGTGTATAAGGCCTCAATGTCAAGCGTTACCAGTATGTCAACATGGGGATTGTATGGCATGCCTTCAATTTTGTTTATCATATCGCCCGTGTCGCGAATGAAAGAGGCATAGTTCTGGGTCAATGGGCATAAAAAAGAATCAACATATTTGGAGAGGGGCTCTGTACTGGAGCCAATGGTTGAAATTATAGGGCGTAACGGAGGGTCAGCAATACTTTTGTGGGTCTCCAGTGAGTGCAACAGTAGGGAAAGTGTTGGATAGCGTAGGGGTAAAAATTACTATTCCCACTCCAGTGAGTGCAACAGTAGGAAAAGTGTTGGATAGCGTAGGGGTAAAAATTACTATTCCTACTCCAGTGAGTGCAACAGTAGGGAAAGTGTTGGATAGCGTAGGGGTTAAAATTACTATTCCCACTCCAGTGAGTGCAACAGTAGGGAAAGTGTTGGATAGCGTAGGGGTAAAAATTACTATTCCCACTCCAGTGAGTGCAACAGTAGGGAAAGTGTTGGATAGCGTTAGGGTTAAAATTACTATTCCAACTCCAGTGAGTGTAACAGTGTGGAAAATGTAGGATAGCGTAGGGGTTAAATTAACATACTTATTAATTATTATTGTTTTTTAAATAAATAACATATTAATAATTAATTAACAAAAATATTAATAAGTACCAATAAAATTAAATAAATATTTACTTAAATAACATTAAATTACTTCCCACCCTATTCCCCTATAAACGCACAACCCACTACACATAATAAATAAGACATTTAATTTAATTATCAATTAATCAATTAATAAAAATTAATTACCAATTAATAATTAAATAACAATAAATTAATAATCAATACCAATTAATAAACATTAAAATGTACTTAATTATAATAAATTACTTCCCACCCTATTTCCCTAGAAACCCACAACCCGCTACACATAAAAAACAACAAATTTAATTTAATTATCAATTAATCAATTTATAAAAATTAATTACCAATTAATAATTAATTAACAATAAATTAATTAACAATAACAATAAATAAAAAATAATAATAAATTAATTATAATTAATATAATTATAAAATAATCAATTAATAAAAATTAATTTCCAATTAATAATTAATTAGCAATAAATTAATTAACAATAACAATAAATAAAAAATAATAATTAATTAATTATAATTAAATTACTTCCCACCCTATTCCCCTATAAACCCACAACCCGCTCTAATACTAAAACGCAAAATTTACTTTAAAAAAAATTACTAATTTCTAAACATTTAATACATATATTTAAAAATAATTAAAAAACATTACAAAAAATGTTAAACACATACATATAAAATACATACTAAAATACATAACACTAATATAAATATCGATATTATTAACAACAATATTTTTGCTAACGATATTACTTACTTCGATATAAAAAAAACGATATTACTTACCTTAAGGTCGATATTCTGGTCACCGATATTCTTGACTTCGATATTCTCTCCCTACGATATTTAAAACTCGATATTAGTGTAGGTCGATAATAAAAAATCGATATTATGTCTTCATACCCGTTCAAGGATATGGATCCATATTTATTTGAGAAATGGAGATCAAATACAGAGAGTTGTTCTTTTAAGTTAATGGAAACATTAATAACACATGCTAAATGACGCATGGATGAACAGACAACAAAATTAAATCTTTTACAGAAAGAGGTTGAGGCAGTCAAAGACCAGGAAGAGGTTAAAGCCTTTTGTTTGATTTTCACAAGGAGATGTGTCTAATAAGAATGGTAATGCCACAACGCAGTAGATGGAGGGGCTGCGGACAAGGAGGCACAAAACAAGGAGGGGCAGAAGGAAAAAGCAACAAAAAAACCAAGATGTAGTTTTTGATGAAATCTCTAATATGCACACATGCAGCATTGCCATACTTATCAACATATCAAGTGTTTCACTTACTGCTACGCAAGAGAAAATATTGAATTATGGATTAAGTTTCTGTCCCTCTTCAGTTCCAGATTTTGCATCTTTTGCCCCAACAATGCCAACCAATATATAGGGTGGTGGGATAAGGAGGTGGCATGGGCTGACAACAAATTGTATTACATGAATAGCATTGTATTATGTGTGTGCTTCATCAATGATATTTTTCTATTGTGAGACGGAGATGAAGCACTCTTACAAGAATGTATTGACACCTTGAACAGTAATGCCTTCAATATTAGATTAACAACAAATTGGAATGCAAAGGAAATAGGTTTTTTAGATAATAAATTGAAAGTTCATGACGACTCAATTCTGACCACCATATTCCACAAGGAAACATCATGCAATTTTATTTTACATGGAAATAGTGGACATCCTAAAGCTCTGTAATGGAGCATACCCCATACCCAGCTACTTAGAGCCTGTAGAGTTTGCTCCACAGATGCCCTGTACCAAACTGAAGCTAACGACATGATAAAATGATTTCTGGACAGAGGGTATCCTGAAAAAGTTTACAGGAAGCTTATCAAAGAGTGTCCCTAAAGAACAGAGATGAATTGCTTTTTAACAAAGAAATATAAGAAACGGAAAGACTGGACACAGGATTGAGGACCAGAGAATGAAGTCACAGGCTTCTTTTTACAATATAATAATGAGCATCATTACATTTGCTCTCTTTTTACTCGCAATCGGCACGTGTTGCAACATGATGAGCATCTTACGACCCATCCTGGCCCACATCCCATTCATGTTCATTGATGGAAATGGAGCAGAATGGTTAACCAGAAAAACTCTGGGGTTTAAAAAGTGCAATAGTTGCAAAGCATGTCATTTTGGAGTCAACAAAACATCATTTGAGGGAAGTGTATGCATTATTAAAGAAAGAATTACATGCGATACAGAATATGTTGTCTATATCCTCGAATGTGGTTGCAAGATATGTGGGGAATACTGTGAACAAACTAAAAATTCAAATTCTACAACATATAAGGGCCATCAAACATCAAGACAGAGGGGTCGATTCCGATCTCGGTCGGAGGCGTACCCAACACCATTCGGTCGGGAAAAAAGCCATGCGAAAGCCTGTTTCCCGACCGATCCGTACAGCACACCGAACGAGTAAGTACGATGCGCACAACAGCAAAGAATCCGGCCGAGCCGTACTCACCCAAACCAGGTCCAGTTCCCCGACCGAGGCGAATCCGGAAACGCGGAATCGAGTCGCACGGAAGGAAAAATGCAGCCCCGTCCGGCCGGACAAGTACGATGCGCTTTCCGTACGCGCCGAACCCGTCGCTACGCACGGCACGTCAAAGCATCCTGGAGAGGCGCACATAAGCTCCGATTCGCGCCACAACACGATCGACGGCTCCGAGACGAACACGGCAGCGACGAGGACGACGCGAAGCGACGAGGCCGAGGCGAAGCGACGAGGACGACGCGAAGCAACGAGAAGGACGAACGACACGAACCAACCATGAATCCCTTCGTCCCGATCATACCAATATTCTACATTTACTACCGGAACAGGCACGGACGCGTACGGCGCAGAAGGTAAGCCAGACACCAACCACAAAACACATACAACACGTACACGACACATCACACGCACACAGAGGGATGCAGAATATACTTACACCAGCAACAGCAGCACCATAGGGGCGGGATGCCCATCACCAATGCCACATATGCACACAGGGGCCTGAATGCGCACCACCACCCTCACCCAGGGGGGGCAGGATGCCTACCACTACTACCACCCTTAGCCAGGGGGGGCTGGATGCCTACCACTACTACCACCCTCAACCAGGGGGGCTGGATGCCTACCACTACTACCACCCTTAGCCAGGGGGGCAGGATGCCTACCACTACTACCACCCTCACCCAGGGGGGCAGGATGCCTACCACTACTACCACCCTCACCCAGGGGGGCAGGATGCCTACCACTACTACCACCCTCACCCAGGGGGGCAGGATGCCTACCACTACTACCACCCTTAGCCAGGGGGGCAGGATGCCTACCACCACTATCACCCTCACCCAGGGGGGCTGGATGCCTACCACTACTACCACCCTTAGCCAGGGGGCTGGATGCCTACCACTACTACCACCCTCAACCAGGGGGCTGGATGCCTACCACTACTACCACCCTTAGCCAGGGGGGCAGGATGCCTACCACCACTACCACCCTCACCCAGGGGGGCAGGATGCCTACCACTACTACCACCCTCACCCAGGGGGGCAGGATGCCTACCACTACTACCACCCTTAGCCAGGGGGGCAGGATGCCTACCACCACTACCACCCTCACCCAGGGGGGCAGGATGCCTACCACTACTACCACCCTTAGCCAGGGGGGCTGGATGCCTACCACTACTACCACCCTCACCCAGGGTGGGCTGGATGCCTACCACTACTACCACCCTCACCCAGGGGGGCAGGATGCCTACCACTACTACCACCCTTAGCCAGGGGGGCTGGATGCCTACCACTACTACCACCCTCACCGAGGGGGCTGGATGCCTCACCACCACCCTTAGCCAGGGGGGCTGGATGCCTACCACTACTACCACCCTCACCCAGGGGGCATGATGCCTACCACCACCCTTAGCCAGGGGGCTGGATGCCTACCACCACCCTCACCCAGGGGGGCTGGATGCCTACCACTACTACCACCCTTAGCCAGGGGGGCTGGATGCCTACCACTACTACCACCCCCACTCATAGGATGGACAATGCATGACACAACCAGCACACCACAACCTAGGGAATGCAAGAAGAAGACATCCCCCCAACACCATGACCAGCGTGTGTAGACTGTGTCAAATGCCTACAACACCGAACATGACTTTGAACATACAATGTGACCCCCTAGCACATGTGCCACACATATATGTGTGTGGCCCCCACAATGCAAGCAGGCCATGACCATTGTGGCAATGGGCTCCAAACCCCCATCATCACAGTGACCAAAATGTAAGTGTGGGGTCCATAGCTGCAGCACATTTTGAACATTGTGGCAATGGGGTCCAAACCCCCATCATCACAGTGACCAAAAGGTAAGTGTGGGGTCCATAGCTGAAGCACATTTTGAACATTGTGGCAATGGGGTCCAAACCCCCATCATCACAGTGACCAAAATGTAAGTGTGGGGTCCATAGCTGAAGCACATTTTGAACATTGTGGCAATGGGGTCCAAACCCCCATCATCACAGTGACCAAAAGGTAAGTGTGGGGTCCATAGCTGAAGCACATTTTGAACATTGTGGCAATGGGGTCCAAACCCCCATCATCACAGTGACCAAAATGTAAGTGTGGGGTCCATAGCTGAAGCAAATTTTGAACATTTTGGCAATGGGGTCCAAACCCCCATCATCACAGTGACCAAAATGTAAGTGTGGGGTCCATAGCTGAAGCACATGTTGAACATTGTGGCAATGGGGTCCAAACCCCCATCATCACAGTGACCAAAAGGTAAGTGTGGGGTCCCTAGCTGAAGCACATTTTGAACATTGTGGCAATGGGGTCCAAGCCCCCATCATCACAGTGACCAAAATGTAAGTGTGGGGTCCATAGCTGAAGCACATTTTGAACATTGTAGCAATGGGGTCCAAACCCACATCATCACAGTGACCAAAAGGTAAGTGTTGACAAAGAAAGAGGTGCAACTGCCAAACTGCATGGATGATTCCTGGTCACAGAACAACAAACACATCAGTGGCAAAGTAGTGTATGTGTCCCATTGCAACATAAATTGGGGGAGCCAAATCCTGCAGTGCAAATAAGACATAACTTTGGCCATGTGCAGACAAACAACACCCATGGGGGCTGACACCGTCAACAATCATCAATGACACAATGACAGAAGTGACCATCAGAATGCAGACCCACATATTTGCACCAATGGGCACACACATGCAGATACCCTGTGGAGACTGCAGATGTGAGGTGAACAGATACCATACCATGGCAGCAATGGGACACACAAACCATGATCATTGTGCTGACCGATGACCTAGGAGTCCCAGGGACAGCAGGGGAAACCCACCAAACTACATACAGCCAATGGCACACCCAAGATATGCCAATGCAGTGGTGCAGATGCACAAACACAAACAGGCAGACCCACCCTGCACATCATACACAACAGGTGAGGGTGGGGGTGCCAGTGTCCCCAGGCAACCACACAACACATGAGGAGACATGAATACCAATCATACAGATGTGCATACAGTGCCACACAAAGGTAACTCATGGATCCAAATTCCCTATGTGGGCAAGCAGGCATTGTCAGATGAGAGGGAGCACAAATCACACATGTCACACAGGCACGTAGGGACAGCAACTGACACAGCAAGACACAGACACACCACAGCACCACCCCCAGGGCCCCCACAATGTGGTGACCCTGGGCTGCATTACAATCCCACTGTGATGACAAAGCTAAATGTGGTTCACACTGTGAACCACAGTCATGTGTACTGAGCAACTAACTACCATCACACCTACACAAGCACAAATCAAACAGCATGGCCAGTGAGCCAAGGCCAACATGGAGGCAGGGGCCTAGCCGGGCAACAACTCTCATCTGCACACACTCAACACCACACCCCTCGACCTCCAACAATGTGCAGCAGTGAAGCACACATGCACTGGTGACATTGCACATGCACCCATGACTATTCCAGGGTGGTGGGTGGGAACCAAGGTGCAGAAACACATCACACATGGACACTCAACAAGACTCCTGAATGTCTGACACACTGCACACTACGCCGTACATGGACATGACGGCAATACCACACCAACCAATGGGATCACAGCCACAGTCACACACCAATGAAGAAGCCAAGGTCACCCACAAAGAACACACATAGACAACAACCAACATTGCAGCCCGGACCCTGAGGAGTGCCAGCAGTCACACACACAACGTGTCACAATCACTGAAAGATAACACAAACTGGAAATCACATGACAGGGGCAAACAACACGTGCCAAGGGGAAACCTGACTGTGACCCAGCTGCGTCTGCACACAAACTCAGCCCTGACAGCAAGCACACCTATGGGTGACACCCTGATGACCAGTAATGTGCCATGCACCCACATCACAGAGAACCCAGGGAGAAGACTTTGGGGAACATAGCTCAACTCAGCTAGCATCACAAACAGGTACAACACTAGGGATCACAGCATGCACAGCTAAACGGAAGTGAACACACAGACATGCACATACAACACACACCTTGGGCGCAGGCAATGTCACAGGAGTACACACTGCCATGAGGGGACTCCACTCCTGTGTGAGGAAAGCTGTGCCATATGTTGCCTCAGTAGGGCCCCACCATGTCAGCTGAGCACTTGGTCACACAATCAACAATTAGCACCAAATGAGGGCTCCCGTCACATCAGCCTGGTCATGGAAGTGCCAACGGAATCATCAGCACAGATCCAACACACTTGTATAGCAATGTTGCACTGTCAACACAGATGAGTCCTTCCCCATTGATGCCCAAACCTGCATGTCCAGTGGAGATGGCCACACGGTCAGGGAAGTAGACGAATTGAACAATGGCAGGCACAACAGATGTGCAGGGGTGGAAGCCACAGATGTGAAATTGCCAATCTAAGTAGGAAATCCCATTGCCAAATACTAAACACATGACACCCTCAGATGCTGCTATGGATGACATGGATACACCACAGGATAGGACACATTCCCCCTGGACCACATGGGTTCCTGCACAGTAACACTTCATTATCATGAGACCAAATATCACCATCACTGCAGCAAGGGCATGGTTAGCATCATCAACATCATGTACATCAGAAGCAAAAGCACTAGAGAACAGAAAGTTGCTTTATTCAGCATATGTGGCATTAAAAGTAGAAGTCCGGTAGAACATAAACAAAGGCCAATGGCCAGTCCATCAACAAAGTCACAAGTGGGTGACAGTGGCAGATGCCACCCTACACATGCCTGCACAAAACCAGGGACAATCCACTAGGAGGGGCAACCGGGGGTAGGCCAGGCACCGCAGGGACAGGATCAGGGCTCACCAGGAGGAAGCAGGGAAGGGGTGGTGGGTGCTGGAGAGCCACTGACAACTGCAGTGGAGGTGTCTGACATGGTGTGTGCCGGCACAACTGGGGGGCATGGCTCAGATGTTGTGGGTGCCGGCACGACTGCAGTGGACCCTGCAGATGGAGTGGACAGGTCCGCCACTGCAGTGCCCAAGTCAGACAGGGTGGTAGTGGACTCCACTGCAGTGCCTACCACCAGGGGAGGAGAATGGGGAACAGGCAAGGTGGGCTGGACAGAGGGGGAGGACACCCTCACCACATTAGTGGCACAGACAAGCGCAGCGGGGGTGTGGTTCCGGGAGAGCAAGTGGCAGGGGGAGAAGGCCGGAGCCTCTTGGGGATGGTATATCTGTGAGTGGGGGAACCTGGGGCAGGGTGTGGTGGGGGCACCTGTGGAGTGGGGGCCTGAGGGATGGAGGAAGGAGACCTGGTGCTTGAGCTGCAGGGCGGCGGCGGGGTCTTGCTCTTAGCACTCCGGGGGACTTGCGGGTGGGGGCCTCAGTCTGTCTGCGCCTGGGGGAGGGTGTCCGGGGGCGAGGGGCACTCTGCTCCGTGTGGGGGCTTCCTCTTCCCCCTGGATGCTGGGGCAGCTGGATCGGAGGGGAAGAGGCCGAGGTCACTGAGGAAGAGGCGCTGGGTCTTTGGGGTTGCAGGTGAGGCAAGGGAGGGTGCTTTGGAGGGAGAGGCAACTGAGGACTGCGCAGTGCCCGTGGATGCGTGTGTGTGTACCAGGGCCCCATCCCCTGTGAGTCTGGTTTCAGTCCCCTGACTGTGCGTGCGTGTGCGTTTAGTTTGTGGCGTGTGTGTCTGTGTGCTGGACGTGTGTGTGCTGGTGTGTGCCTGTGCCGGTGTGTGTGTGCTTGGGACGGGTAAGGTGCTGGGGAGTGTGGATGGAGCAGAGGCAGGAGGGGTGAGGGACTGTCTGAGGAGGGACACTGCTGCCGTCAGGGAGGAGTCCATGGACCTGTTGCCCCTCTGTAGGTCAGACATGCCTGATGAGATGCCCTCCATGAACGACACCAGCTGAGTCAACAGTGCGGTGTGCGCATGGAGGACACTCAGCATGGCTGTCTGCCCTAAATGGAGCTGGCGAAGGAGGCACACAGACTCCTCACTCAGGGCAGCAGGGGACACAGGGGCAGGGGGTGCGGTGCCTGGCCCAAAGGAGACACGCTCCCGAACATGGGAGCCTCCACGGACCTGGGGAATGGGAGCCGATGGGAGGGCGGTGGTGGTGCTGGTGGTGGCGGGGACAGCAACACTAACTGGGGTGTGGTGGCTGCTGACACCTGCCTCCACAAGGGAGTCATCCTCCGAGTTGCTCTGGTCCTCAGCTGAGGTGGATGGTGCTGAGGACTCCTCGGTGTGGCTCCCCTCGCCCTCCGTGCCACTGGGTCCCTCCGACCACTCCTCGGCTGCTGACCCAGTCTGGCTCTCTGGCTCCTCCTGGTCCGTGGAGCTGTCCCCTTCTGTGGCCGTGGATGTATCTGCAAACAATGGGGAAACAGACAGACATCAGTCACCTGCACCAAACGCACGCACCACTGTGAGCACAGCACATTACAGAGCAAGCCCTGGCATCATTAGTTTTACATTGCTAAAAGTGCCCGAACTGAACAGGAGAAGCCAATTGTCAGTCTGATGCCAAGCATGGCACTCACATCCCACATGGCCTTGCACCCATCTGTCTGGTGTCTGTTGGATTGCAACACCCCAGTGTGGACACATGAACCAAGTACACAGTAGTTGGACAGTGCAGAGGACACGGTGTGGCATGTGGACATGCACACATCACAGCTCTTGCCACTGAGTCAGTACAGGTTTCCGGATGAAAGGGATGCCCAGAGTCAAATAGGAAATGCATGTGATGCATACCAGCGACAGACACCATGATGCACCCATGTCCTGATAGCCAGCGCCACAATGGTGTGCATGTAGCACATGTCACTCCCCTGCAGGACCACCAATAAGTTGACACATGCCATGGCAGAGGCATGACTGCTAAGTCATACATCACTGTCTCAGTGATGTATGACTTGGCAGCCAGACAACAACACTATGCACTGTGTCACAATAGTAGGTCATGGGGAATGCAAGTCCTGGAGCTGCACAAGTGCACATGCACATCCCCCACACAACACATCATCTTAACCCTCATCTGTCCAGGTCACACCTATTGGACATATGGGAGACCTGTGACACTACCCTCTGAACCTGAGCCCCTCACAATTTGCTGTGAATGGGGAACAGCTGCCTGAACTTCACATTCGCATACCCCAGTCTGCACGGGCAGCTGATCAAACACCTATGTGACACACAAGTATCGTCTCCTATGGTCACATCTCCAGGGGCATGCTGAGCCCCTACCAAGAAACACCCCAGCAGTCCTGGCAACTAATCCACAGCACACTGACACAGAGGCAGACACCTGAGGGGTCAAATCACTGTGCACAATGTGTCAGCTGATACACGGGAGTGGGAGTACAGAGTGCATTGCATGGCCTGGAGTAGGCATGACTGTCCTGCTCCACATGAATGAGGGATGTGCCCTGGACAGTGGATAGCTGGCTATGTATGTGTGACACACGTAATCTGCACACTCCTGGGGCCCAAACATTGTTCCCACCCGCTGCATGAGCGTGTGCCACATACCCCAGGCACATGTGGTGGCTCAGCTCAGCAAGTGGACCACATATCAAAGCAACACGCAGATCACATGTCCAAACCCAGGCGTTGTGTGAACAATGGACCCACCCATGATGCCCACAACAGAGTTAGGGAAACAGATGCTGTCCCCCACCTTTAGTGAAGCAAACTGCAAGGACACAGTCCCAAGTGACACAATTCCCTGAATGTAAGGGCCACACCTGGGTATCAGATGAGCAGTGGGCAGTGCACAATAGAGGGACATGGCTCCTGGACATCATGACTGCTGCACTGTGGCAATTGAACCAGGCCAGAGGAGGGCACAAAGCATGTAATACAGAGTTCACAGTGCAGTCTTTGACTCACCCCCTCCTTGCTGCTGTCTGGCCTTCAGCTGCCCATCCAGGTCTGGAAACACCACCGCCAGGATCTGGAGCATGTGGGGGGTCAGGGTCCGTGTTCCGCCCCTCCTGCGAGGAGGCGACAGCTTCAGCTGGACCCGTGCAATCCTCCGGGTCCAGCCCCGAAGGTACTGCCACCTCTTCTGGCAGTTGCGGATCCGGCGCTTGTAGACCCCCACGGACCGGACGGCCCGGAAGATGTCCTTCCAGATTTCCTGCTTCCGATGGGCATTAACCTGTCAGGATGACAAAGTGAAAAGGCCATTACCACACATGCAACATATCCGTGCATGACACAGTTGTATTACATGTCTCAATCACAGGGGCACATGATGTACACAGGCAGTGCAAAGCTGCCCATGGACAGTTTGCCAGACGTCACTACATGGTATCATTGCATGGGAAGTAAAACCATGTTCAAATGCACTGTCACTGCACCATACCTGTCCAGTGCAAGTCACTACACACTATGGGGGTGACAACTACTCAGTGAGCCTGCTAGCCAATGGCGTGCAGACTTTCAGCCTTGCTAGTCACACCAAATGCACATTCAGAAAGGCAGTGCACAGAACACTCACCTGCTCCCCTGGTGTCCCATACAGCTTGCTGTACTGTGGAAGTAGGCTGTCCAGCAGGGCCTGGTTCTCTTCAAGGCTGAAGGCTGGGGCTCTCTCCACAGTAAGTGCCATTGCAGGGTCCAGAGGGGCAGAGACAGCAGCAGTGCAGTGGCAGATGTCGTCCTGGAGCATGTAGTGCAGGCAAGTGAGCTCTCAGGGGAACAGCCAGCAATATATATGTGCTGGAGAGGCAGATACTGTCCCTTGTGTCCAAAGTGATAGGTCCAAGTCGTTTGCATCTTCTGAATCTGGCCAATCCATGGAATAGCAGCACCAAAACACACCCACAGCATCCTTCAAATCTTCAACATCATGACATACATGATTTTGCAACATTGTTGTGGGTGACCAACTGAATTTACAGCAACCGACTCGTTCGAAATTCGAAAACGCGTCCGTTGCCAGGCAAGCCCATTGTCAATGGGTGCGCACCAATCGGTCCATTGCGGTACAACGCGCACAGGGGTACAACGCGTACCCGCACACATTGAATGCAATGGGCCGGCCGGAGGCACCGATCGGTCCATTGCAGTACAACGCGCACAGGGGTACAACGCGTACCCGCACACATTGAATGCAATGGGCCGGCCGGAGGCACCGATCGGTCCATTGCAGTACAACGCGCACAGGGGTACAACGCGTACCCGCACACATTGAATGCAATGGGCCGGCCAGAGGCACCGATCGGTCCATTGCAGTTCAACGCGCACAGGGGTACAACGCGTACCCTCACACATTGAATGCAATGGGCCGGCCGGAGGCACCGATCGGTCCATTGCAGTTCAACGCGCACAGGGGTACAACGCGCACCCGCACACATTGAATGCAATGGGCCGGCCGGAGGCACCGATCGGTCCATTGCAGTACAACGCGCACAGGGGTACAACGCGTACCCGCACACATTGAATGCAATGGGCCAGCCGGAGGCACCGATCGGTCCATTGCAGTTCAACGCGCACAGGGGTACAACGCGTACCCGCACACATTGAATGCAATGGGCCGGCCGGAGGCACCGATCGGTCCATTGCAGTACAACGCGCACAGGGGTACAACGCGTACCCGCACACATTGAATGCAATGGGCCGGCCGGAGGCACCGATCGGTCCATTGCAGTTCAACGCGCACAGGGGTACAACGCGTACCCGCACACATTGAATGCAATGGGCCGGCCGGAGGCACCGATCGGTCCATTGCAGTTCAACGCGCACAGGGTTACAACGCGTACCCGCACACATTGAATGCAATGGGCCGGCCGGAGGCACCGATCGGTCCATTGCAGTACAACGCGCACAGGGGTACAACGCGTACCCGCACACATTGAATGCCACGGGCCGGCCGGAGGCACCGATCGGTCCATTGCAGTACAACGCGCACAGGGGTACAACGCGTACCCGCACACATTGAATGCAATGGGCCGGCCGGAGGCACCGATCGGTCCATTGCAGTACAATGCGCACAGGGGTACAACGCTTACCCGCACACATTGAATGCAATTGGCCGGCCGGAGGCACCGATCGGTCCATTGCAGTTCAACGCGCACAGGGGTACAACGCGTACCCGCACACATTGAATGCAATGGGCCGGCCGGAGGCACCGATCGGTCCATTGCAGTACAACGCATCACTGTACATGTGACTGGCATATGTCAGCATGCCTGTCTCAGATGGACATATGTCAGCCACAGATAGCTCCCAGGGAGTGAGGGGCACACCTACATCACGACAGCCTGTCCAAACTTTATCATAAGGCATGTAAGGCTGCATTTCCTATTGTGTGTATGTTGGTGTACATGTTGTCCTGTGGGTGTCACCTGTGGGCAGCCACCCCCAGGCTGTGCACGTGTTCATGGGGACAGGATCCTGGGTGTTACGTGTACATGACCACTGTGATGTGCAACTGTTCATATCTGTGCATGTGCCATGGTCACATTTCACGGTGGTGTATGTGTATGTCATGTCACATACCCCGTGAGTCCCATGTGGGACGGTATGTTTGAGCCAGGGTGTCCCAGTGGCACAATAGTGATGGTCCTCCACAGTCTTTGTGCATGTAGTGTTTACAATGTCTCTGAATTCATGTGCACAATGTGAGACAGTCTCCACATCCACGTTGTGTGTGCATGGACTTTGATGTTGTGCGTGTGTGTGTCACAGACGTCCATGTCTGTCCTGCCGTGGCAAGTGGGGCCACTACCTGTGGGGGTCATGGTTGTTTTGCTGTGGTGTATACATGATACTCCATGTAATGCCAGTGTCCATGTGGCATTACAGGGTCCCTGGGAATGTACCTGTCATTGAGCTGTGGTGCCTGGGGCACATCTGTCCTCACATGTCACTGTGGGGGTTATTGTGACACGGCAGCAGGAGATGGGAACTGTGACACGGCCTCATGATATCCAATGGGCCAACCTGGGACTAATTGATGCCACCTGTTGGACCGTGTTGACAGATGTTGGCCATGTATGTACCATAAAAGTCCTTCCGGTGCTGCACACTTCATGTAGTTGTGCCTCATAATGATGTATGTTGGGATCTTGAGTGTGTTCAATGCCGCATATGTGGGCTGACTGACAATCTTGCTTACTTCTCCTCTGCACTGCAGGGCTCCTGCTGTCCATCGACCATTCCCAGACCTGGCAACGATGGTGGAACAGGGCAGCATCCGACGGTACCGCTTCACCAGGCAGCTGATTGAGGATTTGGCAGTGCAGTTGTCCCCACATTTGCAGCCTGGCCGGCCGTATCCTACAGCGCTGACCCCCAAGGTGAAGGTGATGGCAGCCCTACACTTCTTTGCCACCGGTACCTTCCAACATACTGTGGCGACTGCTGGTGGGATGTCACAGACCATGTTGAGCCGTGTGCTCCGCGATGTTTTGGCGGCAATGTTGCTCTTCCTGAACCGGTACATCTATTTCCCTAGACTGCGACGACTCACTGACGTGAAGAGTGACTTTTATGCCCTGGGGAGGATGCCGCATGTCATTGGCTCCATTGATGGGACACATGTGGCTTTGGAACCACCACAGGCCCGGCCTACAGGAACCGCAAGCACTACCACTCGGTCAATGCACTGGTGGTGTGTCTTGCAGACATGACCATCACACACGTGTGTGCCCGTTTCCCTGGTTCAGCACACGATGCCTTTGTGATGAGGAGTAGTCGCATCCCCAGGATGATGGCACAGATGCAGAACCAGCGTGCCTGGCTTGTCGGTGTGTACTGACTTTGTGCCATTGTGTGTGATCTGATCTGTAGTATTCCGCCCACTTTTCCAAGTCAGCTAATGTGCACTTGTCTGTCCGTAGGTGACTCGGGATACCCCAACATGCCGTGGTTGCTGACACCCCTCAGGAACCCTGTGACACCAGCCGGGATGCGCTACAATGAGGCACATGGTCGGACCAGGAGAGTGATTGAGCGGACATTTGGTCTCCTGAAGAGCCGCTTCCGCTGCCTGGACAAGACCGGAGGGTCCCTCCCATATGTCCCTGCGAAAGTGTGCAAGATTATCATCGTCTGCTGCATGCTCCACAACCTGGCAGTGCGGAAGGAGTTGCCTCTCATCCAGGATGACAATGACCAACATCCGCCACCTGTGGAGGATCCTGGCCTGGACCACGATGCCAGTGACGATGATGATGATGATGATGATGGTGATGTCCGCACACAGCTCATCACCAACTTCTTTAGCTGAATGTGAGTATCCTGAGGTGTCATGTCAATGATGTGAGTTGGCATGATGTGTGGGTGGTGCTCTGGTGCTGTTGGAGTGTGTCCATGGGCTACTTGACTGGATGTGTGTTGCGATGTGTGCTAACAGGTGGGCTGTACTCCCCAACAGTGTTGACATGCTAACTTGGTTCTGGGTGGGTATCTTGTAACATGTATTGTGCATGAGTTTTGCTGTTCTGTCCTGTACTCCATTGCTTTTGACTGTGTGTCATTTCTGTCCTTCACAGGGTACTTTCAGATTCGTTTGGTCAACTGTGTCCACCGACGACGTGATTGCACATCCAGGCTGGTAGCTGTTGTGTCCCTACAGGTGATGTGCGCCACACCCATGGACTTCCTTCCGTCTACAGTTGTTGACTGTGTGCCCGCTGCCAGGTGGGATTACCTTGCATCTGTAGTGGTTACGACATGTTGCAACTGTGTAATAAACCTGTGCTTCACTTTGTGATGTGCGTTGTCTGTGGTCACACATTTGACTGCCATTTGCTTACTGCACCTGTGGGCTACTTGACTACAACTGGGAATGGGTGTGGTGTCTGTGCATTGCACCGTCTTCCCTGGCAACATCAGTGTAGGCAATGAGTCAGATGGCCTAGGTGTGTATGTGTTGTGTAGCCCTGGTGGTGTGTCTCCCTCATGTGTGTCACGTTGCCTGTACTCACATGCCTGTGTTGTCCTTGCTGTTGCAGTTCGCATACACAGTGTAATTTTGCAGTTCATCATCCCCATAACAGCACCCACGTTGGAATCACGACAGAGGCAAGTATGGTGTATTAGTGTGTTTATTGTGATACATTTGTGTTAATAGTGCATAGGATGGGTAGTGCTGTACATAAATCTTGCAATCCCAAGTTCCTAGGTGAATTGAAAGTCCTGGTAGACAGGATCCCCAGTATCGGGGCCACAGTTGTCTGACACATTGGTCCAACTTGTGCTCCCCATGCAATGTGTGGGAGTAGTGTTGCCGTCAACAGGGTGAACAGTCTGTGCACAAAGGCGAACATCCAGAACAGGTTCAGGCTTCTTGGGAGTTGCGCTTGGCCATCGGCCTCTCACTTTTCCCTCCTCGGACGACCCCTCTTCTTGGGGGGGGGCCCCTCAAGTACAGGCTGCTGCGGTGCAGGGGACTCTCCGCCAGAGTCCTCCACCCTCCCTGTGGCAGTTGCAGTTTGTTCGGCACCAGATGTTGTTGGCACACAGGGAGGTGTGGACTGGTTGCTGTTCATCTGGCGGAGGCATTGTAAAATGTCCCTGTGCACTGCCGTCATCTCATGCAGTGCATCCCACTTGGACTCCACGCGGGACATGTGTGAGGCCACACGGGACATGTGTGACTCCACGTGGGACATGTGGGAGTCCAAGCGGGCATGATGGGCAGCCTGCTGCTGTTTCATGTCTCTGAGGAGCCCCACTACCTGGCTGAGCTCTCCGGTGCTGGACTGGTACGCATCAGCTATGCGTACCAGTTGTGGGTCATCATGCACACCAGCAACGTCTGCAAGCAGCGACCTCTGTCTCCCACCCCTCCCACCACCCCTGCTGACATGTGCAGTGTGTGCAGTGGCACGCACAGATAACCCTGGTCCACCTTGGGGGTTGGTGGTGGTGGTGGTGTCCATGGCCCCAGGTTGGTCCAGGGTCCCTGTGCTGGTGTTGCTCCTTGTTCTGTCCATGTCGGCAGGGATGGTATTCGTGGTGACAGTCGTTGGAGGGGTGGGTGCAGGAGGTGCAGCTGGTGGTCCTGCTGGTGCTGCAGCTGGTGGTCCTGCTGGTGCTGCATGTTGACTTGCACCGGATGTGCCAGGTTGTTCTTCATCGTCCGAGGAGGACAGAGGCTGTACGACGCCAGTGAGCTCGGCATCCTCTTGAGCCTGGGACTGGGACTCCTCAGCGTCTGCTGCTGTGTCCCCATCATCACCTGTTTTTGGGAGACACAAACAATGTATGTTATGTTTCTGCAGGCATCAATGGTTGACACACATGACAGTTGTGACTGTGACTCTGGGTGCGGGCCTGTACATTGCATTGTCCTAAGTCGTCACAGTCAGGGGTTGATATTGGTGTGGCACATTGTCCTGCATTATTTGGGCATTTCTATGTATTTTCTGGGGTGTGAACATGGTCTGCATTGGTTGTGTTTGGTTGACAGCCGGCCCTCCTTCCCACCCACCCAGCCAATCAGTTATCCCACCATGGAACGTGCTTGCGTTGCAGGGAGTGTAAGCTGTCTCTCAGGATGTCACTCAGTGGTGTCCTGCTGTTTGTTGGTGCACATTTGACAGCAGGGCCTTGTGCTCCCCACAGCAGTAGCCAGTGTCAGCCATCTTGTGAGTCCTTCTCCACTTCCTGTGATGTGAGCATGGTTCAGGGTGGTGTTGATGGGACAGTTGTGGGGGTGACCAATATCAGTGACTACGACTCCCATCATGCTATTGCCTCCACCCCCTTCCCAGCATGCCCATGCTTCCTTCCTTTTGACTCTGCTTCCCTGTGGGGTGGGCTGGCTGTGCTGACAGGATGGCTGGGAGTGTTGTCCTGGCAGTTGTTTGGCTAAAAGTCCCAAGAGTGTCCCTGTGCTTCACACAACATAACCCAGGGTGGTGGTTCTTTGTGGGATCTTGTGTTAGGATGGGGGCATTGCATTCTACCAGGTGGGTTCTGTGGAGTTTGTGTTGGGGGTGTGTGAGGGGAGGTGCTTGTGACTATGGTCAGTGCTGCAAGTCCCCCTTCCCACCCAGCTAGCCAGATATCCCACCATGGAACGTGCTTGCATTGCAGGGAGTGGAAGTTGTCTCTCAGGATGTCATTCAGTGGTGTCCTGCTGTTTGTTGGTGCACAGTTGCCAGCAGGGCCTTGTGCTCCCCACAGCAGTAGCCAGTGTCAGCCATCTTGTGAGTCCTTCTCCACTTCCTGTGATGTGAGCATGGTTCAGGGTGGTGTTGATGGGACAGTTGTGGGGGTGAGCTATGTCTGTGACTACGACTCCCATCATGCTATTGCCTCCACCCCACTTGCCAGCATTCCCATACTTACTTGCTTTTGTGGGGAGTTCAGTGTGTGTGGGTGTGAGAGCAATGGCAAGATGGCTGACAGTGGTGTCCTGCTGTTGGTTGGTGTGCAGTACCCAGCATGCCCTTGTGCTCCCCACAACACAGCAACAGTGTCAGACATCTTTGATGGGCCTTTCCACTCTCTGTGGGATGTGCATGCGTGAGTGTGAGCCTGCTGGGCCATGTGGTGGGGGATGTAGAGCTGTGACTACGACTCCCATCATGCTATTGCCTCCTCCTCCCTTCCCAGCATGCCCATGCTTCCTTCCTTTTGACTCTGCTTCCCTGTGGGGTGGGCTGGCTGTGCTGACAGGATGGCTGGGAGTGTTGTCCTGGCAGTTGTTTGGCTAGAAGTCCCAAGAGTGTCCCTGTGCTTCACACAACATAACCCAGGGTGGTGGTTCTTTGTGGGATCTTGTGTTAGGATGGGGGGCATTGCATTCTACCAGGTGGGTTCTGTGGAGTTTGTGTTGGGGTGTGTGTGAGGGGAGGTGCTTGTGACTATGGTCAGTGCTGCAAGTCCTCCTTCCCACCCACCCAGCTAGCGAGATATCCCACCATGGAACGTGCTTGCATTGCAGGGAGTGGAAGTTGTCTCTCAGGATGTCAGTCAGTGGTGTCCTGCTGTTTGTTGGTGCACAGTTGCCAGCAGGGCCTTGTGCTCCCCACAGCAGTAGCCAGTGTCAGCCATCTTGTGAGTCCTTCTCCACTTCCTGTGATGTGAGCATGGTTCAGGGTGGTGTTGATGGGACAGTTGTGGGGGTGACCAATATCAGTGACTACGACTCCCATCATGCTATTGCCTCCACCCCTTCCCAGCATGCCCATGCTTCCTTCCTTTTGACTCTGCTTCCCTGTGGGGTGGGCTGGCTGTGCTGACAGGATGGCTGGGAGTGTTGTCCTGGCAGTTGTTTGGCTAAAAGTACCAAGAGTGTCCCTGTGCTTCACACAACATAACCCAGGGTGGTGGTTCTTTGTGGGATCTTGTGTTAGGATGGGGGGCATTGCATTCTACCAGGTGGGTTCTGTGGAGTTTGTGTTGGGGGGTGTGTGAGGGGAGGTGCTTGTGACTATGGTCAGTGCTGCAAGTCCCCCTTCCCACCCAGCTAGCCAGATATCCCACCATGGAACGTGCTTGCATTGCAGGGAGTGGAAGTTGTCTCTCAGGATTTCATTTAGTGGTGTCCTGCTGTTTGTTGGTGCACAGTTGCCAGCAGGGCCTTGTGCTCCCCACAGCAGTAGCCAGTGTCAGCCATCTTGTGAGTCCTTCTCCACTTCCTGTGATGTGAGCATGGTTCAGGGTGGTGTTGATGGGACAGTTGTGGGGGTGAGCTATGTCTGTGACTACGACTCCCATCATGCTATTGCCTCCACCCCACTTGCCAGCATTCCCATACTTACTTGCTTTTGTGGGGAGTTCAGTGTGTGTGGGTGTGAGAGCAATGGCAAGATGGCTGACAGTGGTGTCCTGCTGTTGGTTGGTGTGCAGTACCCAGCATGCCCTTGTGCTCCCCACGACACAGCAACAGTGTCAGACATCTTTGATGGGCCTTTCCACTCTCTGTGGGATGTGCATGCGTGAGTGTGAGCTTGCTGGGCCATGTGGTGGGGGATGTAGAGCTGTGACTACGACTCCCATCATGCTATTGCCTCCTCCCCCTTCCCAGCATGCCCATGCTTCCTTCCTTTTGACTCTGCTTCCCTGTGGGGTGGGCTGGCTGTGCTGACAGGATGGCTGGGAGCGTTGTCCTGGCAGTTGTTTGGCTAGAAGTCCCAAGAGTGTCCCTGTGCTTCACACAACATAACCCAGGGTGGTGGTTCTTTGTGGGATCTTGTGTTAGGATGGGGGGCATTGCATTCTACCAGGTGGGTTCTGTGGAGTTTGTGTTGGGGTGTGTGTGAGGGGAGGTGCTTGTGACTATGATCAGTGCTGCAAGTCCTCCTTCCCACCCACCCAGCTAGCCAGATATCCCACCATGGAACGTGCTTGCATTGCAGGGAGTGGAAGTTGTCTCTCAGGATGTCAGTCAGTGGTGTCCTGCTGTTTGTTGGTGCACAGTTGCCAGCAGGGCCTTGTGCTCCCCACAGCAGTAGCCAGTGTCAGCCATCTTGTGAGTCCTTCTCCACTTCCTGTGATGTGAGCATGGTTCAGGGTGGTGTTGATGGGACAGTTGTGGGGGTGACCAATATCAGTGACTACGACTCCCATCATGCTATTGCCTCCACCCCCTTCCCAGCATGCCCATGCTTCCTTCCTTTTGACTCTGCTTCCCTGTGGGGTGGGCTGGCTGTGCTGACAGGATGGCTGGGAGTGTTGTCCTGGCAGTTGTTTGGCTAAAAGTCCCAAGAGTGTCCCTGTGCTTCACACAACATAACCCAGGGTGGTGGTTCTTTGTGGGATCTTGTGTTAGGATGGTGGGCATTGCATTCTACCAGGTGGGTTCTGTGGAGTTTGTGTTGGGGTGTGTGTGAGAGGAGAGGTGCTTGTGACTATGGTCAGTGCTGCAAGTCCTCCTTCCCACCCACCCAGCTAGCCAGATATCCCACCATGGAACGTGCTTGCATTGCAGGGAGTGAAAGTTGTCTCTCAGGATGTCAGTCAGTGGTGTCCTGCTGTTTGTTGGTGCACAGTTGCCAGCAGGGCCTTGTGCTCCCCACAGCAGTAGCCAGTGTCAGCCATCTTGTGAGTCCTTCTCCACTTCCTGTGATGTGAGCATGGTTCAGGGTGGTGTTGATGGGACAGTTGTGGGGGTGACCAATATCAGTGACTACGACTCCCATCATGCTATTGCCTCCACCCCTTCCCAGCATGCCCATGCTTCCTTCCTTTTGACTCTGCTTCCCTGTGGGGTGGGCTGGCTGTGCTGACAGGATGGCTGGGAGTGTTGTCCTGGCAGTTGTTTGGCTAAAAGTACCAAGAGTGTCCCTGTGCTTCACACAACATAACCCAGGGTGGTGGTTCTTTGTGGGATCTTGTGTTAGGATGGGGGCATTGCATTCTACCAGGTGGGTTCTGTGGAGTTTGTGTTGGGGGGTGTGTGAGGGGAGGTGCTTGTGACTATGGTCAGTGCTGCAAGTCCCCCTTCCCACCCAGCTAGCCAGATATCCCACCATGGAATGTGCTTGCATTGCAGGGAGTGGAAGTTGTCTCTCAGGATTTCATTTAGTGGTGTCCTGCTGTTTGTTGGTGCACAGTTGCCAGCAGGGCCTTGTGCTCCCCACAGCAGTAGCCAGTGTCAGCCATCTTGTGAGTCCTTCTCCACTTCCTGTGATGTGAGCATGGTTCAGGGTGGTGTTGATGGGACAGTTGTGGGGGTGAGCTATGTCTGTGACTACGACTCCCATCATGCTATTGCCTCCACCCCACTTGCCAGCATTCCCATACTTACTTGCTTTTGTGGGGAGTTCAGTGTGTGTGGGTGTGAGAGCAATGGCAAGATGGCTGACAGTGGTGTCCTGCTGTTGGTTGGTGTGCAGTACCCAGCATGCCCTTGTGCTCCCCACGACACAGCAACAGTGTCAGACATCTTTGATGGGCCTTTCCACTCTCTGTGGGATGTGCATGCGTGAGTGTGAGCTTGCTGGGCCATGTGGTGGGGGATATAGAGCTGTGACTACGACTCCCATCATGCTATTGCCTCCTCCCCCCTTCCCAGCATGCCCATGCTTCCTTCCTTTTGACTCTGCTTCCCTGTGGGGTGGGCTGGCTGTGCTGACAGGATGGCTGGGAGTGTTGTCCTGGCAGTTGTTTGGCTAGAAGTCCCAAGAGTGTCCCTGTGCTTCACACAACATAACCCAGGGTGGTGGTTCTTTGTGGGATCTTGTGTTAGGATGGGGGGCATTGCATTCTACCAGGTGGGTTCTGTGGAGTTTGTGTTGGGGTGTGTGTGAGGGGAGGTGCTTGTGACTATGGTCAGTGCTGCAAGTCCTCCTTCCCACCCACCCAGCTAGCCAGATATCCCACCATGGAACGTGCTTGCATTGCAGGGAGTGGAAGTTGTCTTCAGGATGTCAGTCAGTGGTGTCCTGCTGTTTGTTGGTGCACAGTTGCCAGCAGGGCCTTGTGCTCCCCACAGCAGTAGCCAGTGTCAGCCATCTTGTGAGTCCTTCTCCACTTCCTGTGATGTGAGCATGGTTCAGGGTGGTGTTGATGGGACAGTTGTGGGGGTGACCAATATCAGTGACTACGACTCCCATCATGCTATTGCCTCCACCCCCTTCCCAGCATGCCCATGCTTCCTTCCTTTTGACTCTGCTTCCCTGTGGGGTGGGCTGGCTGTGCTGACAGGATGGCTGGGAGTGTTGTCCTGGCAGTTGTTTGGCTAAAAGTCCCAAGAGTGTCCCTGTGCTTCACACAACATAACCCAGGGTGGTGGTTCTTTGTGGGATCTTGTGTTAGGATGGTGGGCATTGCATTCTACCAGGTGGGTTCTGTGGAGTTTGTGTTGGGGTGTGTGTGAGGGGAGGTGCTTGTGACTATGGTCAGTGCTGCAAGTCCTCCTTCCCACCCACCCAGCTAGCCAGATATCCCACCATGGAACGTGCTTGCATTGCAGGGAGTGGAAGTTGTCTCTCAGGATGTCAGTCAGTGGTGTCCTGCTGTTTGTTGGTGCACAGTTGCCAGCAGGGCCTTGTGCTCCCCACAGCAGTAGCCAGTGTCAGCCATCTTGTGAGTCCTTCTCCACTTCCTGTGATGTGAGCATGGTTCAGGGTGGTGTTGATGGGACAGTTGTGGGGGTGACCAATATCAGTGTCTACGACTCCCATCATGCTATTGCCTCCACCCCCCTTCCCAGCATGCCCATGCTTCCTTCCTTTTGACTCTGCTTCCCTGTGGGGTGAGCTGGCTGTGCTGACAGGATGGCTGGGAGTGTTGTCCTGGCAGTTGTTTGGCTAAAAGTCCCAAGAGTGTCCCTGTGCTTCACACAACATAACCCAGGGTGGTGGTTCTTTGTGGGATCTTGTGTTAGGATGGTGGGCATTGCATTCTACCAGGTGGGTTCTGTGGAGTTTGTGTTGGGGTGTGTGTGAGGGGAGGTGCTTGTGACTATGGTCAGTGCTGCAAGTCCTCCTTCCCACCCACCCAGCTAGCCAGATATCCCACCATGGAACGTGCTTGCATTGCAGGGAGTGGAAGTTGTCTCTCAGGATGTCAGTCAGTGGTGTCCTGCTGTTTGTTGGTGCACAGTTGCCAGCAGGGCCTTGTGCTCCCCACAGCAGTAGCCAGTGTCAGCCATCTTGTGAGTCCTTCTCCACTTCCTGTGATGTGAGCATGGTTCAGGGTGGTGTTGATGGGACAGTTGTGGGGGTGACCAATATCAGTGACTACGACTCCCATCATGCTATTGCCTCCACCCCCTTCCCAGCATGCCCATGCTTCCTTCCTTTTGACTCTGCTTCCCTGTGGGGTGGGCTGGCTGTGCTGACAGGATGGCTGGGAGTGTTGTCCTGGCAGTTGTTTGGCTAAAAGTCCCAAGAGTGTCCCTGTGCTTCACACAACATAACCCAGGGTGGTGGTTCTTTGTGGGATCTTGTGTTAGGATGGTGGGCATTGCATTCTACCAGGTGGGTTCTGTGGAGTTTGTGTTGGGGTGTGTGTGAGGGGAGGTGCTTGTGACTATGGTCAGTGCTGCAAGTCCTCCTTCCCACCCACCCAGCTAGCCAGATATCCCACCATGGAACGTGCTTGCATTGCAGGGAGTGGAAGTTGTCTCTCAGGATGTCAGTCAGTGGTGTCCTGCTGTTTGTTGGTGCACAATTGCCAGCAGGGCCTTGTGCTCCCCACAGCAGTAGCCAGTGTCAGCCATCTTGTGAGTCCTTCTCCACTTCCTGTGATGTGAGCATGGTTCAGGGTGGTGTTGATGGGACAGTTGTGGGGGTGACCAATATCAGTGACTACGACTCCCATCATGCTATTGCCTCCACCCCCTTCCCAGCATGCCCATGCTTCCTTCCTTTTGACTCTGCTTCCCTGTGGGGTGGGCTGGCTGTGCTGACAGGATGGCTGGGAGTGTTGTCCTGGCAGTTGTTTGGCTAAAAGTCCCAAGAGTGTCCCTGTGCTTCACACAACATAACCCAGGGTGGTGGTTCTTTGTGGGATCTTGTGTTAGGATGGAGGGCATTGCATTCTACCAGGTGGGTACTGTGGAGTTTGTGTTGGGGAGGGTGTGAGGGGAGGTGCTGGTGACTATGGTCAGTGCTGCAAGTCCTCCTTCCCACCCACCCAGCTAGCCAGATATCCCACCATGGAACGTGCTTGCATTGCAGGGAGTGGAAGTTGTCTCTCAGGATGTCAGTCAGTGGTGTCCTGCTGTTTGTTGGTGCACAGTTGCCAGCAGGGCCTTGTGCTCCCCACAGCAGTTGCCAGTGTCAGCCATCTTGTGAGTCCTTCTCCACTTCCTGTGATGTGAGCATGGTTCAGGGTGGTGTTGATGGGACAGTTGTGGGGGGCAATATGTGTGACTGCGACTCCCATGATGCTATTGGCTACACTGACTTGGCCAGCATACACAGGATTCCTACCTTTGAGTGGTCTTCACTGTGTGTTGGTGTTGTTGTGGTGGCTACATGTGTGGATGTGTTTGTTAGTTCTATTTGTGCCACTGCCTAGCTGTAGTTGTAGTTGTGTTTGTACATGTGTTGGCACAGTTGGATGTGACTTTTTTGATGGCATGTGTTGTGTTTATCTGACTGACATACACATTTTGGGATGATTCTGTTCTGGTTGCTGTGTAATTGCTATGAGTGCATGATTTGACTCTCCCTTGACAGTGATGTGTGTGTTTTGTGGCAGTATATTGTGTACATTTGTTGTGTACTCACCAGGCTCTGGGATGTCCTCTAGTCCATATACGCTCACTGGCGGAAGGATGGCCCGCACCTTCTCCTCCCAGGGCCTGAGGTATATTGGCTTGGCAGGAGGGCCACTGCCGGTGTGTTGGCTGTTGATGTAGTCTTTCTTCCGCAGGTCCCGTACCCTCCTTCGCACGTCATACCACCTGTTCTGGATGTCGGTCTTTGTGCGCCGACATGGTGATTGTGCGTTCACCCTGTTGATGATCCTCTCCCACATCTTGGTTTTCTGGGAGATGGGGGTCTGTTGGACCAGTGTGCCAAACAGCTGTGGCTCTACCCTGAGGATCTCTTCTACCATGACTTCCAATTCACTATCTAGGAACTTGGGATTCTTCTTGGGGGCATGGTGATGGGTGGTGATGGTGAGTGATGTGTGTGTTGGTGTGCAGGTGAGGGTGTGTGAGTGTGTGTTTTGCTGGGTGTATGTGAGGTAGGTATTTGTTGGTGTGCTGATGGTGTGTGGCTTGTGTGAGGGATGAGCTGTGGGTGTGAGGTTGCTTTCTCTTGGGTGCTGGCAGTGGAATGGCATTTGCAAAGGCTCATGGTTGTGATTTGTGTCCTTTATATAGGTGGAGTTGTGGGTGTGTCTTTGTTCTCTGTCCCCACCCCACCCAGTATTTATTGGCTTGGTAATTGCTTGTTTGGCCTTTTTTTTGGGTGTTTTTTCCTTTGTGCTGTTTGTGTTTGTTGGAAACGTTCTTGTGACCGAGTCGGACCCTGCATTTGTCTCGTACGGTGTTCTCCGTTTCGTTCGCGCTGTGTTTGTGCAGTTTTCTATGCTGCGTACGCGTCGGTCGCGGTGTTTTGTGTTGCTTCGGCTCGGTTTTGTATGCGTGTCGGTCGTACGGCTTGTCCTCCGTCCGACTCGCTCGTGGTTTTCGCGCCTTGCATCGTACTTTGCGGTTTGGAGTTCGCGTGTACGTTTCGGTCGGATTTGTTCCGGGTGCGTGTCGGTCGGTTGGATTTGCGTGTTTTTCCGGCCGGATTGCTGTTTTCCGTGCGGCTCGGTTGGTCGACTTGGTTTCGGTACGTGTCGGTCGGAGTTTTCACGCCTTGCATCGTACTTGGCGTGTCGGGCGCCACTGGTATGTGTCGGTCGGTATTATTTCCGGATCCGAGTCGGTCGGTGCTTTTTCCGGCCCGAATCGGAATCGACCCCAGAATGTATCCCCTGACAAAACATTTTTGGGAAGGTGCACCAAGGGAACTTGTGTAGCCTACAATGTTATGGCATCAAACATATTAAGGTCCATCCATGTAAAGGGAATAGAGAAGTCAAGCTCCAAAGGTGTGAATCCAAGATGATTTTGCTTTTGTGAACAGAAAAGCCATGAGAACACAAACTGGATGCTAAGTTACATGTGCATATTTGAGTCACAAAATGGGGAAATTTACAAAAGCAGCGTTGCAAATTTTCTGGACGTGGATCAAGAACATTGCCAAAAACACCCACGTGCTCACAGCACAGGGCATTATATGACAAACTGATAGATTATAGAATTATACTGAAAATTAGATGGCAAACTCTTGTAGCAAGGATGTCCTGTGGAAAACACGAGGGATGTTACAAGGGAAATACTGCTGAGTTTTGAAATTATAAATGATTTTGAAGGAGATTTTGGTGATTTTTTATATTTTTGTCACACTGTCATTATACACTTTTATGAGGATGTTCCTTTGTTGCATTAGGACTTTGATCTACATCATGCACTTTACTTGACCAACTATACAGGTACATATTGTTACGTGACCCTATCACGACTGGCTTTGGAAATATCCCTGTCAATTGTGAGGACACAGAAATGTCACACTCTGGAAATGATTGGTGACCACTCAACACATAAGGTCTAAACAAGGGGAGTGACTAAACGCTGTGGTGCCTATGAAATTTACTGTCTGGGTCACATGAGGTCTAGTGGATTCTGTGAAAGATTAGCTAGAGGAGAAACCATTAGAAAAAATATATGTTTCATTAATTGATCTCTTTGCACAATATGCAAATGTCAATTTGATATTTAAGGAGGGTTGGGTATGAAATTGACAAGCACATGTGACCATGTATTTGGATTTCAAATTACCCCTTAGTGTATTTGCACAACATGATACACTAGATGTATTTATTGAAACTTGTGAGATGTAAAAATAAAGGTCGCCAGATTAAATCTAATCCCTTACGAACAATTGCAATTTAGAAGACTTGAAGATTTATGCACTCTTTTGCTAAGTTTGCACAGCTCTGTAAATATAGAGGAAATTTAGAGCAAGCTTATTGTACAAACAACTTTTTCTAAGAAATTGCACCTTATTTATTTGCACATATTAAGTATTTTTTTATTTCACTAATATTTATATATATTTTAAAAGGGATTGCAACATTCAAAATGTAATTAGGATTGAAGGAATACAAAAACTGCATTGGCGTCCTGGTGTTTGGTGTCGTTGCACAACATAAAGGATTAAAAGCATCCCGTTGGTCTTGTGGTTTTCGTGTGGGATTCCATTGATGTGGTGCGGTTGACTCTCTGACCAGAGAGAGTATTGGATCGAAGATGTATATATATATATATAGATATGTATTGACACATATATACGTAGAAATCATGTATCCTAAGCACTTGCAATATATTTTACAAATTATCTAACATCCTTATGACAAAATTCAAGAAAATCATAACATTTCTTTGACTTTCCGTTTTCTTATGTTCCAATTCTTTTATTCTTATCCACAGAGCCAACTCGTGTTTCGTCGCTGTATGGGATACAACCGCGACTTCGTCAGGGCTAAAAAATACTGATAATGGCCTCATATGAAATGACTACATCTCAAAATTTAGCTGGCAACCCCTTAATCAAGTGACATTTGTGAAGATTTTTTAACCCTGGGCGTAAAACTCTGCTCCGCTCGCGGATTTTGCAGAGTTTTGGCAACTCCGCGTTCCACGTAGAATGTGGAGTTGCCCAAAAACTCCGCAACGGAGCGTATTTTTTGTATTCGCGTACCCGAAATGCGTTTTTGCGCACGCTGGAGCGGGAGCGACTTACTGGGTGCATGCGATCGCCAACGAGATTTCCCGAGCCGTTCACGAGAGCCACAAGATTTGCTAGGAGGCAGCATGGTCCCGCGAGAGTTTACGATCGCGAACACGTCATTTGGGCGCGCCATCGGACTTCTGGCAGGAGTTTTGTGAAGAACACGATCCTGAACGCGCAGAATCTACCACGACTGCAATCTGGAGAAGGTTCTTTACCTAAGCAGCATCAAAACCTTCTCTAAATGATGAAAAACTCCTCAAATTGACATATGGCTGTTCTTTTTTGTGCTAGGAGTCCTTTTTCTTTTTTTACTTTTTTTTAAGAGGAAGGAAGTGCCCCAGAATCTCCAAATTCCTGTTCCTGTCCAGCAGGCTCCTCCCAGTGCTTTGTTCATCTCCTGGTCACTTTTCATTTGGATTTGGAGCTGGAAGGATCATGCTTTGTGTCTGCTCTATCATATATTATTGGATTTGAGGACTTTTGAATTTGAGATTTCACAAGTAAGTTGGAAAATTGGTGTTGTTTGTTTGATTGGGGCCATGCACCTAGATTCATTTGTACTTTTCACCTTTAAAAAAAAAAAATATATTGTGGTGGGTGGCCTGTAGTTTCAGTAGAGGCCTAGTTGTTTCATAGTAAGTAATTGTTCTTCTTTTATAAAGGAAACATGTTGCACAGCTCACTACATTTTAAACAACTTTTGAAATCAATTTGCAATATTTATTTAATTTACTATGCAGCCCAGTAGTCGGCCAACAGGCCTTTCAGCCAGTGGGCCCAGAGCTACTCATGGGTGCATGAAACAACGGTTTTTGTGGTGTCTTTTGAATTTAAACATCATTTAGGGCATAGATGGCATTGGATTGAAATGCAAAATGTTTTTTTGGGGGGTATTTCACTTTTTTTCATGTGCCTTCGTTGAATGTGTGCGGTTGTATCTTGCAAACCTTTTTTTAGCCCTGTGGATTTTCGTTGTTGGCATTGTTGCATTAAAGATGTGTTGTGTAACATGCCTCCTTTGTCTGGCCAGTGTGTGAGTGTGTTTGTTTGTAATAGTGGGCCATCATTTGCCTTGGCTGAGCCTCCCCATGTGGCCAGGGGCCATTTTTTAAAGCCTGTGTCCATATAGGCCTGCTTGAGTTCATTGTTTTCCCAGGCCTCCTGCTTGTTGTTGTTATTGTTGTGACTTGTGACCATGTGGCTTGTGGCCATTTTGTGGAGGCAGTTAGTGTGCTTTTGCCATAGGCCTACATGTCTTTCCTTTGTTCCTCTTGGCTTATTGCTTCTATCCATTGTCATTTGTCAGCTGCAGCTCCTTGAATGCTGAATCACACGTGATGCACAATGCCAAACAGTTACATTTGTATTTTTGTTGTTGTTCTTCTTCTTTTCTATTCTTCCTGAGTGTACTGTACACTACACCATGAAAGACCTTGTTGTTGTCAAAGTCTCACAAATGGCTGCACTGTATTGTTAATTGTTTCGATAACTGAGGTGATAAATCTAATAATAATATTAATAACACTAACAAGTGTGACCACACACTAGGTTATATTATATTTGTTTGTACTAGTAATTGAACCACAACTATGAATGCCACTTTTCACTGATGTTCTTCTTGGTTCTTTGCTTTTAGGTGCACAAAAGAGGAGGAGACAACATCACCCATTGTACTGCCAGACAGAGGTCCTGCTGCGCACAACGTCACGTGACGTGTGACCACAGACAACTCTTCAACTTGTGTCACTGCGTGCTGCTGACATCTACAAGGTGGCCCCAAAGAAAGGTACCAGGTCCAGTACCAAGAAAATTGCCAGTGAGAAGAAGGCACTGCCACTTACACCACCGGTATGTCACCCAAGACCTTTTTTGGGAAACCAAAAATTGCGCCTGCAGCAGCGGTGTCCGGCGAGCAAGCTGGGAACAGCACCCCGCATCAGTGTACCCACCCCACCAACCTAGGCCTAAGCCCATGTTGTTCGCAGAGGCAGCCAGTCTAATCACGAAAACGCCGGCGAGCAGTGATGTTGAAATTGACTTATCGTTATCGCAAAGTTGAACCCAATCAATGCAGGAAACTCAGATAAGTGGGCAACAACAGCCACAACCACCCCCAATAGTAGTTGTTCCTCCCGAACTAGGGGCAGTTCGGGAGATCGAGCTTCCTACAGAGGAAGAAGAAGAGCAAGCCACTCTTTCAGAAGATCCATTGTCTTCCAGATCCCCAGCAAGGAAAAGGAGGGTTAGTCCATCGACTTCTTCTGCAAGCCCCCATTCTGATGATCTATACGCCACTTGGAAGCCACCTCAGTCTGAGAGTGAGACATGCCACAAGACAAGGCTAGGGGAAAGGAAGGTTCCAGAAAGCCTTAGAGTTATGGAGGTAGATGTAGAAGAGGAGATGGATGATGAGCCAGTCATCATGGACATTAGCCCCACCCCAGTGGAGACCGACTTTACCCCATCCCAAATTGCTGTGAGGGATATGGCACGGATCCACCTACACAGATACCACCAACACAACCTACAGCTGCCATATTTATAAAGTCCCGGAAGCGACCTATATCCACCACAACAACCACCTCAGTAGAAGTAGGTACTGCAGAGAGTCAAACATCAAGCCCACCTACCAGTTCATCCGACACTGCAAGTGGCACAAGCAGCATCAGAAAGTTGACCTCCCCAGTTTGGGACTTCTTTTCGGTTAGCAGGAATGAGGTGAACATTGCTATATGCTCCATTTGTGGATCAAGTGTTAGTCGGGGTAAGCTTGGTACAAAGTATGGTACCAGAGGCCAAACAACACATCTGAGAAAACACCACTTGATCCAGTGGGAGGCGCATCTTAGCAGCCAAAAAACTGTAAGTGTTGTTGGTGGAGGGGATGTAGAAGATCCGATCACAGTGGAAGGTGAACAAGAAGGCGACATTTTCTCTGGTACACAAAGCAGCCCTGTCCCCAGCAGTGCCATGGTACCGCCCACATCATCATCAGCAACATCGCAATGGCACAAGAGTCAGGCTGAGACACCAAGGGGTCCAAGGCAAGAGAGTACTGCGACGAAAAAATGCGTATTGAGCCTAACAATATCTGGTCTCAAGAAGTCACCTGCATCAGTGGCACCAGGAAGAAAAAAAAATCCAGGCTACCATTCTCAGCATGTTTAGGTCGGAGGGGTAGTACGGACGCAACCACTCAATGGCACATTTGTACAACGTGAAGCTGGCTAAAATGTTAGCACTGGACCTCCTCCCTTTTTCTTTTGTGGAAGGGGTGGGTTTTCTTGAATTTGTGGCAGCCATCTGCCCAAAATGGAAGGTTCCCAGCTGGTCCTATATCGTCAGAATTGCTGTTCCAGCACTACATCACGACATGCTGGAATTGCTTGGACAAGGTTTGCAGCAGAGTGCTGTTCACACTATCCACCTGACAACAAGTCACTGATTACATGTGCATCACTGCACACTGGAACTCTGTTGTGGGTGTTAGAGAAAAAATATCCACAGGTGTAGACACTGCTGAGATTTGTAATGCTGCTCGGAAGCATGCAACTGTAACCATGTTCGCCATGGAGAAATCTCATACTGCTGCTGACATTTTGGAAGACTTTTACAACAAGGTCTTTGAATGGCTGCGACCAAGAGGGCTTCACATTGGTTTTGTCGCCACGGACAATGGCAGTAATATAGTTAAGGCCAGGGTCCTGTGTTTGGTGCACTGCATTAAGATCATTGTTCAAGACTTTCTGAAAAAGAAGACCGAGTCAGCAACTTACTGACCACCTGCAGAAGAATCACACATTTCAAGCCCGGAAGCAGCTGAAGATCATTCAACGTGATAATAGAATGCCAGTTAATGCACTCATCCAGGGGTGCCAACACGTTGGAGCTCAACTTATTACATGCTTGAGCGTCTGTTTGAGCAGTACAGACCAATCAATTAATATGTCATGCAAAGAGGGGATGCTACTGTGAAAGGCATGATCATTGAGGTGGACCAATGGGGCCTAGTCAAATGCCTGACAGAGATGCTACTTCCTTTCGAGGAATTCACACATGAAGTCAGAAAGGAGGACTGTACTATGGGCCAAGCTATACCATTGTTGCACATGCTACAGGAACAGCTGAAGGGGGTGTCTGCAATGTACGCAGGTGTGGAGGAAAAAAAAGAAGCATATGAGTTGGTGGAGAGATTAACCCTTTGCTTATCTGAAAATACAAGGGTGCAAAGAGGCATTGTGTCATCCAACCATTACATTTGTGCCACAATTCTTGATCCACGGTACAAACCATTACTGCACACTTTCATTCCTTTTTCAGACGGGGATGTTGCCAGCTACAAAACTTGGATAGCTGTGGAAGTCAGTCAGCTAGAAAAATAACGGCCGGTAATTAGAGGCCTGCTCCTCCAGGGCACAACAAGTACTGCAGGGCAGCCTTCAAGTTCAACTTCAGAGCCTGAGGGCAGTGCGGTTGGCTCACAGCAGCCAAAACTACCAACAACACCAAGAACAACATCAACAACAACAAAAACAGGAGCATAAGCCCCAAAATCGGCACAGGAATGGTTTCTACAGGCAGGGCTTAAGTCCAGTGCTGAGGCAAAGGCAAAAGAGGCCGAGCAAAGCGGAGCAACCATGAGCATTGAGTGGATGGTCCAGGCCTAATTGGATGACCCAACAGAGGACTACCTTGATCAAAACCCATTGCTGTATTGGTTTGGGAAAAGGCACCAATGGCCAGTGCTGAGCAGGCTGGCGATGAACTATCTGGCTTGCCCTGTCGTAAGTGCCTCGTCTGAACGTGTTTTCAGTGCTGCTGGTGCCGTTCTCACAGTGAGAAGGACCAGTCTCTCACCCCAAAACGTGGAGAGGTTAACCATGATCAAAATGAATCAGCAATTTATACCACCGGATTATACCATAACTGAAGTAGCACAGCAGGAAGATGATGACGGTGACTCAGGTCATGGAAGTAGTGTGTTAGGTGACCTACTTCTGGGTGAACCACCAGAGTTTGAGGACAAGCTCTACTTCCCTGACAACTAGGCTTTCAAGTTACTTTCTTTCTTCCTTTGACGCCACAAAAAAAAAGCTCCCAAAAAAGATATAGCTAAGGAATATTATGTACTTTATTATTTGTGTGTGTCACTGTCTTTCTGGTTTGAATCACAACAAATCCATCACCACCGTCTTATTCTTTTATTGCCGGATTGGAGTTGCAACTGTGTGCAGTCAGTGAAGAAGTAACTAAGTCCACTCCTCCTGACTCACCCTAAATCCATTTCCCTCAAGCCAAACATTGGATGGAGAATACATACAACAAATGTGAAATGTGTGTCTGCCCGAGTCCAAACCTGGGCCCTGACTATATATCTATCCTTTCCGAGCCTATAGGGACTGCCCCAGAAGAACAGGTAACTTATGGCATGCATTGCACGCTGAGTGGTGTTTGTTGTGCATGATGTCTACTAGTATTCTACACACAAAAAAGTGACCAAGTCAATCTTTCCGTTCTTGTTGTTCAATAACAAAATTGTACTACTGCAGGCAAATCCATTGCATTTTGAGTCGGGATGAGTCTGGACTAACTCAGGACAATTTTGGTACAGAGTTGGACACCATGGCCATACCATACTCGCAGTCAGAACCAAGAAGGTTCAAAGATGATTGATGGAATAACTTGGGCGTGAAGTGGCCTAAAAGGTAAACAACAACACCAGACCTACATGTCTGTGTAGTGGTGGAGGCGAGTGTGGTGTGACTGACAGCAGTGCATTGATTTTGTTACTTAACTCCTTAACCGCGGCGCAAATTCCGCCATGGTGCGGGAGTTCTATTGAGTGGGCGGGGCCGCGTCAACCAACGGACGTGCGCAGCACTAGCGAGGTAGTGCTCGCGACGACTGTTGGCTGACGCGCGCACAGAAGGGGTTAATTTGGAAAATGCTATGTTGCTGTGTGTGTATGTGTGCTCAGTGCTGTCTGGCTCAAATTCGAAGCTAAGTGGAGGTTGGGTGGGGGGCCTGCTCCTGTTGTTGGAGGTAACTCCTGGAAAAAGACATGGTTTAGCCATGCCGCCTATGAAAGTCTTCTTGTAGCACTCCTCCTTAATTATGCAGGTTAACTTTTCTCCTTGATTTTGCAATATCCTTTTTGTTTTTCCATCTACAGGCCGGCCTTTACCCTGCGCTATACTGGGAAAAACAACTCACACTTACCTTACCAAACCGCATCCACCAGGCACCCAAGATTGACGGACGGACAGTCCAAGGAAGGACCAAAAGGAATGCGGAGATGCAACTCCCAATTTGGCAATAATATAGTATCATTTACTTTGATTCATTTTTTCTCTTCAATCATCATTACGACTGTGTGTGTTGTTTATATTTGCTTATATTTGACTCCTACAGATATTTTTTACTTTTATTTGCTATCTTTCAAAGGAAGCCTGGTACAACAGAACATAAAATGTATGTAACTTGGGTCTCTCTGGGGGCAGACAGGCAAGGAAATTGCATAATTAATAATATACTGTCCTGTACTACTCATCAAGTCATCATCATGCATGCATTTCCTTTTTCTCCCTTAACAGATTTATGATGGTCGGCTCCCAAGATGAATGTGTGTTGTCCATGTGTAGTGTTTGTCTTTGTCAAACCTTTCCCTCAAATCCCACTTCCCAACCATTCATCAAACCCTAACCCTCTTCCCCCGGGCTGTGCGATTTAAATTGAGGTGTGACTAAATTAGATTTACACCAATTATTGATCACACACTTGCTGGAGTGGATGTGATGAAATCAACACTAACTCAAGGCAGGGCGAGGATCTTCTTCTGCTCTAAGTATATATACTATAGCCCACACTGGCAATATATAGATTAGATTGCCCACCCATGCACAGTATTCGATATTCAAATTTTTTCCAGAGGAACATAATCCATCATAATATAATTGCCAGCATCGAATCATCATCCTAGTTCCAGCACTAAAGGTTACGCAGCCGCTTGTCCACTTCATAGCTCGAGTCGACTTCAGTTTGTGTAACTTGTACTAGGCTAGCCCTCCATTCTGTTTTATTTTACTTTAGCATTGCTTATCAATCATGGTTTCTTCTTTGGCAGTCTTCTTATTGTGTACTGTGCTTCTACTACTCGTTTCCTAGTCTCCCTCAGGTGACTGACTGTCTCATTTTCTTTTTTTTGCAAATGCTACTGTCAGTGTCTACTACTACTACCACCACCATGGCACCTTCGGAAACAAAACCATCACCATGCAGCTATTGCTTTGCCTATAAAGTATAAACTTCAATCACAGGTAAGAGAAGAAGTGTGGAGGAGGCATAATGTATATACTATGGAAATTAATTAAATCACACACCCACACCCTTCTGAGTCCATAGGGGTTTTAGTTGCAGAATGCATAGACTAGGAGGAGAGACTGACAGTAGTAGGACAAGTGATTGTATCGCATCTATCTGTTGGTGTGTTACACTATCGGCAGATTTCAATCAAAAACTGGCTGCTTCCCTGCAGTAAAGAAAACAGTGCAAAGTAAAAGGGTAACCCCCCCACAAAAGATTTACATCATATGTAAACTATAAATAATTTATTCCCCTAACAAATAAACTAGAATAAAAAAAAAAAAAACACCTGACCCACCCCTCTCTCTAACCCCAACCAATGTCCAGTAAGTCCAATTGTCCATTAAAAATCCAAATGTCCATAAAAAAAACAAGTTTTCCCCAACGCCCAAATTCCTACCCACCCAAAAAAAAGATTAAAAAAGGGGCAACGGTCAAGACGGAGGTCTAGCGGCGGGCTCGCCAGATCTTCTGCTCTAGGGTGTTTAACCGCTCCTCAATCCTGGCCTCTAGGCGTGCCATCTGGAGGAGCATGTGGAGCTGAAATTTCTTGCAGGAAAAACAGAGGTGGGCAGCAGTGTTCGAATTCCAGCAGGCGGCTGCCAGAGCACAGCGCTGTACCACCGGAGGCACTGGGGGGGCCTGGCTGGGGCCCAGGGCATTGGAGGCTGCAGCTGCTGCTTCCTCCTCCTCCTCCGCCAGAACCACCAGCCGCGGATATTCATCTCTGATGGCCTCCAGCTTCCGTTGCCGGGCCCTGGCTGCTAACTCCTGCCTGTTGGGTTGTTGTGATTGGGAAGGAGTAGCTATATCAAGAAAGAAAAAAGACAATTGTGACCAATACTCTTAGCAAAACAGTAACACAAAATGATACACATAAAATTATAGTGGCACAGTAGCACTAGAACAGTACATAACATTTGAGGTATCCTTCCACTTCCTTGGCCCCTAACATTTGTGTGATTACAGTTTCAGGCATTACTAGGCACTATGGAGTAGACAAGTGTTCTTTTTCTCTCACTTGTTTAGCTAAATTAACCTTGTAGGCATGACAGCTCAGTCAGCCTGTGCCCTAGACAGATGTACTTGTGTTGCAGTCGCAGACTCACGTTATTTACTTTACTACTGTCTGCAGGTGTGGCAGCTGTACTACACAATTATCAATTTTTCTATTATGGCCATACTCTGTTAAATCAATGGCAACTGCTCAATTTCACTTTCACCCTGACTACTACAACAAGGCAGATGATATCTGATTACTAATATGAATGATGATATATGTCACAACTTGAGGTACTACTATTGTTTGATTATAACCATGCAGCCGATAGGCCACCCATGGCTGACACGGTCGAAATGACATGGTTAGGGGGCAGGAGTGGGCCTCGGAGTCAGAAGGAGGTGATTGATAATGGGTGCATACATACACAATATATATGTTGTGCTTGCAAACTACTGTGAGTCAAGGGAGTATTCTGAAATACAACCTTGAATCAAAAACCTTGAAAAAAAACAGTCCTTCTTTATTCTTCTTCCCAGCGATTTTTCCAATTATCATGGCATTGCTCTTCTAGCATTCTTTTTTTATTCTAATCTTCATCCTTGGCTTTGCTACTCTGCCACGGTTTATTTTTCTTTTACATTCTCTTCATCCAGTCTCCACCTATGCTATGATTGAATACCATCCAGGCATCCATCCATTCAAAGTAAACATGGCTATCATATCATTCTTAATCTCAACAAGCCTTTCACCAACAGCATACATGTGTCATTTTATTTTTTTAACCACCACCCATGCGTCCTTGCTTGCCTTTGTGTTTGACCCATCAAACCCCCCGGAGGATTCCTTTCACCCATACAGTTTCACCCACCCACCCAGGCAGGCATCCTTTCTTTCTCCTTTCACCCATCCTTTAACCACCCATGCATCCTATCAGCCACCTATGCAACACGGGCCCCCTTCTTTCACCCATGCATCCTTCTCTGCCAATCATATATTACATGTCACCCATCCTTCCTTCCCTTTTCCATCAACCCATCCATCAAGGTCATCTGACTCTTAGTCTTCTTCATAAAACTTTCTCAGCTGAGTTGAAGTCAGATAGAAGAGGCCATTAGTTACTCAACTCCCGCCGCTAATGCTAGTGCTAAGTAAAGGGTGTCTTCTTCAACTGTTGTTCACAACAACTTAGTCTCTCTCAACAGTACAGTGTACACCCTAGCAGCGAGTGTATTGTCAATAAGTAAGGAATATAACTTACCACTGCCCACCACTGCTGCTGGCTCACCCCCTGCAGCTGCTACATCTGGTGCTCCCTCCTTACTGGCGTCGCCTTCGCCGTTGGCCCTGGCACTGGGGGTCGGTACGCCTGTAAAAAACATTTCACATTTTTTAGATGCCATATACACCTCCCCCTATTTATTTTTTTCACTAGCAAGATTAAAAATGCAATACATACATGCACCACACACATCACTAGTACAATTCGGGTACTAGAGTAGAGCAGACAGTATGTCCTATTGGAAATAATAAAATATCCGGTTGGGAATTTTGTTAGTGGCAATTTTAGAAAAGCCTCTCAGAAGAGGACAACCCAAAGGACTGGACTCAGAGGCTAGAGCTATTGGTGAATATGAGTTTTTAAAAAGAAAAAGAGTGGCCAACTGTGCAGAAAATCGGACATGAGGTCCCTTGGTTGGAAAATATAATGGTGCCGTCCTCCTCCTCCTCCTCATACTTCCTTCCAGCCATGGTGCACGGTAATCAGTTGTTCACCATCAACTACTGCTAATAAAAATAGTACTAGGCCTAGACGAGAAAAAGTAAAATACATCACTTTGGGGTGTCCAACGTGATCATCATTTTATTTACTGATTAAGCATGAGAAAGTAAAAGAAAGCCTTCTTATCTCAACAAACATGCGTAGAATACCTTACTTGTATGCAATCTGCACAGCAGAGTAGTAGTACTAGTAGTAGTAAGGACCAATGGGTTCTCTGAGTCTTACAGTACCACCACTAGGCAGTCCATAAAATATATAAGGGGAGAGGGAAAGCTGACTGAAAAACCAGAATAAAGCAAGTTACAGACAGACTAATAGTACAGAGTCAGAGGCAAATTGATTTGATGTAAAAAAAAACAGACACTAGAAATATAAAAATATCTAAGTTGGTAGGTAATACAGAGATAACAAGAATTTAATTAGAAACAGATAGATCGAAGAAGATTTGGTAAAAAATAGAATTAGGAAATGGAAATAATAGTTCTAATAAAATAAGGTGCGGTAAAAGTTAAGGAAATATATATTAATATTAACAACAGGATGACTTACTGGGGCCAGCAGAGCCATCTGCAGAGGAGCGATCCTCCTGGGAGGCACCTCCTCCAGCTCCCGCCTCGGCAGACCCCGTCTTCTTCTTGCCCCTGGATGCTAATCATGTAAGACATAATTAAAGAGACAAAAATTGATTGGCGTGAAATGAATATTAAAAAATCGCTCCAAAAATATTTTTTGACAGGAAACGGCAACTGCAATAACATTGACCTATCCCAAATCAAAAATGACTAGTAGTAGACTAGTATCGTGGTCACGGATTGTCCTATCTTTATTATTCCACAGTTCCACTCCGATTCCAGAAACCTAAACCTAAGTACCTAGCCCGCCTGTTCCAAAGACTTTGGAATAAATTACAAAAAAATTATATTTGCTTCTAAGTTCCGATCTCATTCACAATCATCTTTCAACCCCCTTTGACGGGTCAATTTCACTAAGTCTGCATTTTCTTCTCTTCTTAAATGCATGGATGGACACATGCATATTGCATACATCAAATTGGTTGGTTGCTATATTCACTCACTATACTAACTACAAAAGGTTCTACTAAGGACTAAGGAGTCAAGGACTGAAGTTACGTGAGAGGTCGCGACACGTGGGCCGCTAAATTAACAACTAATACTAAGCAACTAACTAACTAACTACCACTATCTTAGCGACAGGACAAAGGAAAGGAGTCTCTCTAGTCTGCATTACCTAACTGAAGTTCTCTAACCTCTCTTACATAATCAGCCCAAGCGAGCGCAAAGTTGCAAACAAGTAAGATTAGTAGCACCGAGCACCTATCTAGAAGAGTAACAATCACATAATATAAGATTTTTAAACGTAACTTACCTGCATGTAAGCAGCAGCATTCTTGCTATTTTGGAAAAATATAATATTCGCAATAACAACAGCATAGAACACACAATAATAATAATAATTAGCTACTCACCAAGCACTGTGACCTCAACACCTAGCAGGTCCAGCAGGTCCTGCTATTGGTCCAGGATGTCGGACCACCGGTGTGCCAGTTGGTTATGGGTGCGCTGGACCTCAGAGCAGCAAAACCATGCCCGGCGCACCCTTGCCCACCGCTGGTGACACTCCCAGAGCCCGTACCCGGACCCAGGCCTGCCGCTTGCTGCTAGGGTTAAGGGGAGGTGGCACTGCACAAAAAAAACTAGTGCAGTCACCTCCACCTCAGGAAATAAGGCCCGGTGCTGCACCCCTTCTGGGTGACACCTTCCGCAAGGAAGGCGGCTCCTCCGGGTTGCACTCTGGGGCGTCTTAGTCTTAGTCATGGTTCTGGGACTGCGGAAAAGAAAATGTAGAAAGTAAAAAATTAAGTCAGGAGAAGAAGAAGGGAAGTAAAAAAAAACAAAAAGCAAGTATTAGAAAAACAGGACAAAAATGTAGAAAAAAAACGGAAAATATACACTTAGGAAGAGAGAGGGAGAGATAATAAATAAAAAAGATCCGAAAAAAAGTTTTAGGAACAAAGGATTGAAAAGATATAGGGAGGATTCAAAAAACAGGCCCAGACCATAACAGACAGGAAAAACAAAATGGCCACGCCCATCGGCGACCGCGTGGTGAAGTTCGCGTGATAGTTCCCCGGAACACGCAACCCGCGTTACCGAACGTCAGAAACGTCTCGCGAATATGGGGAACAAACAACTCCGCATGCTCGCGGAACTCCGCATAGCGCTGCAGAGTTCTTTTGCAGCTTCGCGGAGTTCCGCGTAGCACTGCTACGCAAACTCCGCCCAGGCTTAGATTTAATGTGCAATTGGACTGTACACAATCCGTGACAGTTCAGTGCAGAAACATGCACAGTCATCAATTCTAACAGTTCCAAATACATTTCCATGGGTTATTTCATGATTCATTTACATTTATTATCATAAATCATAGCATTAACAGATAATCCTAAATATCAGCTACACCTTAACAGTCATGCCATGTCATCCAAAATATAATCTTTTGTCAACCCTAAAGTGTGCTTTATAGTGGGAATCGATCATATCCGCTAAACCCCTGATTGGCAGAACCTGTGTGCTGAAAGAAAGCCCCAGACCTGAGATTCTTGTATGTACCTGTCAATGTCTTCAAAATTAACTTTAATCTAGAAAAAAGACCATTAAAATTAAGTATCAATAAGTCCTAGTTCCACCGCTCTTATTACCCTACTTACTAGTGAGAATGAGTCAGAAGCTGGGGAAAGTTCATTGAGATGTAATACAACGTACAGTCCTTTTTTAAGGGAGGTACAAAGAATCAAAAAGGCAACACAGAACCAAATGTGACGTACAGACAACACAAGGAAACCTGCATGGGTAAACGAGGGGGTGGTCCAGGAAGAAAGAAAAGGGATGAAAATGAGATCTTGGAACAAGAGGGAATAGAAGATATTTAGGTGCTAAATATTACCCAGAAATCCATTGGCTCGAACACGATTTCATTGTTACAAAAGGGAATAGGTTTTTGTCCTACCCCGAGGGGGATATCTGTAACATAGAAATAGACCTGTTCAAATTCATTAGACGTTTCAAGATTAAGAAATATTTCAAGCTAAATCCATAGGCTAATAAAGTTCCAGACATGATGCAAACGGACTTTGTGTCTAGTTCACTTTCAATACAAGATTTTTATGATACTCAAACACAACTATCTATTTCTAATTTGCGAGGGGACCCACCTCTATCAGTAGCATATAAGATGATTTTACTGTACAACCTGACTTGAGCATCACTAGTGGTCTTAAAGAGAGATCCAAGTGGACACCGTCTCGTCCTCCTGCTTCAACACCCTACGCATGCTCCGCAAGATCTACAGGTGGATCCCCACCGAAACAAGAACGGTCACCCAGGTCCTCGTCAGCAGCAGGCTGGACTACGGAAACGCCCTCTACGCGGGAGCCTCGGCCAAACTCCTGAAACGACTGCAACGCATACAGAATGCCTCTGCACGCCTCATCCTCGACATCCCTCGCCACAGCCACATCTCACCCCACCTGAGAGACCTGCACTGGCTCCCCGTCAACAAGAGGATCACCTTCAAGCTCCTCACCCACGCACACAAAGCACTCCACAACACCGGACCGGCATACCTCAACAGACGACTCACCTTCTACACCCCGAACCGCCAGCTCCGCCGACCTCGCCATCGTCCCCCGCATCCGAAGAGCGACCACCGGCGGAAGATCGTTCTCCTACCTCGCGCCAAGACCTGGAACACCCTCCCCATCCTCCTATGGCAGTCCCAGGACCTACTAACCTTCAGGAGGCTACTCAAGACCTGGCTGTTCGAGCAGTAGCAGCACCTCCCCCCCCCCCAGCGCCTTGAGACCCTCACGGGTGAGTAGTGCGCTTTACAAATGTTCTGATTGATTGATTGATTGATTGATCAGGAAATAGTATAGATATGTTCTCCAAATTGGTTTTGGGGATTTGTACAGATATTCTAATACCCACGTCAGACAGGCGGCGACAACCTCACAAAGGGAGAACGTGAGGCACTAAAACTCCTTATGAATGATAGAGACATCATTATATGAGAGGCTGATAAAAGAAGGAAAATTGTGATAATGAATAGCCAAGATTACGAACAGGACATATTTACACAACTAAGCGACACAAATTGTTATGAGGGTATTAATCATAACCCTATATGGAATCTGACAAGTGAGATTAATAAATCTAGAAAACAGTGATATAACATTTGTCTTTTAACCAATGATGAATACACAGATTTAAGAGTGAATTGACCTAAATATCCCTGCCTTTACACCTTGCCCAAAATTCACAAGGATCGCCCTTTTTCCACCAGGGAGACCTATAGTCTCTAGTATAGGAGGTCCTACTAAAAGACTCTCCGAATATGCGGACATATTCTTACAGCCAATTGTATCCAATCTTCCTTCATACATTAGGGACACAAAGCATATTCTCAGTATTCTGATGGATATTACATGGGAACCATCTATGACATTGGTAACCTTGGACGTGACAGCATTAGCAGGGGCTGCATGGACCCCCCTATGCCCGAGTCAACCTCTTCCCTGGTGCTATTATTAAAAAAAATAGGGGGGCCACATGGACCCCCCTCAGCCCCGGGGACCACCACCTCCCCAAGGCCAATTCCTTTTTAGAAAAGAGGGAGGGAGCCGCCCTCCTGGACTATTTAAGGCCCCGGTGACCACCACCTCCCCGGGTCTGGCCCATGCACAAAAAAGGAGGGGGCCATGCAGATCCTCTCCTGGAGCCGTTAATGGGCCTGGGGACTGCCACCCCCCAGGACTGGCTGCTGCTATGTCCTTGGGTGCCCACCCCGGGACATAGCTGTTTGTTTTTGCTTGGCAGGAGCTGACAGCCCCCACCAAGCAAAAGCAAACACTCTGTTGCCAGCAAGTGGGAGCTGTCAAAGTGCTCCCGCTTGCTGAAAGTTGAGGTTTCATCAGACATACGGGCAGGGAAAGAGATGAAACAATTGCTCTCTCATGCAGGGAGCTGCATTGCCAGCAGCTCCCTGCATGCAAGAGGAAAGCCGTATCTCGCACAAGGCGGTGGGCCGGCTGGGACCACGGGGCCTTGAGGCTCCGACCCCCATCCTGCACACTGGGTGCCCTGGGCGGGACCAGGACACCCAGGGACAAATAGCCATGCCCCAAGGGATGAAGTCCCGAAGGATGAAATCAGCCCAGGGAGGGGGGCTGTTGGGCCCCTCCTCAATTACATTTAGGCTGGGCCCCAGGGGATGAGGTCACAGGGGCTGAAATAGGCCCGGAGAGTGGTGCCACTCATCCCCTCACCCATTCCATATATATATATTTAAATATATATATATATATATATTTTTTTTTTTAAACTCCTCAAAAAGAAGCAGAATGGGCACTCCCGGTAAGCAAAATTTCTTTTTAATTAGTTCACAGCGTGCTGCCTGATCTGAGGCGTTTTGGCTGATCCCAGCCTTTCTCAAAGACTTCTTCTCCGGCTGAGATGTGCAGATCTACTCTTGCGTTATCTGTTATTAAAGCCAGGCCCTGGGGGATTCGGTCCTCGGTGCCTTAATTGGCCCGAGGAAGGGGGCTGCCACCCCACCCCATTAAGTCATGGCTGGGCCCCAGAAGATGCTGTCCATTCCGGCCCTGATGCTCATTTCACAAAAATTAAACCTCAACAGTAAACACTTATGCATATAGAAATAACAGGTGCCCCCGTTGAAGCACCACTTCTGTAAAGGACATATGATTCTAAATCCTGGGCTTGGTGAAGGCAAAGCAAGTGTGTTTTCTCTGCAATTCCATATTGAACAACGATCTGAAATGCTTTGTGGAGGTGAATGCATCGTTGATCTATAGGGGCATATCTGTTTGTGGCTGGGACAAATGGTCTCCTTCTTGTCCTGTTCTGGTGAGAGCAGAGTCCATGGTTCTCCCTTTAATTGACTATGAGTATGGAAATGTGCAAATCACTTGGAAGCTTTGCCCAAGTGGCCCTTCCCACTTTAGTAGTATGCAAAGGTCTGCCTGCCTTTTGCCAGGATGATGGGCAGCTTCACAAGCGGCCCCCCAGAGCGTTTCCCACTGATTTTGGTGAGGAGTTCTTGATGCCAAGGAATATGAGGACATCTCCACCAAACAAAGAAGCACTTACTTCATATAGTTAAGAGGAAAGACCCTTGTTTGTTGGAGATTAACCTCTTTGTACTCTTGTCGTCTTCTCTATAGAAAGATTCATGTTATCACAAATTTCTGGATAAAGACGCACAAGGAACAATCTCATTGCCAAAATGCACACAATGTCACTGGTGACATTTCTTCATGCTCCATTAGGCAGCTGTAGTGAAGAATACGTACTGGACATTTGCCCAAGGAGTTAGCACTTAGTAATTACCAGTAGAATCTATTCCACTTGGGTAGATGTTTTGGGCAAAACTGTAGACTCTTTTTGGATAAAGGTGCAGGTGCAGTTGTATGTGTCCTAGTCACTGACACAGCTACTGATACCCACACAGACACTTAGATCCCCACTCACATACTCAGGCACTCACACACCCACTGACAGACCCACTCAGACACTGATACACCCACTCACATACCCATTCAGACACTCACAGAACGAGACACATACACCCACTCACAGACCAACTTAGAACACTCATGGAAACATAGAAATTCACTGAAAAAAACAGTGGTTACAGGGATATTATAGTTAGGAAATAGAATTTAAAAAAACCTTAAAGATTCACTGAAAAAGCCAAAGGTTACAGGGGCATTATAGTTAGGCTCAGATTTCACTCATACAAAACCATAGAAATTGAGCTACCTATAATTTAAGCCCCTGCAATGCCCTGCTTATGACGTCACATATTACATCACTCATGACATGGTCAGTGACATCACTGATGACATCTCAAATGACATCACTAAAGGTATCAGCCACAGAGCCACTTGTACACCCACTCACACCCCATAGAACCTCTCATACACCCACTCCCACACAACCCCTCACATACCTATTCACAGACCCATACCAGTATTCGCACAACCAATCACTCATCCATAGAGCCACTTGCACATCCACTCACTCATACAGCCACTTACACATTCACTAACTCACCCATACAAACACTCATGCACCCATCCACTCACCAATACAGCCACTCACACATCTAGTCATACAGACATACAGACATACAGACACTTACACACCCACCCATACACCCTTCCAGCCACTCACACACCCACTCAATCACCCATACAGAATCTCACACAGCCACTCACTCACAGATACAGGTAATCACATACACTCACACTCATACAGCCACTCACACTGCCACTCAATCACCAATACAGCTATTCACACACCCACTCACTTACTCATACAGCCACTGACACAGCCGTGGCACAGAGTGGCTCTGTCAGTGGCTGTATGGGTAAGTGATTAGGTGTGTGACAAACACTCACACACCCACTGAACCACTTAAAACCCATTCACACATCTATATAGGCACTCACACACCCACTCACTCACCTTTACAGCCCCTCACACAGACATTCACTCTCCAGTACAGTCACTCACTCCCACTCACTTACCTATACATACACTCAAACAGCTACTCACTCACCCACACAGCCACTCACACACCCACTCAGCCACTCACACAGCCACTCAGTCACCCATACAGCCACTCACCCAGCCACTCACTCACCTTTACAGCCCCTCACACAGACATTTGCTCTCCAGTACAGCCACTCACTCCCACTCACTTACCTATACATACACTCAAACAGCTACTCACTCACACACCCAATCCCTCACCCATACATCCACTCACACAGCCACTCAGTCACCCATACAGCCACTCACACAGCCTCTCATACATCTATGCAGCCACTCACACAACCACTAACTCACCCATACAGCTACTCACATACCCACTAACACATCCATACTGCTATTCACACACCCACTCACACACCCATGCAGCCACTCAGACATCCACTCACACACTGATACAGACACTCATACAGCCACTCAGATGAGATATGTTAGAAATAGTATAACTAATTACTAGTACAGAAAGAATAGTAATTTAACTTATGCTGTAGCTTAGTATATATCTTTAAGTCTCAGAAATGTTTATGAAACACTTGGACTCACAGGATGATGTCATCAGTGATGTCATCAGTGATGTCACTGACCATGACATGAGTGATGTAAAATGTGAGGTCATAAGCAGTACATTGCGGGGTGTAAGTTATAGTTAGCTCAGGTAACTATAACTGCTAAATTGCTATTATTTTGTACAAGTGAAATCTGAGCCTAACTATTACGTTCCTGTAACCTTTGTTTTTTTCAGTGATTATCTAAACACATACACATATATATATATCCTCCTCTACCAAGCACTGCCGATTCCCTCGCCTCTTTTAGCGGCGGCCCTGACGGGGTGGCAAACCCCTTCAAATACTCCACGCACGTCTCCACGTTCAAAACGACTGGCAATATAACACTTCAACCATCATATTTATATGATGATAATTGGACAATAAGGAGGATTTGAATAAGAATTGTAGCAGCCCGCTGGAGCTGGAGTGTTTTAACAATTCAAAAATAAGTTTAAAGATGTTATAAATTTGTTATGCGGTACTTTACCCACTTGGGTTGAATTTGAAGTTGACACAGATACAATTAATCAATTCTTCTTTTTATATGTCAACAGAAAATCAGGAGTGCACTTTCATAAATGACTGTAAAATCTCAGTTATGTGTATATATACCAAGTAACCTCACAACATGCTAACATGGCTGCTATAATGAATACTAAACAACCAGCCCTGTGTAGTCCCATTTCTATGGTGATGGTGGGATCACGTGTATATATGGTGTACTAAGGTGATTGTAAACTGACCCGTGATCAAGAAGCCTTGGGCTTCGAAACGCGTCAGGATATTTTTTCTTATGCTGCTTAAATAAACACGCTGAAGAAGAATTGTGTCCTGATTGCCTTCCGTTTTTACGATTATCCCAGTCGTTTTGAACGCGGAGACGTGCGTGGAGTACACACACACACACACACACACATATATATATTGATAAAGGCTTCTGCGAAGCCGAAAAGCGTCTCTCTTTAGCTGCGAGATCGAGGGAGACCCGAGACAATAAAGAAGCCCTATTTCAGCATCCTCGAGTGCGTGCCTTCTTCGTGACTGGAGCAGGATGGTGTGTTCATATATATATATATATATATATATATATATATATATATATATATATATATATATATATATATATATATATATAATATAATTTATATATATATATATATATATTCACTGAAAAAACAAGGTTAAAGTCACGTTATAGTTAGCTGAATATATCAGTGACAACTTTAATATTTTGAACACAAAAACCACACAGAAATAAACCAGTTATTGTTAGCATAGTTAACTATAACTTGCGCCCACACCATGCACTGCTTATGACCTCACATATTAAATCACTCATGACATGTTTTATGACTTTATGTACGACATCACTTATGACATCTCAACCATGATGGCCGTAGGGGAGCCCCAGGGTCTCCGTGGCCCCAGCCGGCTCCCTGCATGCTGCCCGAGCCGACATTGCTCCTGTCCACAGGGAGCAGCTATTTATGCTGCTCCCTCTGACTGGGAGAAATGTCTTGATCTGTTTCCCTGCCCGCATCTGTGTGGGAATGGAAAAAGATCTCAAGTCTGCTTTCAGCTGGCAGGAGTATTTTCATAGCTCTTGCCTGCTGGGGACAGACTTTGTGTCTGTTACTGTTTGGCTGGAGTTGTGAAAATGCTCCTGCCCGGATGGAGTAAATACAAGTTTCCCTACCTGCATCAGTGTGGGCAGGGAAACTGCTATGATAGATCTATCTATCTATCTATCTATCTATCTATCTATCTATCTATATATCTATCTATCTATCTATTTATCTTTCTATTAGATAGACAGACATGCAGACAGACAGACAGACAGACAGACAGACAGACAGATAGATAGATAGATAGATAGATAGATGTAAAATTAAATGAAAACTGAAAAGAGAAAAAGAGAAACACACTCTGTATGATGCAGTTTAAAGTTTTGATATGTTATGTTTATGTTATGTTGTGTTGTGTTAATGTTTATTTGTACAGTGAACGACCACTGAGACGTGTGGCACTAAATAATTATATTGCTAAAGACAGTGTGTGAAGAAACTACAGGGATCCACTTGGGTGGAGAGACAAGCATTTTGGGCCAAAGTATGCTCTACAACTGAATTTTTGGTGAAGTTAAAAAAAACTTCTTAATTTCAGATATATTGCTGGCAGTCACCATCAAGTGGCAGATTAGGTTCAGACGCTAGAGAGATAGCAAAGATCAACTGTGTATCATCTGTGGGCATGTAAAATTTGGTTCCACACTTTTGGAGTAGTTTTGCAAGGGATCTCATATAAATGTTCAGGATTAAGGGTGACCCCTGTTGGGATTCACAATTGATAATTCAGAAAAAAAGGGAAGACCATTACAATTTGTTGATGGTTAGTCAAGAAGATGATGATCCTTGATAATACCTTATCATTGATATCTACTTATTTGTGTCTCGAGGTCAGAATATCTTCATCAGTGGTGTCAAAGGCAGCTGAGAGATCCAGAATCATCAAAAGCGGTGTTCATGAGTCTGCGAAAGTCGTTCAGCACTGATACGTCTTGCATGGAGAACTACATGCGTTTAGTACTATTTTTATGTGCTTGCATAACCAGTTTTTGTCATTATTTTTTATACTTTTCTACGGTAGAATATATGTGTGTGTCTACTGTTTACATACTGAAGGCCTACCATTGATATATGCACAGTATTCATTATTGTACCTAGCACATAGGCCTATGACATGTAGTATTAATAACTGCCTTTTTATATAGTGCTCATCCCTCATACCTTATGTGTACAGGTGTTACTAATACCCAAATTATTGATATGTATTCATTTATTATATTTTTATTTCGGTTTCCATAAAACCATAAAAGAACTTCTCTAACATACCATATAATAGTGATATACAAATTACATACGTTGAAGGCTAATGTTGGCCCTGCCAGGATGTACACCAGTGGCCTGAAGATCAAAGCAGATGTCAGTGGTAAGAATTAACTCACTGAGCTATATTGAGGGATATACTTTAGGGCTATATGGAATTTATGCAGAAATAATCTGGGACCTAGACAAGGTGTGTATGTCAGATGTCTGCAATGTGTGCATATATCAGAGGCCTGCTGTACATACTGTCTACATGCCAGTGGCTCTAGCTACTTGCATATATATCAGAGGCCTCTTGCCTAATGTGCATATGTGAGTGCCTAGTCTGTACTTATAGTGCAGGTTGATAGGATCACTATTGAGACTGATTCACTGTTAGCAACACTGAGAGCTTTTTGGATGGGTAGGTTGGTGACTGTCCTCTCAATTACCAGGTCATTTATCAATATTTTGGAACGCTCATGAGAAAGATTTTGAGTGAGAAAGAGGAAGGTCACTAGTTGTCTACGAACTGGCGTTTGGGTGAGGAATGTTTTAAGAGGGAGAATGCAAGAATTATTTTTATGTACCTGATATAGCACAGAAATGGATCGATGGAGCTGATGGGGGCTTTTCCTAGAAACCTTTTGATATAGCAGGAGCATCAAAAATGAGATGCTGTACCTAGAATAGCTTTGGTTTGGGATTAGGATTAGGATTAGGATCAGGCTAGATTAAGGCAACCAAGAATTTGCAATTGAAAGCAAATGAAGTATAATTGGACAGTACCTTGGCCATTTGCTATTTGCCATTTTCACCTTTTAACTTTACCCCAGTTTAGGTCAAGGCATGAATCGAGAGCACGCAACACAAGTGACTCCACACAAAGTTGTCTTTAAGTTGTCATTTACCACAATTTTATTTCCATCTTTACAATTTGGGAATTATTTTAAAATACTGCATGTAGAAGCTCCCTACATACTACTATGGGATGCCAAGAAGCATGACACGTGACCATTTGTTAGTACTTTTGTGTTGTTGCGAACCCTTGGGGCCATGGCTCCCAAAACATGTACTCTTGGCTATGGCCCTGCTACAAGCAAGAGAGAGAAAAGCAGACCACGGTTAAAGAAGTAGGAAGTGAAAGACAGAAAAACCATTGTAAGAGGGAGAAAGCAGGAATGTACACAAAAGTGGCAGGGAGTGTCTGGTGGGACGGAAGGTCCATGAGGTCTATTAAAGTCTATGCTGCCTTAGCATTAGGTGCGCCAACATTTAAAAATATTGACTACGGGTTTCTGAGCAGAGCTTTGGGCACCGGCACTCATTCAATTACAAATTAGGCACTGATGTGGTGACTTGCATTGCTGTTCCCTGCCTTAGTCTCTCAATATAAGAACGACGAAGGCTGGGAAAAAAAGTGCGGAAGCACTTTTTACAGAAAATAGTCATCCAGCACCGGGCTCGTACGAGTGCTGAATGTTCACAATCTTCATGCTGTACTTTACCACGAAGGCATTGGTCCTCTGATGGACCTTTCTTCGTCGTAGTAAGGGGTAGAATCTGGGGTAACCCAATGAGGACCATTATTTGGTAGCCAACTCCCAAGCACAGTTTCAAAGAAAGAACATTAAATCTCAAATAAATGACTCACAACAAAAATAAATGAATTGTTGTATTAGATTCAAAATTAATAAAAGTAAGCAACATTTTTAGCAATTCTGTCATGCATACTAATGCATGCAGCAAAAATCTGAACAATTAGTCAATCAAATCAAATAATGTAAAGGATGGTTTCCAAAGTAAATGGTGGTTCAATAAAAAAATTCTCTCAATAGGGGCACAGGATTCAAGTTAAAGTCAGCTAGGGAAAAGTCCATATGTATAGGCAAAAGGGAATGGAGAATTAATCAAAGGTTCAAATCTGGATTCTCACCAGACAACTCCAATTAGTCAGCAGATAAATTCATTACCATAATGCAATGGGGAAACTAGATAGTTTGGCAGGCAGGATAGAGTCTAGGAAGTGATGGAACAATGGCACGGCCCCAGTTCTCAAAGAGCATCGCCAAAGAGTCCTCAGGCAGCCAAAGCCGATAATGGAGAGAGAACACAAAGAAGCAGGGGAGCCCCGCCCACTCCTCCTAAATCCAAGAGTCTTTATAGTGCATATTTTTCATCATGTCATTGTTGTCAGTCCACTGTGGAGTGATCCCATGTGATCACTCTTCCATTTAGCAGCTACAAATTGATACTCCAGGATATTTTCTCATACGAATCAGGAGAAGAAGAGTACATTGCTTCCTCACAGGTTTGTCAACAAATAGCTTTAACATTGTTGCTTGTCCATGGACACAGTCAAAAGGTTAGGTTCTTATGAAATCCACAGAAAAGAGAATTAAGAAAAAGTGTCAGGTTTGTCCTTTAAGGAATGTGGCACGATCAGAACAAATAAGCAACATTCAAAAGCGTGTTGAAGTTCATTGCATCAGGCCATGGATAGAGACACAGCCTACAGAGAAAAAGTTAATTCACAAGTCTTTGAAACTCATACTTCATTCAGTATAAAACCCCCAGTTTATGTTAAAAAGCATTATAAAATCACTCAAATTTATCATATGTAAGCATTCTGTAATGTTTGTCAGTGGTTAATACACATAATTAGAACATTGGAATGTTGGGAGCTCCATTGAAGACAATGGAGTGCTCCCTGCTTCTACCGGCCGGTAAAGGCCCGCAGAGCAACATTCCAATGTTTTACAAAGGCCTCTCTGAGCTCGAGGGGATTTAAATCCCCTCGAGCTTCGAGAAGCCTTTGTTTTATTTGCTAGAACATTCTGCCCACTAGTGGCAGAATGTTCTAATAGCCTTATAGCCCTTTGTAGCAGGGCTATACCGGCTATTAATGTCCTGGTCCCTTATTAAAGTCCCTCGCCTTCGGCTCGGGCCTTTAACTCGGGAGCGGGCCTTTAATAGCCGGTATAGCCCGCTACGGCGGGCTATAAGGCTATATTAGAACATTGGAATGTTGGGAGCTCCATTGAAAACAATGGAGTAGCTCCGGGCTTATAATGGCTGGTATAAGCCCGGAGCTACAACATTCCAATGTTTCTTTATTCACAGCTGTGGCTGTGAACAAAGGCTTCAGGGAGCCTGAGGGGATTTCAATCCCCTCCCGCTCCCTGAAACCTTTGTTTTATTTGTTAGAACATTCGGCCCTCTAGTGGCAGAATGTTCTAATAGCCTTATAGCCCTTCGTAGCTGGGCTATACCGCTATTAAAGTCCCGCTCCCTGTTAGCAGGCCCTCGCCTTCGGCTCGGGCCTTTAACGCTGGAGCGGGCCTTTAATAGCCGGTATAGCCCGCTACGGCGGGCTATAAGGCTATAATATGCAACTGCGATTATGGCCTACTAATGCGTTCTCAAAGTAGTAACATGTAAAATAATTGTTTTAAAGCATTTGACCAAAATTGTTTTCATAAATCTAGAATTTATATAATATCAGGCATCTATTTGGAAAATGTCAAAGCGCTAACACATAGCATATACGTTTTGCACCAATATATATTGTCAAGTCACTCTGCTAGAAATGCTAAATTTCATGTTTTCATCTTCACGACATTTATGTTAGAAATATAGGTAATTAGGTATAAAATTCATCCCAAAATCACTATGTTTATTGACTCTACCATTCTCTGACTAAAGAACAACATCAACATTGCATTCAATAAATGCGTCCTTTATAATACATTAAACCATAATAAAAGAATAACAAGCCCAAATAAAATAGAAACGCCATCAGCGTAGCAGTAAAACTCATCACAACTGTGCCGGATGTCCCAATGTGGTATTCCCACACCCAGAACCCCCAGTACTGCAGGTATTGGTAATTTGGGGATGTCAAAATTCCATGGCATTCTGACCTAAACCCTGAGTGCCTTTTGAAATGGGGCACTATAGCAGAAATTAGTTGCACCACCAGATTTCCGTGGTAATTGCCAATTTTCAGCCATTTTCCATTCAGAAATTTCACAGGCTGTGTAAGAAACAGCCGTAATGAGATTTCCCGGCTTCATTTGTGATTCCATATTGAGCCAATAACGTTGTCACATGTCGTTTTAAGAAGTACACGGTCGAAGCCTTACATTTGTTTTTTAAGCAAGTAGGTTTTCATTTTACGTTTAAAATTTTAAAAAAATATGCTCCGCAACGCCAATAATGTGGGTATTTATTTCAAAGAGCTGCTCCTGCTACTCGAGAGCATTTGCTAACAAATGTTTCTTTGCACCCAGGCACATTTTCAGGCAGCAGTGACAAACGGAAAAATCTGTCCACGCTGTATTTCCAAATGAGACGTTGTAGTGCAGTCTTGCAAAGAAAGCTCTGTGTAGAAGTGCCCTGGTACTTGGTGAATGCATATGTGATGGTCGTAGAAGGCTACGGGTGTGATCCTCTATAAGTGATATATGTTGAATGCAGTACTTTCCGAATGCTTGCATTAATTTTTTTAAAACAAGACTTTGATTCTTCACTAGACATAACACACCGGCGCGCAATGTCTGTTGAAACACCAACGCGATAAAGGGGGAAAGACAAGACTGTGGCGCGCGGCAGGGGAGACTCTTTGCGTTCTCCGAAGGCTGGAGCGCGCTCCTGGGCTGTGAGCACGAGCTCGTGCGCTGCTCAGCGTCAGAGCCGCCCCCTGGGACGCTAGGGTGGGATGATGTGGTGAAGGGCAGGATACAGGTCATGCTTTACACAAGGAGTTTAATTGTTCTGACTCGAAGGCATCTGTGACTCATGAGCTTGAAGTGGGTCCCTATCTCCCAGTGCAGATTTGGGATGGGGGAGGATACAGAAAGCAACAATATCTCTCCGAGAGTTGGAGAGGCTCGCGTTTTAACTGCTTACATCCAGATTCATTTGTTTTGGATGCGCCAAGAATAGCAAAGCCTTTGTCGCCCTGTACTGACCCGTACGCGTCCTTTCACTGGGTCCTGCCCAGGTTTCTTTGTCAGCGATGGAAAAGCGCCTCGTTGGACCTATTCATTGGACTGACTTCAAGAACAGTTAGAAATATCCTGAACAGTACAGTCTGTCATGTACGCACCATGCTCTACAATATTTATTGTATTTGGGGCCTTTTAGGTGCCCACTCCTGTCACATGAGGCCTCAAGGCACCCCAGCAAGTTGGCTGGAACAGGAAGCCTAACAGACTAATTGAATGCTCTCTTAGGAAAGGGCCACGTTTTAGGTGTTCGATGGGCCCAATAAATATAAATTAGACAGATCGCAATTTCATAACCTCTGAAAATGGCTGCGAATGGAGATATGGTGGACTGAAAGAGAAAACAGACCACAATTCTTGCATTTTCTTTTCCAATGCAGCCCATGTCTGTTAAAGGGATAGGTGCTGAAAAAGATGTTTCCCATTTAGGAACAGATTGGGGGAGCAGGCTCCCCACAATATTGCCCAACATGACTCCCAAAGGTGGAGGTGTACTATGGGATAGCTCCCCTTTCATAATTACATGTGATCCAGCGCTAACAATAAAAATAATTCTCCTATTATGCTTTGGTCATCCAGATGCAATTATTTCTCTAACACACACACTATATCCATATGCCGGTGGGGCCCATAACACCGCATATACATTCACTTACTCATTTGTTCCCTGGATTTCCTCCGTCATAAACCTAGGAGAAAAATGATTCGCTGGAAGGAGACGGGATACCTCTTTTATAATGACATAATATTTCTCATTTGTTTTTAAGGTATTCCGCTCATTGGTCGATGGACCAACTAGTAGGAATCATTTGATGGTGATTAAGACCAGCTCAATCACAATAAACTCCTTTATCATTTTATTATTAATCATTGAGCTAAAGAAATCACTGAGTCATTTGTTTAAAGAAATAATAAAGTTTATATAAAGTTTTGAATGCAGGAAAATGAGGTTAAGCTTATTATTCAGATCATTGCATTTATCATCAATATAAGAATAGTTTGAAATTGCAAGGCACTTTTATTAGACGGAAAAATGAGGTTATCATAATAAGAACTCTATAGATCAATCTATCTATCTATCTGGGGAAAGCCTAATAATTCTAATAAAAATCTATCAATTAAAAGTTCTCCTAAAGCAGCATCTTTATACTCAACTGGAAAAGGAAAATAACAGCAGCAGCATCAGCTCGTCAGCATCAGCAACCGCAACTTCTCCCATCTACAGCATCTAACTCACGCAGCATCTAACATCTGCAGCATCTCCCGCAGCATTCGAACAGCCTTCTACTCTCCAGCATTCTTCGCAGCATTCTAACCCCTCCCACCAAGAGTAGGTCTTCTTATACCCTAATTCTAGCTTACAGCATAAAATGTTTCTTCTTACATGGCGCGATTCATTCTCATTGGTCAAAAACTTCAGGTCCATACACATTTTAATCAAACTTCCTGGTCTTAACCAGTTCCGTGTGGAATGTCCATGCAAGCATCGTTTCCCATAGTTCATGCACTTGCTCATCCATTTCGATCAGTCCAAATTGTATCTTTTTCTGTTACATTTTGTGTAATACAGTTCCGTCTATTGATTCAGTCAGGCTTCTCACGCTTCTTGCTGATCATCTTGGCACACATCTGCTCAGAAGGGTCACAACAGCCTTGACCATACTTTCATCTTAGCCTCTCGGCATCAGCACGTGATCATCCCTTTTCCACAGCCTCTCTCCTCTATCACATGGTCTCCCGCTCATGCGTACTCTAGCAACTCGCGGCCATTTTATATTGCTGCTCGGCAGGCCTAAGCGCACTATTTTCAAAGATAAACAAAATGTTATTAAAACAAAGAAATATAAACCCTTTCGTTTCCCTCCCGTCTTTCTACGTACCCCAATTAGGTATTACCTAGCAGAAGCAACATATAAAGCTGTCCCTTACTTACCATCGCTTTATTTTGCAACCACACGTTTTATTTAAAAGCACAAATCATGCATTTATTATTTAATTAGTACGCAAATATTATGTTATATTAGACACGTAAACAATTATACGTCAATTAATTTGCACACAGAATTGCGTGTTACCTTTAACCCTTAACATACATTGTTGGTTATTTACTTAAACAAACATGTTTATTAATATTGTACGTAAATATTAGGAGGTTAAAATTTTTACATTTACCCTGCTCCATCAACTCCCCCCTTTGGTGATTTTTAATATCACCACAAAAACCCAAGTTATACAATTTTCTCAGACAGCATATATCTTTTATCCGTTTGCTTTTGTTAGTTTACACAACTGTATCCATTTCAACTTGTTTCTTCGTTTTCTTGTACATGTTATCTTTTATTTCTTCTAACTCTATTTCACCCATTTCTCTCTCTCTTTCCTTGTTTATCATGTTTTCTTTTTCTATCTTATTCTGCCTTCTTCTTCTCTTTATACATGTTATTGCAAGCTTCAGTACTAATATTATTATTATTATCACGGTTGCTATTATTATAACTATCCCTATTATTAATCCACTCATTCCTGTTAACCAATTTTTTACAGAAGAAAACCCTTTACTAAGTTTTCCCCAAGCACTTTCAACCTCCAGTGAAACAAGTTCTTTGTGCAAATTTGTAATATTCGTTATATACTTCTGTATATTTTCGCTCTTATCTGGAATGTAAGTGCAACAATGTTGGACTTTCAGCATTCCACAGACTCCGCCCTCTTTTGCCAAAAGAATGTCAAGGGCAAGACGATTTTGCATCACCATAGCTCTCATGGCAACCATCTCGGTATTTACCATCAAGAACCCTCCAGCAGTATCTGTAGATAAACGATCTACCACTGTGGATAATTTCCGAATTCTAAATGCATTCAAAGATATTCCCACTGCTGGTATCAATGCACCAAAAATGTCACCTACTATTTCTGAAAAACTTTCCCTTTTTCTACGTGTAAAGGTATTTATCATTTTGTGTGTTCCTTTTTCTTTTCTATCCACATGAAAAATCTTTGGAAAGACCAGGCCTAAGTAACATGACCCATACCAATGGTCCGGCAACCTATAATAAGCCCTATTTCCGCAAATATAATAAATCCCTGGAAATATTGGATCTTTTCCCCCTTTGAATCCCCATCCACCTAAAATTTGGTAATTGTCATGGCAATTACTGGAACCCACAAAATAATTGTCATATCTTGTCTTATTTCTTCTAATGCACAACCTTTCCTGTTGAGGCCAATCCAGAGTCATAGCTGCATTTGTCTTTTTCTTGTCATGATTGTCTTCTTCAAACGCCCAAAGAGGTGTTTTTGTCTCTTCTTTCACTTTTCTTTGAAATGTCACTCTTCTCTCTTCAACCATCTCTAAAAATACCTTTTCTTCCTTCTTTAACTCACAGGTAAGGTTGTACCTAATTATACTATCTAATGTTAAAAGTTTATCTTCTAAAAATATTCACCAAACGTTTTTCCCTCTTTTATTTTGTTAAGCTCGGGAACTACGGAAACTTTTGCAAAAATCTTATTTATGTCAGTGTAATAATATTCTAATCTACCTGTTTTATAAAATAAACTTGCTAAAACACTACATGTTATTCCATATGTCAAAGGGAGGTGATGATAAGTCACACCCTCTGCTACAGATGCAGGCAACTGCATACAAACATAGCAATCTCTTACATCCATTGTTTCTACATACTCAGATAATAATTTAGTAAAAACATTTTTGAAAAATCTGTTATTGATTTGTCTTTGTGTAATTCTGCACTACTCTTTAAAATAACTGGTTCTTGATTGTTAGTTCCTTTATCGTGCTCAGTGTTATTAGACATTTCTACTACAGCTAAACTAATTGGAATAGTGATTGCTAAAACCACCCATACTGTTATTAATAATCCTGTACAAAAACAGCACATCTTGCACCATCTACTTAAAAACTCACATTTACATTTTCTATCTCTAGTATTCTCCATTTTGTTTTATAACCTTATTTATTTGTTTTCTAGAAAACTGTGTCACTACACCTCAGAAATGACTTGCTTGCCACTCTGTACTTCCAATGTTTTGTCTTTGCTTGGTACTTTCTTTTAATTCTTTCTCAGAATTCTTCCTTTGTCACATCCGGTAACTTCGTCAGTTCAGTGTTTTGTCAAATCCGGTAAAACTATCTAAACTTCTTCAGGTTTTGTCATAAGGTTTCTGCACATACACAGAGCTATGCACAGGATAATAGGACCCCGGAATACAGTGGTTTGCCTACCATATCCCGTAGCACCCAAAACCCCAACCCAACTAGCTTAGCATCCCATTAGTACCAAAGCACCAATGATTGGACAACCCAGAACACGGTATCTTTATCTCAGGACTCGCAGAAGCAAGAACACTCTTTCGTCACTCACTCGTACTTGTCCACAATGCGCGTATGAAGAGACACAGGGTAGATTAAAATATTTATTTCAACTTACGTGCTCTAAGGTACAGTACACGTGTCAGCACTAATAGCATAATGCATATGAATAATATAAGCAGCATGGTTACAATTCCATAGAATACAAACGGGGAAAGCATTTCATAACTCAGTGGACCAATGTCTAAATAACATTACCACCCTCCCCGTGCAGTAAGATAGTTTATTATAAAAATAGAAGACCTCTGGGCTTTGACTAGCGAACCCCCATACCTCAGTCTCTAGATGCAGAATTACATCAGCAGGACATCATAGCTCTTCTCACTGAAAGGGATTTCTCCAAGTGTCTCAAGCGCTAGTAAACTGCAGTATTAAAAGCACACAAAATTCTTCATGGCAAATGCACCTAATGTTATGTCTGGGTGCGCGAGACTGGCCATATCAGGAAGAACCAAAATACATTGTTATGCGACCTTGTACATGTTTGTGCAGACTGAGCCCAAAAAGGTGAACAACAGAAAATGCAGACAGTGCAAAAGAACTTGGCACGAGCAAAGGGCGAGGGAGACCCGGCTCAGTGTAACGTGCGCAAAGAAAAGCAGCATGGCAGCCAGGCCTAGGCTAACATAACAAGGCAGGTAACAATCCACAAGACACCCTCCCCTGGACAGGCTGGCGGCCAGGACAGAGGCCCATCAGAAGAGAAAAATAGCCGTTGGAGCACAGGGAGCGCCCAAACGGCGAAGGGCAGGTCAATCCATGAAAGTGTAAGTGCAGAAAAAAGCCATACCCTCCAAGAGTTCATCATTGGAATCGTCAAAAAACATAGATGCCATCCAATCCATGAGTTCAAAAGAGCAGGAATGCTCCACAACAAAGGGAGCATCCAGAAGCAATGCGGGACAGCTTGCGTGATAATTGAAACAGCTTCGTTGTAGGAGATCCTGGGCAGCTGCCCAGATATCCCATTGCGCCAAAATCCCCAGTGCAGCCGCACGCGCCATACAGCCAGCGACGGAACAGTCCTGCTCATGGGCCTCTAAGGGACCCATCAACTGAACAAAATCCGGAACAGACAATGACGAATTGGAGAGGCAATAATCCAGAGTCCAGGTGAAAGGACAGCGGACACAAGTCATCACAGGTTGCACGCAAGTGAAATACGCAAAGCGAAATGAAAGAGTATATGACACACTCAGTGTCGCCAATGGCAAGACACCAAAACCGGCCAAAAGGCGCTCACGGAGCAGCTGGAGGCGTTCTGGATCGAGCAGGTCCCATCGGGGAGCAGCCATTGCGCAGAAAGCAAATTAAGAGCAAGACACCAGCCGCTAAAGCGAGGATCAATGGGAAACCGCCAAAGACACTGGAAAATATAGAATGTATGAAAGCCGGGATGACACCAAAAATAGTTTGGAAGGAGGACACCAAGCCCGACCCAACGACCTTAAAAAAGTGTACTAGGCCTTCGGTATTAGATGCGTTAAAAATACGATGTATTAACTCCCCAAAATGTTGGGGGAGATTAGTGTTTAAAAGGGCCTGTATTTCACTGTGGGTACTCGCCACCTGGAGAATGAATGTCTCCCGGGCGGACGTGAGCATAACTTCCTCGTTTAATAATAGTGCCTTTATTCTGCTCAGTCTATTGAAATCTGCTTCCATGGTAGGGATGGAAGGCCAAATAGAGATATCAACCTTGCCATGAGGGGGAGGAAAAAGCACATTTTTGCAGCAGACAACCCTGTGCGAAACTGTTACAATGTAAGGAATGCCAGCCTGCAGGCCACAACAGTTTTCGTTATTTAAAAGTAAATAACTACCATTGGAAAGGAGAGTGAAAGTAGGAGAAATAACAGGAGCAGGAATACCTTTCAGCACACAAGCAAGATTAGGAGAGGAAATGCTACATGAGCCATGCAATTTAATGTGTTTACAAATAAGCGAATGACCTATAGTCGAGTCGCAGTACTCCCCGTGAGAAAGACTTCCTTGCCGTCCCGAAGGCATTTATACATGAAAGGCAAGGACCAGAGTTCATGCAGGAAAGCACTGCCCAATGGCCGGTAACGGCCCACAGGATAATGTTTCATGCACGAGTCAAATTCAAACAAGGAAAATGGTAAAGCTATAACCCCATGGACTAGCCATACAGCAGAATCGAGTTCTGCAACAGAGAACGGCAAAGGATCCACCTTTTCGATATGTAATAGAGTGTAAGTTGCATCCTTCATGGACATAAATTGCTGTTTGTCAGTTAAGTTAAACGGTAGAAATAATGCAGTGGTGTTCAAAAAATGCCAAGGAACTTTACCTAACTTGAGCGTTTGTAAAGTCCATGCAAACTGCATAACTGAGCGCAATTGATTCTGACCATGATATAACACAGAAACATCATCTTGTACAATATCAACAACAGAGGACACAATATTCTCTAAAGTGTAAATGCGAGAAGACAGGGTATTAATACTATTGTCAACAACAGCAAGCACCTTTTCCATATTTGCTTGATCTATTTCCCGAAGACGGGAAGCAGCTTCCATTTGTGATAGCTTCCAGAGTTCATTATACGTTTCATAAATGAATCTCTTAGGTCGGGGACCACGAGGTCCCAAAACAAAGTCGGACAGATCAATATTGCCTGTAAGGAGGGACAAATGTTGTTTAACAGAATCAAGGGACGAATGTTGCAGCCATTGTTTACATAATTTACCAACAGAGTATGTAGTGACTGTACGGGCATCAGTAAACCTCGGATCAGGCCTATTCTGTGTGTAGCTAGCACCAGTATCATGAAAACGCATTTGACATGCATTAGATGATATAGGCCACACTAACCAGGGTGACTGAACCAGCTCAGAAACATTAAACGAATTATTTTGTAACATTGCCTGCAGGGACACGAGGGACATATTGAATCGTGAGCTTTCATTTGGAAAACTCGACAGGGATGGTATTGATGGCGTATTCAATTGTTTAGTGGTTGCTAAGCCCCAACATGTAGTCTGATAGATGGAAGCATTTATGAACATAATTTGGGTAGGGATGAGGCACGCACGATGCAACGCCTCGGTTCCCTGTACCTGCCATGGCTTGGAGCCCCAAATAGATTTTAAATCCACTATATTATCCCAGTACTCATAACCACCCACAGCTAAGGCACTTAGAAAGGAACCTGAATAAAGCAATTTGGTGTGTGTTAACATAATTTTCTGAGTTGATGTGTTATTTAGTCTAAAATAATAGGATGCAGGGTTCGACCGATTAAAATCAGTAAAATAATTAAACTTATTTCGAAGAGTTTGAGAGCTACCTGGCAAGGGGTTTGGACAATGTTCCCATTGGGTATAGTTAACAGTACTACGCAGGGCACTGGGCTTATGGAGAAAATGATTACCCCAATGTTGGTAACAATACAAATCGGCGTAATTAGCAGAATTCATATATAAATCTTCAGCATTAAAAGATGCATAATATTTTAAATCGGCAAACAATGCTTCAACGGCATGCACATCCCAATCATCAGAATGAATATTATTTTGTACTACATCACCCATTGAAACACGAAGGACATTAGGTACATTAATAATTTCCGTCGGACCATGGATTTGATAGTTCACTGCATCCCATACGATGCCATCAGCAACTGGGAAGGCTGAAATGTTCACAAATGTGTGGTCACGCTTCATGATGTGAGACGAGGAATGAGGAGCCAAAGTTCCAGAAACATAGTCTACAGCAGAGCGTTCAGGTAAATAGTGACCATTAATTAGTAGAAAAAACACTGTGACAAAGCCAATGGACATGAACAAAAATATCAAGAAAAGTACCAACCAGATGTATGTCCAGGGTGGAATCCAAAAATTGTCTCTAAACCAGGATACAAAAATACTGAACTTGGATGGGACTTTTGAAGAGGTGGAATCCGAATCAAAGGAATAACGAGTCGGGCCAAGTGGCGTTGTTGGTTGATGTGCCACCGATTCAGATGCAGGATAAGTATACTCGTCCTCGTCGATATTGGTGGAGAGTTGGGGATCAATCGTAGTTTCAGGCAAATCAACCATCTCAATTACAGCATCAGCGATCGTTCGTGCAGATGGACTATGAACATATGTCCGATAAATGGCAGGACAAGAGACCGCTGGTGTGACACTATTCAGGATCGGCCAGGCGCTGTAGCTTGACATTTTCAACTGAGATGTATCTGTTCTCTTTGCGACCAGGAAGCGGTGGTAAAATGACTGTACGTGTTCCCTTCAGACCAAGAACTGGAACCGGTGCACGAAAAGAGGGGCCAAATTCTTTTTGTTTTCAACCTTCTCTCGAACCAGTTCCCCAACTTTCGGAAGCCAGCCGGCTACCGGAATCTGCAATGCAGGCTCTGTGGCTGAAGGCAAATGTGTAGTTGCAAGTTTGTCTCGGGCTTCTTGTAAGTCCTGTAACATAGCAGAATGGTTATCTACATCAAACTTGGCGGATTGCGCCGCGATGTCTGGACCCTCAAGGTCAGGCACAAACATTCTTATGCCAAAGAGCATTTCGTATGGGGTCCGCCCACCCAGAGGTCTTCTAGGGAGATTATTAAGTGCACGTTGAACGGTATACAAATGGGCCAGCCAGTTCCTGCCAGTACCTATAACCCTAGCTGTTAAGGATTGCTTTAAGTCACGGTTCATTCGTTCAACGATAGAGTTGCCCTCAGGCCTATACGGAGACGAAAATTTCACCCGCACCCCAAGCGAAGCCATTGCATCCTTGTAAGCCCTAGAGGCAAACGCTGGACCTTGGTCCGAATGGAAGGTGCCGCATGCGAAAATTCCCACAAAGACACGCAAATCCCTGATTACATTTCGGGCGTCAGCACTCCGTTGTGGCCAGACCCAGAGAAACCGTGTGCACGAGTCCACTGCCACTAAGATGTATTTATAAGCAGTGTCTGATGAGAATGGACCGCAGTGATCCAAGTAAACACACCCAAAGGGTCTGTTAGCAATGCAGAGCGGTGTTTGTGGTGGACGTGTTACCGTGGAAGGCTTAATCTGTTGACAAACGTCGCAAGAAAGAACAAAAGCACGGGTGTCTTTATATAACCCACGCCACCAATAACGCTGCTGCAAGATGGAAACTGTAGCTGACACACCTGCATGAGCCGAAGCCATGCCTTCGTGTGCAGCTGATATCAAGGCACTCCTGCGGTCCGCGTTGGGGATCAGCCGGTCTCCAACGTCAGGTATAGTTACATAAGGAACCTGATCGGGACTTAATGTGTAAGAATACTTGGAAGGGAAACCTGTAGGGTAATTATTACCTTCCTTGGTTGCAGCAATAGCTGCTAATATAACAGGGTCTATTTTAGACATGGACCTGGTAACCGCTGCTACTGAACACGTGACTACTGCTGAACGGGCAGCTTCATCTGCCAGATCGTTACCAATAGCGTGTGCGCCCACCCGCTGATGGCCTAAGGTGTGAACCACCTGTGTGAGGGGCAGACGTTGTTGCAATTCTGCCACTCGAACCCAAAGCATTTTATGCTTAATTGTGCTCCCTTTTGCGTCCTTGTAGTCATTTTTCGACCAGAAAAACAGATTGTCATTGTAAGATTGTACACAGTAGAAGGAATCACATACAATAAGAGTAGTCTCATCCTGAGAAGCGAACTCAAGCGCAAGTAGCAATGCATGCAGCTCGGCCAATTGTGCGGTACTATCTCCAAGTGTGCGAGTGTGCACTACAGAGGATTTGAACGTTCCATTTACAAAGGAACCCGCAACAATAGCACATGCAGCTGAATAAGCGTGCTTGGACCCAGTGGCCGGTTGCGCCGAACCATCTGTGTAGATCACACATTTGTAATCCTCAAGCGGCAATATAAACAGAGGAGGAGGATGAACGAATTCATACTGTAAGAACTCCTGAGTCTGAAGAGAAGAATCGAAAATAAAGGTGACGTCTGATGACGTCAAGGATGTAGCCCATTGTATCCAACGGGGATGCATTGCTTTTGAGTTCGGTACACTTGCCTTTGTTACTGCCTCTAGGGCAGGACAGGGTGTTACCACCAGAATTCGCTTTCCCTGTGCCAGTGCGCGTTCTTTTAGAATCGCCATTTGCACTGCAGTTAGAACTTTTTCGACAGATGTAAAGCGTAATTCAGCGGAAGTGTACAGATGCGACTTGTATGCGATGGGTACTGTATCACCTTCATTAAAGGTTAAGTACGTGAATCCCACCGCCCCCGGAATTATTCTAATCACCAGGTTTGTGTGGTTATCACGAGTCAAAAGATATTTAGACTCCAATAGGTCTGTCTGCAAAGACTGCAGAATCAAGGTATGCTCAGGCAGCCAGCAAGACCTTGAATAAGTAGGTTGTATCAAAGCATACAAAGGCTTGATACGCTGGGCATATTCGGGAATGTAAGTACGCCCGAAATTCAGAAAACCCAGCAAAGACTGAAGTTTCTTCAGAGTATTTGGGGGCACAAATGTGCACATTTTTCCAAGAAATGGGGGCTAAGCCCTTACCTTCGTTGTTGAGCTCATAGCCCAAGAACAGAACGGTAAATTCAGCAATGTGTGACTTAGCAAAGTTAAATTTGTAACCCTGCTCCGCAAATTCAAGAATAATGCGGTCCACACGGGACAGATGCGGAAATAATTCGTCGTCCGTCAGATAAATGTCATCAACGTACGAACATGCATCTTGGTCTATGCTGTCTAGCAAAGAGACAACACGGGCGGCGAATACACCCGGACTATTTTTGTTGCCCATGGGTAAACGCCGGAACTGGAATAATTTACCACCGGATGTGAATGCAGTCCATTGACCACTCTCCGGGGCTAAGTTGTGCGTGTAGAAACCGTTTGAAAGGTCAAGTGTCGTTTTGTATTTTTTACGAACAAGACTGTCTACAAGCGCAGAACTGTGTGTATTCTGCACCGCAAAGTTTCGACAATGAGAATTTAAATGCCGGTAATCCAAAACTAAGCGGTACGATCCATCGGGTTTAGAAACCACGAATAGGGGATTGTTCATAGGTGATACGCATGGTTCGATTACTCCCTGATATTCCAACTGTGTCAGAATTTCGGAGACGGGGCCTTTTGCCTGCCGTTTGATGGGATATTGGGGTTGTGGCTGCGGTAGTGACCGCAAAGGTATTGCATGGGGAGGTGATTCTTCATCCCATCCCACATGGTTGCGGTATAACGCTGGTGCCAGGTACACAGCCCACTCAGCTGCAAGTGCTTCAGCTTTGTCCTTTGGGACATGCCTTGATAAGCTTGGAAGGATTACCTCCTCTCCTTTATGTGCAGCTAAAACGAATGGGGGTGGCCAATCCACCTCTGCTAACAAAATGTCATATGAAGAGGTTAGATTTTCCCAAAAAATCCCTTTTATTTCACGCGGTATGTCACCTTCAATTTGTATGACTATATTATATAGTCTGTCAGGGGGTGCCACTCTCGTGTCAGCTGTCTCTACAGTAACGAATGTTTCAGTTGCTGTCGCCTCCATATGAGGACGTAGCGCCTCCCGCACTATGGTAACTTCCGCGGCGCTGTCTAGGAGGGTCACTGCCCACGTCCAATTCTGGAGTCTCGTTCTCACGGTCTGAGGCATATTTCGCTGTGACAGCGGCAACCTTTTTCTTCTGAAATTGCGGTCGAGGAAGATGAAAATCTTCTGCTTTCCCTCTGACTTGTTGTCGAGGTTGGTCTCGCTCCTGGGGAGCCTCTCGGCCCCTTCCTCTATCTTGCCGTCCTCCTCCACCAGCCTGTGACGACGTCTGGGCCTGTGAAGAACGAGGAGAACGCGTATCAGAGCTCTGAAACCTTTCTGGTGATTTAATCCTTGACCTATCACGTAAATCATAAGTACGTTCAGAAGAAACCGAAACTGGGGAAGCGCCCTCGACCCCGGCTTCTTTTGTTGCTTACCCTGTTTTTTCTGTCTCCAACTCTTTTTAGTGAAGACTGGTTTATCATCTTTCTCAGATGCACTTTTTGTTTGTATAACTTGTGTTTGCGATTGAGTTTGCATTTTTACAAAAGGCTTGTTGCCTAGGCTATTTCTTCCAATTGTTTTATAAGCCCGGGCTATTATTTTCGGTAATTCGCGAGGCCTGTCCAACTCTGGGACCAAAGCCAAAGCATTCGCTACTTGAAAGTTCATAGCATCGCCCTTGACATTTCCAAGGATCAGCTCAGCTACTACATCAAACACTCCCACTAGTCTCATCCCTAATTCCACAGCCGCTTCAGGGCCATGTTCATCCTGTACTTTTTAATTACAGAGGGTAGAACCGTCATGGAAGGAGTTCCAAAACATTTTGAATAAACTGCTGCGAATACCTTACCCCAGTTTTCACATGATGTCAAATCGGGGATTATGTCTTTTGGCAAACTTATCGTAAGGATGCGATGTTTATCCACTGGGGACGTATGTGGAAACACCGCTTCTATCTGATCGAACTTTTCGGCAAGCCAATAAGGATAGTCGTCCTTATTTTGTGGACGTTTGCCCATCACAGAATTTACCATGACAGGACTTATAGTCACTCCAGCAGCAATAGCTGGTTGGCCTGCGACGACAGGAGCAGCTCCATGGAGGCTTCCTGTAACGTATGTCACCAAGGCTCGATGCACTCGCACCAATTCGGTATGCATAGTGCGCAGTTCCGCAAGCGGTAATGCCAGATAATTTGGATGCGGGGTATACCCGGCCAATACAGGCCAAGTGGCCCCTGAATTGATAAGGGGCCTAAACGAACTGCGGTAGTTGGTTGTGGTAGGGCGCCATTAAACCAAACACGGTGCTGCCAAGCCGTGAGAGGCACTTCAAGAGTAGTATAGGGTCGATAGGCAGCAGGAATTGCGGTGGGTTTATATTCATGAAACAGCTTGTCACCTGCATCCACCGCGTCAAAAGTGATCCAAGTGTAAAACACTTCAAAGTGATAAGCCGCATCGGCTTGAACCACAAAGACCAACTCGACCCCAGTATCGGGCACTCCATACACAGCTAAGTGGTCTCGGAGTGCTCCTCGACTATGTGCAGCTATCGCCACACCAGCCATGACTAAACAGATATATTCGACAACCTAACAGGGAGCACAAAAATGGGTCTGTTATCTAACCTTTTTTAATAATATCAAGCTTGAAAGAACCTATAAAACGTTCAATATAGGAGGTATTACCGTCACATACGCCTCCGGAAGCGTACGCGAGGGGTTTGTGGACAAGCACAAGTACTACTCAAGCGTCTCACAGATAAGCAGCCCCACGGTGGTCGCGCCATGTCATAAGGTTTCTGCACATACACAGAGCTATGCACAGGATAATAGGACCCCGGAATACAGTGGTTTGCCTACCATATCCCGTAGCACCCAAAACCCCAACCCAACTAGCTTAGCATCCCATTAGTACCAAAGCACCAATGATTGGACAACCCAGAACACGGTATCTTTATCTCAGGACTCGCAGAAGCAAGAACACTCTTTCGTCACTCACTCGTACTTGTCCACAATGCGCGTATGAAGAGACACAGGGTAGATTAAAATATTTATTTCAACTTACGTGCTCTAAGGTACAGTACACGTGTCAGCACTAATAGCATAATGCATATGAATAATATAAGCAGCATGGTTACAATTCCATAGAATACAAACGGGAAAGCATTTCATAACTCAGTGGACCAATGTCTAAATAACATTACCACCCTCCCCGTGCAGTAAGATAGTTTATTATAAAAATAGAAGACCTCTGGGCTTTGAATAGCGAACCCCCATACCTCAGTCTCTAGATGCAGAATTACATCAGCAGGACATCATAGCTCTTCTCACTGAAAGGGATTTCTCCAAGTGTCTCAAGCGCTAGTAAACTGCAGTATTAAAAGCACACAAAATTCTTCATGGCAAATGCACCTAATGTTATGTCTGGGTGCGCGAGACTGGCCATATCAGGAAGAACCAAAATACATTGTTATGCGACCTTGTACATGTTTGTGCAGACTGAGCCCAAAAAGGTGAACAACAGAAAATGCAGACAGTGCAAAAGAACTTGGCACGAGCAAAGGGCGAGGGAGACCCGGCTCAGTGTAACGTGCGCAAAGAAAAGCAGCATGGCAGCCAGGCCTAGGCTAACATAACAAGGCAGGTAACAATCCACAAGACAGTTTGTTGCATCAGGTTTGTTGCACTTCACTTTCTCCCATCAGGATTCTTTGTTCTGGGTTTTCGTGAGTGTTCTTTTCTTCTTTGTGACTAGTCAAAGCACGATACAACCATTCAGGCGATCTATACTTTTGATTTACTTTCTTTATTCTTTTCGTTTTCTGCAAGTGTTTTCCACCTTGTTTTTCTTGCTCTTTTGACTTGTTATTTCATTCACTTGTTCAGCACTTTTCCCATCCAACCTTATGATTCTGTATCTTAATTTTCTTACTTCGTTGGGCCAATTGTCTCCTTTTCTTGGCCTTTTTGCTTCACTTCCTTTTCCTCTCTTTCTGTTTTCCAATTTCTTTTTCTTGTCTCTAGTTTTTCATTTCTTTCTTCTCCACTTTCTTCAGACTCTGTTTCAATTCTTTCGTTATTTCCTCTTATTTTGAAACTTATAATTTCATTTTCTTCTACTTGTGGTTCTTTTCTTATCTTCCTTCGTTCACCTATTTCTGTCCCTCCTCGAGGTTCTTCCGAATTTGTGTCAGTCTCTCTATCTGCTTCTAAAATTCCCTGTTCTTGTGTTTGACTATCTGTCCCTACTGCTCCTCGGGGTTTTTCTGATTTTTCTAGCTTTTGGTTTGAAACTCTCCCTTCATCTATTAATATTATCTCCGAAGGAATTTTAACACAACTTGTACTTGGTTGCTCACTGTCACTATCTTCTGGCTCAGTTTCTTCTCTTATGCTTTCAAAATTCCAATTTCTTTTTAGGATTTCTTCACACTCCGAATGTTCTGTATCAGATTCTGAACTGGTGTCAGATATTTCCAGATGTCGACTTACAGGTCGATCTTCAAATTCTGGAACTTCAGCTATTTCTTCTATTTCCTCTTCTTCTTCTATCGTTGCACTTGTAGTTGGGTTTTCCAGATGTCGACTTACAGGTCGATCTTCAGGTTCTGGCACCCTGTTTGTTTCTTCTTCTCTTTCTGATGCTGAACTGTTATCTGATATTTCCAGATGCCGACTCACATGTCGATCTTTAGGTTCTGGAACTCTGATGGTGTGACTGGCATGTACCCAGTGTTTCACTCCTGCACACTTGACTGCAGTGGTCGTCACCAGGATCACTTGTCGTGGTTCGTCCCAGCGAGGAACCAAACAGTTTCTTCTCCGGTGGACTTTTATTCGAACCCAATCTCCTGGATTCAAGTCGTGAGCTGGTTTTCTTTCAAGAGTGGTCGCATCCGGTCCAACCTGATGAAACACAGAACGCACCACATCAGCCAATCCTTTGCAATAATCCAGCACTAGATCATCAGTTATAGTCAGTAGCTTGTTGACAGGTACTTGTGCTTGTCTCATTGCTCGTCCCATGATTATTTCATGTGGACTGAGTCCAGTTTTCCTTTCCGGAATACTTCTGATTGTCATCAGAACTAATGGCAAAGCATCTGGCCATTTGAGTCCTGTAGCTTGACACATTTTTCCTAACCTGTTCTTGATTGTTCCATTCACTTGCTCTACTATTCCAGAAGCCTCTGGTCTGTATGCACAATGCAGTTTCTGTTTAATACTAAGTGCTTCACAAATCAGTTTAACTAATTCATTGTGGAAATGTGTTCCTCTATCTGTTTCAATCGTGACTGGAAAACCATACCTCGGAATGAATTCTCGCAGCATAAGTTTTGCTACCGTAATACTATCATTCCTTCTTGTTGGGTATGCCTCCACCCAACGGGAAAACAAACAGACGACCACTAGGACATACCTCAATCTGTTGCAAGGTGGCATTTCAATAAAATCCATTTGCATTCTAGTGAAAGGACCCCCTTCTCGTCCTATTCTTCCTAGACTCACTACTGTTTTCCTTCCTGGATTTAACTGTTGACAAATAAGACATCTCTGACAAAGACTCTCAGCTATGGCTCTGAATTTTGGATTATACCATGTTTGTCTAAAAAGTCTGATCATTGAATCTCTCCCAATATGGGCTTGTCCATGGTACATCCGTGCCATGTCAGAAATCATGCTATCAGGCATAACTGGTCTCTCATTCCTGTAAACCCAAACATCAGTTTCTTCATGTTTTCTACATCCTGCTTTTATCCAGGTATCTTTTTCTTCATCCTCTGCAGCTTCTTGTAACTGTCTCACCTCATCCCATGTTTCAATAGAGTTAGTAAAAGCAAAGGACAAGAAATATGCTCTCTTTCACGACATTTATTCAAAGAAACCACATTCTTTGCACAGTACTGTGCCATTTCGTCAGCATATTTATTACCAACAGTAATGTAGTCTTCCCCATTTTTATGTGCATTGCACTTCACTACAGCGATCTGTTTAGGCAGCTGTATCGCCTCAAGCAGCTTTTTCACAAACTCTCCATTTCTGATGGGCGTTCCTGCAGACGTCAAGAAACCCCTTTGTGACCAAATCTGACCAAAATCATGCACAACCCCAAAGCCGTACTGGCTATCTGTCACAATCGTAACCCGTACATTTCTTCCCAACTTGCATGCTTGAATCAGAGCTACTAATTCTGCGACTTGGGCAGACCGTACACCTTTCAGACAAGATGCTTCCAATACAGTTGCTACTGTGCAAACTGCATATGCTGCACTTAGAACTCCATCACTCGTTCTCAAACATGAGCCATCCACAAACAAAATATAATCTGATTCTTTCAAAGGCTCATCTCGTATGTCAGACCTTGGTTTTGTACAGTATTCGAGCACATTCAGACAATCGTGATCTACTTCATCCATTTCAATCACACTCTCTTCATCTGGCAATGATGTTGAAGGATTCACATTCATACATCTGTCAATAGTCACATTATCTGCACTCAAAATTACCTTTTCATACCTAGTCAGCCGACTATGTGTCATGTATTGGGTTTTCGTTCTTGTCAAAAGAATTTCCACAGAATGGGGAACATACACTCTCAATGGATACCCCATCACTATGCCTTCACTCTGTTCCAGACTCACACAAGTAGCAGCAACTGCTTTCAAACATCCAGGCAACGCTTTCGCTACAGGGTCTAAAACAGCTGAAAAATATGCAATAGGTCTTTTCATAGTTCCATGTCTCTGTACCAAAACTGAAAATGCACATCCATCTCTTTCACTGCAATACAGCTCAAAATCTTTCTCATAGTCAGGCATTCCCAATGCTGGAGCCTCACACAATTTCTTTTTCAACTCTCTGAATGCTTTCATTTCTTCATCATTCATTTCAAAAGGATCTTTAACATCCTTCTTTGTCAGTTTCTGCAATGGTTTAGCAATCAGTGAAAAACCGCTTATCCATTGTCGACAATATCCAACCATTCCCAAAAACATTCTTACCTCTCTTTGTGTCATTGGAGCTCTCATTCCTTGAATCATTTTTATTCTTTCAGTCGTTACCTTTCGCACTCCTTTCTCAATTTTATGCCCTAAATACTGGACTTCTTGTTGACAAAACTGCAATTTTGAAGGGGACACTTTATGTCCTCTTTTGCTAAATGATTCAGCAAAGCAATTGTATCATTGACACATGCTTCTTTTGTTTTTGATGCCACCAGTAGGTCATCAATATACTGAACCATTACTGACTTTTCTGGCATTCTTAGATCTTCCAATGATTTCTTTAGGATCTGATTAAAGATTGAGGGACTTTCTGTGTACCCTTGAGGAATTCGGCACCATGCCAAAATACGCTCTCCAAACCTAAACGCAAATAATGGCTGGCTATCTGGATGCAATGGAATAGAGAAAAATGCATGACATAAATCAATTACTGTGTACCATTCTGCTTCACGTGGAATCTGGTATAGAATCACAGCAGGGTTCGGTACTATTGGGCAACAAGGCACAACAATTTTGTTTACCTTCCTTAAATCCTGTACGATTCTATATGTTCCGTTTGGCTTTTTCAGTCCCATTATTGGTGAATTACATGGACTGCTCATGATTTCTTTTAGAATCCCTTGTTCAATCATTTTATTTATTACTGGCGTTATTCCTTCAATTATTTCTGGAGTCAATTTATACTGGGGCGTATTTGGGTAACTCGTTCCTTCTTTCACTGTTATTTTAACTGGATCTACTCCTTTCATTAATCCTACATCTTCTCCTGTAAAGTCCCACACTTCTTCTTTCACTGTCCTTTTCAATTCAATTGGGATTTTCTCTGCATCAAATACAGGAAACAAACCATTTACTTCTGGTTCTAAATTCACCATTGTCATTTTATACAGCACATCCTCATCTGGAGTCTGAAATGCAATTCCGTCTGGGGTACAATAAATTGTGCAGTTCATTTTGCACAATAAATCGCGTCCTAAAAGGTTCACGGGACTACAATCACATACCACAAATCGGTGCATTTCACTAAATGGACCAATTCTTACCTTTACTAATTTAGTAAGAGGCGTTTTAATTTGCTGATTGGAAACTCCAACCACTTGGATATGTTCACCTGAGAGAGGAAGGTTTGGAATTTCCACTGACCTAACAGTAGAACGGGTAGCTCCAGTGTCAACAAGGAATGTTACATTTGCACCATTCACTTCTCCATCCACAAATGGACCAGACTGATCTACCTCTAGAGTTGCGCCAAGCACGCACTCTTCCCTCTCTCTTAGGCACCGTCAGGAACTTTCATCCGTGTCATCCTCATCCTGTCGTAACAAATATTGAGAAATTGCAGCTGCACGCGGCAACTGTGTTACCTGTTCTCCTCCGTAGAATCCTGTTTCTGCACTGTATTTCTGTTGGTTAACACTCTTGGGAAGTGGTGGTTGTGGCACCTGACCTTGTTGAGTAACTACCTCACTCTGCACCTGTGAATTTAATGATTGATTTTCCACATTAGGTTTTGGAGGAAATTTACACTCGTTTCTCCAATGTCCTAGCTTTCCGCAGTTGTGGCATGGCCACTTTTTCTTTGCCTCATCTATGCTCATTTGTCCTTTTCCTTTACCTATATTAGGTCGGGATTTAAACTGTCCTGTTTCACTACTAGTATTACTCAATTGAGCTTCTTGCTTCTCTGCAACTTTCACCTGTGCCCACATGGCCTTTTCTTTCAATTTACGCTGTTTACTCTCAATTTCATCACTGCAATACTTAGCATATCTCAAAACTTCGTCCACTGTGCTATTCTGCCAACCAATCAAGTGCTGCTTAATCATTTCACTTATCTCTGGTTTTAATCCATACACAAACCTATATACAAAATGACTCATATCCTTCTCACTCAGTGTCTCATAACCACTATACTGTTTGAAAACCAACAACAATCTCTCATAGTAGGCGTGCACTGACTCTTTGCTTTCCTGCGTTGTTCTGTCTATTTTTACCCAATCTGTTTCTTTTGGTGGAATTTTATTCTTCAAAAAGGTAACTACTTGGTCGTACTTCCTCATCACTTCTGGACCTGGCGCTCCTGTTTTAGCATCCCTTGGATATTCTACAGTTGGCCAATCAATGGTAATCTTACATTCTGTCCACAAATCAGCTGGCACTACTATATCAAACAATCCATCTAGATCTATCCACAGCACTTTTGACACCTTAACAAATCTTTCCACTTGTCTGTACCATTCTACTGGTTTCTCTCTCAATTTGGGAAAGTCATTTGTAAATGACAGTATATCCTGTCTGGTCCACGGAACATGCACATAACTACCACCTGGTGTTTCTTTCATCGGGTATTCCCTAGCAACTGGTTCCCTATCTGTCACTGCAAAAGCCAAAGATGCTTTATCTGTTGTTTTCTCATTCCTCTTTGACCATCTATTTCTCCATCTATCCACATCACCCCATTTTCTCAATAAAACAATTAGCTCTTTTATTTGGGTCAGTCTTCCTGATGTGTTCAAATTCTCTATGTCTTTCTCACAAAAGTCTACTCTGTACGGTTTCTGCAACGTCCTCACTTTCACAAATTCTACTCCTAGTTCACTTGCGATCTCTTCCAATTTGTCATGTAAATTTCTAGCTCTCCAAGTAAGACTCTTGCACAAAAACATAATCTCATCATCCTGATAATTTTTTAGTTTTTCTGTTCCAATTGTTCCCAAAATCAACTCTTCCATGTCTATTTTCAACCTAATTACATCTAATGGTTTTTCTTCTGGTTCTTTTGCTTTTAGCGCTTTCATCCATTCGTTTAACTCTTCTGGAGTCGGACCTACAGGCGTACTATTTAATTCTATCCAATCACTGCTTCTTTCTGGTGTTCCTGATGCGGACTCTGTCACCATAGGCATTCTCCTAATCTCATTCTCATTTATCGTCAAATTTGTTGGTGGACTTGGTCTACACGTACTAGCCAAATTGTGTGCCCCTTCATTATTCAGTTCCATCCCTTCTCTTTTTCTTTGCAAATGTGAATTCATGGGAATCACTAAGGAATGTTCATTAATTTTCTGATTCTCAAAAATTGGCATTACTGGACCTATTGTTACTGGTACAGTTACAGCTTCCATATTCTTTGTCAATTCTCTTATTTTCTCAGTCAATTCTTTTGTCGTTTTTGCTAATTCAGTTGCATTGTCACTTTCTATCTCTTCATTTTGTGAAGTTTTAAATGTTTCTTGTGACCTATTTATTTCATTTCTTCGTTCGGGTTTTTTATTCCTCCCAGTTTCCATTGGCGGTGCATTAGGTGTCACCACCGCAGAAGTCTGTTGGTATGGAGGTGGGTTTCTGTTTAAAATATCTTCCAGCAATTCGTCATCTGTTTCACTACCACCATACACATACTTTTCTACCACTACATGTTTCTTTTTCTCAGTACACTTTCTCTTTGCTTCTTCCTCAACTGCAAAAGCTGGAAACAAACCTCCTGTCATGTTAGCATATCTCCAACGCTTTACTCTGTCCTCATGATTTATTCCCCACAACCTTCCAGGCAAAAACTCATGATTCTTTAATCCTCTGGATCTCTCTCGCTCATACATCTCATCTTCCCATTCCGTTAAAGCTTCAAACTGTGTCGGTCTAGGTCTAGGTTCTAACATTACCATCTTTTCTCTCAAGTTCCGTAGTACAGCTACATTAAATGAACCATTCTCAGGGAAAGCCAATGCTCCATCATTCTTGGTATATTTTGTCCAATTTTCTAACCATATGCATGTATGATATCCATATTTCAGCATCATATGTGAAGCTGGTGATTTCGGCGGAGGAATTATTTGTCCCTCTCTAGTCACTACCTTTTTGTCCTTCTTAAAGAAGTTCTTAACTTTCGACATCCAAGACGTTTTCTCTTTTCCATACTCATAGTACGACATGATTCACAACCTTTTTCTCCTTAAACAATCCGCAATTCAACACTGTTCCCTATGCGTTATTCCAACCAATACTAGCGCGACTCACACCAACACTCCAATCACAGCGATTTCTGTCTACGGCGCACTGTCCAATCCCAGCGCGGCTTTTGTCTACGTCAGTCCTGCTCCTGTTCTCATGTGACTATCGCACTGTCCAATCCCAGCGCGACTTTTGTCTACGTCACTTTTGCTCTTGACTCCTCCTTTACAAAATTTATCGGCAATTTCTTTTTCAACAATTTTTGTTAGTTACAACATTTTAACCACATTTCCATTGTCTGATTCGCTAAACCGAAAAGATAGCTTTGACCATTTACACAAGAATTCTGTATTTTCCAGTAGGCAGCGCTTACCTCTACCCTACCACAGAATTTTCAGTTTCGCCGATAAAGTAGCACTTCCCTCTACCTTACCCTTCTTTCAAGCAATCAGTAAACCCGTTTCTCTGGGGATAAAACACATGTGGAGACTATACTGCTCCTGAGAATTAAGGCCAGAGTTTCACAAGAAAACCGATCACTATTTCACTTACACACCTTTTATACGCAAAATGTCCCTATCATAACACAACCTGTGTTATTACCAAAAATGAACTCAGACAGTGTAAAATTCCATGTGACTTCTCTTGCCACACGTGTTCCACTTCCTACTTCCCGGAAGCGTGAAAACTTACATATAACATAACGCGACTCAACAAAAAGTGTTAGACATGAACTTATCAATAATCTATAATCAATAATCACCAAACTAATCTATAGTAACCATAACTCTGCTACCAAGAAATCTGATCCAGCGCTAACAATAAAAATAATTCTCCTATTATGCTTTGGTCATCCAGATGCAATTATTTCTCTAACACACACACTATATCCATATGACGGTGGGGCCCATAACACCGCATATACATTCACTTACTCATTTGTTCCCTGGATTTCCTCCGTCATGAACCTAGGAGAAAAATGATTCGCTGGAAGGAGACGGGATACCTCTTTTATAATGACATAATATTTCTCATTTGCTTTTAAGGTATTCCGCTCATTGGTCGATGGACCAACTAGTAGGAATCAGTTGATGGTGATTAAGACCAGCTCAATCACAATAAACTCCTTTATCATTTTATTATTAATCATTGAGCTAAAGAAATCACTGAGTCATTTGTTTAAAGAAATAATAAAGTTTATATAAAGTTTTGAATGCAGGAAAATGAGGTTAAGCTTATTATTCAGATCATTGCATTTATCATCAATATAAGAATAGTTTGAAATTGCAAGGCACTTTTATTAGACGGAAAAATGAGGTTATCATAATAAGAACTCTATAGATCAATCTATCTATCTATCTGGGGAAAGCCTAATAATTCTAATAAAAATCTATCAATTAAAAAGTTCTCCTAAAGCAGCATCTTTATACTCAACTGGAAAAGGAAAATAACAGCAGCAGCATCAGCTCGTCAGCATCAGCAACCGCAACTTCTCCCATCTACAGCATCTAACTCACGCAGCATCTAACTTCTGCAGCATCTCCCGCAGCATTCGAACAGCCTTCTACTCTCCAGCATTCTTCGCAGCATTCTAACCCCTCCCACCAAGAGTAGGTCTTCTTATACCCTAATTCTAGCTTACAGCATAAAATGTTTCTTCTTACATGGCGCGATTCATTCTCATTGGTCAAAAACTCAGGTCCATATACATTTTAATCAAACTTCCTGGTCTTAACCAGTTCCGTGTGGAATGTCCATGCAAGCATCGTTTCCCACAGTTCATGCACTTGCTCATCCGTTTCGATCAGTCCAAATTGTATCTTTTTCTGTTACATTTTGTGTAATACAGTTCCGTCTATTGATTCAGTCAGGCTTCTCACGCTTCTTGCTGATCATCTTGGCACACATCTGCTCAGAAGGGTCACAACAGCCTTGACCATACTTTCATCTTAGCCTCTCGGCATCAGCACGTGATCATCCCTTTTCCACAGCCTCTCTCCTCTATCACATGGTCTCCCGCTCATGCGTACTCTAGCAACTCGCGGCCATTTTATATTGCTGCTCGGCAGGCCTAAGCGCACTATTTTCAAAGATAAACAAAATGTTATTAAAACAAAGAAATATAAACCCTTTCGTTTCCCTCCCGTCTTTCTACGTACCCCAATTAGGTATTACCTAGCAGAAGCAACATATAAAGCTGTCCCTTACTTACCATCGCTTTATTTTGCAACCACACGTTTTATTTAAAAGCACAAATCATGCATTTATTATTTAATTAGTACGCAAATATTATGTTATATTAGACACGTAAACAATTATAAGTCAATTAATTTGCACACAGAATTGCGTGTTACCTTTAACCCTTAACATACATTGTTGGTTATTTACTTAAACGAACATGTTTATTAATATTGTACGAAAATATTAGGAGGTTAAAATTTTTACATTTACCCTGCTCCATCACATGCAAGCCCTTCGAGGTTCGATATCTGATCACGGTTTTGCCTCCACAATTGCAGACACAAAGCATTAATATCTTCAATTGCAACTCCTAAATAACAAGCATTGGTAAATACATTAGGTTTCGCCTATTTGGTTAATAATAAGTTGGTGAATAGGTGTGCAATATAAGTTACTGAAAGTCTGTTCAAGTGTTATGACCTGTTTTTTAAGAAAGGCAATATATTGTGTTGTTACTGGTGTTATTATAAAGTGAGGATGTTAGGTAATAATGGTACAATCATTTTAGAAATGGGGTTTCAGGTTGGCAAGGGTATGCACCTAAGCCACGCAGAACCCACCACTCTAGTCAGGGTAAGGGAATTACACGCACAAGATAACACCTGCTCACCCCCATGGTAGCTTGGCAGAGCAGTCAGGGTTATCCCAGAGGTAGTGTGGAAAGCGTTTGCGCAACACACACACACACCAGTGACACACTAGGCGAATATAGCATGTTACAACTCATGCTATTACATCGCGTTCTATTACAACGCAGTTGTTACAACGACCGCGTTGTTAGAACGCAATACCTTTACATCGCAAGTCATTAGATCGACTTGCTGCAGGGGGCGCGCTGGACTTAGGAATAATATAATTTACTATTCCAACTCCAGCGTGCGCAACAGTAGGGAAGGTGTTGGAATAGTAAATTATACGATTCCTTAGGTTAGAGCGTCCCTACAGCAAGTCGATCTAATGACTTGCGATAGGAAGGTATCGTTGCTCTAACAACGCGGTCGTTGTAACGACCGCGTCGTAAAAGGAACGCGATGTAATGGCAGCGTTGTAAACGCTGTTTCCCCACTAGGCACACCACAAAAAGAGACTCCACTCTAGGTTATATAAAAATATCCTTTGTATTATACATAAAACACATTATTACACAATCACATAAATCACTTCGCCAACCAGGTGATTGTCATGATATTACTTAGATCATAAATCACGTTCCCATAAGGCAATGGTCAAAACAGCATAGGTAGTGCAATAAAGTAAATACTCATAGATTGCACATGTCCCAAAAACACCTTCACTGCACACATAAGGCGAATCTTGGAATAATGCTCATTATACTGACAAATTCAAGGTAAAAATGACTTACATTAGAACACATCATGGCCTAAAATGCAGGAGTTAGGTTATACATCAATCATGGCTGCTGGGCATACTATGTGAGGAAACATACCATGCATCACAATATCAGGGCATGAATAGGAAGCAGTTGGGTAAAGCACCCAAAACATAGGAATCACCAATCACTGTAACACATGACAGGCAGCCTGTCGTAAATAAATCACCTCATCACCAAGGATGGTCATAAACACACGATGCATGTGATGAGTAAAACACATATTCAGCAAGACCCATCACTGCACGTCAATCACCAAATATTACGAGGTAACATCCAGTATCACCCTGAATTCAGAGAGCACAGTGCTTCTGTGCTTCTAATACCCATAATACGGTAATCTTCCACAACACGTGGGTGGCAGGGCTTCCCTGCCCACCTACAAGAGTGAATTCAGAAGTTCCGGTGATTTTCTCTAAAGGAAGCGGAGGCCTCCATTGAGGTCTCGCCCTGGACTGCCCCTAATGAAGGCAAGTGCCCCGAAGGTGTGTGATCCCCTCAGGCAGCTGCCCGTGATCGTGTGGAGCAGCTGCTGAAACCAATGCAGCATTTTTACAAACAAAAGAAAAACATGCGGGGCATTCTTGCAGGCTTTACCCCATACTGCCCAAATCACAGGAAGTGTGCCCCCATTTTGGGGCTTAATGTAGCTCCCAGCGACCTTGCGGTACAGCTGATGTCCTTAAGGAGACTCCGCTCCCCAACTTGGGCGGCCTTGAGGCCCCCGGGGGCACCTCCGTCCTCAGTCCTTCGGCGCGGGGTCTGCTCCAGCTCTCGGGTTGCCACAGCAACCTGCAGGAGCCGTGTTCCGGCTTGCTTTCCCGGCGCAGCCTTCCTGGCTGATGCCAGCAAATTATCCCTTTTTCCCCTGCGAGCGTCTTGTTCGAGACGGGGGTGAGAAGAGATCCTTTCTACGGCCTGCGCTGCGACTCCCCCCTCCTCCCTCGGGGGTAGGTGGGGCTGGACTTCCTTCCTGCACTTCCTTCGTCCCACGGCAGTTTAGGTATGGGGCTCTGCGTTGGTACGAAGCACAGCACCCGATGTAGGCAGCCTCACAGGATGGCACAATGGCTCTCCGATGGCCCTCTCATAACACAGAGTGGCTGTCCCGGAAATGGGGAAACTGGCCTCAGCTCACAAAAAGCGCTGGGTACAGCTGTGCTCCAGACAGCACCCATGCCTCAGCTTGGCCTCAACTAAGTGCTCGCCATGCGCTGGAAGGAGCAGAGAAGCACTCTGCCTGCCCTAGAAGGCGAAACAGCATCCCCACATACACTCTCATCAGAAGCACTCTCCACATGCTGTATGCAGGAAGAGCACTGAGCAAAACAGGGCGGGGGCAAGCCACTTAGTCCCTGGAGAACACTGGGGCATAGGACGGGGCACACGCAGGCCAGCACACAGGGTCACTAGGCAGGGTGGCAGTCCCTTTGGCCACCCAACAGCAGGTTAGTCCCCCAAAGCCAGCAGTCCCAAAACAGCGGTTCCTCCTGGCACACAGCAGTCCTCTGGTGTAGAACCAGAAGCATCTGCTTACAAGTCCACACAGTGTCTAAATCATGGGGTCACAGCCCCTGTACTTATACTACCAAAGTCTTTGTTCTGGGGGCACTTCAAACAACTTTTATAAGTGCACAACACTCCCATTCAATACCCAGCTTTGGCCCCAGACACACTACAAGGGGGCGGAGACAGCATTGCGAAAGGCAGACACAGCCCTATTCAGGTGCAGGGGACAAATTCTCGCACCACTCTAAATGCAGACCAGGCCTATTCAGCCCAACTATGAGTCATTCAGGAAAGGCAGGACACACCTCAACCCCCCTTGTGACTGCCTAGAGTGAATGCACATCCCCTGCTCCTGTCAGTCTAAACCAGACATTGAATACTCAACCAGACAGGGCACAAAGAATCATAAGAACACACAAATGCCCACTTCTAAAAGTGACATTTCTAAAATAGTAATAACAAATCCGCTTTCAGTAATAAGAAGGATTTATCACTACTATTCAAAGCATACAAACATGGCCACGCTACCCCTTACATATCAGAAATTAACACTGAAATTCACATCAGGGAATTCCCAATGCAGCCCTATGAGATGGCAGCCTCACAGCAGTGAAAAACCAAATAGGCTGTTTGTCACTACCAGGACATGCCACACAACAAAGGCACATGTCCTACCTTTTACCTACACAGCACCCTGCCCGTAGTGCTACCTAGAGCCTACCTTAGGGTGACCTATATGTAGTAGAAGGGGAGTTCCAGACTTTTTAAATGTCATGTCACTGTGGCAGTAAACTGTGCATGCAGGCCCTGCAGCGGCAGAGGCCTGAAACAGGTTTGAAAGGCTACTTCGGTGGGTGGCGCAAGCAGCGCTGCAGGCCCACTAGTAGTATTTAATTTACAGGCCCTGGGCATACAGGACACCACTGTACAAGGGACTTACAGGTAAGTTAAATGTGCCAAACAGGTGTAGACCAATCTTATCAAGTTTACAGAAGAGAGCATATGCACTTTAGCACTGATCAGCAGTGGTAAGGTGCCCAGAGTCATAAAACTAACAAAAACAGGCCAGAAAAAATACAGGAGGAAGGAAAAAAGTTCTGGGATAACCCTGCAAAAAGGGCCAGGTAAAACAAATCACAAAATGTGATTTGCCCCAGATCACAAACTATGTTTACGTGCAGAAGTTTAACTCCGGCCTTATGAGAAAATAGGCCATATATAACCTCCAAAGTAAATTCTAAATTATATTGCTTAACCGTAAGCTTGGTTGATGAAAATGTTGCACATCGATATTTAATCATAATGTCCATATTATAAGCCTGTGCGATTTGCAACATTTGATTGCACAAAAGACTTATGAATTTTGTATAAAACTACATATTTGAATGTAGTGAATTTCATTGGCATACATTACATTTTGCATGAACCTATCTCTGTGCTACTTGAATTGGATTTTAAGAGTACAATAGAAGCAGCATCAAAGGAAATTTGCAAATTGCGGGGATGGGGGAGGAGATGGAAAGAGATGGCAAAGAGAGCAGGAGGTTTAGAAAGAAGGAGAGTAAGACACAGAGAGGAAGAGGGGGAGAGAAGTGAGGTGGCAGAAAAAAGCATAACACCAATTAGCTTGTGTCATACCAGTTTGTACAGCATGCACAATGCCCATGAATCTGCCAAGCTTTTTAAGCACAAGTATAACCATTAATCATGCCAACAAATCAAGAGAAAAATCAAAGAGGTTGGCGGCCAAGGGTTGTGATGGAAGGAGAAAAACAGAGTGCGGGCACTATGCAGATACAGCGAAATATGAGTAATGAGGAAGAGAAAAAGAAAGAAGAGAGGTGATAAGAAATTAAAGGGGGAGTTGGAGAATGAGAGAGAAAGCAGAAAGAACCACAGTAAAAAGGGAAGAAAGCTGTGATGAGAGGGCTGGGGGAAGTGAACAGAGAGAAGGACAGAGCAAGAAAGAGACAGAGAGATGGGTAGAGTGAAAAATAGAAAGAGAGAATACACATATAGAGATGGGCAAAAAGGTGCAACAATGTTGGCAGGTTGAGGAAATTCTAAATAAAAGTTATATTAAAGAGCGATTCTATTCCTCAGTTCATGAGGCTGGTCCTGTATTCCTCAAATTACCAGAATGGGGGTTCTGAAGATGGTGAAGCCACACGCGGGGGAGGGGGGGGCAGAAGAGCTTGTTAAAAGCAGAATGGGGTTACTCTGGTTGCACTCACCAGCGCAGCTCTGCCTAACATGAACTTTAACTGCGAACATTAATGAAAAGGAGTTGGCTTTAAAAGAAAGCAGGCAAACATTATTTAAAGAGAAAAATTAATTTTTTTTTTTAATTCGTCAGAGAAAACAAAGAAAAAGAAATTGTTGGTCCCAAAAAAGTATGCTTTAAGTGCGTGCAGCCAGACACAACTTGCTGCTCGGCACCAGGCTTGAAATTTGTGCTAAGACAAAGTGGTGAACTTAAAAAAACAGAAGGATAAACAAAAAATGATACTCATAGGTGCTCCCCGGGATATATTTTGAAGAAATTGTTGCTGAAACAAAAGCACGCTTTAAATGCGTGCAGCCAAGCGAACGTTAATTAAAAGGATTCGGCTTAAAAAGTAAGCAGGGAAACATTCGTTTAAAGTGATCGGCTGGAAGAGAAAAATTATTTATTATAAAATAGTCATCTAAGGGCCAGATGTAGGTGGCGAAATACCGGTCGGTAACGCCGAAATTCGGAGAATTTCAGCGTTACCGACCAGTAATTGGCTGAGTGCAATGTAGGTGAGTTCATACCTACATGCAAAATAAGGCATCGCAAAATAGCGATTCCTTATTTTGTCTTGCATTTAAGGAATCGGAAATACCGATTCCTTAAATGCAATGTACGTAGCACTAAAAATAGTGCACTTGAGCCTTAAGGAATCGCTAATTACCACCAACTTCAAGTTGGTGGTAAGTAGCGATTTCCTTTAAAAAAGCACTTTTTGCTTTTTCAAATGTGCCATGTGGCACACATCCATGCCCTTAGGGCATGTATGTGCGCCACATGTGCACACATGCACATTTCAGGGTGCAACAGGGTGTCCTTTGGACACCCTGGCACCATTGAAATACCTCTCAGCTATTAGCGATTCGGTAATACCGAATCGCTAATGGTGAATATCTTCCCATTCATTCCTATGGGCCTCCTAGCCCATAGGAATGAATGGCTAGGTATTCCTTAATAACGAATCTCAATTACCGATTCGTTATTAAGGAATGTTAAGGAATCGCTAATATTTTAGCGATTCCTACCTACATTCCATTTAGCGAGTCCTTAATAGCGATTCGGTAAAAATCGCTATTAAGGACTCGCTAAATTGAAGTTACCTACATCTGGCCCTAAGGAAGCAAACAATCAGCTGTCTGAAAGCACACTTTCAATGCATGAAGTCATTGGAGAAAGGCAACAGAATGCTCTGAGAAAGCACGCTTTAAATGTGTGCAGTCATCAGACAAGGCAAATAAAATGCTGTTTGAAAGCACGCTTAAATGTGTGCAGGGGAAGAGAATAAAAGGTAAGCAATAAACACAAATAAAATGCTGTTTGAAAGCAGGCTTTAAATGCGTGCAGGGGAAGAGAATAAAAGGTAAACAATAAACGCTGTGCAGCAAGCAAATTAAAGAAGTTTCACCCATCAAAGCAACAAGCGGCGGATGAGAATGAGTACAGGATAAGAGAAAGATACAAGGAACAACAGGAAATAGAATGCCTACAACCAATAGAAAGGAGGAAAAGTAAACTGAAACGCACACGGACAAAAAAGAAAGGAAGGCGGGATGTAAGTCCCTTTTAAAATATATTGAATACAATAGATTTCACAAACACAGCACAAGCGCTATGCAGGCGAAACCTAAAAAGGGGAAAACCCTTTAACGCCCTCTCCTATTTTGCATTTGTAATCTGTCGCAAAATAACATTTAAGAGTTAGGAAGACCTCAACAACTTTTAAAAAGGTTTTGTACATTTCAAAACACCCTCTTGTCAGTGACTTTGTGAAGAGTCATACAAAGACATGCACATCAACATCAACAAGGACAAATAATAGGAAACATACACCTGGAGGGAGAGGAGCATTAAGCAAGCAGAGCCTGCTAGACAGAACAGGAAGATATTGAGTCTTGAGCCGAAATGCATTAAAAATTGGGAGTGGCATATATGACTCAGCAGGCTATTTCTAAGATGAGGGGCCATCAAAGAAAATCTTCCATCACCCGTATTAATACATCTGGGGGGGATATTCACAAGAACGTGCGATAACCATCGCAAAAGTTACTTAACGCAACCTTCAACATCGCAGTCCATCGCGGGAAATTTACTCCGTGTTAACCAAGTATTCACAACACGGCGGTATCATGCGATAGTCCCCAGATAACCCGACAACTGTCCGAGTTAAAATCAACGCCACGCCTCAAAAATGCGAAACACGAACGCAAAAAAAGCTGCGATGATGCCAAGCGCGATACAAAAAGCAGCGAAAACCAGCGGCAGGCCTGTAAATCCCACGTGCCTGGCGGGAAAATGCACCATAGAAGCAACAAAAACAACACACCAGAAACAATCCAAAGTGCGTAGCAACATGGATGCACCCTGACCCAGCGCAGAGGCCAACGCGAACCCCACAAGCCCCACAGACCACCAGCAAGGACCAACGGGGTCGGGAAGGCCAAGGAGAAGAGGAGAGGAAGACGGGGTGCAGTCCGTAGGAAAACAAGACCAGCGTCACGGATGTGACAGAGCACTACCAGCAACTGACCCACAGTCAGACCACCTTGAATGCAGCCGGAGTGCCGAGGAGGCCAATTGAGGAGGCCAAGAGGCGCCGGCATGACGTGAATACCCAAACCAGGCCCAAAGACGCTGCCAACAGGAAGGCAGCTACGGCGACAGGAGGTGGGAGTCCTGCGCCACAGGAGGAGCTGGAGGCAATGGAGGCCAGCCATCAGTGTGGAGACGGTGCAAGGAGGTGGGAGGACGGACACAGCACGAGAGGACCTGACACAACAACAACAGGGTGAGTAACCAACAGGTCCATGGGGGGACAGGGGGAGATGTGCACAATGGCACACATGCACAACGACGTGTAGCACACTGCACACCCACAACAACCCAGGGTCATGTCCCCCACCCCCGTGGCACACTGCAGCACACACACATGGCAATCACAGCACATCCCATGACAATGTGGCACAAAGTGCAACACCGACACTGCAGAACAGGGGACACAACTGGGTCCGCCCATGCGCAGAAACAGGCCAATCACATCTGACAGAGCAGGGAACTGTGAGATGCATATGTACGGGTACAACCTCACAACAGTCATGTAGTCCAAATGTCCACTGTACCCCCTCAAATTGCCAGCACCCTCCCAAACAGTCACAATGTACATTGTCACACAGTCTGCATGTCTACAAGAACAATGCGCCAACAGAAATGTCAACACAATGTCAACATGCAACTCCCCTACACATTGCAGAGGGACAAACAACACCTCCAGCAGGTCAGACCAGACAACCCATCAGTGATGCAGCACACGACCAACACACCTTCGACACCGACGCCCTACAACAGCCCATGGACATCCCACGCAACCCACCACCAGGACCAGGGAAGACAAGCCACATAGAGGAGAACCCAGCCCCTGCAACAGACCACACAGCATGAAGCACACGCAAGCACGGCTGGCCCACAACACATCACCGAACCACACATGGCACCCCAATGCCAGGTGGCAGAACGCCAAAAGGAGGTGGCCGAACTTGTGCGGGTGTGGTCCGAACCCATGGAAGGCGAACTAGATCACATACGTGGGTGTCAATTACCCTTCAGGGACCACCTACACCCCACAAAGGAGACCCACACTGCCATAGAGACACACGCAGATATTATGTTGAACTGGCTACGGGCACGTGCGCCCGGCCCCTTTATTGGCAGGGCCACATGTACAGTGACGCCTGTGCTGGATGTGTGTGGGGTGAGCTTAAGCCAGCCCGCACAGAGTGCACGGTGCTGGCAAAAACATGAACAGTGGACACCAGTGCAATGGAAACAGAAGACACATGCATAACAGAGTCAACTGCTGAGCAACATGGAGGGAGCCGGAGCAAGTACAGAGGTTACCCAACATACAAACAGAAGTGTCCGTGAGTTGCAGTGCACTGAGGTTGGGGCACTAGAGCCGTGCGCGCCCATGTGATGAAAATAACTTGGATTGTGTCCATTCGGGATGTTCCTGCTGCAGATGCAGTGGGGTGTGTCAGACCTGCAGCAACTCCCTCATCAACATCTCAGGTCTCTCACACTGCCTGAGGTGACATTGCTGCGCAACATCTCCACATCACAAAACTCAATCAGTAACGGTCCATTGGTTGCGGTGCACTGAGTCAGTGGTACCTGGAGTGCTGAGCAGGGGATCAGGCAGATGATGGCATCCACGACAGGTCTGAGCAACTCCGTCAGTCTGCCAGTACCACTGTCTCGACTCTGGCAGATGGTGGTTGGTGGTTGGAGTTGGCCCTGGCTATGGTGGCGTGTGCCTCCTGCAGTGATGCGATGTCCGGGCTGGTCAGGACTCGATTTGATGTGTGAGCCCTGGTGGTCCGCAGTTGAGGCTGGAGGCAGCGGACAGCGCAGGGCCACATGCACATGGCGTCGATGACCCCAAGACCACCGTCACAGAGGTCATCCAATATTCATCCAGACAGGGTCCCGGACTTGAGCTGCACAGAGTCAGTGGCCCCGGGTGCACATCGGCAGGCACAGGCACACCGCCATGGGACGGTGACTTGCGGTCCAATGAGGTAGGGCCACGCAGACTGAACTGGTCCTCGTCGAAGTCGGAGGTGAATGTCGCGTAGTGTTTCGGCGGACAGTGGAAGGTGTTCTTCCAGGGCATGATGCAGAGGGCAGAAGCTATCCGGAAGCAGCAAATGGAGGAGTGGAAAGCGACTGCCTCGTTGCCACCACCAAATCGGTACCAGCTGCATGAGGATAAAAACTACCCCCTAGTCCATAGACTCAAACGCCACCAATGTACGACCAGAGAGTGTCCATGAATGTCGGGGAACAGACTTAGTGGCACCGGGGCTGAGTGGGGATGCAGTCTGCGATGATGCCGGTACACTCATATGGACTCCGCCATTGACGATTCAAGACTCTGTGACCTACTGGACCGCAGTGTAGGCCGGAGGCAGCGGTCAGAAGTGGGCCACAGCCACGTGTCGTAGGCTCGCGATGCACAGAGTAAGTGACATCAGGGCAGTTGTCGGTAGTGTTCGATCACCTCCGTAATGATGATCCTTTTCCCCTCCCAAATGCAACGCATCTTCCTCTTATGCCTCTCCTTGCGTGCATTGATTCGTACTCTGCCTTTGAATAATCGATGTTCAGTTCCAATCCTGTGACCTACTCAAGCACAGCGTAGGCCGAGAGCAGTAGTCCGCGTGGGCCCACAGAATCTTGCAGCTGTGATGTAACACTAAGACCTGTTGGCACCACATCGAAGGGTGTATAGTGACATACACTCAGCCATGATTTATGGGCTCTGCCATGGTGTAATCAAGACTCAGTTCCAAATGTGTGACCTACTTGTCCGCTGTGCATGCCGGTGGAGTACGACAATGTGAAAGGAATACTGCGGGCCTGTGTTGCGGAGGCCGTGATGGTCTGAGGAGGCTGCCAGGGTCGCAGGCCTCGGGCTTTTGAGCTTGCGCCTGCATGTGGTGGGCCCTCATCGACACACGCCGGTGTCGGAAGGTGGGCATCGAGGCCTGGGTGCGCAGGGGCGGGCAGGACTGATTCGAGGACCAGCGTTCGGGGGTGCAGCAGGCGCACAGGATCGCTGGCAGCACCGCTCACGGCGTCGGCCTCGTGGTGGGGTGAGGGGCGCCGCCCTGGCAGAGACGTTGGGCATTCCGGAAGAGGACCACGCCCAGGATTACGTGCCTTTTATTCACACCCCTACGCTGGCCTGGCGTACGCCGGGCCAGCCCACTCCCCTCACACTTATGGAGGGGACGTCACAAGCTACATTTCCGCGGCTTCCCCACTGGCTGGGGTGACATGGTTGCGTCCACTGTCCACTACACTCCAAACACCAGAGGTGTGTGTCGATATGGATATGTGTGTGATCTGCTTACTTCAGTCTGGCCAGCACAACCACGCCACACTTGGCATTGTGTACATTCTCATTCATCAGTCCCTTGCCTCCTTCGCACATGCCTGGTCCCCACCTCTTCCGACATTCTGCTATTGTGTGTCCGAGGTGCCATGCCGTAGATGGCTCATGTACATGGCTGGGCCAGGTTCCCACAGTGAGTTGTGCTGTCGTGTCTGGTGGGTGTGCATGTTGTATGTGAGCTTGTGACGTGTGCATTTCCTGTGTTGTGTGTTGCATGATTGTGGATTTGAGGTGTGTGGTGTGAGCATTTGGTATTGGCCAACGGGCAGTGCATTTCCGTGGGTGCCATCCTGGTGGCGCAGGTCGATGATGGACTGTTGGGAGGTGCAGGTATCATGCACACTGCATGGGTTGTTGGCGACGTCGTTGGCGGAGATTCCACGTTGGTCCACTATTGCCTGCACATTGGTGGGATCCGTGCGCTTTCTGTTGCGCTTATTGTGTGCAGTGTCGCCAGGGCCCACTAGTAGGACATGTGTGCGGTCACTTGCCCCCTGACACGTGCGGAAAACAGGCTGTGGCGTACACGCCTTGCTTGGTCTCCGGCTGTTCCTGCGCAGTGTGTGTGAGGTATGGATAGTGGGTTACCAAGCTGATGGTGTCATCCATGACCGTTGTGGGGGACTTGGATTGGCCTGGCTGTGTGACTCCTCCGTCTCAGACGGAGGTTGGTTGGAGGGTACCAGAGGCCAACACGTGCAGCACGGCCATCAGCTTTGTCTGCGGTGGGATGTTGGTTGTCCGCTGTGTTGGTACGGTCAGCCTGTGGGCTATGGTGGTCAGGATGCGGAGGAGGGTTGTCCCTTTGGGCATATAGTGGGCAATGACATTCTCTGGTGTTGGGTCTGTGGGCTTGGTGCATTTTGGGCGGGTCGCTGTCTTTGCCTGCGCTGCCTCAGTGTTGGTCCGGGGTGGGGGGGGCGGTGGGTGTCCGGGGGGGTGGGGGGGTGGTGGGGGTGGTGGCAGTGGGTGTTGTGGCCCTCTTGGGTGTCTGGCACGCATGTTCAGTGGCTCCATGGCATCTGTTGCCCTTCAGGTGTGGCTCTGGGCTGGGCTCCATTTTGTGTTGCAGGCTGTGCTCCGACTTTGCACCAGGTCAGGGCAGGTGTTAGATTCCTGCTGCTAACGCGCCTTATCGCCTGTTTTGTGGTCTTATCGCTGATCGGCCTGGTCGTTGAGAATGTTGTGGTGTGCTGTTGTCGCCGATTTTTGCTCGGGAACGCCTACTCTGCATCTCATTAGTGATAGTTGCAGGGGTCATCTGTGGCAATGTTTTTTGAGGATGCTTTCGCAGGTAAACTGGTGTTATAGGCTGTTAGCACCAGCTTGTGAATGTTGCGATACATTTATCTCGACTTTGGCTGCGATAAAGTGCCGTTAACTCGGCGATGGGTCCTTGAGAATATGCCGCTTGGTTTTAAGTGTGATCAGGAGTTGTTTGTTGGCTGAGCATAGAAGAAGTGACGGCTATATTGCACAATTGTCACTATCCCTGCAGCTTCCCCTTCCATGCATTTGCAGTTGAGGCAAAGAATCTTGAATGTGATTGTTCTTGCCTGAAAGCCAGTGTAGGCTTCTGGAGTGTGTTGCTACAGGCTTTTTATGGTCCAAGACTAATTTATTGGGAGAATTTGTGATAATGCTCCTATTGTGCTCTCTTTAAAGATTGAGTTAACCTAGAAATGAGTTGTGTGGATTTCCTCATTTATAAAACCCAAAAATTGCATGGAGAATATTTGGAAACATAACAAAAACGTAGATTTACTGGTGTGGACTTATTTCCCCTTACCACACTCATGTGTATTATACCCATGCAGAAAATGGGCATATCGAGAGCTAGGGTAAAAGTCTGAGGACACATTATTATTTGTCCCCGTTTCTTTCTCAACATGGAAAACATATTTTCATTTGTAAATATCCCTTTTTTCAGTTTTATAAAGTGCAAACTCGACCCAAATGTATTGTAGCGCTTTACATGAGGACCAGTTGCATTACACAAGGACACATTCATGTTTTTAGGCACGGGAAGATTAAGTGATTTCCCCCGTATCATTTATTAAATTCTTATTGCAGAACTTTCTCTTTCTAACTGCACTCTTTACCACTTTTTTTAACAAGTTAGGTGTTAGTCAAATTAGAATGGGTCACTGTACTGGAGATATTTGTAAAAAGAAGTTAAAATAATTGTATGGCTGTTTACAACATTCACAATGGCCAGCACTTTGACCCTCCATAAGGAAACACTATACCAACACTCTTCAGCTACAGTTGAAGCCAGGTAAATTCCATTAATGTGGTGGATTTTACCCAGTTTTATGTACCATCTGCATCTCTAAATATCATCAGATCCTGATTCTTTTCAGGGAGCAGATGACACGTCTCTGTATCAAAGTTTCACTTAGGCGTGGAACAGTTCACTTAGGTGAGCAAAAAGTTTCGTGAATCGGGCGCATTGTGGCGATGTGATCTACTTGTGAGCCATCAGCGGAAGGCTTGTCCGGTACGTTCCATGACAGAATGAGACATTCAGGAAGATAGTTTGGAATGTAGGTCTCAGAAGTACCACACTGTGTATTTACTTCTGTGGAAGGCAGCCAGCATCATATAAAGAGAAGCCACAGCCGCCTCAATCTCTCTGTAGTGGGAGATTCATGGAGGTGTTTGCATATGACTTGCTAAATATCCTAGGGAGATATCACTTTGGAGCTTCACGTTTACAAATGCAGCAGTGGTATTTACTCAACTGGACTTACTGAAATGAAATAGGCATAGCGCCTTCGAACGACGCTGCAATAAATCAGATGTGTTATTTTACTTCATCCTTTATGATATTTTTTCAAAATCTGCTGCTCATAAACATGTTATGGTTTGTTTTACATAAAATGGCAAAGATAGCAGTGAATGGTGGTACAATTGACACATATTTTACAAGATTCACTTGTGTACCACACATCTCTGCCTGGTGATTCATGAAGGAAGTATTGGAGATTAAGGTTTTCAGGATTTTCTTTCAAGGATTTTGAATGCAATGTGGATGCTTTCCAAACTCGCATTTGATGGCAATTAACTTTCTTCTTGAGTCATGGCATGGTTGCCATGGAGAAGCAGGATCCTTTTAATTAACGATGTATTTGATGCCAGTTAGGTGACCATACACAGGGTTTGCAATAGACTGACTCCACCATGGGGCTGTTACTGATTTATGGAGGGCCAGGTCTGTTGCAGTTCTCTAATGCCATGCCTACCACCTAGATTGATGTTGATAATGATTGTCTGCTGGATATAATCAACGCAGAATCAGGGGATTATGATTGTTAGGATCCTAACGTGTCCACGAACCCTCCACCCCCTAGACATGCAATTGCCTTCCATTATTTCTGGGATAAGGTGGTTGTGCTTCAGAAGAGGCTCTACCGTCCACACTAAAACACAAACTGCTTTAGCTGGGATTACAAACTTCAGACCTACACTGCCCAGGCACTCTGGAACCATAGTACAATAAACTACAGCCTGATGCCTGCGATAAGCAAGCAATGTTATATAAGCTGGAGCACTAGAATTGATTCATTTCTATTCTAGTGCAAATGGTGGTCTTCTGGTGCCCTCCAAATATGCATAGTACATGTGCTTCTGCCACAAGTGCAAATGATAAATGCAAGCAAACCACATGCGGTCCACACAACACAGGCAGTCCATGTCTCCGTGCATATGAAGCATAGGTCTTATTTTTTTACACTCAGGAGCCTACCAAAACAGTATGTTTTGCACACAGTGAAAGTGTTAATATGTGACAACCATAATATTTGCACAGTAGTAACATGTTAGAAATGGGGGTCTCTAGTTGGCAATGGCTGGCCACTGTCCAAGTAGGGACCCTTCTTCCTAAGTCAGAGTGAGAGGGCTACCCTCTTTAATACCCCTGCTCAACCCTGTGGTAACGTAGCACGAGCAGGTAGGCTTATCTCAGAGGCAGGGTGTGAAGCATTTATGATCATACACAGTAACACAATGAGGAACACTACAAAGGGACACCACACAAGTAGTTATTATAAAAAATAAGTATCTTTATATAATGGCAGATTTATCACAAGACCAATAACTGTAAAAGCCACAATACTGTCAAAAATAGGATAGCTGTTGAAGGGCTGTCAAAAATAGTTCAAAGGTTGCAAAAATAAGGTTCAAGTTCAAAGCAGTGGTCTCTGCGACCCTTTCTTTCACAAAGTACCTGGGTTTAGTAGCAAAACCAACAAAGTGTCGCAAATAAGCTGTAGCGATGATTCTCGGCACGCGAGGCCGGCGATGCGTTGAAATCCTTGCCGCAAGGGAGGATGATGCGCCGATCTGCGGGATGCGTGCGGAGACGATGCGACAAACTTCTGCACGCTGGACCGCCGATGCGATGACTTTCTTGCCGCGTGGGAGAAGTCGATGCGGTGATCCTGTTGCGCTGTACGATCGTGTTGCGATGCGAAGACAAGACGCTCCGCGAGGGAGCGACGAAATTCGGTATGATGCGATCAAAGTGGCGAACGCACGGCGTCCGCACTGCGATGTCTCGAAGCGATGATTTCTTTCAGGGTTGCGAGTGCGCGGCGACAGCAGCGCGATGATCTTTCCAGCGCGTCTCGGCTGCAGCGGCTCGCAAAGGGGCGTCAGCGATGGTTTCGGGTTGCGGGCCCTCGGCGGCAGTAGCGCGATGATTTTCCCAGCGCTCTCGACTGCAGCGGCCCGCAAAGATGCGTTAGCGTCGATTTCTTACCCTCTTTTCTCTGATGCAGACTAGAGGCCCTGGAACTCACAGGAGCCTCCTCAGCAGATAGCAGTCCTCGCAGGGAGGAAGCAGGAGGTCGGTGGTGGAGTCTGATGTGCCTGAGACTCCAGCAGGAGGCTAGCTCTTTCCTAGCCCTTGGGTGATTGCTGTACAAAAATAAAAGTTCTCTCAAGAGTTCCTTTTCCTCTTCTTCAAGGTCCAGTGGTCACTGCTGCAGGCCAGTGCAAGAAACAACACACAGCACAGGGACAGTCACTTCCTGCAGATTCCTCCAGTGGCACGGACAGAGCTTCCTCTCCAGATCCAAAAGCAATACAAAAGTAGGGGGTTTGAGCACAGATATTTATACCCCAAAAACCTTTGATCCTTGAAGCTACCAGTCCCTGAACCTAGCCAGAACCAGTTCTGCTCAGGCCTGGAGCACTTTGTTTACCAGGCTGCATCCTTCCTTTCAGAAAGAGGGGTCTGCTAGCAGACACACAGTGGGAGGTGGAGCGAGCATTCACCTTGCCAGGCACAGCCCTATTCAGATCAAAGAGCCACCCCTCCCCACACTCTAAATGCAGATCTCTCTATTCCACCCAGGTCTGACTCAGCCTGTCCTGCCCCTCTAAAACCAGACAGCCAATACACATAACGGCAGAGCACACTGGAAGGCTTAGGCAAGAAAATACCTACTTTCTAAAAGTGGTATTTTCAAACACAGAATATAAAAATAAACTTCACTAAAAGGTGTATTTTAATATTCTGAGCTCAGGCATACTAAATTCGTTTTTCTACCATGTTCCTGGGGTCAGTTAGGACTATAGCATGTAATAGTCAAACTGCCCATTCTAGCCTATGAGGAACAGGTAGCCTTACAGTAGTGAAAAACGAAATGGTGCATAATTCACTACCAGGACATGCTACACACACCAAGGCATGTCCTGCCTTACACATACAAGGCACCCTACCATAGGGGTGACTTACAGGATGCTAAGGGAAGGTTCAGGGGCTGGGAAGTGAGTGCACTTCACAGCCAAGATGGCAGTTCTGTACTGCACACAGACACTGCAGTGGCAGGTCTGAGACACACTTTACAAGCTGCTTCTGTGGGTGGCACACATCAGTGCTGCAGGCCCACCAGCAGCATTTGGTTTACCAGCCCTGGGCACACATAGGCCACACTACTAGGGACTAACAGGTAAACCAAATAAGCCAATCAGGGATATACCAATTCACATAGACATATTTATACAGGGAGCATTCGCGCTGTGACACTGAATGGCAGTGGCACAGCGCCCAGAGCATCTAACACCAGTAAAACAGAGGAGACAACAGCGAAAAATGGAAGGGAGACCCACGCCAATGGTGCCAGGTCTAACATAACAATTTTATAATTCTAGTAATTATTAGTTGTTTATGTCAGCTGTTGCCTTGTAGATTGGTTTATGTTGTTTATGAAATGAGATGTCGCTTAGTGGATCTCCCCTGGAATACAATCATTAGGACCAAGAAACCAAATGAAATGAGACTGAGTATTTCAAACTTGGTCTTAGGGATTGATACACCATCATAATGGTCAACAATAAATCTACTGATGAACATGAAAGAGCAATCGGTGCACCACCACAAGAACAGTAAAACAAGTTACAAAGTTTGTGTCCAGAATTGTATTCTTCAAATCCTCTTTTTTATTTAATCACAATTTGATTTGAACGTAACATGCAACATGTAGAGTCGACCAGCCAACGCGTTTCGTCCAATACAATGGACTTTTTCAGGGCATATGCGAAGTCATCTTACATATGGAGCCATGTGACTGGAAACAGGACAGATGGATCACTCTATATTTGATATAAAACAATTGTAAGCAGCTATATCCTAATATCAGATGCTGGTAATGTACGGTGCATCAAGAGTCAGTGAACCGCTTGGTCGCACACAAATAAGGTGGCCCAAAACAGATAGAACCATCAGCTCAGCACCATAATACGCGCTGAAGCAGAGAGCAAAAGGGATTCTCCTTTCCGGTATATAATCGAAAATCTACTGATACCCTTTTTTTTCCAAGAAAAACAATCAAGTGGTTTGACCTAAGATCAATGAAAATCTGCTGCACCTCTTGTATGTCAGTTCCATCTCCCATAAGTATCTTGATGGTTACACAAATGTCTTTATTGTTCCTGTTGCTTTGTTGTCCAGCATAAGGCTTTTGCACATACTATCATAAATGTGACTATTTGCAAAACATTTTGGCGAGATTCTATTATCATCTTGGTTTGGCAGTGCAAAAACACAAAGGTCTACATTTATTATACGATTGAATTGCCCCTGCGTCATGGAGGGTGACGCAAAGGCAACACAATCCTTAAGTCAGATATTCCAAGCCACCACAGCCACCTTGCGTGGCCCTGCGTTGCTTGGTAAATCTGGAGTAACGTAGGGCAGCGCAAATCGCTGACTTGCATTAATCTGCAACGGAAATGCGATCATGGGTGGAGAGTAGGGGTTCCCATGCATCCCCCCATGTATTTTGGCAGATGCTCAGGTTTACCAAGACTGGAATGCTCCATAATACTACGCCTACCCGAAAAGGAGCAATGGGGAGAAATATTTTTATTTCTCCTAGTTTTTCCTCTTTCAAAGTGTGCTGCAATCTGCAGCACACTTCAAAAGAGGAAAACGATTCTCGAAGGATTGTTTTTGTGCAGGGAGGTATACACAAAAACAATCCTGCTTGCAACGCAGGTACCCTTGTGCCATGACGCAATTGTGCCGGCGTGGGCGCTAGGCTGCACTGAGTACGGCAGCACAGGGTGAGAGCAGGAATGTTCCATATATTAGTAAATATGGCACATTCCTGTTCTCTCCATTTGACGCAGAGCTGCAAGTTGTCTTGCTGCCTTGCACTGCAATAATGATCAATCTGGCCCCTTGTGCCTAGGGTGACAATCTTCTCAGCCTGGTGAAAACGTTGCCTTGCGTTTCCCTTTTCTTTAGGTGCCAAGCACCGAGTACACTCACCACACAAGTCAAAGGTTATTTGAAAAATAAATTGGAAAACCTACCAGAACAACTTAGAAGCCTCATTATAGCTGTCAACTAAAAAATAGAATTATGCACCCTGTTGGAAGCTTTCGAGTGCGCAAACGCTCCCAAACAATATACCATTCCCTTTTATTTTTAGAGATAAAAGTGCGACTTAATATTTTCTTTAGCAGGGCTGCGTGTAGCACGAGGTTGACGTTTCCCAGCGGTCCCACTCCACCCTATGACATATGGTATACATATTCCAAGCGGTCACTAGCACTGTGGGACCCCGATAGCGCAATAACTTCATGCACAGCTTTGGGCTGATGGGGAACGCATGTTTTGATTTAAAGTTCAGCCAATCCCCGGGCGGGGCGTGTGCAGTGCAGCAGCACGCAGAGCACGGCGTGTCTTGGTGGGGGACCCAGTAGCTCGCTCAGTCCCCGGGATCATCACTCACAGCGTGACCAGCACGAGGACGCTCCGTGAGACACTCGCTTCGCTGTTGTTTTTGGAGCAGCTGGGCGGGAGATTCTGCAGCTCTACAGATCGGTCATGTCGTTCATTGCGAGCTGCCAAGCTAAACTTCTCCCTCGGTGTGAAAGCACGTGTTTACTCACGTGCAAGCGCCACTGTAGCATCCTACTGCAAGATCATTTCGTAAAAAAAAGGTCTTCCTAAAAAATATTTGCTTTTGCGCTTCCGTGAGGAATAAAATGCGCAGTATTCTCACACTGCAGCATGTGGGAATCTTGAATTACAGGACTCGTGATTCACCTATTACTTTGATTCTGGTTAGAATTGCAGATTTAGATGGTTCGATAGAGTGACGTGGCCAATACACCCCCACCCCCCTTCAACATTATAAAATAATCTTACGTCCCTCTTTCAACATGTACTGAAATACAAGTATTATCAGGGTAGCAATATTACTTAATTGTCAACTCTGACATGACTGGTTCGACTGCATTGTAATGACAGGAGGCCCCTTAGGACCCCTACAGCATGTGGCATAAAACGGCATAAATGCAGCAAATATGGCCAAATTGCAGGGAAGTGGCTGCATAAAACTATCTTCTACAAGGGCTGCACAAATTGAATAACTGGCCCTGGCAACCTACATGCTGCTGCAACATCAACTGAGGCAAACATTCAAAAGCCACCAAACAGTAACGCATAGATAAGTCCAAATAAGGTCATCACATGTAAATTGCCTTTTAAACTTACTTGTTGGTTTGTTTATTCATTGATTTGTATAGCCCAGAATCCAACCCTCTGAGTATCGGAGCTATATATACAAGGTGCTGTATTATGTGGCTGCAGCGTTTACTACATAGTTATGTAATAATTTCATTTGCCACATTATTTACCTTGATTCCCCGTGGAATAAGGGCCTTTATAATCACTGCATTTTGAGCATTAAAATCACCTAGACAAGGCTGTATTACTAGAGGTGAGATCACACCTGGCGCCACACCTACAGCGTGTTTCATGATAGATCTCATACTATAAATCCCCTACATTTGTTTTCCATTTGTTTGACAAATGTTTACCCCAATAAAAGTATTCCATTACAATTCACCTATTTCTTTATTACCTTTCCAGATGTATGCTCATGCCTGTTGGTGTAGGAACTGGACGCTTCATTATGAACAGCTTTATTAATGTCCACAGTGAATACAATTTGAATTTGCGGCAAGGAAATTGAGTGTAAGTGTGTTAGTGTGCATGCATGTGGGTGTCTATGTGTCTGTGTGTAGCTGTGTGGTTTTGTGAAAGAGATATCAATGTGGATTGATCACTTGTTTTTTTCCAAGTAGTCCCCTATGTCAGTTGATTTTCCTTGTGTCATCATGGGGCTGATTGCAGCTGGGTTTCTTTTTGGGTCCCCTCAACTTATTCCCTTCACAATTCCCCTCTTCCGAGCTGTTTATTCAAGTCAGGGAACACAATTCAAACTGTAATCCAGCATTTAGATTTACCGTGATACCGTTTATTTTATTAAAGGTCAATCAGGGGCGTAACACAACTTGAGGGGGCCCCCCTGCAGGGTACGTGGAGGGCCCCCCTCCGGACTCAATCTGGAGCTCTCCGGCCGAAGTGCGCTGCTGAGGGGGCCCCCGCGCTGCGGGGGCCTGTGTTACGCCCCTGAGGTCAATGACTCATATTTGGTCCACTGATTTAATGTAGGGACCCCCTTATTAGACCTGGGAGTTTTAGAGTCATGCGAAAATTCACTACCCACATTTTCCTATTAGATGCTGAGTGCTGTGAGAAGAAGTCATCGCTAATAGAGTTTCCCACTTGGAAATCTATCTCTGCATAAGAGTTGAACTTTCATTTCAGATATATAGACGTTTCTAGGCAAATCAGTGGCAGTTTTGTAGGAAAAAGCTCTTGAGGTGAAATGGGAACAGTGAGCACTTCAACCCACACCCAATGGAGCGTTGCAGCACCTTGGAGCCTCTGCCTGTCCTCCACCCTATGAACTACAACGCATGCCATTTCAACGCGGTCATTACAACAACCGCGTTGTTACGACGCATACCATTACAACGCAAGTCATTACAACTACTTGCTGTGGGGGGGCACTGGAGTTTGGAATAGTATAATCTACTATTCCAACTCCAGCCTGTGCAACAGTAGGGAAGGTGTTGGATTTAAAATCCAACACCTTCTGCCCCCTACAGCAAGTCATTGTAACGACTTGCGTTGTAATGGTATGCAATGTAACAACGCAGTCGTTGTAATTGCCGCATTGTAATAGCATGCGTTGTATCGACTTAGTTGTAAACAATGTTTCCCGTTCGGAGCACTCTGTTAATTACCAGAGCTGGCAAAACCTTGATTTGCGCACTCAGGAAGCAGCTATTGCCATCTGTGATTTCTTGGAGGATGTTGGAAATTATATCATCAATGATGTAATTTGAGACGTCATCTATGATGCCATGTATGAGATAAGCAGAGTATTCTGTTGTTTTATAGATGCCAAAAGATTCATAATGCAGAATTGTAGCAGTGTTTACGTTTATCTAAAGTTCTTCATGTAATGTTTGAAATTGATGAGATCACACATCTCAGTCAACAACAATAACCTCCCATTACAAATTATTTTTCAATAATTGTTTTTGGTTAGTGTAAAACCATTCACACTGTTCACAGCTGTGAGATAAATGGTTTTGTTATTTCCCTGTCCTTGCTGGGAACAGTCTACAGTTGTACCCAGCCTGATCCCTTGCCCTGTGGATTCTGGTTCTTAGAGGAGGCTATAGCTGTAGTCTATGCCCTTACTCTCTACCTCAAACCCCACTGGGCACACACCACAGCTGTGGTTGGTCCATTGCTGTTTCCATTGGTTACAGGATATAGTAAGATCAATACCTCTGAAGGTCAATGCCTCTAAAGGTCGATTGTCTCTGAAGTGGTCTCCTGTACAGCCAGTAGAACAGAGAGGCAGTGGAAAGGGCTACTTTTACTTTCCATAAGGGCTGATTATGATGTCAGAAGGACCGCAACTGACCGACCGCATTACGATGCGGCGGGTGCAGGCATCGGGTGGAGGAGTGTCCGCTGTCGTTCAGACGGGCTCCTTGAGCCCGTCGGAGCATTGGAAAGACACCATAATCCCCTAAAGATGGCGGAGCCAGCCTTGGCTCTACTGTCGGGATTATGATGTCATTTTCCGGCAGGCTTTTCATGCTGGCCTTTCCTACATGAAAAAGCTGTCGGAAAATGACTTTAGGGGCCCCTAGCAGGGCCCCCTGGCCCTTCACTGTGGAGCCTGGTGCCCCCCAAACATCCATGCACCATGTGGCAGGCAACGTGAGGTGCCTGCCACATGGTGCACGGATGTTTCCAAACATAACATTTCACTATGGCAACTTGTCCTGCGGGCCCTTTCCGCTTGCCGCACAAGCTGCCATAGTGAAATGGATGTTTCTGACCGCCTCCTAATACTGAGGTCGGAACCGCTGGCCTAAAGTCGGGCGGTTCCAGACCGCTACGGTGTCGGGGGGGGGGGAGGGGGACGTAAGTCCACCCGACATCGTAATGAGGCCCAATGTAGCCATTCAACACAACATACTGTTGCAGGACTAGCCAATGGCAAGATTATGACGGCAAGCATTTTATAAGGACATGTTACTGTTAGTGTTTGGTTTTATGTACCTTGACGTTTATAAAAATTTCGGTCCTTACGTTACTCAATTATGCCCATTTGAAGGGCCAGTGGCATCCGAGAGACCTAACTTGTTAAAGTGCATCTGGGTCCTCACGCCTCTCCACCTCTCCATCGTGCTCATAGCAATAGACAGGCACAGGCGCCCTGCCAACCCAGCGCCTGAACAATTCCCAGAAACGTTGCATCACTGAGATATCTGGCACATTGCAAAACCAGTTAAGAAAATACTAACTGCAGCTGTTTAAAGGAGTGTGAAGAGCTTGGGGAATGGGTGCAGTCACTTTAAAAAAAAATGCTGTGGCCATGTGTGAAATCGTGTTGGAGAAGGAACGAGATTGACACAGGACAAGAAGCAGCAATCTGTCGGACGTTGTGTTGAAAACGTCGATTCCTAGAAATAATTTCAGAAGAGTAATAAATCTGGCGGCCTTTAGTTTGATGAAACAGAGCAGGGAAACAAGTAGTGGTTAATTTTCATATGTGTTGTTCAAGTTGTAATGAAAGGTGCGGCTTATAAATGTCACATGGGAGGTTTGCTGATGATTTATGGTCTGTTTATTGTATTGTATATTGACTCAAACAACAGAGTGCTGTCTCATGGTTCGTCTGAAAGATGGAGCACAATTGACACTGATAACCTCTGAATTATAATGTAGGGGGAGGTAACAAGCCGACTTTGTAGGGCAGATTGGACTGTGAAAAATGTTTTCCCATGCAAGGTGGAATGGGCAAAGAGGAGGAAAAGGTGAATTGGCAGAAATGTTTAGGATTATGCAACATGACAATAAGATTTGTCAAGATTATTGGCATACTCATAAAAATGAAGTTCAGTTAAGGCAGCTGGCAATGGTGTTTATAGTATAGACCCAAAGTAGTAAAGTTTAATCTAATTTTCAGGCTGGGCCGTCTAAATACAAATAATCTCCACTGAGGGTCATTATGTGTAAAGTTGCCTTGTAGATATTCATTGTGGATATGCTGAAAACCTGACAGGATTTTATTATTTGTTGGATTGATAAGCCCGTCCCTACTTTTTTGTTGTTTTTAAACATAATTTTATTGTTTCATGTAGCAGAACACTGGTACCGAGTGGATAAGTTGATGGTATCTTCCAACACCTGAAGTTGCAGTGCACATTTGGTCGTGTCATAGCATATGCCCATTACTGCTTTCAAAAATAAATAGAGGACTCCATTTCCGCCTACCCCTCCCTCATCACCCCTGCCATACTGTTCGATGTAGTATTCCAAATTAGTTAAGAACTTTCCAGAACCACTCTTTGTGTATTCTGATTTCCCTCTATGGGACTCGTCCTGGTTTGAGGATATTCAGAGGTGTTCACCCCCTGAGCCCTCCCCGGATAGAAGGGATCTATAAGGTGTGTCCGTGTCTGTATCTGTATTTGTGTCCTGGGCCATAAGACTCCACAAGCCATAAGTCCCCATGCTCACACTCTATCCACTGTTCCCCTCCGTTTTCAATTCACCGGGTAGTACCGCACTCTCTAGACCCACCCATTTAATCAGTTCCTCCTGACATTTATTCAGTCTCGGTCCCCCGGTAGCTTTCCACTGTATGGTTAGTTCCTGTTTGGCTAACATTAGATCCAGGTTGGGAAATCTGGTAGTGGTTTTACATTTAGCAGGGCGTGGGAATCCTCCCAGGATGCAAGCTAGTGGTGTGCAAGGGATCACCCGGTGAGCAATATCATTGACACAGTCCATTACTGCTTCCCAGAACCCTGTCAAAGAAGGACAGGCCCCTCCCATGTGGAACATTTCCGCCCTGGTTCCGCACATCTCGGACAATCGGCCGTCACTGTTGTGTAAAGCCCATTGATCTTACCGGGTGTGAGGTAAGCCCTGTGTAGGAAATAAAAATGAATGAATTTAAATCGGGCATTACGAGACACAGTGTGTACATTCACCAGGATATTATCCCAATCTGCATTGTTAATCTGCAGTGCTAGGTCTGTTTCCCATTTGTCCTTCAGTTCTGTTAAGGCAGTAAGAACCTTGGGTGGGTATGGCTCAATAGAAGCATGTTGCCGCTTTGAAGCGACCCGTTGCAGTACAGAGCTGTTGAAAGCATTGGTGAACTGGGGGTTCCAATTACCCGTTTCCCCAATGGTTTCGTACCGTAGCCACTATCGCCTGGTGTAGTAGGAATTGGCCAGCAGGAATTTCAAATTCCACTGCTAAATCCTCAAAGAGGAGCAACATTCCACCTCAGTAAATGTCTCCTACGCGGGCTATCCCGTAGGTGGTTCACCCCGCTATTCCAAAGCCAAAGGCGCGCCAAAGGCAAGCCCGTCTGCGCCCGTCCGCGCCTGGACATCGCCAGTCACTAGTCACTCTGTCAATGTAGACGAAAACACATGTATATATTCTCGGGATAAACTCATGGCCATGAGACCAATAAGGAACACGGGCTGCTCTCCCCCCTCTAACCCTCCCGTGGGTCCATTTTGCTGCAGGAACTGTGGTTTTAACTCAGGGGCAATTACCTCTCCCTCCCCTATTCACCCTTTGGTAGCGGGTCAAGATATCAAACTGCTCAGTCTTAACTGCCGGTCACTGGCTAAACATTATTTAGATGTGTATGACCTACTACAAGGCTGATTCACTCAGATGTTTTTTTCCTGACGGAAACATGGCTGTCTGTAGACACGGTGGCTGAACCTGGTCTTGCACTCCCCCAGGCTACAGTATTGCAACCCTTAACCGAGAGACAAGAGGTGGTGGTGTGGCAGCTGTGTTTAAATCATGCTACACCTGCACACTGATTAAGGAAACTGCAGCGGGCTGCGAGTGCGGCCGATTCAGGATTACTTTTAATTCCAATTTTACCATGTCTGGCATCCTGGTTTATCGTCCCCCAGGCCCCTCTAAGGAAGGTAGGGCTGCCTTGGCAGACCTAGTGGGCGTCCTGGTTGTGAGGCATGCCAATTTCTCTGTTATTGGGGACCTAAACTTGCATTTTGATAATTCCCATGATTCAGAAGCGGCCAATTTTTCAGCGGACCTAGCAGCCTGCCAGCTGCTCCAATTGGTGCGGCCCTACTCACTCTGCTGGTCACTTACTCAATCCAGTTTTTTCGAACCTTCCGCGTCTCTCTGTCTCGACTCCCACTCCGCTATGCTGGACTGATCACTACCTGAACTCTATGACGCTTTCTGGGGTAGTGCCCTCACGAAAGTCACATCAGAAATGCACGCTTCGCCGCCCTTGGCATAAATTAGACTTCGACCAACTTAGTACTATCCTTTCAACTTTCAACGAGTGTGCCTAGTTGGCCAGAGGATCCAGACATCGCCAGCGAAGCACTCTATGATTGGATAAGACATCCTTTGGATGATATGATCCCAGTCAAACAATCAAAATGTCGAAGCACCAAGGCCAATCCATGGTATAACAACAACTTAGCCATTATCCGCAAATCGTGCAAACGACTGGAACGGGAGTGGAGGAGAGACTTTGATTCTATCCGGAAAGGTCACTATCAGTCAGCCATTAAGAATTATCATAGGGCTGTTCAGAAGGCACGTGCCACCTATTTCTCTGAGGAGATCAGAAACAGCCAGAATCCCTCCAAGAAGATCTTCGCCATTATTAAAAATCTCAAAAACGCGGGGGCGCCTGTGGCATCCGCCGTTAAGTCTAATGAACAATGTGAGGACCTTGCCACCTTCTTTATAACGAAGGTGGACAATATCTACAAAACCTTCCCCCAGATAGCCAATGGCCCGACTCTGAGGACCCTGCTCCCCCTGCCCATATATTGGCTACTTTTCCACCAATTACTGGAGAAGCTCTTAGCATACTCTGCAGGAAGGTTAAATCGGGTTCTCCAGCTGACCCTATGAAGCCGGAACATCTAATAAGACTTCTACCTGTGCTTCTTACACCTCTGGGACAGGTCATTAACCTATCCCTGGCCACGGCCACAGTCCTGAGGACATGAAAGCAAGCCGCGGTAAGGCCGCTATTAAAGAAGCCCACTTTAGATCCGACAAAACCTGAGAACTATCGTCCCATCTCCCTGCTTCCCTGGATTTCCAAAATATCTGAAGCCTATGTTAACACTCATTGTCTCAGGCTATCTGGAGGAGAATTGCATACTGGACTCCTACCAGTGTGGCTTTCACCCGGGTCTTAGTACAGAGACCGCATTGCTAGCTGTGACCGAACACCTGAGAGCGGCTCTGGATGAGGGACGTACTTCGGCACTGATCCTACTGGACCTCAGTGCCGCATTCGATACGGTCTCCCACCAGATCCTGATCCAGAGGCTGAAGGAGGCTGGTATTGTGGGCCCCGCCTTGGCGTGGCTCACCTCCTTCCTTTCGGACAGGTCCTTTCAGGTGTCGGCCCCCCCATTTTCTTCTAAGGTGCATTCCGTCAAACAGGGCGTTCCGCAGGGCTCTGCTCTAAGTCCAACGCTCTTAACCTGTACGTCCAGCCCTTAGTTGCAATAGCTAAGAGGAGCGGGCTGACTATAGTGTCATATGCTGACGACACTCAATTAGTCGTCGCCCTCTCCAATGACTGTCTAAACGATGCTGCTAAGTTTCGAAGTGGGTTGGCGGATGTTGCAGGGTGGATGACCGCCAATTGTCTCCAGCTCAACGCCAGCAAGACTGAGGTCCTGCTGGTAGGAAAAGATCCTGAGCTATGGAGCGGACATTGGTGGCCTACCACCCTGGGACCGGCTCCCACTCCCAAACAGGTGGTGAAAAATCTTGGCGTCTGGGTTGACTCGGCGCTTAGTTTCCTAGATCAAACTAAGAGGGTAGCGGCGACCTGTTTTGGTATTCTGCGCAGCCTCAGGCCCATTTTGGGCTTCTTTGACCCCTCTATCCGGCAGACAATTGTGCAGGCATCTGTGCTGTCAAGATTGGACTATGCCAGCGTGCTCTATCTGGGGGCCAACAGGGCCGAGATTGCAAGATTCCAGAGGGTCCAAAATGTCGCCGCTAGAACTCTTCTTGCCATGCCCAGATGCTGCTCCACCTCCAGCACTATTCGTCGGCTACACTGGCTGCCAGTGGAGAGGCGGGTGGAGTTCAAGTCTCTCTGCTTCGCGTTTAAGATTTTGAAATATCCGATCCCTGGGATATTATCTGGCCTACTCTCTGCCTATATTCCCACGCGTCAGTTACGTTCCGCAGATCAACAGCTGGCATCTATCCCACGTGTGAGGAGGGCCCGCGCCGGTGGGCGCTCTTTCCGCGTATTGGCAGCTAAGCTGTGGAATGGTCTTCCAAGTCATATTCGGAGCATGGACAACTATCTTGCTTTTCGAAAAGCACTAAAAACCCACTTATTCCCTCACTAGGTTACCTGCTCCCCGTCTGTCATTTTTTCACACCTTTGGCTCTCTCTTTTGCTAGGCCGGACTCTTGCAGCCAGTTGCTACCATTGCTCTTAGCGCAAGGACGCCCTTGCCAGGGCAGCTGAGCGCTCTACAAAACTGCTTAACATAACATAACATAACATAACATAACATAACATAACATTCCTCCCAATGCTCCCTCACGGGCAATCAGTCCTATCCATCATAGCGGCATGTCTACCCAAACAGGTATGGGTTTGCTGTAAGCAGCGTTGCTAGCATTGCTGTACTTCCAAGAGTTCCTGGGAGGCAGTGGGAAGGTGCCACTGGGGAACTAAAAGGACTGAGGAGATGTACCGCAGATCAGGAAGGAAGGAAGCAAGGTGATGGTTCCCTCCTCTGGGTGCATTCTATAGTTTATTTATTGATTAAACCTTGCAGATGCATTGCTAAGTAATATGTCTCTAGTTCTGGTGCTGACAATCCTCCTTCCAACATAGGATGTTGCAATTTGGACAAAGGCATCTAATTGTCCCTCAGATCAGCTCATACAATATGGAGTCCAAGTCCCGCAACAGACAGGGAGGGATCAGTAGAGGCAAAGTAGTAATCTTGGGAGTGCCACCGTCTTGGCCACCACTCTTTCCTCTGATGGATAATGGCAATGATCTCCAGAAGTTTACACATCGTAGCACTCCAACAGCCACTCCAATATTGCCATCTAGCATGTCTCGGTGATCATGGTATATTTGAACTCCCAAGTTTTTCAGACAGGCAGCATTCCAGGTGAGGCCTCACAGGTTCTGGGGTGGGGTGGTGTCTCTACAGAGTGGAAATAAATTAGACTTCTGCCAATTAATGTGCAGGCCTGTCGCTGTACCAAAATGCCCCAAAAGATCTGTTGCCCCAGCGGAGTCTAGCTCTACATCTCAGAGGAACAGCAACAAGTCATCAGCATAAAATGCTGCGTAATGAGAGTGTCCTCTAACTTCTAATCCACAACAAAATCTACCTTTAAGTGCGCTGCAGGCCAGTGGTTCCACTGCTATGGTGAACAGTAGTGGGAAGAGCGGGCACCCCTGTCTAGTACCAGGACCTACCTAGTATGAGTCAGATATGGTTCTACTGGTCTGGACTCGCTGTGGTATCTGAGTAAAGAAGTTTGGCCCATTGGATAAACCCAGGGCCCAGACCCATCTGTGCCATGATCCGATAGAGGAAATACCAACTCAGGCTGTCGAAGGCCATCTCTATGTCTATTGACATGACTGCTGCTGTTCTTTTGTACACGGAGTCATCATTCATAATCGAGAGGAGCATACGAATATTGATTGCGGTATTATGCCCTGGGATAAAATCCGTTTGATCGGTGTGGATCAGAGAAGACATGTAGGGAAGGAGAAGAGTTGCTAGTATGCAACTAAGGATCTTATAGTCCACATTTAGCATAGACAAGGGGTGGTAGGCTCGAACATCCATGGGAGGGGGACCTGGCTTTAAGACTGGAACAACTAGGGTCTCACCGGTAGAGATTGGGAGGTGGCCAATGACACGAGCTGCAGTGTAAAGGTCAACTAGCTTTGGCACTAGAGAGTCCCCATAGGTAGCGAAGAACTTGCCATGCGCCATATTTTTAATAGCAGCCCTGACCTCTTGGCACCCCCAGCTCATCAGCATCCTCTTGTGCAAGCACCGGGAGGACCACAGGGGTAAGGAAGCCCTCAAAGGCCCGGTGTCTCACTGTGGCTGATGGGGCATAACGGGTTGTGTAATAGTCCCAGAATCTAGCATTGATGGTGGTCTGGCTATAGAAGAGCTCACTAGAAGACGATTCCACCTTCAATATTAAGGAGCCCTGTGTATTGAGTTTGGTGAGCCATGCCAATAGGGCGCCTGGTTTATCACGCTCGGCATTGGAGCTGGTCAGGTATTCCCAGTAATCAAAGAAGCAGAGTTTCTCAACTCGGGCTGCCAGCAGGTCCTTCACTTCTAAAAGTGGGTGCTTGAGTGCTGAATTTCTGGGTCTCCACTTTTCGAGGTCCCTCAGCACATTTTCTTGGTCCTCAACTTCACCCATTATTGTGTCTCACACTCCCACTATTTCAGCGATGCACTGGCCCCTAATGACTGTTTTAAAAGGGTCCCATTCAATCAGAGGGGAAGCAGCTTTCCTGGTATTATCAGCAAAGTAATTGGTTATGGCCTCACCAATGTTATGATGAAAGACTGGATCATCCAGTGCCTTAAACGCGTTGCTGCCAATCAGGGATAGAAGGGTGGCCATGCTCCCAGTTCAGGGAGAGTAACACTGAATTATGATCGGAGGCGTTCGGCATAGGTATTCTGCATTGCAAACCGCTCCATGAATGGCTGGTGTGCAGAGGAAGGTATCAAGGTGAACATGAAGTTTATGCATGCCCGAGAAGAATGAATAGTCACAGGGTGGAGGCGTCTCCAAGAGTCTATGAGTCCCCACTGCCTCTGCCAGTCTGAGAGGGCACGCGCCAAGAAGATCACTGGGGAGTCTCTCAGCGGTGGGGGGGACTGATCAAGGGTGGGATCAGTAACGTTATTGAAGTCTCCTCCCAGTAATATGTTTTGCGTTAAATAGATGGATAAAATCCTGCAGAGCTTAGAAAAGAATCCCACCTGATCTATATTGGGGGCATATACTCCAACTATGGCCAGGTGGCATCCCGCCAATCTCCCACTAACCACTACATACCTAAGAGTTCCGTTCTCTTCTGGAAGGGTACCCCTGGGTTTACTCACAGCAAATCCCCTCTGCAAAGGCAGAGTAGGTTGTTGCATATATCTGGCCCGTCAACTCTAAGGATGTGCTAATCTTTCAGCTGAAGTAAGGTGGGTTTCTTGCAGTAGGGCTACATGTGCTCCTCGTTTTTTAAGGTACGTGTATTCTTTATATCTCTTGGACATATTTTGAGACCCCGGACATTCCATGGTATGAAGTTGTAAGTCAAGGGGGCTGCCATCAGGGAAAGGTAATGTTAAGGGGCAGATCACAAGAGGGGGGGGTCAATTCTCATGCACATGATATGTGTCTGGCTCCTCACCAACAGTGCTTTAGAACAGCAGGCAGGGGTGACCCAACAAACCTCCCACAAACACAAATAACAAAATCAACATCCTATCCCCAGGATCAGAAGCAAGCGACTTCCCTTCCAAAGCAGTCAAAAAACATCTAACACACGTGCATGCATCACAAGCACAACTATAATACGGGGGGCACCCATATAGGCTCCTCCCAGATGAACATACTACCACCCGAAGGACACAAACAGGATAATCATTACCACATGTGGCCCTGCATGAGAAACAACACGCACAGTATAAAAGTAGGAAAAGAAAGGAGACAGAGGTATATCAGTCATTGCTGCCATCAGCACTTCATCAATCAAATAAGGCAGTCTAGACCCTCCTTTTAGAGTATTTAATCGGAAGTGCTTGGCAGGATCTTGGGCAAAGAGTCAGCAGAGTTGTGGGAGGAAACAGATGCCCCATCGGAATCAGTGTCCTGTGGTTCACCATCACCGTTAAGAGATGGTGGAGAAGAAACCTCCACCCTGCTCATGGCAGCTACAGCCTCCACCACGAACTGGCGTTCCTGGGACTGGAAATGGAGCAGCTACCTGGTCACTTTTGGCCCTCTTCCGAGGTGGATTCCGGCTGTCTCGTTTGTTCTCCGATGAGGTGTCCCCGCCCTGTTAAGGGAAGCAATCCAACCATTCCCATAATGCTTGAGGCAATGTAAAGAGTTGTACTACATCATCCGCGGTCACCCTCAGGCTCGCTAGAAACAACATAGCATACTTGAGACCTAAGTAATGAAGGCGATTCTTGGCATCAGTGAATGATGCTCTTTGTTTCTGGACCTCTCTTGTGAAGTTGGGAAAGAACATGACTTTGTAATTCTTGACCATAATATCCCCACGAAGTCTGGCTTGAGTCATAGTATGGTAACGGTCCCTGTAGTGTAAAAGTTTTGCCACTACAGGACATGGAGACGCTCCAGGGAGTGGGGGCCATGCCAAAACACAGTGAGTGTGCTCCTGTGCATAAAAAGGAGAGAGACCTTCCGGGGTCACCTCCTCTTGAATCCATTTTTTAGGAAGTCGATCATATTTGCGGCAGAGCCTTTAATACGCTCTGAGAGCCCGATAATTCTGATGTTGTTCTGACATGCGCTATTTTTGGGATCTTCAGCCCTGGTCTCTAATTTTTTTTATCTTGCTTCCATAGTAGACAGACGGGTCTGCACTGAAGCCATTTCTGGGGCTAGGTCATCTACAGCATGTTCAGTGGCGGTAACTCATTCAGCCAATTGCCACTGGTCATCTCGCAGTAGGCCCATGTCCGCCACCATAGTATCGATCTTCAATTCAAGTGCCTCCCTAGAGGCAGCAATGGCCCATAGGACTGTGTTTAGGGTAGGCCCTGAGGGTTCCCCTCCCCGGGGTCGCCATATCAGGAGTCGAATCCGCCAGGTCCTAGGATCCCAGCATCTGAGAGGTTCAGGACTCAGCTGCTTCTTTTTTTCCTGTGGTCTTGCTCATGCTCGCATTCACCCAGCCCATGTCGCAGGATCCGTACCCGGTTTAGCAGACCCAATGCTATGTTTCGTCTTAGGGCAGAGACCGTGATCGACAAAGTCAATCAATCAATCAATCAGGGAATTGTAAGCACGCTACTCACCCGTGAGGGTCTCAAGGCTCTGAGGGGGTCCGCAGATCTGTTTACCCGAAGAGCCAGGTCTTGAGGGTCTTCCTGAAGGTGTTCAGGGAGGGGGCGCGTCTGATGTCTGCCGGTAGCTCGTTCCAGGTCTTGGCTGCAATGTGAGAGAAGGATCTTCCGCCTGCTCTGGCTCTGTTGATGCGCGGGGTTTCGGCCAGTGCGAGGTTGGAAGATCGGAGGTTTCTTTTGGGTACGTGGAAGTTGATTCTGTCATTGAGGTATTTGGGTCCGTTGTTGTGTAGGCATTTGTAGGCGTGAGTGAGGATTTTGAAAGTGACTCTTTTCTCCACAGGGAGCCAGTGGAGACTTCGTAGGTGTTGGCTGATGTTTTCATGTCGGGGGATGCCAAGGACGAGTCTGGCGGCGGTGTTCTGTATTGTTTGGAGTTTGCGGAGTAGGGACTTGTTGATGCCGGCATAGAGTGCGTTTCCATAGTCCAGTCTGCTGGTGATGAGTGCGTGGTTGACTGTCTTCCTTGACTCACGGGGGATCCACTTGAAGGTCTTGCGGAGGGTGTTGAAGCAGCTGGAGGTGACGGTGTTGACCTGTCGGTTCATGGTGAGTGATGAGTCGAGTACGATGCTGAGGTTCTTGACGTGGTCTGAGGAGGTAGGTGGGCTTCCAAGGGCGGTCGGCCACCAGGTGCTGTCCCATGCAGACGGGGTGGTACCGAGGACGAGGACTTCTGTCTTCTCGGCATTGAGCTTCAGGCAGCTGTTGGTCATCCAGACTGCGATGTCTTGAATTCCTTTCTGGAAGTTGAGTTTGGCAGTGGTGGGGTCTTTGGTGAGGGAGAGGATGAGCTGAGTGTCGTCGGCGTAGGATACGATGTTGAGGCCATGTTGTCGGACGATGGCTGCGAGGGGGGCCATGTAGATGTTGAAGAGGGTGGGGCTCAGTGATGAACCTTGTGGGACTCCGCAGGTGATTTTCGTGGGGTCGGAGAGGAAGGGTGGGAGTCTGATCCTTTGGCTTCTTCCGGTGAGGAATGATCGGATCCAGTCCAGGGCTGTTCCTTGTATGCCTGCATCGTGTAGTCTGGCGACTAGTGTGCGGTGGGAGGCCGCTGATAGGTCGAGTAGGATGAGGGCTGCGGAGTGGCCTTGGTCCAGGAGGGTGCGGATGTCGTCTGTGGCGGCGAGTAGGGCGGTCTCTGTGCTGTGGTTGCTTCAGAATCCGGATTGGGACGGGTCGAGGACGGCGTTCTCTTCAATGAATCGTGTCAGTTTCCTGTTGACTGTTTTCTCTGCAACTTTGGCTGCGAAGGGGAGGAGCGAGATGGGCCGATAGTTCTTGAGGACGGTGGGGTCAGCTGTGGGCTTCTTGAGCAGGGGTCTGACTTCTGCGCGCTTCCAGTCGTCTGGGAAGGTGCCTGTTTTGAAGGTGGTGTTGATGGTGCGTTGTAGTTCGGGTGCGATGGTGGCTGCAGCTCTGTGGTAGATGTGAAGGGGGCAGGGGTCGGTGGGGGCCCCCGAGTGGATGCTTTTCATGATCGAGGCGGTGTCTTCGGCCGTGATCGGTGTCCAGTTAGAGATGGTGGGCTGGCTGGTGTTTCTGGGGGGCGGGGGGCCGTCTGTGGCACCTGGTGGATGGTCGATGAAGTTGTCATGGAGGTTTTTGATCTTGAGGTGGAAATAGGTTCCAAGCTTGTCGCAGAGGTCTTGGGATGGTGTGATGTCTGTGGCTTCGCTGCATGGGTTGGTGAATTCCTGAATGACACTGAAAAGTTCCTTGGAGTTGGTGGAGTTGGCCAGGATTTTGTTGTGGATGAAGTTCCTCTTGGTGGCTCTGATCTGGTTATGGAGTCCGTCAAGGCGTCCTTGTAGGTGGTGGTTCTTCAGACAGCAGAAAGAATAGGTCCATCATCAATAGAGTCCCCAGGTCATCACGCCCGATGTGTGAAGGCTGTGGACTGGGCTCTGAACTCCCAGAAACATAGGGCACCATTTCACCTTTTATGACATTATCAATCAGACAGTGTACTCGGTTCTGCTGGAGTGTGGGCTTTGGGCTTGGGAAGCAGTATAGCGGGCAGCAGCAGGAGAGAGGCAAGAGGATAAGGAGGCCTCCCATGGTATTCCAGGCCTTTTCAGCCACCGGCCCCACCTGTCTCCAGAGAGTGGGGCAACCAAGGTGTAGAGCTTACAGGTCGCTGGATTCCTGGGCAGATACAACAGTCAAGACAACAAGGGGAGGGGGGTTTCCCCCAAGCAGAGCTGCACAGTAGGTTAAGACAGCTGGTGTCACGAATCCAAAGTGGTGCTTTGGGGCAGCCGAACATCTGCTGGCAGGGAGGGGGTGTCAACTATACTTGTTATAAGTCCTCAGCCGGGGCCTGCATCAATATCTACAAGTAGCGTGGGCCACTGCACGTGGTCCAGAGGCTGCACCAAGATGGCCAAGTCTTTAGCTCAATGTCCCATAGCTCACAGCGTCAACCTGCAAAAGCCTTGTTGTGCCAGATGCCATTACAGGGGAAGTGGAGGTCGCTGCGTGATCAGGCTCTAGTTTTCGGGCCTCAGTGTGTTGCGGAGCTTCCCTGGGTGTCCAGTGTTGCCTGCTCATGCTCTGACATATGATCACCAATTCGTCCATGTGCACTGCGCCTCTCAGGCCTAGCAAGGTGCTGCGACCACATCTGAGTAAGTTCAAGGGTCTCCGCAGGTCAGCTGAGAGGCCACGGGGCGGTGGGGCAGGGGGAAAGGCGACAACTATCCCCAAAGTGTGGCAGTAATCAGGGCTGCAGTGGTGATCCAGGTGGGTTCAAACACACCGCCTGTCACTCATAGGCCATCTGCTGGTTTCCACAGTGTGTGCAGTCCTGCCTTACCAGTCTGTGGTGGTTGGCCCCAGGGATCATGTAAGGCCAGCCGTCACCAAAAGAAAGGGCACAATAGAGTGAGGCACAGACTTCAGCTCCTGTGCTCTGCCAACCCACTCCAGCGTCCCCTCTACACCCTCACCTTTGCAAGCCCAATGAGCCTGCCATCTTGTCCACCTCAGGTATCGCAGCCAGAGAGGCTGTGCAGCGAATGGGAGCTCCATAGCAGCAGAGCCGCTGGTCAAAGGGCACTCTCCTGCTTGGTCCACCCCTAGGATCAAGGGCTATCACTCAGGAAAATGGGTATCAGGGGGACAAGTTACTGATAGACGTCAATCTCAGTTGACCCTGGGATGGAAATGCAAGCAGTCGGTAATCTTGCGTGAGGCCGTGCAGTCCGCCTGGCGTGGCAAAAAGTTTGTTTCATGGCAGTGGCTTTGGTCTCTGCAATTGCGGTGGGCCCCCAGTCATGTAGGGGTCAACCGCTGTGATCTCGTCAGCCAGATGAGGTGGATGGAGGTCAGGATGCCTCCAGATGGCCAGCTGGGAGCAGCACAGTTTGTGTCCTGCTCCATCGCTGCCAAAGCCCACCCCCAAGCCCATCCCTACTTAGCAGTCATGCAGCAACAAAATTTCATAGCTAGTGTAGAATATCCACATAAAGTATTTGCATTTGCAAACATTTCGAGTACAACTAATTAGAATACACATAGAATTTAATCACAATCCTGCAACATACACTTGTGGCCCCATTAGGAATTGGACGCTAATTGGCTCAGAAATCTGACACCGTATAAGCACTGTGGGAGAAAGCCCAACCCTGAGACCCCCAAATCCCTCTGCTTACAGTGGGTAAATCCATTCTCCCACGGGAGGATGCCGAGATCATCACGGACCTAGGGAAGAAAAGAGAAGGAAAGGGTTAAACCATTCCTACCGGCCTCTTTCATGCAGGAAGAAGGAGGAGCCCACCCAGGGAAAGGCCAATCCGGGATACACACAAGAAGGAGAAAAGGTCGTCACATCCGAACAGGAGCCGGAAGCCAAGTCCGAGGTCAAGGGGTGGAGTCGCAAAGAGACGGAGAACGCCGAGAAGGGAAGCCCACAAGGATTGCCGAGCGGAGGAAGCGGAGAGCCAGAGGAAGGCTCCCGGGATGAGGAGGAGTTGCCCGAGGACTGGAGCGAAGACTGGTGGATTCCCCCCAGGAGATGTGCAATTGCCGCCGCAACTCAGGAGAGTTGCTGCACGGGCGGTGAGTGACTCAACTCTGGGTATAACCGAACAGGGAATTTTTAAACGGGGAAGTAGACGCACACTGTGGGAGCGCAGGTCGGGAAACGCTGAGTGGCTGTGATTTACCTTTTTTTATTGATACCGCATTGTATTACATACCTGTTGAGGGCGACCTAATAGCAAAGGGCGGATTTTGTTTACATATGAAACACGGGCAAGTTTTGGTTTGGTGAATTTTCCTTTTTCTTCTTTTACTGGGGTACTGCCAGATAACCCTTGGGGTAAGAACCCAGGAAATGGGCTGAGGATTAAGACAAGTCAGATAGAAGGGCCTTACTGATAAAACCAATTTGGGCTAAGTATAGAACCCTCTTCCCTATAAGTTCTCCTTACTTTAACTCTGACCCCAAAAGTGTTCATAGGCCATGTGTGGAGATTTCCACCACTATTTATTTTGACTGCAAAGGTGTGAGTGAAAGTGGGGAAAAGAAAAGACATACCCTCCTCTAGTACTTTCGGCTCACCCATCCCTAGAGAGTGTGTGAATCCTCATTCTTTTCACTCTTGGTGTGGTGATCTTGGCTCCGATTTAGAACATACAAGTCTCAAGATACTCACCGTCCTTTTTCCTCTTTTCGAGCCTCCTGGGGATTTCTGCCTGGAGAAGAGTAACCTGAAAGAGTGAAGAACAGGGAAAGGAGTGATCAAGCAGAGGAAACCAGGAGTCCAGGAAAATAAATTAAACAGTTTATATGTGAAGTCCATTCTGTGAATAAAGAAGTAAAAATTAAGAAGCATATCAAGCCTCTTAGCTTCTATTTCCGCCCATCCCTCCCACAACACCTATATAGCAGGGTACAGTATTTTTTGGGTGCAGGATTCCATCTTATTGCCAGTATTGATCCACAGAAAGATCTGCTGAAATTTTGTTTGCTCACTGGTTTCATCAGATTTTCCTTCAATCCAAGTACTATTCTATGGATAAATTACACCACTTTTTCCCACAAAACTCACAATCATGATTCAGCCGTAAACTTTCATATGTAGGGAAATTGGGATTCTAGCTAAACTTTTGATGAGGGCCTAGATGCAGATAAGAATGAATGCACTTGAGCAGGGAAAGAGAATAGATATGAAAACATGTTTAGAATGTCTTCATTAAGGGAAAGAAGACATAAGCGTGCTAACACAATCAACATAAATTCACACCTTTATTGAAGTGATTGTGGATCATATCTGTGTACTGGGACATGCTGCAGTTAACACCTTACATGGGAATACAAAATGCTTTAGTATGTACTTTATCAAAACAATAGGAAGGTGGTTGAAGGTGGTGAAAAAGCTTTCTATATGATGGGCATCGGAAGAGTAGCACGTTTGTGGAAATTCAAACCAAATTTGGGAATCTCTGCATCGTCACTTAGGGCGAAATTAGGAATGCTATTGACTGGGATGTAAGGAAAATTCCACATTGAGAGGGTGAGAAGCTAGATCAAAATAACGTAAGATATTTCAAATGGTATAAATGAAACACGAATACCGCAAAATTGGACTTCAAGTAACAAGTCCTTTTTTTCCCTTTGATCAGATGATGTATGACACAGTGGAAAGTCCTCCATAAACAGTGTGATGAATCTGCTAGTAATTCACACATTAACCACAGTAGGTGGCTAGAGAGCGTATGCTTGAATGCATGTGTTAATAACTGGACGTCCTCTGCACTGCTGTACTATGTTTGCAAGGAGGAGCTTTAGATTAGCCCTCTTCATCCATACTTGCACTGATGGCATTTTACCTGTTCACGTGTATACATATGCCTAAAAATAAGTTCACTTCATCATCAGGGCTGGTGGGCCAACACTCTGCTTTGCCAATACTTTCTTCTTTCCATTCTTTATCTTATTTTTTTTTTAAAATTGAATATGAATCATATTTTCCCCTGATGTGCATTAAACCTAAAAATGATTTCGGTACCTGTCTTAGCACATATGCCTGATAGGAAGCTCCCATCCTGTTCTATTAATATTATATTTAATCATAAATTACAAATATATATATAAAATTATTTTTAGAAGCATATGGCCACCATATAAAGGTGCTCTCATGTTTCCTTTTTGCAACACAAATGTACCCATCTCACTAGCTTGGCATGGCCAGACCTATTGGCTTTATTAACGCTTGTTTTATTACAATGCACACTTCGCTAAACCTTACTTTGGCACCTGTTCGACTTAGTGGTTTCTGGCTGGCGGGGATGCATTGTCGCTAGGCAGAATGCACCATCCTAGATAGGCCAATAACCTGCGCTCACCCTTGGGTAGCTTGGCACAGAGAAGTCAGGCTTATCCTCAGAGTCAAATTGTAAAGTATTGGCACAACCCCACCATCACAACACACTGTGTCCGCTACAAAAAAACCTCCACACAGCACGTATAAAACACCGGTCTTTATATTACACACATTGAAATCAAAATGACATACACATTGGATGTATACTTGACAGTTATATGCAATTGTCGAACTCTTCCATTAGAAGCAGAACAGCATGAACATATATGTACTAGTCATAGGTATTCACTTGCCCAGTGGTCCCCTCAGCCTCGTGAGCAATATAAACCCATGTGCGTACTTCCCTGAGGTTTTCACAAACCAAGCCTTCCTCCCCCATCTAAAGCGATAGAAACATATCTGCAGGCTGGTCAGAGGTATTCCACTTTCCCGCTAACATATTAGCATAAAACACGACATTCCCAATATTGCATACCTCATACAGTTGTAATGGTCAAGAAATCACAGGTTATGACGACGCCTCATGACCCAGCCCCTTAGCCACCTAAACTACACCAGCCAACGATACACATTTTACCCATTGGCAGCACTTTGATTAGATTGTCGGGACCACCTAAAGTGGAAAGAAACAGTTATGTGTTCTTGTCCATCCAGATTAGGTCCTCCGGCACCCAGCAGCTCCTTCACGAGTGCAGGATCACTATTCCCCCATAGGCAAAGACTGTGACACGGAAGCTGATGTGCTTCTAATTTGGAGAATCTTTTCCCCTCCATGGGAGGTGCGAGCTGCAGTTGCTCTAGGCAGCCAGCCGTGGGGGCACACAAGGCACAATGAGACCCCTCGGGTCCAGCCATGATATTCTCAACAACAGAGTACCTTGTGGCGTGGGTCCAGGGAGAGGGAGCCGGAGACCTCAGACTGAGGCCGCGATGTCGGACACTGTTGTCCTCCTTATCTGGAGGTCAGAGACATTCTAGGCTGCCAGCTTGGGCCCTGCGGAATTGGCAAAATTCCCCCAACACCCCTTGGACACCACAAGCTATGGAGTGTGAGCTAGCACAGGTTTCCAGTTGTAAGCTTGGGTCCCTGGGACTCAGCAAACTTCCCCCTCACTCCTCGAACTCCTCATGCTATGGCACCCCCAGGTGGGCTGCTGATCGTTACGAGCACACTCCTCAGGACAGGTGATACTGCACAAGTCGGGACAGTCCTTGTGTCCTTGTTCCAACCGACGAACACTTCCACCCATTTCCACCGCACCCTGGGTGGTCCTTACGATCTTGTGGAAATGGTGAGATCCTTTTTATCCGTAGGATCTCATGGACAGGAGGCCAGCCAACTGGCTCTTGGAGTCTGCTTTGGGACCCGGGCCACGGCGGTTGGCAATAAGCTGCAGGCTAGCAACATCCAAGCAAAATCCACCAAGTGATAGTCTTCTTCCTAGACTACCCCTTCCTAGGCCACTATAGACCCTCAAGGTCCTTAAGATTGTCCTCAGCATATCTTGCATGTGTGCTTAGGTTTAAAAAGACAAGACTTGGTGGGAGATACTCTCAAGTCAAAGCAGCACAATTTTGGAATAAGCTGCCAAATGCCCTGAGAGCGAGTGGAAACATGCTGAGCTTTTGGAAGAACCTGAAGGCACGGCTTTTCCTTAAATAGACAAAGTAGAATACAGCTCTTCTGTCTGTAGTATTGAGAGGGGCCACCTGCATAGTTTGATGATTTGAAAGCGCCAAGATGCCAGTTTGGTGAACGCTGCGCTTTATACATTTTTTAATTATTAGAGCATGACAAGCCTCAGGCCACCACAAGTCTGTGGATAATCCAGTTGCAGTCCCTTCTGCGCCAATTGTTCCTCTTGTCAATGTCCCAGCATCGAACCAGCATAGTATGGTTCCAATCCCACAAGCTTCTCTAACTCCTGAGGGCAGAGCCCCAGCAGGTATACCCATAATGGCCTTTAAAGATGAGATCAGTTCAAAAGGCCACCTTTGAAATGCAAGGCCCTGCTCTACATGTTGTCCTGTCTGCCATACTACCCCGGGAGGCTTGATCAATATCTTTACTGGGGCCAAGACCCTGCCCCTTGGAATGCAGGTGCCAATTCCCCCCCCCTCTTATCCATCCCAGAAAGGCCCCTCAGAGTCAGAAGGCTGCAGTTTCCCTTGAGCTCCTAGTTTATGGCTGTCTTATCAGGAATTTGCCATTACTAACTCATCAATCTCAAACACTTTACTGCCACTTTTCAGCCTGTAGGAAATATAGCTCAATAGACTTTCCACAAATCTCTCATGCCAATCCAATGTGAGAAGCAGCCCCTACTATAGCAAACACACCATCTGGTGCCATTCACTCCCACTGCATGTAGCTCACCCGCGCACATGGCCTACCTCTTCCCGACTCCTCACCCTGCCCCCTGGGAATACTCTGATGTAGCGAGAGACATGTAAAACCTTGACAAGTAGCTTTTAAAATGCCAAGTAACAGTAACCTGCACACACAGGCCCCGCCATGGCAAACCTGTGGCACGTTTGAAGAGCTACCTCTGTGGGTGGCACAACCAGTGCTGCATGGAGGAGCATTTGAGTTACATGTCCTAGGTAGATGTCTCACCCGTAGACAAGAGTCTTACAGCTAACTCAAATCAGCCAATCATGTCTACACTAATCACCAGTATGTATATGACAAGCACAGCATTTTGGCACTGAATGGCAGTGTCAAAAGCACTCAAAGTCCTAAGGCTAGCACATAGCTCAGCCGAAAACTGGGAGGGACAAAAGCAAAAAGTAGAGGGAAAGCACCCTAGGAAGGGCCATTTCCAACAGTGTCATTCGATGCACAACCAGGGTCGGACTGGCCATAGCGGGAACCGGGCATTTTCCTGGAGGATCGGAAGGGTGGGGGCTGGTTTTGGACTGGTGGGGGCCGTTTTTGCAGCAGGGCTGCAATATCGGCCCCTTGTACCAAAATCAGCAGCAGTGTTTCCAACCAGCACAACCCCATCCCCTCCCCCGCGGCTGGTGCAACTCAATTTTCAGGGCTGGTTTGTGTTCCCAGCTCGGCCCAGTGCACTACATTATACTTGTCCAGAACACTTCAAGAGTGTGAAAGGCCTAATTGAAGCACTTTAGCGAGCAGCATTATGAGGTGAAACGTTAACAATGGATTAGGTTAACTTCCTATCCTTGTTGAATTATATCTCTCATAAAAATATTCACTCATATGTTCATGCCAAGTAGCACAATTTTCTTAATCGGAGAGGATGTTTAAAAACCGATAGGAAAATGTTCCTGCGACCTTCTGACCTTCATCCACGTCAACAAATTAAACCACATCTGCTCTTACATTGTAAAATTGCTGGCAGAAACCTCAGAAGTCTGCAGATCGGACAGCTGCAGGCACTCTCTTCACACACCAGTTACTCCCTAACTTTCAGAGAGGTGGGTGGCTTTTCGTTCTAGCTAAAACTTCAATGTAGAGATAACAACAAAGTTTAAATAAGTTTATTTTTCTAATCGCTCTGAATCTTGATTGGAACTATTTACTGCTATATGACTGCTTTATGCTCCTAAAACAATTGGAAATAACTGATCGCAGCTTCTCTGTTAAAGAAGAAGAGAACAGCTCTAGAAACATCGGGCTACGTTAAACATGCTTTGACAAAGTCATTCGTTTTTGCTTTTGAACAGAGACAAGACCTTTGTGGGCTTCATTACCACACATGCCAAAGTTACAGCGCACAATAAGATCCCCTTACACAGAGAAGAGGCACAATATATACTCAATACCTTCAGGCCGTATAGTCTTGTTAAGTGTAACAACACATGGTAATAGTCACTGCATGGGATGCACTGAGTGCAAACACACAAGGAGAGTGGTGAAGGGAATACATTTAGAGGAGAGATAAGCCAAGCGCTATTTGAAAAGCAAGAGAAGAATTTGTTGTGGGGCAAAAGTCCAAATAATTTTAATGATCCTAAATTTCTTGTTGAACCACTTGCGATGTCAATAGAGTTTCGACCTGCTGTGTTATTCGGTGGGCCATCAACTGTTCTGATGACAGTAGTTAAAAATTACATCTGAGCATAATGAATGTTGTAGGGACCAACCTGGGTGTCTTCTGGCAAAAAATGTCCCGGTAACCAAAGTTGTTAAGTAATGTGTGAGAAATACGGTCGTTGGTTAGAGAGGGTGTGAGCCCTCTTCAAGCAACAGCAACAATCCCCATCAGGGTGAACCACTAAAGTCTCTAAATTAACCTGTGCTTAACCCTGTGGTAGCTTTGCACAAAAGCAGCCAAGCTTAACCTAGAGGCCACTGGTAAAGCATGTATGCAGCACACAAATAGTAATACAGTGAAAACACAATATAAGAAAAATCTCAAACCGATTTAGAAAAATAGGTAAAAACAACAAAAATCCAATTAGTGATCCTGGGGATATGCAATTTTAAAAGTTTGGTAGACATCAACTGCTAAGAGGCAAACAGCGCCAATGGCAGTCATATGATCGCGGCAACCGGTTCCAAGGTTCAAGTTCAGGCCGACCGTGATGCAGTGCGGGTCGGATACAGGACTGAGTTCAGTCTGCTGAAAAGTACATGGAGTCTGGGCGTTGAGTTTCAAATTCCTTGTATCAAGTTGCACGGGCCAACGTCGATGAGCTGTCAACGAGAAGCTGCGATGCGAGATCCGGCATCAAGCGTTATGAAATGGCGAAGTTGATGACCATTAAAGTAGAGTTGTGATGTAAAGTAATAGAGGAAGCCAGTGTGGGCTGGCGCAGACTTGTGCTACATTGTGTAGTCACAGGGGATGAGATGCGTCACACTGGTTTGATGTCAGCGTCGGGCTGTGTCAGGGTCAAAGGAAGCCATTGAGGCTTGCCAGGACTTGGCTGATATTCATTGAGGATGAGCTATGTCACACTGGACCAGAGTTGATGGTGGCTGAATCACTCTGCACCAATGCCGAAGAAGCCTGTTATATCCCTGTAGCTTGAACAGGGTGCCAGCCAACTGACCCTTGGAGATTTCCTTGAGTTCTTGGTCCACCTAGGCAGGCTGGATTCAGCAAGGAAGCTCATAGCAGTTGAAGAGTTCTGGTGCAGCAACAGCAGACCTTGGGCAGCAAAGCAGTCCTTGGTGAGCAGGGCAGAGTTTGGGCAGCACAGCAGACTTCACAGCTGGGCAGTCCTTCTTCCTGGCAGAGTCCACAGGTCCAGGAGTGATCTGAAGAGTTGGGTTTGAGGGTCCCCTGCTTATACCTGGTGCCCACTTTGAAGTGGAAGAAGCTTCTGGGAACTTCTCCCCTGCAGAGGTGTCTGGAATTTCCTGCCACACTGCCCTGGCCCCAGCTTGTCTAGGGGTACAAAAGACTAGTGTGAAACCCTTTTTGAGTATGCTGAGGCAGAGTCTTTGTTATGTGTAAGTGTGGGAGGTGACAGTTCCTCCCCCCATCAAGTCAGAGATGGTCCATCTTGCCAACACTTATTCCCCCTTTGTCTCACTGTCTGGCAGTAATACACAAAGATCAGCAGCCAGCTACACCTTCTCATGTGACCCAGGATAAAGGTTGGAGGTGCCAAAAACGGTAGGGGTGAGAAAATGCCAACTTTCTAAAAGTATAAGCAGCTTTGTTTTGCCTTGACTAGAATTATTTGCAACTGCTTTAATCTTTAAAGTTTAGGATTTTATTTGCCATGAACCTTGTTTCTTATTTTTCACTTTTTTTCTTTGTAAACATTCCTTATGTCAAACCCATTAGATCACATAAGATAAAGGTATCAAGGGCCCATTGGACTAACATTACATATAGCACATTCAGAAACCAGTGTTTCTAACATTTAGGTTACACATACCACAACCATTTCTAAAGACAACACATATTACCAAACACTTAGGGGCCGATTCTGATCTCGGCCGGTAGGGCTCCGAATCGGATTCGGCTTAACCGTATGGGATTCGGAGCCCTATTTCCCGACCGATTCGTACGCGCGTCCGGGCGAGCGAGTACGATGTGAAATCGCCGACCGACTTCGTCCGGGCGTCCCGACCGCTCCGACCGACTCGTTCCCGGGTCTAACCGCACCGACCGACTCGCTCGGACTCGACTCGCACCGCGCAATGGAGACGTTCCTGGCCGGGTCAGTACGATGCGCGCCGCGAGCGAGTCCGACTGAGCCGCGCACTCCGGCTCGGAAGAGCAGTCGGAGCCGTACTTTGGGGGTCCGTGTCGGACCCCTGTACGCGTAGCCGCGTGAGTCGCACACAGGGGGACCCATGGGTCCCCCTACCTGTGCGTGTACGGCGCGAGTCGCTTCGCCGCGTACCCGCTGTAGGGGCGCCCTTGTTCGCCTCGCACCCATTGAGTCAATGGGAGCCCGCGTACGCGTTGTACGACCGGCTCCCATTGACTTCAATGGGAGTCCGACCGACTCGAGTCCGATGGCATGCGTGCGCATCGTACTCGTTCGGTCGGGCTGCATGGGTCCGATTCGGTCGGAAATCTCTCCGGGTCCGGCTCTGTCGGAGAGGTTTCCGGCCCGAATCGGAATCGGCCCCTTAATTGGCCCAACTAAATAAACCCAAAACCAGTCTTGTACTTTCATAAACATTACAAAGAGTCGATGTTGATTTTCACTTTTTTGAGAGGACTCTTAAATTCCCGCAATGCCCAGGGGTTGTGTCAACAACTGTCCAGGGCACCTATCACAGTCCTTTGATTGCCCATAGAGGATCACATTTAATTGGTCAGGTATGTAGTATTTCAGGTACCTGTAATGTTCATGCTTTTCTATTTATTTACTTAGTGCTTAAACTTGCCTGCAGTTAACTCTGGTTGAATGTTTAAAAAAAAATTTAAAAAAAGAAAGATAAGGTATTTAGTATTTCTAACTTTCTAAAAGTGGCATTTTCCAAATTGTGACTTAAAATCCAACTTTACCATTAAAGAGCGTTTTAAATTACAATTCTTTAGACAACAAACTCGAGACTCCTACCTGCTCCCAATTGAAAGTAATCATGTATTTAATGTAATAAGGTAACCCAATGTTATCCTATGGGAGAGGCAGGCGTTGCAAAGTGAAAAACGAATTTGAGAGTTTTTCACTACCAGGACATGTAAAGGTAAAAAGTACATTTGCCACTTTTTAATTACACTGCACCCTGCCCTATGAGCTGTTTAGGGCATACCCTAAGGGTGACATATGCATTAAAAAGGAAGGTTTAGGCCTGGCAAGAGGTTTATTCTGCCAGGTCGACATAGCAGTTTAAAACTACACACACTGGCTGTAATGGCAGGCCGGAGACATGTTTAGAGAGCTATGTAATAATATTAATAATTCCTATTTGTAAAGCGCGAACATATCACCCCCTTAAGGGTTTCAAGGCGCTGTGGGCCATTGGGGAGAATAAGTGAGCTATTCAGATCCTCCAGGATTTCGCGATTTCGCGGTTTGCCGCGAAATCGGCACTTTTGTTAAAATGCCGCGATTTTTACAAAAGTGCCTGCGAAATCGGCACTTTTGTAAAAAAGCGCGATTTTTACAATAGTGCCCGTGAAATCGGCACCTTTGTAATTGCCCGCAAAATCCAGATATCTCCAGACCCCCCTTCTATTGGCCCGGTCGCCACGGGTCCAATAGAAGGAGGGTCCTCACAGCAGGCAGGCGGGGTGGTGTATATTTACATTCCTCACCTGCCCTGCTGTGCTCTCATTCTCAGGACTGCTGCTCACCTCATCACCTCACCGTCGGCCCAGGTAAGGATTTGGGATTTGGAAGGAAGCTGTGTTTGGGGGGTGCCGGCCGTGTGTCCAGCGTGAACGGGCCCTGGGGGCATTATGTTTTTGGGGCCTGCCGCACACTGGGCACGCGGCGGGCCCCTCCTGTCATTACTTTTTTTTTTGAATTGTTGATTGGGCCCGCCGCGTGCCCAGTGTGCGGCGGGCCCGGGGGCATTATGTTTTTGGGGCCCGCCGCACACTGGGCACGCGGCGGGCCCCTCCTGGCATTTAAAAAAATTGTTGGTTGGGCCCGCCGCGTGCCCAGTGTGCGGCGGGCCCGGGGCATGTTATGTTTTTGGGGCTCGCCGCACACTGGGCACGCGGCGGGCCCCTCCTGGCATTACTTTTTTTTTTATTGTTGGTTGGGCCCGCCGCGTGGCCAGTGTGCGGCGGGACCCGGGAGCATTATGTTTTGGGGCCCGCCGCACACTGGGCACGCGGCGGGCCCCTCCTGGCATTTAAAAAACAAAATTGTTGGTTGGGCCCGCCGCGTGCCCAGTGTGCGGCGGGCCCCGGGGGCATTATGTTTTTGGGGCCCGCCGCACACTGGGCACACGGTGGGCCCCTCCTGGCATTCCTTTTTTAAAAAATTGTTGTTTGGGCCCGCCGCAATAAAGTGCCGCAAAATGCCGCTTAATTTCCAGATTTGTGCCGCTAAATTTCCATATTTGTGCCGCTAAATTTGCTAATCCATGCCGCTATATCCTGGGGGGTCTGGCTATTGCCCAGAGTCACATGATGCTGAACTGAGCTCCCACCGGTGATTGAACCGTGAACCCTGTGCTCCAGAGTCAGCTGCTCTGGCTGCTGCGCTACACCTCTCCCTTGTAAGTGGGTGGTGCAAGGAGGGCTGCAGGCCCACTAGTAGCATTTAATTTATAGGCCCTGGGTACATGGGGTACCGCTTTATGAGGGACTTGTAAGCAAATTAAATGTGGCAGTTGGGTGTAAGCCAATTTTACCATGTTTAAAGGAGAGAACGCAAACACTTTAACAATGGTCAGCAGTGGTAAAGTGCACAGAGTCCTAAGGCCTACAAAAATGAGATCAGCAACAATGGGAGGATGAAGGCAAAAGGTGTGGGGGAAGATCACCCTAAGGCTTACAGGTATAACATAATTCAACATAGGGGCTGTAAATAAATCAAACCAATGGATTTTCTTGAAAATGCACTGAAAAACTACAGTCTCATGGATAGTGGCAATGGAATGTTACTATTTGTGATGCAGATATGACCCACATTGGGGATTTTCTTGGCAGCAAACGTCTGCCTTATGTGTCAGACACACTGGAATAAGCTGTCTTTAGAGAATAAGACTTACATTAAGAGTAATTTGTCAATATCACATTGATATTCATGCACTCAGAGGTACTGATGCCATGGACATTGGTATTGCTGAGTTGCAGGAACACTGACCCATTATGAGATTGCATCTGAATAATGGGAAATACCAAGTGTGATTAGTATTTTCAGCACAAATGTGCACAGTTTCCTCCATTTTGGCCTATTTCTCCCCAACACACGGTTCTTCTTTTCAGCAGATATAATGTCAGGGGTGAAAGTGCTGGGCATTCAATATTCCCTCATTACTCATAATCTCAATTTGACCAAAAACTTGTGTGACCGGCTGAATGAGATTTAAGAAAAAAATTGTAACCAGACCGTATGTGGTGGCAGAAGTCCCCGGTCATGGATGATGGCACGATGACGGAATGCCACAGATAGAGAACCATATCCAACCTTGAACCTGGTGATCCCTGTCTTGTTTACAGCGAAGTATGAGCAGTACATTGGCGACAAACCAATTTCATATTTGGCGTGAGGGTCCCATGTGTGGCTGACAGCAGAGGCTCTGCTTGATGTTCTTTGTATGTGCTGAAAATCACAAGACAGTGGGAGCTCATACTAGGAAAGCAAAGTAGCAGTCTGAAGAAGAGAAGACAGGAGTGAACAAAGATGTGGAGAACCACTGACTCTTGCAAACACCAAGGGAGTGTTTTATCTAGACCCAATAATCCTGTGATGTCCTTACAGGAGGGCAATTAACTAGTTTCAATCCATTGAGCAAAGGAGTCAGAGGGCATGGCAGAAATACTATGGAGGGCTGGGACAAGGCAATAAAGCTCTAATCCTGTGATCTCAGAGCGGAGATAGTTGGATCAAGGAGTGAGGGAGATGGTATGAGAGTGTTAAGAAATGATCAGATTGGCTCCTATTTTAGGGACCTTTATCAGACCTTATACACAGAGAGGACTCATAGAAATAAACACCCTGAATACATGAGTTCACCATCTATGCACTGACTGATGAACACTCCTGAGAGCAATTCAGAAGGAGGAGATGATTAACGCTAATGAGAAAACTGACATTTCTGGATGTTAAAATACTTCAAGTTTGCAATAGACAGTCACTTCCCCCATGACAGATGGAGTGATCATTGTTACTCAGAAATTGGGTAAGAACCCACCACTGTACACTTCATAAAGATCAATATCAATACTCAATGTAGATTCAAGTTATTCTCTGTTGTTTTAGTGTCTTGTTCGGTGAGATTATTGGTGACAATAGGCCAGGCCAATCAATTTTTCTTCATAAGAAGCAACCAGGGTAGTGAGACTATGAAAAGGATATTGCACAATGATGACAATGTAGATCAAATTGGGCAAGTGGTGGTTTTGGTAGCTTCAGATCCTGAAAGGTTCTTGATGAGTTGGATTGGATGGAACATAGTCATAGTTAGCGGAATAGATGAAGATTTTCAAAAGTCTGAATTGGCCAGGTGAAAGCACCTATAGTAAGGATGTAACTGAATAGTACCCTAGCTATATCAACCAATCAATCAGCAATTGTAGAGCGCAGCACTGTCATCCCTAGGGGTGTCTGGGCACTGGGGGTTGCAAGGTCTCCGTCAAAAAGCCAGATCTTGAGTTTATTTCTGAAGTCTGCCAGGGAGGATGCTGTTCGAAGGTGGAGGGGCAGGTTGTTCTAGGTCTTGGCTGTGATGCAGGAGAAGGAGCGGCCCCCGCGGTGGCTGCGATGGATGCTGGGGGTGTGCGCAAGGCCTAGTAAGGTGGATCGCAGATGTCTTGCGGGTAGATGGAAGTTAAGTCGGTGTTGATGTAAGCTGGTCCTTGATTGTGTAGGGTTTTGTAGTCGTGCGTGAGGATCTTGAACTGGTATCTCTTCTGGATGGGGAGCTAGCAGAGGTTTCTGAGGTGGGGAAGTCAAGGTTGAGTCTGGCTGAGGCGTTCTGTATGGTCTGGAGTCTTCTGAGGTGCTGGGTGTAAATGCCGGCGTGAAGTGCGTTACAGTAGTCGAGGCGGCTGGTGATGAGGGCCTGAGTGACGGTCTTTCTGGTGTTGACTGGGATCCATCTGAAGATTCTGCAGAATGTCTGAAGGATGTGGAAGCAGGAGGAGGCAACCACGTTGACTTGTCGTTTCGTGGTCAGTTCGCTGTCGAGGAAGATGCCTAGGCTGTGTGCGTGGTCTATTGGCTTGGATGTCAGTCCGAGCTCTGCTGGCCACCAGCTGTGGTCTCATATGGATGTGTTTTTTCTGAAGATCAGTACTTCTGCCTTGTCAGAATTGAGTTTAAGGCAATTGACTCTCACCAGTTGGCTACATTGGTCATGATGTCACAGACGTTTGTTCTGGTGGTGGAGGGGTCTTTGTGAGCGAGAGGATGAGTTGAGTGTAGGAAATTATGTAGGTGTTGAACAAAGTAGGACTGAGGGATGATCTTTGGGGTACGCCGCATATGATGTTCTTGGGTTCGGAGGTGAAGGGAGGCAGCTGTATGCTCTGTGGGCTTCCTGTGAGTATCAAGGGCATTATGCTGTATGCCGATGTTGTGGAGTCTGTTAATGAGGGTGTGGTGGGATACTGTGTTGAATGCAGTAAAGAGGTTGAGGAAGATCAGGGCTACCGACTCTCCATGGTTGAGGAGGGTTCTGATGTCATCTGTGGCCGCGATCAGCGCGGTCTCCTTGCTGTGGTTAACCCAGAATCCTGATTGGGAGGTGTCAAGCAGGTGGTTTTGTTCCAGGTATTTGGTGAGCTGTTGGTCAATGGCATACTGAAGTACTTTGGTAGGGTAGGGGAGCAAGCATAAGGGTCAATAATTTTTGAGTTCGCTGTGGTCATCGGAAGATTTTTTTAGGAGCGGTCTGACCTCTTCGTGTTTCTATCTGTCTGGGAAGGCTGCTGTGGTGATGGAGGTGTTGATGATTCTGGTGAGTTCTGTGCTGATTCGGTTAGTTCCGAAGTTGAAAAGATGGTGGGGGCAGGGGTCAGTGCGTGCCCCGGACTGAGTGGATGACATGATGGCTATGGTGGTCTGTGTGGTGAGTGGGGACCATTAAGTGATCATTTGGCTGGTGTGCGCTGGTTGGGCAAGGCTGTTGAGGTTGCAAGCAGTGGGTTGGGAGTCAAAGTTGTTGTAGATGGTGGCAATTTTGCTGTGGAAGTAGTCCAAGAGGGTGTTGCAGAGTTCTTGGGAGGGGTGGATTATGTTCTCTGTGACTGCCAGGTTGGAGAATTCCTTGGCTATTATGAATAGTTCTTTTGTGTGGTTGGCTGGTATATCGATGCGGGCTGAGATAGCTGCTCTCTTGGCTTTCTTGATGCAGAGGTGGTAGTTGCTGAGGGCTGCTCTCTGAGCAGCTCCTTGTGGATCGCTATCATTTCTCGAGTCTGTAGCCGTTGTGCTTGGCGGTTCTGAGCTCTGGGGTGCACCAGATGACTTTTTTTGAGGTTTTGTTGTTTTTTACTGGTTTCATCGGGGGGACTTTGTCAGCGCATTCGGTGATCCATGCAGGAAAGTTCTGGATGGCCCGGTCTAGGTCTGATGAAGCTTCGGGTTAGGTGGTGCTGAGGGCCTGAGTCCATTGAGTCTCGGTTACTTTGCCCCAGCTGCGGTAGGAGGAGCTGTGATGCTTGGTGATGGTGTGCTGAGTGCTGGAGATGGAGATGGTGAAGTGAATGATGGCGTGGTCGGACTAAGTGAGTTCTGTAACATGGCGGAATTTGACTCTGTTGCTTGAGGTGAAAATAGGGTTGAGTCTGTGTCTGGATTTGTGTGTGGGTTCGGTGACCAGTTGCGTGAGGCCGAAGTTGTTCAGGTTCTCCTGGATGATGGTGGAGTTGGAGACATTGACGTGGAAAATTAGGTCGTCCAGTAGGACACAGTGGTAGAAGTCAATGGCAAGGGGGAGACGAGGTTGGAGATGGCGTCGCAGAAAGCGAGTCGAGGTCCCAGGGTTCTGTATATGAGTGTACCTTGTATGGTTGTCTTGGCATCGGTCTGTAGTTAGAAGCTGGGGTGTTCCATGAGAGGTGTGTGGTCTTCATTGGTGGCGAGGCATCCAATGGTTTCCTTTAAGCTGATTGCAATGGCTCCACCATGTTTGTTGGTGCGGTCTAGGTGTATCACCTTGTAGCTGCCAGGTGTTGCAGTGGTGATGTCGAGGTTTGAGGAGAACTGACTATGTTTTAGTGATGAAGGCAACGTCGGGGGAGAGGATGGTGATGGTGTCCCTGATTTTCGAGGTGTGTTTGCAGAGAGATTGAGTGCTGAACAAGATGCATTGGTGCGGTTCCGGGCCGCTCATGGTATTCTGGGTGTATGTGGCACGGGATCCTGTGTGGAATGAATGGCGGTCTGTGTTGCAGTAGAAGTGGCAGTGGGGGCATGTGAAGGGTCCTTTGGTTTCTCGTGGGGAGGACATGCAGCAGTTGTTGTTTCGGCATCTGGGGTACACTGCCAGGAGCTCCTTGACAGTGTAGCAGAGGGTGGCAGGAAGGCTAGGTGTAAAGTCCAGTAATGAAACCAATAGGAATATCTTGAAAGGTAATTTATTATCCTGGCATCACAGTACCCTGATACAACGCCAACTGCCTAGGTAGAGAATGAATCCAAGCATTCCCACATTCTATGAGAGAACTATATTACATCATACAGTATGTGACATAGGCCATGACAATATAGTACTAAGCTGTGGATCTAACACACCTCCTCTCTATAATGAAAAAGAAACAAGGATAAAACAAAAACTATGTACAAAGAACATACGAACTCACAATGTGATATGTAGAGATAAAAGAGCATAAAGAATCAAACAAAATCAGCAAATCTGGTAGGACAACGCTTAACACGTGTCCCCAATTTAACTCTGGAGGCTACAGACTCTTCTGCAAGGCATTCTCTAGAGTTCTCAATATCAGATACATTGGAACCCATAAAAGAGTCATTCTGTGTGAGATCAGTACTTCGCGAATCGGAGTGAACTTGTTCTCCCAATTTCATTCTCAAGAAAGATCCCTCATTAAGGTTTTCATTGAAATCTGGATTACACTTAGCCACTCGTCTTACATTCCAGACCTTCCCATCCTGAGTCACAATACTCTTGCCAAAAACCTTAATAATCTTCATAGCTCTGCTAAATTTTTGCATAGTCTTAGTGAACACACCAGGTTTCTTTACTTTCACCCAATCACCCACAACAAACGAATGACACCTGGTTTTCCATTTTTCATCATACAATTTCTTAACTCTATCTTGCTTTATTTGGACTCTGTCCTTGATCTCTTGAACATTCACCTCATCTAGAAATTTGGTCTGTTCTTTCCTGAACCACCATGGACACAACTTGGATATAGGTGGTCTTCCTCTCAACAACCTAAAAGGACAAACCTCAGTGGTGGTTTGAGGTGCAATCCGATACCACCACAGTTTTTCTCTCAATTTGTCCTTCCATAAACAACCAAAACCACGTGCCCAAACAATACACTCCTTAAGAACTCTATTAAACCTTTCAACTTGTCCATTACCTTGTGGTTCGTACAGAGCAGTGGTAGCATGTTTGATATTACTGAAGGAGAAAAAACTTTGCATTTCTTTGGAGACAAGTTGGGTACCATTATCAGAAATAACCATTTCAGGATAACCCTCTTTGGCAAAAACCTCTTTGAAAAATTCAATAATGGCATAAGAAGTGGCATGAGGCACCAATTTCACCTCTGGCCATTTTGAATGGTAATCAACTAATACCAAAGCAAAACGACAATCAGACGGAAGTGCCTGAAAGGGTCCAGAAATATCAAATCCCACCTTCTGCCAAGGAGTGGTAGGCCAAGGTATAAGTTGAAGAGGAGTTGGAACAGGTTTCAACATTTTTTCACTATTGACACACACAGGACATTCCCTCACCACTTTTTCTGCCAACCTGTCCAAACCAGGCCACCAAAACATGGTGCGTATGAGCCTTTTCATTGAAGACATACCTGGATGTCCTTCATGAGCCAATTTCAAAATATAATTCTGCATACCTTTTGGAGGAATACACTTTCCACTTTTAAAAACAAGTCCATTCTCTACAACCAGTTCTTCAGCTATTCTAAGGAATGGAACAAGTTCTTCAGACACTTTTCTCCTCTCAGGCCATCCTTCTTCTACAAACTTTTTAACCAGACACAGAAGCTGATCATCAATATCAGCTCTCGTCCATTTGTCTCTCAGCAACCCCTTAAATTCATCAGAAACATAATCAGTCACAGCAAGTACAAGATCCTCTTCAACACCAGTTAAGTGATTTGCTATGTCAGATAAGGGCAGACGTGACAAACAGTCAGCCATTACATTGCTTCGTCCTGGTACATATTCCACATCAAAACAATACTCTTGAAGTTTTGAAACAAGTCTTGCAATCCGAGCAGTGGCATTCCAACCCCCACCCGGTGAAAGAATCCCTACAAGGGGCTTGTGGTCAGTTTTGAGAATGAATCGTGGCCCCCAGATGAAATTACGGAAATGTTCAATGGCCCAGACGCATGCCAACAATTCCTTCTCTATGACAGCATATCTTCTTTCCGCATCTGACAAGGTGTGCGAAGCAAAGGTAATATTCCATTGTTCCCCACCACATCTTTGTGATAATACGCCACCAATTCCATACATACTTGCGTCCACAGTTACAATACATTGTACACCCATCCTAAAAGGTTTAAGAGTAGGAGCATGGGCAATCTCTCTCTTAATCTCCTCAAAAGCAGATTTTTGTCTATCAGTCCATAAATATTCCACATTTTTCCTTGTGAGTTCCCGAAGAGGCTCCATTTTGGCAGCAAAATTTTCAATGAACTTGCTATAATACTCACAAAGTCCTGCAAAAGACAACAATTTTTCCCTATTGTCAGGAGCAGGAGCTTTGAGAATGGCATCAACAAGGCATTTCTTGGGGACAACACCATCCTTGGATACAGTGTGACCCAGGTACTCAACAGATTTACAAAAGAAATGACATTTGTTACCGTTTAGTGTTAAACCATTTTTTCTCAAAATGCCACACACTTCCCTAAGATGCTTCTCATGTTCCTCTTCATCTTTCGAGAAAATCCAAATATCATCTTGGAAACATTTAACACATTTTTCCATATTTTTGAAGAGATGAAACATAGACATTTGGAAAACAGACGCCGCAGAGGCTAATCCGAAAGGCATACGTTTAAATTGAAATAGCCCCTGCGGTGTAATAAATGCAGTCAAATAACGAGAATCCTCAGTCAGTTCAATCTGGTGGTATGCTGACCTCAAGTCTAGAGTAGAAAACACTTTAGCTCCATCAAGCATGCAGATCAGTTCGTTAATGTTGGGCAGAGGATGACAGTTTACAATAATGTTGGCATTGACAGCTCTCAAGTCCACACAAAGTCTCAGAGAATTGTCTGGTTTGCGTGCCAAAACTATCGGAGACACCCATTCTGAGGACTCTATCTCCTCGATTACATCCTCATTCACCATACCCAACAACATGTTTCTTAATTCATCCCTCACATTAATAGGAACATTGCGTAACTTGTGAATGACTGGCTTAGCATTAGATTTGAGTTTGATTTTGTGAGAATATCCTTCCAATTTTCCTAATCCTTCCGTGAAAACCTCAGGAAAATCACTCACAATACCTCTATGCATCTCCTTCTCTTCAATAACCAAAACAGGTTCATGACTCCTGGGATTAAGAATGATGCCAAGTTTCCATTGATCTTTCCAACCAAGGACATTCACACCCTTGGGTGCCACATACAATTTAATCACTGCCTCTCTACCTTTAAAGTGAATGTCCGTGTTAACATATCCCACTATGTCAATGATACTACCATTAAAGCTCTCAGCAATAATGTCAGATGGAATCAAACACTCCATATTCCATACATGTCCAAAATTTTGAAGAAAGTAGTCCGTAGTAACAATCGTCCATGGCGATCCAGAATCTGCCATGAGTTCTAAATCAACTCCATTAATGTTCACCACACATTTAGGAGAACTTTAGACAACCTCTTCTCCAGTCTTATCCTCTAAAGTCTCAGAAATGGAAACAACAAAACCTTTAACTTTCTCAGCACCATCCGAATCACAAACATGCACCGTGTTTCCCTCATCACTACCAGCTCCTGTAACCAGATACGATACTTTATTCCTGTAACCCAAATTACTATTTCTCCTCACATCACGACAAACTTTAGCAAAATGTCCATTCCTACCACATTTCACACACGTCTTCCCAATGGCAGGACAACGAGGTGAGGAAGCAATGTGAGATGCACTCCCACATCGATAACACACAAACTTGTCTTCCCTAACAAATCTGTTCTCTTCAAACTTGTTGAATCTACCAGAAGAATTCTTATGATAATCATCAAATCTCTTTTAATGACTCCCGACCTTTAGAATTACTATCTCCACCAACTGCGCCAACCACATCAGGATCATCTTTGTTGTTTTTTTCAGATGCATGTACAGATTTCATCCATCTCTCAGACTGCTCTAATGCCTTAGCCGTAGAAATCACATCTTGCAAATTAGGATCCCCCATGACCCACAATTGTTCTTGAACTTTTCTACTTTTCACATGCACAATGATTTGATCCCTTATCATCTCATCGGTAATCCCTCCAAAATTACAATGTAAAGACAAACCCCTTAAAGCAGTGAGAAAATCATCAAAACTTTCTTCAGTTCCTTGCACTCTGGTATAGAATTTAAATCGGTTCAATGCTACACTTACAGTTGGTTTGAACCTTTTCTCTAATCTTAAAAGCGCTTCTTGAAACACATCAGATTCACCTTTAACAGGAATAGGTGGCAAAGTACGAAAAGTCAATTGTCCCTCAGAACCTAAGCAATGTAGAAGAATATTCTTCTTACGTTCACTCGACATGTCATCATCATCAATAGCTCTTAGGTACGTTAAAAATTCCTCTTTCGAACGCATCCATGGAATAGGTGGATCACCTTTATTTTGTAGAAATTTGGTGGGAGGCTCAAATTGCATAGTTAAATTGGAAATAAGCAACCAATATGAACAAGAAAATAGGAGTGTGCAAATCACCGTAAGAAACTGCACCCAGGAAAAGTGTGCGAATCACTGTAAGGATTTGCACAAACAAAGCGTGCGAATCGCTGAATAAATAGGTGATGTAGAACAAGTGTGCAAATCACTGTGACAAAATGTGACAAGTGTGCAAATCACTGTAAATAAATTGAAAAATAATAATAATAATAATAATAATTCAGATCTGCACCATTGAATAGGTGTGCAAATCACCGTGGCAATAGATTTAAAACAACTAATTTACAGTACGATACCAGTCTTGAGTATCCTTGAGTATCCTTGAAGTAAAGATGAAAACCAGCATAGAGGAAATATCAAAATAACTCCGTCCTCCAGGTTTTGTTAATCCGGGTTCGTAAGGAAACACCACCACACCTGTGCTGCGCAAATAAGGGTAGTAAGTGATGCTCCAACTCGTCGCCACTTGTAAAGTCCAGTAATGAAACCAATAGGAATATCTTGAAAGGTAATTTATTATCCTGGCAGCACAGTACCCTGATACAACGCCAACTGCCTAGGTAGAGAATGAATCCAAGCATTCCCACATTCTATGAGAGAACTATGGGGCATATTAGCAAAAAGAGGCGATAATCATCGCTAACCCTGCTTAGCGTGATTTATTTTATCGCCGGCTATCGCTGGAATATATCGCCACGCTAACGCTGTATTAGCGACATTTAGCGCTATGGCGATAAATATTCCAGCGATAGCGGGAGGGAAGGGCCAACATCGCGACAAAACCAGCGATGTTGCATGGGGAGGTGGAAAACCTTGCTGATACGACCCTGTGGTCGTATCAGCATAATACACCCCCATGTAATGTATGGCTAAGTCAGGAAAATAGCAGGTGATAAAAAAATGGCGATGGCCCCGGTTAGCGCGACTTTTCACGTCGCTAACCGGGGTCAGGGACTCCTTGCTAATAGGTGATAGGCCTGTTAGCGTCTGTTTACAGGGTATGTTGAGTCGGGAACGCCTACTTTGCATGTCATTAGCGATAAATATCGCTGACATGCAAAGCGGCACCCAAACCGATCGCCTTCGTCAGAAAGTTGTCGCTAACTGCTGTTAGCGACAGCTTGCTGATAGGGCGATAGATTTATCGCCGCTTTAGCGGCAAAAAGTGCCGCTAAAGCGGAAATAAATCGCTTGCTAATATGCCCCTATATTACATCATACAGTATGTGACATAGGCCATGACAATATAGTACTAAGCTGTGGATCTAACACAAGGGTTCCTGGCACTGGGCACGGTCCAGGCGCAGACAGGCACAGATGGGCTTGCCTTTGGTGCACCTCCAACGCGCCGGCAGTGCGGCTGCACTGCAGCCTCCATTAAGTAGGTCCTGGGAGGGAGCTGGGAAGGCAGGCGGTGGGAAACCAGTGGTGGGAAGCGGGTGGTGGAAAAACGGTGAGCGGGCAGACACCTGACCGCAGGAACCAAGGGCAACACCTAAGGGCTGTGTCTGGCAGGCTCGGCTATAGGCAGGCAACGTAGGAGAAAAGGTACCAAACTGGCAGTGAGCTAGGACTGCTATATCAGACGCAGTTTGATACCTAAAATGTTGATCTACCAACAGAACATGATAGGGATGTCTTTTATCCGTACTTATTTTTGTCCTCACTTTAAACTATATGAGCATCACATAAGGCTTAAAATCAGTTAGTTTGGATCCAGGTTGAACGAGACGTGATTAAGGCACCCTTGTACCGGTGTTTAAAGTACTATACCCTTGTATGTGGATGATGTAAGAGGCTCGCTGTAGATGCACAGAAGTCTATAGGTTAGATTCGAACTTTCAAATTCATGTTCAGAAACAAGAAGTTCAAAATCTTTTGGCATCTAAGGGATTGCTTAGGCACCTTGAAAAGTGCTTCTCGTTTCTCTGGCAGAGACATGTCATCATATGTTTAGGGATACAAATTGCCCTGCATAGTAAGAAAGAAGTAAATTACCTCCATGTGTTACATAGTGTATGGATAGATTTGAAATCTTTTCATTCTATTGCCTTCACCCTAGAATTAGCAGCATTAGCAGTCAAGTTATTTACCAAATGTTCTCGATTTATTTCAGATTATACCTTTAGTGATCCCAATGAGCTTACTGGAAAGCTTTCTAAAGTTGATAAAAAATATTATGTTGGAAGGAAAAGCTCCTAGGATATCCCATAAAGCTATTCTACATGTGATGAAAATTACGAGACCCACTATAAAAGCATGGGATAAGATTAGACAGAGGTACGGCTAGATGAAGTTACCATTTCCATTTTCACCAATTAGGAGACAAAGCTTTTGGGATGTGGAAAGAACAAGGATACATAGGAATAGGGGATTTGCAACTAGTATGGGTCATTAGGTTTTTTGAGCAGATAAATATGGAGTGCTGATTGTAGGAGATGGAACAGTTCCATTGTAGCTGGCTACGCCACTGTGATACTGTCCTGTCCATTACAAATGGTTCTGCCAGACAGTAACACAGCAATAATATGGCTAGATACCAATTAACAAGTTTCAAGCATATATACGATGTTGACACCAGATGTAGAGGCCAAAAGGACTATGGCATGCCGAAAAGAGTTGGGTAAAGCAATGTTAGAAGAAAGGTGGTAGGATTTTCTGATGAGAACAAATAACCAAGCTTCCTACATCACTGGGAGGAACAGGTGTTTGATGTACTTCACACTTGGAATCATTGAGGTAGTTCAATTCACTTTTCCAATGCAACTATGGTGAACACTATAAATTTGCATTGTTATAAACTGTGTTTTTTTATTTTATATTTTTAATAGTGTCTCCTACTAGCTCATTAAATTCAGTGCATGTATAAGATATAAAAAGCCATTCCCAGATTGTGCGTATTAGTACTCTGATAGAAACAGGAGATATGTCTCACTCTCTCATTTAAACCTAGGTTAGCTTGATCTGAACTCTTTGACTATTTTGCCCAATGGAATCTACCTCTTGACACAGTACAACTCTATATAAATTAGTGCTTCTATGGTGCTTATGTGAAATTCAGTGATAGAGACATCATTATAGAAAATTATGCACACAGTTGACTGTTATTTAATAATAACCCACTCCTCTAAATGGGTGGAAATCATTTTTTTTGTTTATATATTTCTACTGAGCAACTGAACTACACAGGTTGAAGGCTTTGCTTCACCAATTTTACGTACATCCTGCTGCTGTGTTGGAAATATATTATCTCTAGACTTTACGCAATCTTACGCTTCTAAAAAAACAGTTCTTCTAACCTGCATATGTGTTTCATTTTATTGGTTGGTTTGCAAAAAAATGTAGTTCATATTCAAACTCCCAGACAAATTCACCCCAGTTTAAGTAGTTCAGTAGACGCGTCCCTACACAATTCTCTGTGGGATCTGTGTTTTCGTTCATTGGCTCTTGGTAGTATTAGAGCTATGTGTATGCGGTCAATGGTCCCAATAACATTTCGAAACCCCCTAATGGCATGTAACTTAGCATTAACTGTTTTGATTGTCTAGGGATCAGTGGGGATCATGATATTATGTTGCACTTAGTTGGGAACATGCAACCATGACCTGCCTCACCACCTTATAAATGGCTGGCAGAGACACTGCAGGCAGATGACCGACTGTGCTCTGGCCTTCTTCTATATTAGAGAAATGTAATGCAGCCTGCAAATTAATGGGGCTGGGGAGTGGATTCTCCTGCCCTCATGGCCATGAGGTTCAAGTGCAACCCATATGACACTGAACTGATGCTTTAAGGTATCCCTGTCCAGATTGTATGTCATTAAAATATAGGCTGATGTCATGCTCAAACTAATTGCAGGAAATCCTGTTTCTTCTTCTGCGTTTTGGTTTAACAAGCCTCTCTAGTGCTCTGCCCCATCCTTTTCTTGTACTTGGATGAGGGTCTGCTGTTCCAGGAGTTTGATGTCATGTAGGCCTAAGTACTGTGCGAGGCATTCTTGCTCCACGGCCAGGCTGCACGTGAATAGTGAAAATATGGATGTAGACTGCTTGAATAATGCTTGTGAGTAATTGAAGTCACTTGTGTGATTGAGCCTTTTAATTCTCTTTATTTGTTATACTTTTTTAGACGTTATATGTCAATTTTTGGTGTTTTGTTGCTATTTGTATCATTTTAGTTGAATGCTGGAATGAGATTTTTTTATTTTGGTTGTCTATTCATGTCTAGACAAAATGAGTACCTACCCTGGGCAGAAGGAGGCCTTTGACAGTAATTCTTCGTGTGGAACTGGCTAGCACTGATCCTGTACCAGTAGTTTTCAATTTTCCAATTTCAAAATCACTAATTGCTATTTTCGTATGCGATTTCTCACTGGAGACCATTGTACTTAAGTGAAGCAATATTAACACATTCTACTATAGAAAAGTGCTAGAAATTACACGGTATGCTAATGGCACTATATCGAATCAGTTTAGAATTGATGAATGTTGTGGCTTTATTTTCACCAGATATTTAGTTATACTGGGTAAACTAAATTATATCTGCACATGGTTCTCTGGGACAAATGGGCTTGGAGACATCCAGAATGTGTTCATTGACCAATCGGATGCCAGAAGTTTCAGTTTTAGGAAGGAGTATTTTGCGTGGCATCTACTTTGCTTTTATGCCTTTCTGGCATTTCGAGTTTAAGTAGGTGCTTTAATGCCTTTGATTGGCTCCTAGGGTTTTTTTGTGTCTTGTTTATGTAACCAGTGTGCCATTTTTTTTGCATCTTTTCAATTTGGAAGTAATGGAAGCTAGTTTGTGCTTAATTCGAGAGATCTTATTATAATTCTTTCCTACCTTTGAAGGGTCATAGGTTGGCCACTACTTATTGTTTAACAAAGTGAGTAAAGGAATATAGGGTATGTTAAGGTCAGGCTTTTGAAAGAAATGAAACAGTGGCCTGATCAATCCAATTTGCGATGGTTATAGATTTGTGTGTGGTGTTTTGTGCGACAATTATGTCCAGGGTAGAGCATTTACTGTGGGATGAGAAGATTGTATCTTTTTGTCAAATAAGAAAGAATTGATGAGGGACATGTGAGTGTGGGAGATGTGCTGATCAATGCTATACTCAAGAACCCATCAATAAAACTCTTTTGGACAGTGGACAATCGAGTGGTTTTAGAGTCACTATTGTAATAGTGAAGTATTAAAACAAGGTGGAGTATATTTGGTTGATTACATTACATTTAAGGGACTCCTTGTAGATAATGGCAATCCTCTGTCCAGGAGGACTAGGAATGCTAAGTTGATGGATACGATCAACTAGCAGTTTGGGGTGTAGGGTGATCCATATTTCTGTGAGTACAAGGTTGCTGTCATCTTTGAGGGCAGATAGGCTGGTCCTGTTCAGCCACGGCCCGTGCAGGTAAGAGTGGTGGGGCGGTACGGCCGGGTGGGGGGGATTTTGACAGGCGATGACGAGGGAAAATTAAATACATAATTAATTTTCCCTCGTCATCGTCTGTTGAAATCCCTCACCCCCCACCCAACTCCACCACCCCACCGCTCTTACCTGCAAGGGTCCTGGCTGGTCCTGTTAGAGACTGCAGACCTACACTTCAGGAGGGCAACTTTGATGCAATGCGTCAGAGTAGGTCATTGGGTTGAAAAGAGGTGATGGTTGAGCGATCTGAGATCACAGACTTGTCAGGTATGTGGTTTGCATTAGAGGTAATGTGGGTTGATGAATGCTCTAAAGGGTTGGGATCTTCAAAAGTACATATGGTGAGTGAGGTGTAATGGTCAGTTAGGAGACCAGTTTCAAGGAGCAGACAGCTTGTGGGGAGATTTTAATTGTGGTGATTGGAATTTGTGTCATCTTATGCAGGTGATCTATCTTAAGTCTGACATCTAGCAATGCATTTTGTTGAGTGGATAAAAGTCTACTGGTAAGTGAATCATGCCAATGGGTGAACGAGTCTCCTGTAGAGAGTCAGTTCGTGTGATCATATTTTGGTGTGTTTTGATTTCAAGGGTTCGAGTTTTGGTTATTCATATTATTTTATTTTGTGTCAGTGTAGGTTTAGAGTTGTCTCAGTGTATATCGCTGACTACCTTGATTTATGCAGATGTTAGGCTTTCTGGTCTCATTCTTGTGGAATGTGTGGATGAAAATGGGGGAATGGGGCTTTGGAGAGAGGTAGAGGTGCTACATGGTATCAGGCAATGTGGTGCAGATATGGAAGTTGATATTTGAGGATTAAACCACAGTCTTCCAATTTTCATACAGGCTAATATGTAGTTCACATTTATGGTTATGATAACCATAGGTGGTTGGTAACAGATGTTTGCGTTTTTTTAGAGAAAGGAATAAAAGCAGAGTGGATTTAGGTGGATATTCTCTTCATAAAATAGAGTAGGTCAAATTGTAATGTATCCTATCTGAGACCTTGACTTTTGCCAGTAAAAAGAGTTTTTGGTTGGCACCCAAAACTTTCTTTTTGGGTATTGTAGGACAGTATAGGATAGGCCATCTTTGAAGGACTGGTACCTGCATCCTAGAGTTCAGTCAAATCTTTAAAAAAAAACTCTATGTAGTAAGATGCCACATTCAATGTAAAAGCTGTGCACCACTATGACAAAACATTTGATTGACCGTGCATGGAGGTGGAAAATTATTGCAGTGAAACACCGATAGCAAACATTTTAGGGCGCACAAATCACATGTTTTTGCCAAAAATCAAATGTAGGTGCAAAACCATTTTAGGTGCAAAGTAAGCAGAAATGTTTTATCACAAATTGTGAGCAAAAACATATTTAGGTGTGCATCACATTTAGGTGCACATTTACTCTTGATGCACCAAGACAGCGGAAACACACTTCACAAATCACATATTAGAATAAAAAAAACACGTAGATGCAAAATCACATAGGTGCCAAATCAATATGTAAAAACCTCAGTAGGAATTTTGACTACTTAGATGCCAAAAAATTGAGATACATTAGACACAGCATCAATCTTTTTGCAGCATCAGAAGGATAGAATAGAGGCGTTGTTAGGTGGAATAACACATTTAGGAGGAAAATCACCATTAGGTGGGCGAACACTTTTAGATGCAAAATTGCCCTTGGTGCAGTCAGCAGGAGTGTTATGTTAAGTTATGTTAAAGTATTTGTAAAGCGCAACGGGGCGTCCCAGTGCTAGTTTTGGGAGAGGACACGGCAAAGGAGCAGAGGTTAGATGGAGAATAGCCAGGTCTTCACGGCTCTTTCTGAAAGCCCAGTGATTCTGAATAGTCCTAATGGACAGAGACAAAGTATTCCACAGGACGGGAGCTATCGCAGAGAAAGAGCGGCCTCCCGCCCTTTCTCTTCTCACCCGCGGGACATAAGTTAAGTGCAATTTAGCAGAGCGCAAGGCTCGGGAGGGGACATAAGGACGGAGCAAATTGGCTAAAATAGGAGGGCCCTGATGAGTTAGAATTTTATGGGTAATACATAGTCTTGAAGAAAATTCGCTGATCCACCGGGAGCCAGTGCAGCTCATGGATGAAGCCATAGATTGAACAGGACTTAGGAAGGGCGAATAAAAGCTGAGCCGCAGCATTCTGGGCTATCTGAAGCCTTTTGATCACTGTCTTATTGGAACCCAAAAACAACACATTACAGTAATTCATCCTAGAGAGTATAGTGGACTGGACAAACATCTGGCGAGCGTGGGAGTCAAAGAATCCCAAAGTGGGTTTTAAACCTCGTAGAAGTCCAAAGCAGACGCCTACCACTGATTTTGCTGGGGCTTCAAAAGACAGAGCATTGTCAACCCAGACACCCAGATTCTTTACCGCTATTTTGGGCTGCTGAGATGAGCCGAGTGCAGGAGGCCACCACTGATCACCCCACAGAAGGGAGTATCTTCCTAAAAGAAGGATTTCGGATTTGCTGGAGTTGAGCTGAAAGCAATTGGCAGCCATCCACTCGGCAATGGCCGCCATGTCCTCTTGGAATTTGACTAAGTTCTGCGTATAATTATTAGAGAAGGAGATTACCAGTTGCATATCATCAGCATAGGATACCAATGTGATGTTACGTAATTTCGCCAACTGGGCTAAAGGGAGAATAGAGATATTGAACAGAGTTGGGCTGAATGCGGAGTCCTGGGGGACCCCATAACGTAGCATTTCAATCTGAGACTGATAGGGAGAGAAAATGACCTGGAAGGACCTATCAGTCACGAAAGAGGTGAACCAAGACAGTGCCGCTCTACCAGTGCCGATCTCCTGAAGACGACGCAGCAGGATCTCATGAGAAACTGTGTCGAATGTGGAGCTTAGATCAAGCATAATCAAGGCAGAAGATCCGTCCTCGTCCAGGGTGCTGTGCAGGTGCTCTGTAACCGCTAGCAATGTGGATTCAGTACTATGTTGGGATCTCAAGCCATTGTGAGAAGAGTCTAAGACATGATTAGACTCCAGAAAATTAGCTAGAATAGCATTTATATGTGATTCAGTGATTTTGGCAAGAAAAGGTAACAGTGAAATGGGATGGACATTTTCTGGCTTGGAAGTATCCTACGCAGGTTTCTTTAATAAACGGATACCTTTAGCATCTTTCTACATAGCTGACACAGAAGCTGACGATAGTGACAAATTAATCAATTACAAGCAGGCAGGAAGCAGACAGTCCTGAAACTTCAGGAATAGGTCGGATCTAAGCGGGTCGTCAGGAGAACCGGACTTTACTTTGTTGCAAATCATTAGAAGATCTTCAAAGAACACAGGGGACAGGGAATGTGGGAGTGTTGGAGGATGGCTACCAGGCAGCTCTGAGTAAAAGTTCTGATGTCCAGGTCAAAATTCTCATAGATACGTTCTACTTTCCTAATAAAATATTTAGCTAATTCTTCACATTGAATATTAGAAGAAATTATAGGTTCTGCTGCCAGTGTGGGTTTCGTCAGACCCTTCAGGAGGGAGAAAATCATTTTAGTGGGGTTATTGCTGTTTTTTATTTTGTCAGCAAAATATTCGGCTCTCGACTTCCGAATTTGTTTGTTTTATGCCTTGATAGCCGCTCTGTAACGTATTTCTGCTGCAGGCTCATAGGAGCGTCTCCAGGCACGTTCTAGGACCTTGCAGTTTTTCTTAGCTTAGGTCAAAGACTTATCAAACCAGGGGTTGGCCTGAGTTCTTTTACTATGTGTCGGTTTTGCTGGAATACAGCTGTCTAGGGCATGTGTGATCCAACAATGGAGGAGGCTGTTCGCTGCCTCCATATTGGCGGAAAGTTTACGGCTCTGTATACAGAGAAGACAACAAAATTTGTTGGAGTCAAGCTTATGCCAAGCGTGCTAAACAGAGAGAGTGCAATGGGGCCATGTTTTAGGGCCTGCAAGACAAATTGACATAGAAGTAACAAAGTGGTCCGACCAAGCCATAGGGAGAGGGACAAAAACCTTTAGCGAAGGGATATTAGAGAAGACAGGGTCAGAAAGATGTCAGTAGAATGCGTAACACCAGGAACAAGTTGCGTCAATTGACATGCTTCCAGATCCCCTAAAAAATTAATAATGTCAATGTCTTGAACCGCTTTCAGGTGTAGATTAAGATCTCCTAAGATATTAAAATTAGCTTTCCTCATTGCCAGCATAGCGACAGAAGTAATCAGAGCTTCCTTAAAAACTTTGGCCGAGCCCAGAGGGCGATAGAATAACAGCCCTGAGTACATAAAATTATCATTGAGTGCACTTTTAAAGAGAGCGCTCTCACAGTCTGGAATATTCTCAGGAGTAAAACTGCATGTACAGGAAAAATCAGTGCTATACCCCCTTCTCTCCCACCCGCTCTATTGAGGCACTTCATAGCGTAGCCTTGGGAAAGGGCTAAAGCCGATATTGGAGAGGAGTCCTGGGTAAGCCATGTCTTAGTTGCATCACATTTAGGTGTAAAATAGGCCAGTCCAGGCATAAAATGTAGCAAAAAGATGTCAGATTAGGCATAGAAGATGGGCATCAGTGTGACACCACAATTTGCCTAAGAACACAGGTGCAAAATCACCATTGGTGCAAATGCAGTATGAGTGTAAAAATGTGTAGGAACCGAAACCACACAAGTGTAAAATCACATTTAGACACAATACCACATTTTAGTGCAAAATCCCCTTTGATGTAGCATCAGAAAATGTAGGAACACTTATGAGAGCAAATCACATTTAGGAGCGAAAACACATTTTTGTGGAAACTCACACTTAGGTGCATAAACGCGCTAGGTACTTGAAAACACTTGTAGGGACCAAAATCACACTTGGCAGCAAAAACACATTTTAGGTGTAAAAATACATAGGGCCTAATTACGATGGCGGTCAGACCGATGCATTATGATGCGTGCAGTCGGAGGCAGCAGTCGGAGGGACCGCCCTACGCTTTCCGGCGGGCTCCTTCTGTCGGCCAGTCTTAAACTCCTCATAATCCCTTAAGGATGGTATTTTCCGCCGCCTGGATTATGATGTGGGGTTCCGACAGCCATTCCATGTCGGGCTTTCCGACATGGAAAGGCTGTCTGAAAGCGACATTGGGAGCCCAAGGCAGGGCCCCTGTCCTTCTGCGGCCTCCGCTATGAGGCCTGAGGGACACCTATGGTACCCACCTAAACATTCCTGCACCGTGTGGCAGCCTGCCACACGGTGCAGAAATGTTTGTAAACGTCAATTTTTCTATGGGAGCTTATATTGCGGGTGATTTATGCCTGCTGCACAAGCTTCCATAGGAAAATGGATGTTTCCGACCGCGCTGTGTGCAGTCGCATCCAAATAATGCGGTCAGATCCGCTGACCTGAGGTCGGTCGGTTCCCAATATGCAATGATCACATCCGCCCGACATCGTAATCAGGCCCATAGTGTTTTATTTAGGTGTAATATCACCAATTGGTGTGACATAAGCAGGAATGTGTAAAAACCTTTAGGTGCAAAAATACATTTAGGAGCAAAAAATCACACTTAGGTCCAAAATGCAATTGAGTGCAAATTCACAGTTGTGGCAAAGTCACCAAAGTCATCAGGAACGTTTTTATCACATTTTGTAATGTAAAAGAACAAAAGAGATGTTGGTTATATAAAGAATGAAGAGTAAAACATGTTTAGCAGCTTGGAAGACAAAAAAGCGATGCCAAGATTAATTTGTATCACCACGATGGCCCCGGATAAGCTCATACAGTGATGTCATTTCCTTCCTTCAGTTGTCATTCATCCTTACAGATGAAGAGCCTGATTCTCAAAGGGACTCTACACTTCTGGTGAGGCCCTGCAATTGTGGGGGTGCCTCCATTCTCGGGGCAGAATCTTTTCAATGAGAATTCAATGCAGAGACACTCCCACGACTGAGGGCCTCCACCACGAGTTCAGAGGCTCTTTGTGAATCAGGCCGGAAGTGTTTTAAAGATGCAAGTGAACACAGCTAAATACAGGAGAAGGGCCACTTCTATTATCTATGCCAAACTTTGTTTTAATATTTTTAGAATGAGACCATCCTTTTCGTTTGCTATCTAGTTTCATTTGGCATCACATATTCAGTGCTTCATGGATTTCTTTTAAAGTCACCAATGAAAAATGTCTAACTGCACAATGTTCCATAAAGGAGGACAGAAATAGTGAAAGACCTTCAAATAAACAATGGCCCATGCATTGTATACAAAAATCTATATCTAGCCACTGAGCGATGTAATAGGTGAAGTCATAAGCAGTGCATTGCGGGCATATAAATTAGCTCAGGTAACTATAACTGCTGAATTTGTATGGTTTTGCGTGTTTAAAATCTGAACCTAATCATAACATCCATGTAACTTTTGTGTTTTTGCCAGTGAGTTTCTAAGGTTTTAAAAAAATTCTATTTCCTAACTATAACATCCCTGTAACCTTTGGTATTTTAGTGAATTTCACCATTTTTTTAAATATAAATTCTAGTACAATTTGACCCATAAGTTCAATTTAGTAATATACATTTTCACAATTATATAAATACATTTTATTCACACATTCATTCTATTAGACTTGGCATCCTTGGTGTGGTTTCCCCTGACTTTTTGCCTCCTGCATTTTTGACTGTGTACTGGATATTATTTTTGCTGGCTTAGATGCTTTGGGCACCTTGCCACTGCTGATTGATCAGTGTCAAAGTGCAAGTGCTCCCTGTGTAAATTGTGATTATGATCAAGGCTCCCTGTTTTCAGTTTTTACTGATTTTTACAGATAAATACAATAAATACAGACAGAAAACCATTTGTTTCCTTGTCTGTATTTATTTTCTAATGTGGATAAAAACAGAAATTGGGTTGCTTTTGGGTGATTCTAAATACTCTCTGTCATGACTGCCTGGCCAATAACTCTGTTGATGATAGGTAAGGAAGGGTTACTAAAGAAAGGTTTAATAAAAGAGGTTTAAACAGCAGTAGACATGCACAAGGTTGATACCACAATTTGCATATTTTCACATAAGCGCATTGATTTATCTTCTTCGGATGTTCATATCTCTGAAACCTGGCAGGCATTCAAGCATGAGTTCATATATTAGTAAATGTGGAAATATACCGGTTTCAGCCTCATTTTTTTCATGAAATCCTACATAAATATGGGTAAATACAGATAAAATGACCAAAAAATAAATACGGATAAATACAGACGGAAATGTCAAAATAATAAACACCATAAAACCGGGAGCCCTAATTATGATTGGTTATCCATGATTGGCGTATTTGTTTTTACTGGTATGTCCCTAGTAAAGCACACTTTGTGTGCCCAGGGCCTGTTAATCAAATGCTACTAGTGGGTTTGCAGCACTGGTTGTGCTACCTACCTAATTAGCCCTACAAATTTCTCTCAGACCTGCCACTGCAGTGTCTGCACATGCAGTCTTAGACTGCATGTCGACCTGGCAAGTGTACCCACTTGACAGGCCCTACCCTTCCCTTTTCTTACATATAAGGCACCCCAAAGGTAGGCCCAAGGTACCCCCGTGGGCAAGGTGCAATGTATATGAAAAGTAGGTCATGTACTGGTGTGTGTTACATGTCCTGATAGTGAAATACTGTGTGTTTTTTTTTCACTATTGAAAGGCTGGCTGTCCCATAGGCTATCATTGGAGCTGCACTGTAACATTTAACATGCGTAACTTTCAATTGGGAGCAGCTAGGGATTTGGAGTTTAGACTCTCTGAACTCAGAATTTAATAACACATCTTTTAGTAACAGTGATTTTTAAATTGTGTATTTATAAATGCCACTTTTAGTAAGTAGTAACCCCTGACGAAGAACAAAGTAGTTCGAAATGCATTGGGTTATTATATGTGTCCACATCGAAATTTGATTTACAGCACGTGCCAATGTAAAAGCCTGGATGGGCGACAGAAGGCATTTGAATATGCACGAACAAAGCATTCTGGTCAAATTGCTGTCTCCAGAGTGATTCTATAATTACATGAAGATATGGATTAATATATAGTTTACCGGATGGTACACCATGGATTAATTGGATTACTATGGATGATATGGTTCACTTTGGTATCTTTCTTCTTCAAGCAGTGCAGCAGCTGGGTGCGCGAATTAAGGCACTTGTGGCAGTATCTATGATATGCTGTGGTGGGATGATACACGGCGCTGTTTTTTACGCATTCATTTGGCAATTAGCAAAAACTCAAAAGGCACAAGGGAAGGAGTGCAGTTGCTATTATTTCTCTTACTTTTAGTAAGTGGGCATTTTCTTGTTTAACCATCCTGAGTGCCTCAACCTGTTTGTGTATTTCACTGTCTGGTTTTGGAGTGACAGGGGCTGGGGGTGTGCATTCACTCTAGATAGTCACACGGGGGAGGTTGAGGTGTGTCCTGCCTTTCCTGTGTGACTCATAGCTGGGCCTAACAGACCTGGTCTGCATTTAGAGTGGTGGGAGGAGTTTTACTAGCACCTGAATAGGCTGTGTCTCCTTTGCACGTTGCTGTCTCCACCTCCTGTAGTGATGCTGGACCAGGGCGAACAGAACTGGTTTTTATTGAGTTCAGAGACTCTTGCAACAAAGACTTCAAAGACAAAATGGGGTATAAATATTAGACCTTAAACTCCCAGAACTTTAAATTATTTCTGGACTAAGAGGACCCTGGCAAGAAAAAGAGCTGAAGAGCTGTGAGGAGGAGTACTGCCCCTTTGCTGTGTGTTGCTTTGTTGGGTTGGCCTGCAGTTGCTGCTTCTGTCTTTTTACCTTGCTGTGGTATACTGCTTACGAAGATTCTCCAAGGGCTTGAAGTAGAGCTAGCCTCCTGTTCTGAAGTCTCAGGGTCACAAAGACTTAACCTACATCTTGCTAAACAGCACCTGGACTCGTCTGCTGGCCTCCTGATTGCCGAAGGGTACCAATTCCAGTTTCTGGGCCCTTGGAATCATGTGGTTGGTGCTGCAACCCCCAAAAAACAACACCAAACCAGTCAACGATGCCGCCAATGATGTTTCGACCTGCACCGAGGCCATGGGCATCACTCGTGAAGTGCACCACCTTGCCTGCACCGCAGCTCCGACGCCCGCAAATACCTGCAAGTTGTCGAACTCTCTGATGCCAGTGCTTGTTCTGACTCCAGTCGTCGCCAGCGCCTGCATCTTGACATCGCAGAGCTGATAACCGACGTTGGTGACTTCCCGAACTCATCAACACCACACTGCTGAACAGAACCAATGCCTCGCCACTGACGCCACTTCACCTTCCCTGCCAGCCCAGACTCAATGCCTCAGCCCCTCGTGGACTCAACGCCTCACCTCCCCTGTGGCAGAAAGGAGCCGGCCTTGCCTTGACCATCCATGCCTCACCTCCACGACGCCGTGCACCATCTTTTGACTCAGTTTTCCAAGGTACTGTTGCTTGGGTGTCCGTGTGACTCCGTGGCCGGCCCGCTCACCTCGCCTTCATTGCTGTATTTTGGATTTGTGCCTTTCACGACGTCATAATAGCCCCAGTTGGAGTTATATGTTTCTATGAGCTGTATTTTTGCAGTAACCCTTTTAAAAGTCATATTTTCAATTGTGTATGTTGCATTTTTGTCATTTTTGGTTTAGATAAAGATACTTTTTTTCTGAACTGTTGTGGTGGCCATTTGTAGTGTTTTCACAGTGTGGTAAGGTGTGTCTGGGTGCAAATACATTGCACATTGCCCTTGGGATAAGCCTGTCTGCTCGTGCCAAGCTACCAAGGGGGTGAGCATGGGTTATCTAAAGTGTGTATCTCCCTTATCCTGACCAGAAGCAAGGGTCCCTACTTGGACAAGGTGCAAACCTCTGCCAACTAGAGACCCCCATTTCTAACATTGGTGGTCAGCGGTGAGGATTTGTGCTTGTATTTGCACTCAACATACAGTGATTAATGTGTACTTCTGCTGAGTGCAGAGCATTACATTACCACATGCTACTGTTTGACTTTTTTGGTCCTATTTTTGTTAACCCTTGAAGTATCCACATACCATGTCTCTCTCCAGGGATCCAGCAAGTGATGTTGCAAAATGTGTGTTTGAAATTGAGATGTTTATAAAGTGGATCAACTTAAACAGTTTTGGAAAGATTTGGATGCTCAATGAAAATCTACGCTAGGAAGGAGGAGCTGCAGAAGGCGCTGAGGGCCTTGTGGGCAGCAAAACAGGCTGGGGAGGCTGAGGATGGGAATGTGAATCTGGAATTGCAGAACTAGCAAGAGGGTTTTAATGCTCAAGGATGTGCCTGTTGGAGCATCTTCTAGGAATGGCAGCAATGTGTCTTCCAGTAATCTGTCCCCAGAGGAGCTGGAGGACAGGCAACAGGTGAGAGAGCATCAGAGAGAGCTTGAAAAGCTCAAGTATGAAACAGAAATCAAAAAGTTTGAAATGGAGCACAAACAGCAGGAGAAAGAGCAGGAGAAGGCCCTTGCTCTAGAGGAGAAAAACATGTTGTTGTCTCATGAGTTAAGTTTGAAGGAGCTGGACATCAAGGCCAAGCAGGTGGATTCCAGTTCTAATGGTGGCAGCGTACAGCCAGTGCAGCCTGTGGAGAAGGTATACATTCATAAAGATCTGGCACAGAATTTTCAGAAGGGGGACCGTGAGATGGTCCAGAGAACCCTCCTGCCCAAGAACACTAAGAAATATGGGCAGAGGGGGACCATCAATGGACAGAGGATGGAGGCTTCGAGAGACACAGGAGCCAGTGTGACATCTGTCAGATGTCAGATGGTGTCTGAAGTGCAAATAGTCCCCAATGTGCTTCATCCAGTAGTTGCAGTAGACAACTCAGAGCACCTGTGTAAGGTGGCGAAGGTTCCCTTTGGGTGGGGGTGTCTCTGGTACCTTGAGAGTAGTTGTGAGACCTACCATGGCTGTTTATTATCTGCTTGACAACACCCTGGAGAGTTCCCCTTTGGAGAAAGTGGAACGTCGGACTCATCTGGAGATGTTGGGTATGCCTGAGAGCTTGTGTGTGACCACTAGGTCAATGGCAGGCAGTAAGGGTGATCAGAATGACCAGGAGCATGAAAGAGTGGCCCAGGTGCCTGCAGAAAGAGGAGGGGCAGGGGGCACAGGAGTCCCACTCCAGTACCAGACCTTGAGGGAGATGCCCTGGAGCCTTTAGGGGAGAAAGTGGAAGAACTGGGAGACCTACCTGAGCTGACCCATTAGCAGCAGGAGGGGTTCCCACCAGGGAGGAATTCTGCAAGGAGCATATGGAATGCCATACTCTATTTGGTCTGCGCAAGCAGGCAGCAGACTAGGCAGCTGGTGATCAGTCAGGATCACACTGGATCTACTGGAAGAATGGTCTCCTGTATAGTGACCCTAAGGTTGATGAGCCTGGGTCAGCTTGTGTGCTGGTGGCACCCCAGCGCTTTAGAACCTTCCTACTGGGTCTAGCTCATGATGTGCCTTTGGCAGGACATTTGGGGTGTGACAAGACCTTTGCTAGGCTTGTCACCCACTTCCACTGGGCCCCAAATGTGAAGGCACTCAGATGCACACTGTAGGTCTTGCCAGACTTGCCAGGCAAGTGGTAAGGATGAGAGGAAATCTAAGGCCCCTCTTCAGCTGTTTCCTGTGGTGAGCACCCTTTTTGAGGGGGTGGGAATTAGAATTGTAGGGCCCCTGGACCCCAGTACAGCCTTAGGTAACAGGTACATCCTAGTCTTGGTGGACCATGCCACCCGGTACTTGTAGCCTATATCTCTCAGGACAATCATAGCCCCTGTGGTGGGCCGTGCATTGATGGTGATCTTTTCCCGCATGGGTTTCCCCAGAGAGGTGGTATCTGACCAGGGTACCAACTTCATATGCAGGCATATGACGTCTCTTTGTAAGGATTGTGGAGTAAGTTACCAATTTACCACTCCTTACCATCCCCAAGGAAACTGGTTGGTTGAGAGATTCAACCGAATACTGAAAGGCATGATCAAAGGTCTAGGAGACCCCATGAGGTGTAAGTGGGACATTCTCCTGCTATGCCTTCAGTTTGCTTACAGAGAAGCACTGCAGAAATCCTTAGGGTTCAGTCCCTTTGCATTATTGCATGTCCATCCTGTAAGAGGACATCTCAGTCTGGTGAAAGAGGTGTAGGAGAAAGCTACCAGGAAACCTCCCCAGGATGTATTTAGCTACGTGCTGGCCTTCAGAATCCAGGCTAGAAGCTCGCTCAGGAGAAACCTGTAAGCAAGCCAGGAAGAGATGAAATGATGGTATGACCAGAATGCCACTCTTTTAGAGTTCCAACCTGGCCAGAAAGTGTGGGTGGTGGCACGAGTGGAGCCTTGTGCGCCCCAGGACAAGTGGACTGGACCATTTGAGGTGGCAGAGCGCAAGAGTAATGTCACCTATCTGGTGAATTTGCAATCTCCAAGAAACCCTTTGGGGGTCCTGCACATGACCCTCCTCAATCCTCACTTTGAGAGGTCTGAAGTGAACATGCTATTGGCAACAGATGATGGAATGGAAGAGGCGAGTGAGCCTCTTCCTGGCTTCCTGCCTACCAAGGAGCAAGATGGGTCAGTGGATGATGTGAACTTCTCCCCAACCCTGACCCCAGAGCAGCAGAGGGACTGTCGCCAGGTGCAGGGGCAATTCGCCTCTCTGTTCTCTGTGACCCCAGGAATCACCCATTGGGGTGTTCATGACATGGACACTGGGGACAGCCTTCGGGTGAAACACAAGATTTACAGGTTGGCTGATAAAGTCACAAAATGCATCAAAGAAGGAGTTTCTAAGATATTGGCGTTAGGGGTGATAGAGGCCTCCAGTAGTCCCTGGGCTAGCCCAGTGGTCTTGGTTCCAAAACTGCTGCAGCCGGTGCCACACCTGAACTCCGGTACTGCTTGGACTACCGTGGGCTCAATCCCATCACCAGGACTGACTAGCACCCCATCCCCAGAGCTGATGAGCTCATAGATAGGTGGGGAGCTGCCAAGTTCCCCAGCACGTTTGATTTTATGTCTGGGTACTGGCAGATTGCCTTAACTGTTGGAGGCCAAAGAGAGGTCTGCGTTCTCAATGCCAGAGGGACACTACCAGTTCTTGGTCATGCCCTTGGGTTAAAGAACCACCCTGCCACATTCCAGAGAATGGTCAACCAGGTACTGTCTGGGCTGGAAGATTTCAGTGCTGCCTACCTGGATGACATTGTAGTGTTCAGCCCCAGCTGGGAAGAACACCTGCAGCACCTCTGTGAAGTGTTGAAGGCCCTGCAGAAGGTGGGCCTCACTTTCAAGACCAGTAAGTGCCAGATAGGGCAGGGGTCTGTGGTGTACTTAGGGCACCAGGTAGGAAGGGGCTAGGTGGTGCCCCTACAACCTAAGATTGATACCATAGAGGGCATGGACCATCCCATAGCTTTCATTAGTAGGAGGCTACTTTCCAGGGAACAAAGGTGGAGTGCAATTGAACGAGAAACTTTTGCTGTGGTCTGGGCGCTGAAAAAGTTAAGACCCTACTTGTTTGGGGCTCACGTCTGGGTTAAGACAGTCCACAGGCCCCTCAGATGCTTGATGCAAATGAGGGATGATAACCCAAAAATGCTGAGGTGGTCCAATCCCCTACAGGGGATGGACTTTATGGTGGAACACCTCCCTGGTACAGAACAAGCCAATGCTGATGGTCTGTCCAGATTCTACCAACTTAGTGATGAGAACTCCAAGGAGGGTGGGTAGTTCTCACCACTTTTCAGCTGGAGGGGACACATATTAAACTTGGCATCCTTGGTGTGGTTTCACCAGACTATTTTCCTCTACCTCCTTCATTTTTGACTGTGTACTCGATTTCGTTTTTGCTAGCTTAGATGCTTTGGTCACTTTGCCACTGCTGATCAGTGTCAAAGTGCAAGTGCTCCCTGTGTAAATTGTGTACATTGTGATTATGATTGGTTATCCATGATTGGCATATTTGCTTTACTGTGTGTGCCCAGGGCCTGTAAATCAAATGCTACTAGTGGGCTTGCAGCCCTGGTTGTGCCACCCACTGAGTAGCCATGCACATTTGTCTCAGACCTGCCACTGCAGTGTCTGTGCGCTAGGTCTTAGACTGCTGTGTCGACTTAAAAAGTGCACCCACTTGCCATCCCCTACACTTCCCTTTTCTTACACATAAGGCCCCCTTAAGGTAGGCCCAAGATACCCCCTTGAGCAGGGTGCAGTGTATGTGATAGGTAGGACATGTACTGGTGTGTGTTACATGTCCTGATAGTGAAATACTGTGTATTTCGTTATTCAGTTTTGAAAGGCTGGCTGTCCCATAGGCTATCATTGGAGCTGCACTGCAACATTTTACATGTGTAACTTTCAATTGGGAGCATCTAGAGATTTAGGGGCCGATTCACAAAAGTAATCTGAGACAAAATCCTAACTTTAAGACTTTCGGTATTCACAAAAGGCATTTAGTCGTAGTAAAGTTAGGATTTTGTCTTAAGTTTGTCTTAAGTTTTGGTCTTAAGACAAAATCCTAACTTAAGTTTAACTTAAGTTTAACTTAAGCTTAACTTAAGACCAAAACTTAAGACAAACTTAAGACAAAATCCTAAATTAAACTTAAGTTAGGATTTTGTCTTAAGACCAAAACTTAAGACAAAATCCTAACTTTACTACTCCTAAATGCCTTTTGTGAATACCAAAAGTTGTAAAGTTAGGTTCTTGTCTCAGATTACTTTTGTGAATCGGGCCCTTGGAGTTTAAGGCTCTCTGAACTCAGAATTTATTAGCAACCTCTTTTAGTTAAGGTGTTTTCTAAATTGTGTATTTGAAAATGCCACTTTTAGAAAGTGGGTATTTTCTTGTTTAACCATCCTGAATGCCCCTGCCTGTTTGTATATTCACTGTCTGGTTTTAGAGTGACAGGGGCTGGGGTGTGCATTCACTCCAGACAGTCACACGGGGGTTGAGGTGTGTCCTGCCTTTCCTGGGTGACTCATAGCTGGGCTGAATAGACCTGGTCTGCATTTAGAGTGATGGGAGGAATTTTACTAGCACCTGAATAGGCTGTGCCTCCTTTGCACAATGCTGTCTCCACCTCCTGTAGTGAAGCTGGAGCAGGAAGGACAGAACTGGTTGCTACTGAGCTCAGAGACTCTTTCAACAAAGACTTCAAAGACAAAATGGGGTATTAATATTAGACCTTAAACCCCAGAACTTTAAATTACTTCTGGACTAAAAGGACCCTGCCAAGAAAGAGCTGAAGAGCTGCCAGGAGGAGTACTGCCCCTTTGCTGCGTGTTGCTTTTTTGGGTTGGCCTGCAGTTGCTGCTTCTGTCTGTGGACAGTGGAAGGGACTGGACTTTTGCCTTGCTGTGGTATTGTGCTTAAGAAGATTCTTCAAAGGCTTGAAGTAGATCTTGCCTCCTGTTCTGAAGACTCAGGAAAACAAAAACTGAACCTCCATCTTGCTAAACAGCACCTGGACTCCTCTGCTGGACTCCTGATTGCCAAAGGGTGCTAAATCTAGTTCCTGAGCCCTTGGAATCATATGGTTGGTGCTGCAACCCAAGAAAAACAACACCGATGCCCTCAGCAACGCCACCAGTGATGCTGCGACATGCACAGAGGCTGTGGACACTGCTCATGATGTGCACAACGCACCGCCCTGCCTGCACTGCAGTTCTGACTCCCACCATTCCCCGCCGACGCCTGCAAGTTATTGATCTCCACAACGCCAGCGCTCACACTGATGCTGGTTTTCCACCAGCGCCTGCATCTTGACCTCGTGGAGCCGATAACCGATGTGGGTGACTTCCGAACTCATAGACACGTCACTGTTGAACGGAACCAACACCTCACCTCCCCTGCCAGCCCAGACTCGACGCATTGCGGACTCAACCAGTGCTTAATTTGAGCCGGTGCTTTCCGGTGCTCAACACCGGCACTTAATTGGTTTCCGGTGCTCAGCACCGGCACCAAATTGTCAACACCATACTTAGAACAGTCCACCACATGGTGGCACTGCTCATCTAATTTAGAGATGAGCAGAACAATGGTAGTTTAGGACTACAATATAGATTAAAATTGCTAATACCTGCCTCCTCAGCCATTTCTTTTGCTTTGGGGACTTGGAATAATCTGAACTGTTGCATTTAAATGCGAGAGAGATGTTTTGGCAGCGATGACAAGGGCGATGGGTGGTGCAAGCTGCAGTGACCTCCTGGTTAGAGCCCTGGCACTTCATATTTTACAGATGTTATGTTATGTTAATTGATTTTTATATAGCGCATAATCACTGGCAGGTCTCTTAGCGCTTTGGAGAGAGTGGCCAAAGACCACTAGCGGTTACATAACAGCGCAAGGAAGGGGGATTAGACTGTGTCCAAAGCCTCCCTAAACAGGACCGTTTTGAGATGTTTCCTGAAGGGGAGGAGTGCAGGTTCCTTGCGAAGGTGATCAGGCAGTTGGTTTCATAGTTGTAGGAGTAGGACAGAGAACGCTCTGCCCCCTTTAGATGCGGTATTGCACCGTGGAAGGGCCAAGCAGCAGGCCTCGGATGACCGCAGTATACGACCTGGAACGTAGTTCTCAAGGCGTTCTTTAATATAGACTGGGGCTTGGCCATAAATTGCTTTATGGGCAATGCAGAGACCCTTAAATTTTGCTCTCTGCTTAATGGGGAGCCAGTGCAGCTTGCACAGCAAAGGGGTGGCGTGAGTCCTTCTAGGGAGCCTAAAAATCAGCCTGGCTGCGTCGTTCAATACCACCTGCAATTTATTGATAAGTTTCTGGGGGAGGCCGATGTATAAGGCATTACCATAGTCTAGTCTAGAGACAATTGTGGCTGAGACAATCATCTGTAGTGAGGCAGTTGAAAGGAGGGGGACAAGTTTCCGCAACTGTCTCATGAGACCTATACAAGTTCCGACCACTGTGGTGACTTGGTTGGCCATGGAAAGCTCGGAGTCGATCTTTATGCCCAGGCTTTTCACGACATGGTACTGGTGTGGGGATGGCACCCAGCTCTTGGGGCCAGAAAAGGTCACTCCAGGGATTGTTTTTCGTGGGGATGACAAGGACTTCTGTTTTGTCAGGGTTAATTTTCTGTGAATTGGCTGTCATTCAATTCACTGTGATTCTGATGATGTTTTGCGCCAGATCATGGGCATGGGCGGAGTTGTCAATCCGGAGGATGAGTTGAGTATCGTTCGCGTAGTTGAAAACTTGGCAGTCCATGCGGTCTAGAGCCGCCACCAGAGGCAGTAGGTACATGTTGAAGAGGAGCGGGGACAGTGCGGAGCCCTGGGGGACGCCGCAGGTGAGGGTGCCCCTGTCCGATACCTGCTCACCCAACTGGATCATCTGGGACCAACCTGACAGGAAGGATTCTAGCCACCGGTGTGCCAACCCGCAGATGCCCAAGTCAGTGATTCGGGCCAGCAGTTGTATATGGCTGACCGTATCGAACGCCGCTGAGAGATCTAATAAAATCAGGGCGCTCGGTTTTTTATTGTCAGCCATGATTCTAAGCTCATCGAGTACAGACAGCATCACCAGCTCAGTACTGTGATGGGCTCTAAAACCCGCCTGTCGAGCTTGGAGTAGCCGGTGTTCCTCCAAGAAGGACGAAAGTGTCTTAAGGACATGTTGTTCCACAACTTTCGCCAGGAAGGGGAGCTGGGAGATGGGCCTATAATTCTTGAGATTAGCAGCGTCTGCTCCTGATTTCTTTAACAGGGGGGTGACTCTGGCCTCCTTCAGGTTGGAGGGTAAGTAGCCAGTCTCCAAGGAGTTGTTCAGTAAAGCGAGGATCTGCCTTTCCAGCCCGGGAAGGGCCATTCAGAAGATCCTCGGGGGCAGGGGTCTGCAGGAGAGCCTGATTTGGTACAATTCATCAGTAGTGTCAGGAAGGCTGAATCTAAATTAGGGAAGATGGTAAATTGCTTGCAGGGGAGGGGAGAGACTTGGTTTTGGACCAGGGAGCCCTGATTGATAGGGGTGTTATCAATCTCAGACAGGATGTCCCTGACCTTATGGAGAAAGAAGGTCTGAAATACGTTGCAATCTACGGGCGTGGCTGCAGATTTCAGCTCAGACTTTTGGCTGAGTTCTTTCAATATTCTGAAAGTCTCTTTCTGTTTGTTTGCCACGTCTGTAATTCTTGCCTCGTAATACTCGGCTTTCCTGGTCGTGATGGATTTTTTATACGAGGTAAGTAAGGTTTTGTAGGTTGCCAGCTCAGCTGGGTCATATGCTTTACGCCACCGCCTCTCGGCTTGGCGGAGACTTTGCTTCCTTTCCCTCAAAGTCTCATTAAACCAGGGGGCCCCCTTGCCCTTGTCTCTAACTCTGTCCCTCCACTCCGGTGCTACTTGATCTATGGCTCCGCGCAGAGTGTCGGTGAGGGCTTCACTCTCCTGGTCAAGATTCCCTTTCTTAAATTTTGAGGGGGGGAGCCTGAGTAGGGTATCCACTAGGTTATCTGCCTCAATTTTGTTCCAGATTTGCACCTTTCTCCACTCTGGGGGTGGTTGCAACAAATTAAGCACTGGACTCAACGCCTCACCTCCATCTGGCAGTAAGGATGCTTTGGCCATCGACACCTCACATCCATAATGTAGTGCACCGTGTTTTGACTTTGTTTTCCAAGGTACTGTTGCTTGAGGGTTCGCGTGGCTCTGTGGCCGGCCCACATACTGTGCTTTGGATTTGTGCCTGTCACGACGTTGTAATAGCCCCAGTTGGAGCTATATGTTCCTATGAGCTGTATTTTTGCAGTAATCCTTTTAAAAGTCATATTTTGAATTGTGTATGTTGGATTTGTGTCGTTTTGGTCCTGTTTAGTTTAGAAAAAGATGCTTTATTTTTCTAAACTGTTATGGTGTCCATTTGTAGTGTTTTCACTGTGTTACTGTGTGTCTGGGTGCAAATACTTTACACATTGTCTTTGGGATAAGCTTGTCTCTTTGTGCCAAGCTACCAAGGGGGTGAGCAGGATTTATCTAAAGTGTGTAATTCCCTTATCCTGACTAGAAGCAAGGGTCCCTACTTGGACAAGGTGCAAACCTATGCCAACTAGAGACCCCCATTTCTAACACATTCTTATTATATAACAGCACATTAAATACAAATATATGCTATTTCAAGTACTATAAGTGTATCACTGCCTGTGTGTGGGTGTGAGAATGAGTGGCTAAATGGGTATGTGATTGGCTGTGTGGGTGTGTAAGTGGGTGTGGGAGTAGCTGTGTGGGTGGGTGTGTGAGTAGGTGTGTGAGTGGGTGTGTGAGTGGTTTTGTGGGTCTGTGTGTGGCTATATGGGTGTGTGAGTCGGTGTGCAAGTGAGTGCGTGAGTGGGTGTGTGCGTGGCTGTGTGGGTCTGAGTGAGTGTGAGTAGCTGTGGGTATGTAAGTGGCTGTGTGAGTGGTTGTGTGGGTGTTTATAAGTGATTGTGTGAGTGTGTGAGTAGGTGTGTGAGTAGTTTTGTGGGTCTGTGAACAGATGTGTGAATGACTGTATGGGTGTGTGTGTGGGTGTGTGAGTGGGTGTATGGATGTGTGAGTAGATGTGTCAGTGGTTGAGTGGTGGTGTGAGCAAATGTGCGTGTGGGTGTATTTTTTTGTAATTGAGTCATAGATCCGCGGATCAATTGCAGGTTCACACGGGGGCCACACTGAGCATACTGTGAGCACGTGTTTAAATGAGAAAAGTTTTTTTTTACAATGTTATGATTGTTTTCCCCCCACTGTTCAAGGATGAAACTTTATACACTAAATTGATTATGGTGTACAGGTACAAAAGCTAAGAATAGTAAAAAATGGAAAAGGAAATGCTTTACTATAATATGAAATACTATTACAGAATAAGAAATATCTAGTGTTTGGTTAATAGTATGAACGTATGCATTGCAGAAACTAAATGTTTGTCAAGGAATTTTGCAAAAAGTAATGCTAACTTATATTTATGTTCCTTATGTTTTAAACAGATGAATGACACCATTGGACGTATGTTTGCATATACCGCGGCAAGGTGCTGGAACCAACTTCCCAATTACATATGCCTGGAGGACAACTATTTGGCTTTTCGTAAATTTCTGAAAACTTTTCTGTTTTCATGACTCCTGACCATTGCACGGTGATGTTACTGCCTTTTAGCGCTGGGAGGCCTTATGGTAGCCATGCGCTCTAGAAATGCATATTCATTCATTCATTCATCTATTGGAGAAAAGTAATTTCCCCAAATTATTTCTTTCTGTGTAGTTGAACAAGCTGCCAAACTATACACCAAGGTACAGTCTCATACAGCCACTGAGACATCCAGACACACACTGATAGAGCCACCGATATGCCCAGTCCCCTACGCATCCAGCCACTCACAAACGCACTCCCTCACAGGCACATCCAATAACACATCAAGTCACTTACCAACATGTATACGACCACATGCACTCACTTACCCATACAGATACTCACACACCCATTAACTCACATATACAGGTAGTAACTCATGCACTCATCCCCTCATACAGGCACTCACACACCAACTTACAGACCCATACAGTCACTGACACACCCACTTACTCACCGATACAGCTAATGACAGACCAACTCACTCAGCCATACAGACACTAACTGTCAGGGATTTGGAGGTCCTTGGGAGCAGTACCAACCAACAACCCACCTTCCAGCAGCTCCAACTCTGATAATGAGAGTAACAGAGGCTCACAGTGGCTAGATGGGGGAAGGGAATTAGGGAATGTACACCAGGGGGGAGAACTGTAAAAGAAAATAAACAACAGAATTTTTTCTATGAAAGCAAATAATCAATTACAACAATCAATGTAGTAAAAGCCCACTTTTCACAATCATTATGCAGAAACACCTATTGATTGTTGCATAATACACGATAAATCAAACTTTTGCATATTAACCATCCAGCATAAACTTGATACTCAAAGGGCCCGATTCACAGAACTAACTTAAGACAAAATCCTAAACTTACTACCATTTTGGTATTCACAGAAGGCACTTACTCATTTTGGTATTCACAGAAGGCACTTACTCATTTTGGTATTCACACAAGGCACTTACTCATTGATGAGTAAGTGCCTTCTGAGAATACCAAAATGAGTAAGTGCCTCAGAAGGCACTTACTCATTGATGAGTAAGTGCCTTCTGCGAATACCAAAATGAGTAAGTGCCTTCTGTGAATACCAAAATGAGTAAGTGCCTTCTGTGAATACCAAAATGGTAGTAAGTTTAGGATTTTGTCTTAAGTTAGTTCTGTGAATCGGGCCCATAAGGTATAATAACTAGTTACATAAAATGAAAACCTTTCTCAGCACATGAAATAAACTTCCTTCTCTAAACTCTAATGAGCAATAATCAGTTTATCGTATTTTGAATCTCTTTCATGAACAGAAGTACTGGGTTGCATATGCATGAAAGTTAGTCAATTTTATCCATGTATAAATTACACTTTCAAGATGAGTAACCAAAACACCAATGAAGAAGCAATATTCTTTTGTCCTGAAGAAACTTCAAGTTAAGATAATCAAGAAATAGTTCATCCTCCAAATCGATATCAAATATATAATCAACTTCCTCTCCCAATGAGAAACGCTGAATGCAACAAAGAGTCTCAGAACACAAGGTGACACATCCACCCTTATAAACAATCAATACTGAAATTCGCAAGACATTGATTGAAATAGCATCTGCCACCAATAATAAGACCCTGCCGAGCAAAGTCATTCATTGCGCTCATCGAACAGGAACTAAGAAGATGGCTTGAGCCAAACACAAACCTCCATCCGCACTGCAACTCAGAATACTTAGGGGTGAAGGGCCTCTCAGGGAACACAAGTCCATACAGCAGCAACCCCTTATGCTACAGACTCCTGACGGTTACGCATCAGCACTGGTCTGGTATTATCCAAAATAGTAGATGCTCTGCTGCATCCCTGCTCCTTCTTTAGTAGCGATGTTTTCTACTAAGTCATGGAAAGAGGAGTGCCCATGAGCTTGCACATGCGGCAGCCATTATTAAATATAGTACTCCGTGCTTTCTTGCACCAACGTCGTTTGCATTTCCAACATTCTCTGCCTACTAACAGATGATGTTTTCCACATTTTTTAAGCTCTTTTTGTTCTGAACATAGCACGATATGGGCACAGCACCTGCAGTTCATGACACTAAAATACCCCCTTACCAAACCATAAAGCCATTAACACAGCCACTCACTCACTTATAGAGCCACTCACACACCCAGTCACACACCTGTAGAGTCACTCACTGACACACCCAGTGATCCACCCATACAGCTACTAACACAGACACTTACTCAACCATACTACCTGTCATACACCCACTCACACACCCATATAGCCATTCACATAATCATTCGCTCATTTATGCAGCCACTCACACGCCCACTGACTCACACGTAACAGTAACTCACACCCCAGTTACTTACACATACAGCCACTCACACAACCGCTCACTCTTCCATACAGCCACTCACATACCCACTTACTTACCCAAACAGCCACAGTCGCACCCACTCACTCACCCACACGTCCATTCACTCAAATACTTCCACAACCACTTACTCACTCATGCACCCACTCCCTCACTAACAGAGAAACTCACTCATACTTTTTCTTATACATTCACACACATACAGTTTATCTTTTTTTAGTGCATGACAGGTGGTTCTAATGAAAACCTTTGTTTTTTTGTGTTTTTTCAAAACTTTTTCTTTTTTAGTTTTTAATATTTTGTATTTTTGGAAATAAAATGGCAACTCGAAAGAATATTAACAGAAAAAACTCAAAACTGGGGTCACAAGTGCAATTTAATGGAAAACAAATTTAACACTTGTGGTTCTTCTATTCTGTTCTATTCTACATGGTTTTTGTAGAGCGCATGGCTATCTTGTCAAGGCTTCCCAGGGCTAACTCACCAACTCAGAATAAGACAACACAGGAGACCTATCTAGAACAGATATATTTTGAATAGTTTCCTGAACTTTACTTCTGACTGTTCAAATTTCAGGGATATAGGGAGGCCATTCCACTGTTTAGGTACACAGCAAGAAAAAGAGTGCCCCCGCATCTTGCTCTTCTGATCACGGGCACTTTCAGAAATCCATGAGAAAGTGTACAAAGAGTCTGTGTGGGAGCATAAGAAGAGATCAATTTGGAGATAATCATAGGAATGTTGCCATGAATTATCTTGTGGGTTATACACAAGGCTTTTAATTGAATCCTCTTTTGTATGTGCAGCAAATGTAGGGCTGCCAGCGCCGGGCCCGCTGACTGCTATTTGGGTAATTTGCATCAAATTCTAGCAGCGCTGTTCTGGTCTACCTGTAACCTTTTAATAACATACGTAGGACTTCCAATGTACAAGGTGTTACCATAGTCTAGCCTAGAACAGACCAGACTCGGCACTACCACTCTCTTCGACGGTGTAGGAAGTAATTGAAGATATTTCTTGAAAGATCTAAGGATGCCAAAGCAAACTCTTAAAAGTTTGTGGACCTGGGTTTCCATATTAAGTCTGTCATCAATCCAGAATCCCAGGTTCTTTAAGGTCTGAGTTGGTTTGGAATGATCACCTAACTGCTCTGGCCAATCAATTTCTAACTATTTTGAGGGGTTGTTTCCCATAATCAGTTTTTCCAGTCATTAAATTTAAGCAAGTTAATAGCCATTAATTCAGTGACCTTCTTTAAACATTGGCTAAGCAGTGGCTGGGTTTGATTGGGAATGGGATTGATTGCAATAATAGTTTGCGTTTCATCCACATAAGATACCAGGTCCAGGCCAAATGACTGAATGATCTCCGCAAGGGGGCAGGCATAAATATTAAAAAGCGTGGGGCTCAGGGAGGGTTCACTGACAGAATATCAACATCTAAAATATCCCCATACCACAATATCGAGTTTTACATATTGATGTCAAAAATGTCGACATCCTATATTTATAATGGTAAGTACAAAAATATTGGAAAAAAATATCGATATCAAAAATATAGTTGTACAAAATATCGTTTTTTATATACATAAAATAATAAATATTAAATATTTGAAAGAATAAAATGAATGTAAAAAAAATTAGATGTAATATACATTTTAACAAATATAACAAATAAACGTAATTTAAAAACATTTAAACGCATATATGATAATTAATATATATATATTTACTTTAAAACCATTAATAAACTATTAATTTTAATTTTTTTATACATTTTAAATTATATAAAAATGAAACAAATATATGAGCTTAGGCTTGGGAGTGCACACGCACGTCACCTGATGGCACGTCACCTGATGGCTATCACGTTGTGGGTTGTGACTTTTTTGAGCAGTCATAAATGAAATGTACAATGCTTTCATTACTTCTAAGCCTTTTTTGCACCTTATTAAGATATATGATAGTCGGCATATGCTACGTGGCTGTTTGTCCAGGCTTACGAATAATTATCTCTCCCCCGGACGCGGCTAATCCTTAAATCAGCACCAAGAAACTAATCGGTGTACGTGCGCTTTACAAGTCTTTTTTAACATAACATAACATATGCTAGTGCAACAACATAAGATGGCTTTTAAATATCATCCGTATTTGTAATATTCAGCCATTGAAAGGTTTTTAATATATTACAAAATTTGATGAATCATGCGTGCAAAGTAAAAGAACGTAGGGGCTTACCTGATAATATTGACATGTTAATTGGGGCCTGATGTATGCCATCACGATTTACGTGACTATAACAGGTAGTCCTTTATTTATGTCTGTGATAGACGAAATTGGCATTACTTTTGCATGCTAGTAATTTATTTGGTGATGTGGGCATCTATGTTTACAGGCTTTTAACCTTCAAGCTGCATTCTATTTAAAATTAGGACTCAATGTTTCTTCTATGTCTACGATTCATTTAGAGTATATATAATGAATCAAAGATGGCGCCAAAAATGGGAGTGACAAAGGCTACTGCGACAGCCGAAACGTGTCTCTCTGTGCTTCCCGGGCTGTGACTGGCCGGATGAAATAAAGACGCTTTAAGTTCATGAGCTTCGTGTGCGTGCTCTCTATCCGGATGGTGTGGGAGTTGTTTTTGATATATATATATATAGGTCGTGTTGGAATAACATTTCTCTGCCATATTCTCACGGAGTCAGCGCCTGTCATTTGCTGTTGCCAGGATTGGTAAAATATATATATATATATATATATATATATATATATATATATATATATATATATATATATATATATTTAAATCGCCTCACGCTGCCAGAACGCAAGAATAGTCGCACTCAGGATTTCAAATTAAGGAGTAATTAGTATTTATTGACTTGATGCGTTTCGACAGCACAGTCTTTGTCAAAAAGTCATATTTATATATAGATTATCTACTGGCGGTCGCCAGTAGATAGTTATAGTTAGGACCACGTTTCCATAGGAAAAGCATTTTTTGATGTGCTTATAACTTTGGCGTCGTTTGACGAATCTTTACGAAATTTTCCAAAAAGTTCCTCTTTTCAGGTGAGCTCCTATCCTGAAAGTTTGGGGGTGATTCGTGAAGAGAGGGCTGAGAAAAAAGGGGGGTCCCAAAACGTGTTTTCTCCATGCAATTTCCATAGGAAACTTTAGACAAGGCTACAGGTCAAACTGCTGAACGGAATTACGCCAAATTTGGCAGGGAGAAAGGTCTTGGTCCAGAAAGCACGCTTTTGTTTAAATGGGGTAAGTCCGTTCAGAAGTTTTAGAGAAATATCAAAATTTACAGATTTCGATATTTGAGAATTCTGAGACGTTACGAGCACGAGCGTGCGGCTCATTGGTTGCGAACTGTTGAAACTAGGAAGTGTTGGCAGCCATTTTGTGACTGAGTTGAAAGGCGTAGGGCGAAACAAAAGAGAAAAATTGTATAAGAGGGTATAGTAGGAACACTGTGGTCTTAGTTTAAGCAGTCTGTACGGTGCAGAGGCAGGGAGTTTGAATGTTGCGTAGGCCGTGGAAATCACGTCCGCAGAACAACGGTGCGCGGTATTGCGGCAAGGTTGCGTAGGCTCTGGAAATCCCGTCGGGAAAACAATGCACCGTATTGCAGCAAGCAGTGTGTAGGGTGCACACACATGTGAATGTGCGGTATTGCGGCAATGTTCAGTAGGCTGTGTGAATCATATCGGGAAAATAACAATGAGCCGTATTGCAGCCTTCCTTTAATATAATGCGCAGTAATGTTTACTTATAATGCGGTGTTCACTTTTATCACGAACAGTGTCACTTTCTTAGATGAAATTTAATATGTGGGAGGGCGTGTTCTGTTTGTGTGTCTGGTACAAAATTAACGTTTAATTGGCTGAGGTGTTCCAACAACGAGCTCAATGTTCATTGGCTGCGAACCATTGAAAGTAGAAGTGTTGCCAGCCATTTCCTCCCCGTCCGCGGAGTAGCAGGGACATCTGATTGGCTGACGTGTTCCAAGCAGGACCTTCCCAAGCTTAATGTTCATTGGCTGCGAACCATTGAAAGTAGAAGTGTTGCCAGCCATTTCCTCCCCGTCCGCGGAGTAGCAGGAACATCTGATTGGCTGACGTGTTCCAAGCAGGACGTTCCCAAGCTTAATGTTCATTGGCTGTAAACCATTGAAAGTAGAAGTGTTGCGAGCCATTCCCTCCCCCTCCGCAGAGCATCAGGGACATCTGATTGGGTAACGTGTTCCAAGCAGGACCTTCCAAAGCTTAATGTTCATTGGCTGTAAACCATTGAAAGTAGAAGTGTTGGCAGCGATTCCCTCCCCCTCTGCGGAACACCATGGACATTTTATTGGCTAAAGTGTTCCGAGTACAAGTTTGCTCATTATTGGCTGGGAACGGTTCACTGTTGTGAACCATTTTGTGACGCACTTCAATGGAGTACGGGAAAAGAAAGTAGTAGCGGGGAGGGTAGGAACACTATTAACTCTGTACAGTGGTCACAAGGTGGTGGACAGGGATTGTGAAGGTAAAAATTGTTTTTTATATATTTTAATGGCCATTTATATAATTGGCGTGGGGTGTACAAATCACGGCGGGAAAATAACAAAGTGTGTTGCGGTCTTCCTTTTATTAAGTTTGCGGGTGGGATACTTCCCAGGAGCACTGTTTAGTTATAATGTGGTGTTTACTTTTCTGACGGGGAGCTGTGGTTGCGCAGCAAAAATTTCAGTCTAGGTTTGAAATAGTTTTTATTAAGCAATTACAAATATACTTTCTTCGGAAACTGAAGCTGTATATATCAAAGGGGTGACAAATAAAAACGCAATTCATAAAATATCCCTTAAGCGTGGGCACACCCTCCCTTTTTTTCTGCTATAGTTTGTAAAAGTGTTGCCCCATATTCTTGATAATATAAGAGGGCATGAGTTACTTTTAGATAAAGTAGAAAAAAAGTGCTACAAGAAACACTCCCGCACTACATCATCTCAGGTCACAAGAACAATAACAAGTAAAAAACAGTTAAACACAAATCACTTTATATTACATAGAATTGTACGCTTTATCATTTTTTATAATTTCTATTCTGTAGAATTCGGGAAAGTTCGGTCGTAGTGCTTAGAGGTCGCTCACTGCTCCGCTAACAAATCACATACTCCTTTAAGAATATATAGGATTGTAGTATAATAATATACACTACTGGTCGTATATATTCTATAGGGAGAAGGTGAATAGAAACCGCAACAGACAAAAATAGAAATAGCAAAAAAACATTCAGAAATGTAGGGTTTATCAAAGGTATTCACTAAGAAAGTATCTATGGAAACTATTTTTTTTTAAACTGCAATTTCCAAAAATATTGTCCCTGTAAAAATATCTAATCAAGTAAGTTATAAAGGTCAGTGAACTGTATTTCAGATGGTTTACTCCTGGCGGCGACAAATCTCCAATTCCTGTTGTGTGGAAATATCACACTCTTACAATATACACAGTGTCACTGATGGCACACAAAAAGGAAAATGAAAATGAAGTCATCAATACAAAACAAGATCAATAACGAAATACTTTCCAGCGATGAGTATGTTCAGAGCTTCTTTTCTCCGGGACTTCAAAATCTTTCATCTTCGCGCCGACAGGTCATAAAGTGCTCTGAGATCACAATGACTGTTAATATTATAATACACATATTCACAGTATATGATCCCAAGGAAGAAACAGAGTAAGAACGAGAAGGTGCTGACGTTAAATATAAATCTTTAGTCTTCGCGTCGACGGGTCATAAACTCCACTGAGGTCAGTATAAATGTAAATATTACAATATACATACTCACACTATATGATCTCAAGGGAGAAATAGACTAAAAACCAGAAGCTGGTGACGTTACATATAAATCTTTAGTCTTCGCGCCGACGGGTCACAAACTCCTCTGAGATCATAATGTGTGGTTATTATAATATACATACTAACACTATATGATCTCAAGGGGGAAATAGACTACAAACTAGAAGCTGCTGACGTTACATATAAATCTTTAGTCTTCGCGCCGAAGGGTCACCAACACTTCTGAGGTCAAGTACAGTGTCAATATTATAATATACAAAGTCACACTATATGAGCTCAAAGGAGCCAGAACAGGAACAATGTTTGCTGTATTCTGTCTGTTTCTGAAAACAAGCTGCTGGCGTTACATATAAATGGCAAAAACAACCAATAACACTTTTTTCTAAATACAAGTGTTTAAATATTGACAAATAGCTACGTATTATAAATATCTAGTATGCCATAATCAAACAACTTACAACTCAGGATTATGTTTTGTAGCCGCAAAAGAAGAATCCGACTCTAGAAAAGAGCACCTGCATCACTGAATGGAGACGTGTAAATAACTCGCAAAAACGAAACTAATCAATCAACGGGTGTGGTTTATATACTTTTTGGTTATTGAGTAGTCTATGGAAGGAAGATGCGGCTCCGCCCATTTAGATGTCACGTTTTACAGTTGACACGTGCTCACGTTTTAACTGTTTAACTTGTGCACGTGTTGGGAAAAGTTACAAAATGTGAAGCAGAAAAAGTTTCGATTTCTAACCTAACACGTATAAGGTCCTTAATATGTACATACGTTGGAGAGCTTAAAAACTGTTACCCGGAAAACCGTGTCATTTCCATTCTCATGAGTAAATACATTTATTAATTGCCGTAATTCTAAATAGAAGACATAAAAAATAAAATCTTTCAGAATAGAATTTTTAAAAAAAACATTTGTAAAGCGTACAGCTACCCCTGGAAAGGTGTGCCGGCGCTCGGGGGCGTCGGAAAGATTAAGAAAGGTGTTGCCCACAGTGACATAGTGGTGGGCTAATGTGCCGCTGGAGCCGGGAATCGAACTGTGAACGCTGTTGTTCGAAGTCAGGTATCATAGCTGCTGCGTCACACTTTTTCCACACTTATATGTTAATTAGTGCTAATTAAGTTTTAAACATTGTTAAATTATAACTTATAACAGACTACTGTTACAGTTAGTTTTTCACTACAAAAAGTATGCACGTCTTTTTAAAATTTACTTAAAAACAATATAGGTTTCAGGGACATTGTAGTTAGAAATTAGCATTTAAAAAACCTTTGAAATTCACTGAAAAAGCCATAGGTTTTACAGACGTTATAGTTACAAATTAGCATTTATAAAACCTTTGAAATTCACTGAAAAAACCATAGGTTTTACAGACGTTATAGTTAGAAATTAGCATTTAAAAAACCATAGGTTTCAGGGGCGTTATAGTTAGCTGGACATTTCACTCGTACAAAACCATAGAAATTCCACTGTTATAGTTAGTTCAGCTAACTATAACTCGCGCCCCCGCAATGCACTGCTCATGACGTCACATATTACATCATTCATGACATGGTCAGTGACATCACTGATGACATCACTGATGACATCATCCACGTGAAAATCTGATGCACCTCCTCACACTCTAATATAACCTTTGATACAACCACTGTAAAATACAGACTACCAATTTTGAAACCATCGACACACCAATACCAGTTACTATATACACACTCACTGATTCCTAGGTCTACACACACATCCACTCATTCACCCATACAATCACTCATACATGCAGTCACTCATCAATACAACACTATCATATGCACTCATACATCTATACAGATACTCACACACCACCACTCATCCAGAGTTACTCACACACCTAGTCAGTCATGCAAAGAATCAATCACACTTCCATTTACTGACCTATACAGTTATACACACACCACATCACTTATTCAAACAGAAACAAACGCATACTTACTCTCTTATACAATCACTGATACAAGTACACACTCATCCATATAGCCACTCTCACAATCACTGACTCTCACGTATAGTCATTTATATACTCCAACTCTCACATACACTGCCTTTTACATATGTAGTTACTTGGACATGTACCACTGAGACATCCATTCACTCACCAACACACCCATACACACACTCACCCACCCATACAGCTGTTTCCACATGCACTCTTGAACCCATATACCCAGTGAATCAACCACTCAAACATCTATGCACAGAGTCACACACCTCCCACCCACCCAAACACACACTCAGGCACCCATACAAATACTCAGGCAACCAATCGATAACCCATATAGTCACTCATGTAGCTACTGACCAACCCATGCAGCAGCTTATACAACAACAGACAGACTGATACAGACATTCACACAGTTTTGTCACTAACCCATGCATTCAGTAAGACACATGTAATCACTCACTTAAACAGTCAGTCACGCACCTACTAAATCCTCCATCCAGACACTTATACACCCACTCATTCTTCAATACACCTTGGCATATATATAATACATATTTAAACTTTAAAGAAACACACAGTCACTAGATGATGTCATCAGTGATGTCATCAGTGATGTCATTTGAGATGTCATCAGTGATGTCATCAGTGATGTCACTGATCATGTCATGAATGATGCAATATGTGACGTCATGAGCAGTGCATTGCGGGGGCGCGAGTTATAGTTAGCTGAACTAACTATAACAGTGGAATTTCTATGGTTTTGTACAAGTGAAATGTCCAGCTAACTATAACGCCCCTGAAACCTATGGTTTTTTAAGTGAATGAATATATATATATATATATTTATATATATATATATATATATATATATATCGAATGGAGTTCGCCAACAACATCCAGTCCGCATGGAAAAGACGAAACCGGACCCTTTACTTGGTGCTAGGTGAAATATTTTATTGTAGATGCCCCGCACCACCGCCACGACGCGTTTCGACCTACCAGAGGTCTTGTTCACATAACGCGCTGCGTAGTGCCATACCTTTTTAAAGTGCCTAGTGCAAATACTCGTGACCTGTCACATGACAGCTAAACATAGAAGAAACATTCAATCTCAGGTCTTTCTTTTGGCAAATTTAAATTCTTACAGCCTGCCCTAATAGTGATTTGTATATTTGTAATATTGCACATGGTGATATAAATAAACATACCAACATAGAAATATGTAAATATAAATATATAAATATATAAATACACAGAATATACACTATATAAATATATGTACCTTCATATACACAATGTGAATACTTAAAATTAATTCATTTAAAAGCATCACCTATAATCACACAGTATTGTTATACACAATTATATAAATAACGGGCAAAGATTTAAAAAGGTCATAAAAACACCAAGTTAAAATAAATTGATATTAATCATGAACCTTCCATACCCTACATCTATATTACAATATAGGGTGGATTCCGTTATAGACCATAATAAGCCATCTATTAACATGAATCTTGTATGGCTGAAAGCTGAATAAAGCCCTAAGTGGGCATCGACCATGTTTCTATGCAATCCCATAAAGTGCTAGTGCTAAATATAACTTTCCTTACAGTGCCACCTAATAAAGTGCAAAGTGCAAACCATTCAACAAGGTTAAAAATAGGAAGCAGCATATTGATAAAATGTAAACAAGTAACAGAATTTTCATCATACTCCAAAGGAGAAAAAGAGGGCAACATATGATTACAGGCAAGTATAAAAATCTTCACTCGAGTTCATACCAGAAGGAACCTTACTATCCAGTTCTAAGATATATCTTGTCTAATATATATATATGAAACATTTCTCCAAATGACGGGAGCCACTATCCCTGCAGGGCGGCTTCGCAAAACGGGTATGGAGCAACCCGCATTTTGGCACACCAAGGCAAAAAAGAGAACTGCGAAGCCCAACTGCGTCTCTCACTGGCTTTTATTGCTTCTCAGAGGTGGAAGGACATCAAATCCCCTACGCGTTTCGGCCGTTATTTGTGGCCTTGTTCACAGGTGAGGTGCATCACAATCAATTAGCTCTACCATATTTGAACACCCTCATCACGTGACCAGGTAACCGTACTACCAGTCCCTTAGTGCACCTTGGTTGTTACTGCACACTGCGGTAGTTGTGAATAATAGCTGAATAGCGTCTCAATCCCGCAGATAGAGTAAAAACATTTCTCAGCTTGTGTGTACTGTGATGTTGTTAAAATACAGCTGCATAGCGTCCTTATATATCCATATATATATATATATATATACCAATGACATAAAATCTATTAAAAACATTCTATTATAAATTAAAACATTCAACTATTTAAAAATCTTTAAACTCAAATTTCCCACTCCAGTCAGTGCAACAGTGGGGAAAGTGTTGGATAGCGGCGTGGTAAAAATTACTATTCCCATTCCAGTCAGTGCAACAGCAGGGAAAGTGTTTGCTAGTGGAGGGATAACATTTACTATTCCCACTCCAATGAGTGCAACAGTAGGGAAAGTGTTGGATAGTGGAGGGGTAAAAATTACAATTCCCACTCCAGTGAGTGCAACAGTAGGGAAAGTGTTGGATAGCAGAGGGTTAAAATTTACTATTCCCACTCCAGTTAGTGCAACAGTAGGCAAAGTGTTGGATAGCGGTGGGGTAAAAATTACTATTCCCACTCTAATGAGTGCAACAGTAGGGAAAGTGTTGGATAGTGGAGGGGTAAAAATTACAATTCCCACTCCAGTCAGTGCAACAGTAGGGAAAGTGTTGGATAGCGGAGGGATACAATTTACTATTCCCACTCCAGTCAGTGCAACAGTAGGGAAAGTGTTGGATAGCGGAGGGGTAAACATTACAATTCCCCCTCCAGTGAGTGCAACAATATGGAAAGTGTTGGAAAGCGGAGGGGTAAAAATTACTATTCCTATTCCAATGAGTGTAACAGTAGGGAAAGTGTTGGATAGCGGAGGGGTGAAAATTACTATTCCCTCTCCAGTGAGTGCAACAGTAGGGAAATTGTTGGATAGCGGAGGGGTAGAATTTACTATTCCCACTCCAGTCAGTGCAACAGTAGGGAAAGTGTTGGATAGCGGCGGGGTAAAAATTACATTTCCCACTCCAGTGAGTGCAACATTAGGGAAAGTGTTGGATAGCGGAGAGGTAAAAATAACTTTTCCCACTCCAGTGAGTGCAACATTAGGTGAAAGTGTCGGATAGGGGAGAGATGAAATTTACTATTCCCACTCCAGTCAGTGCAATAGTATGGAAAGTGTTGGATTGCAGAGGGGTAAAAATGAGTATTCCCACTACAGTGAGTTCAAAATTAAAAACAACAACAAAAAAACAAATATTTAAAAAACAAAATAAATAAAAATATATATATATATATGTTAAAACTTTAAATACAAATATATTTATTATTAAAAATAAAAACATATATGTATGTTAAATACATATGACAAATACTTACAAATATTATATTAAATAAAATAAATATAATAATTTCCAAACAAATAAATATTTTTAGTTAGAAATTATTTAGAAACAAAATCATTAATTATTACATAAATTTAGTTTACTTACTTCCTACCCTATAACACCACACAATTCACAACTTACATCAAATTTTTTTTTTAAAGTACTTCCACAATTAACATAACTAATTATCAATTAAATAAATATTAATTAAAAAACAAATTAAAACACATAACAATTTATTAACTTCCCTCCCTTTACCCCTATAATCCCCACAACCCAGAGCTAAAATTAAACTGTGAATAAATTCTTTACACAATTAAAGCTTATTTTCAATTAAAAACTAATAGTATTTAACAACTAATTATAAAGTAAGTAAAATTAATTTACTTCCCACCCTTTACCCGTGTAAAACCAAAACCCACAGACAAAAAAATTAAACATTTACCCTAATTAAGTATCAATTAATTAATATTAAAGATCAACTAATTATTAATTAATTAAACATAAATTACTTCCCACCCTTTACCCCTATAAACTACACAACCCACACCAAAAATGTATTACACAATTTTCATATTTAATTTTCAATTAATTAATTAATATTAATTAACAACTAATTATTAATTAATTAAAAATACATTACTTCCACCCTTTACTCCTATAAACCCCACAACCCACACTTAATTTTTCTACACAATTAGTATAATTAATTACCAATTAATTAATATTAATTAACAACCAATTAATAATTAATTAGAAATAATTTACTTCCCACAATTAACACAATAAAATCTAAATTAAATAAATATTAATAAATTAAAAAAATTCATTAACTTATTATAATTAAATTACTTCCCACCCTATCCCCCTATAAACCCACAACCTGCTACGGAACTAAAAAACGCAAAATTTTATTAAAATAAAATTAATAACTACTAAAAATTCAATGCACACATTAAAAAACATAAACAATACTTATACAAGAAATACATCACTTACATTTCAAACATATACTAAAATACATATATTAATTAAAAAATTGATATTTTAAACAACTATGTTTCTGCAAACGATAGTAATGACTTCTATATTTAAAAAAAACAATATTTCTTACCTTAAAATATTCTTGATCACGATATTCTTCCTGTCGATATTTCTGTGTCACAATATTTACAATTCGATATTTGTGTAAGTCGACATTTCTAGCTCGATATTTTGTCTGAATACCTCAGAGAGGATCCCTGAGGCACCCCGCAGTTCAGTGAAATAACATCAAAGGAAAAGACTTCCTCACATCCCATAAAACTTCTGTCTGCCAAAAAGGCTGCCAGCCAATTAAAAGCTCAGTCCTCGATTCCCACTTCTTTTAACCTCTGTATAAGAGTGATGTGAGAAATAGTATCAAACTCCACACTTACATCTAACATGGTCAAGGCGGCAGTACCACCCCTCTCCAGAATCCTCCTTAGCTCTTCAGTAGCCGCAAGTTAAGCAATCTCAGTACTGCTTCCCTTTCTAAAACCCGTTTGTGTGTGGTCCAAGATGTTATGGACTCCTAGATAAGCAGAAAGATGCCTATTAACAAGCTTTTCTAGAACTTTGTTTGCCGCTGGAAGAAGACGAATATGTCTGTAATTTTCTAGTGAAGAGGGGTTGGCCATAGCTTATTTTTAAGAGAGGTTTAACTACTGCCTACTTTCAGGCTATGGGAACCATACCGCTCTCCAGCGAGAGATTCAAAACATCCATTAATGTGGTGGTAATTATGGTTCCACCTTTTAAAAGCACATCTGAAGGAAGAGGGTCTAGTGGAGACCCAAACTACTTTGATTTAAGAATTTCCTCCAGAAATTCAAGCTCCAGTGCCGTAAAAGAAGTAAGAGTAGGACCATTTTCAAGCTGTCTCCCACTTTTCCTTCCTGTATCTGAAACTGAAGGTAATACTGGAAGTGAGTTGAGAATGTTCAGTATTTTATTTTGAAAGAATTCTGCAAGCCTATTGCGCCTCTCTGTCGATGAGGGGCAGTTCGTAGAACTATAGAGGTGCTTCATTAGTGAACTCACTATCTTAAATAGTTCTCTCGTAGGGTTCAGTGAGGTATCTAATTTTTCCTTAAAAATATTCTTAGCTGCCTCTAGAACTGCAGCAACTGATTGTTCCCCCACTGTTAGTGCTTTTTACAGACCAAACAAAATGTGCCTATTCTTCAGAGCTCCATGGACTTCTTAGGAATACGCTGCTCAACTTCTGCAGGAATAGGCTCCTGTGGCGTAATAGGTGTTTCACCTGAAGTTGATGCATCTTCTTCAGCGCACTCTTTGTGGGCTCTGATCAAGTGCTTGTTATGGTATGTTTTCAGGTGAGTCAACATTCTTGTTGTGCCGCAGGAGTATTTTTTTGATGTACCCCTGGACAGGGTCTTCTCGCAGAATGAGCACTTCACTTGCTTCACCACTGTCTTCTTTTCCACAGAGGGAATTGTAAATAATTCCCAGATGGTGGACTGCCACTTCACTGGGGGTTCCTCAGCAGATTAGTTGTGCTCTTAAGGGTGTGGCTCCGACTCTCCGCTGCCACCAGATGCCATTTAATTTTTTTACATCTTTCCTAAAGAAGTGCAAATGATACTTCCAATCTGAGTATTGGAAGTGTGAAGAAAAGAAACCTGGGTGGGGACTTCATTTCTAGAGAAATAAAAATTGTCTTGGCCAGTGAAATCCCTTTATTTCATAGTCATGTGATATTCGCGAATGCCAACGTCTTTGCGAATGCGGATGTAGTCACAAAAATGGGAAATGGAATAAGACAGTGTTGAACCATATAAATACTTATGAAAATCTAACTTTACATGTTATATTAGTGAACTACTGGCTCAAACATTAATTACAAAATGAGTATATATGTTATTAACACTTTCTAAAAATCAAGCCGTTTTTTGTAAATAATCACAATACCGGAATATACGTAATGCAACTTTTCATAACACATTTGCGAATATTAAATAAACAGAAAAAAAAGAAAACACGCCACCAAACTCTAAATAAAATGTTCACTTTCACAGCTGAAGAGAACCTGAAACCACACAAGTACCAAAGTGTTGTGCAACCAACTCTGCCTAGCCCTACTGGCCTTCCACAGGCACAAGCATGACATGTCCACCATAAGACCAGTCTTTCACAAGCTCCAACATGACCTGGGACTAACTCTGCCCAGCCCTACCAGCCTTTCACAGGCTGAAGCATAAGTTGTGATGTGATCCATCCCCAGTCCACCCTCATACCAGCCTTTCACAAGCAGCAACGTGACATGTAGCCTACTCTGCCCAGCCCATTGAGCCTTTCACAGGCAATATGCTTTCAGAGGCTTTGGCCTGATATATGACTCTCTCTTCTTCACACTTCTACGAAAATCATTTATGTCACAATAACATGACACTGACTCTGGCTCAAGTTCCAACCCTACGTCTCTTTCATAGGCAAGACCTGGACATGTGATGGACTATCCAGTCCTCTATGCCTTTCACAGACACTAACTTGCTGTTTCACTACCTCTTCTCCAGACCCAGGAGTCTCTCAGAGGTAGAAGTCTGACAAGTATTTGACTTTCCACTATCCCTGCCTACATTTTACAGGCTTCAGTGAGGCACTGTACTCTCTTTACCAGCACAGACATCATTTAGGGGTTGCAGCTGCAACCCCTACCTTGTCCCTTCTGACCCCTGGCTTTGCTTTTGCAACCCCTGACCTCAGTGGTGGCAAAATGAGTTCCAAGAACTCAGGCACAAGTTACTCTTTTGGTCGTGAGCTATGATCTCTTCATGTTTATTGCCCATATTTTTTAGTTAAACTAAAGAGTACAAGGACGTTATAATTAGAAATTAATTTTAAAACACCTTAGAAATTCACTGAAAAATTCAAATGTTACAGGGACGTTATACTTAGGAAATCAAATTTTAAACAACTTAGAAATTCACCCAAAAAAAGGTTACAGGGACATTGTAGTTAGGCTCACATTTCGCTTGTACAAAACCATAGAAATGTAACAGTTATAGCTACCTCAGCTAACTATAACGTACGCCCCTGCAATGCACTCACTACTCATGACTTCACATATTACATCACTCATGACATAGTCAGTGTCATCATTGATGAGATCACTGATGATATCTAAAATGACATCACTGATGACATCATCCATAGAACTACTCACACGCCCACTAACACCCCATAGAGCCTCTCATACACCCACTTACACACTGACACAAAAACTCACATACCCATTCACCAACCCATAAAAGTACTCACACAACCACTCACTCATCCAAAGAGCTACCACTCACCCACTCACTCACTCATACAGTCACTCACACTACTCACTCTCTGATACAGCTACATACAACCAGTCAGCCACCCATACAACCACTCACACAGCCACATACTCACCCATACAGCTACTCACAGACCCACTTATTCGCCTATATACAGCCACTCACACATCACTTCACTCACCCATACAGCCTTTCAACACAGCCACTCACCCATACAACCACTCACATGCTTACCCACACACCCATACAACCACTTATATATCAATTCACACATCCATACAACCACTCACACATTCACTCATTCACCTATACATTCACATACACTCACTCTCCAACATGGCCAGTCATACATCAACTCACTTAACCAAACAACCACTCAAACAGCCACTCACTCATACAGCCACTCACACACTCACTCACTCACCAACACAGCTACTCACACACCCACTTATTCACCCATACATCCACTCACACATTCAAACAGTCACTCAGACACCTACTCACACATGGATACACACAGTCATACAGTCACTCACATAATATATATTAGAAATAGTATCACTCGTTAGTAGTAGAGAAAATATATTAATTTAACTTTTGTAGTATCTTAGTATAAATATTAACACTCATAAACTTTTAAAAAACACTTACACTCACTGGATGATATCATCAGTGATGTCATCAGTGATGTCATCAGTGATGTCACTGACCATGTCATGAGTGATGTAATATGTGAGGTCATAAGCAATGCATTGTGGGGCGTAAGTTATAGTTAGCTGAGGTAACTATAACTGCTGAGTTTCTACTGTTTTGCACAAGTGAAATGAGAGCCTAACTAATGTCCCTGTAACCTTTGTTTTTTTCAGTGAATTTCTAAGTTTTTTTAAATTCTATTTACTATCTATAACTTTCCTGTAACCTTTGGTTTTTTCAGTGAATTTCTAAAAAACATTTAATGTTGTTTCCTAACTATAATGTCCCTGCAACCTTTGCTTTTTTTAAGTGAATTTCTAAGGTTGTTTGAATCTTATTTCCCAAATATACCCACTATCCTTTGACAGTGAGTGAGTGCATGAGTGTCTCAGTAAGTCTGTGAGTGGGGGTTAGAGTATCTGAGTGGGTCTGTCAGTGGGTGTGTGAATGTCTGAGTAGGTCTCTCAGTGGGTGTGTGAGTGTCTAATTGGGTCTGTGAGTGAATACATGAGTCTCTGGATGGGTCTGTGAGTGAGTGCATGAGTTTCTGAGTGGGTCTGTGAGTGAGTATACAGTGAGTGAGACATCACAGATGACATCTCAAATGACATCACTGATGACATCACATTTGAAATGTCATGAGTGATGTCACTGACCATGTCATGAGTGATGTAATTTGTGAGGTCATAAGCAGTGCATTGCGGGGCATAAGTTATAGTTAGCCTAGCTAACTATAATTGCTGAATTTAAATGTCTTATAATGGACCATGACTGAAAGCTCTGGAGTTCAGGCTGAAGGCAGTGCGAGTTTCTCACAGTGCCTATCAGTGGTCTTAAACTTAACAGTAAAATGTGTACTTACCCACTGGCTCACCCCCTCCGGTCCTCTGTGTTCTTCCAATGTGTCAGAGAACATGGGTTCAGAGCCAACTCCCCTAACAAATCCGAATGCTACTCTCATGATGTTAATAATGTTAAGCAGCATGAGAAAAGCGTCAGGACTGGTTGGAGCGGGTTGGTTCGACGCCCCCTCAGGCAGTGTAGCCTATGCCCCCCCTCCATCCAACTGTCTAAGACATCTTGGGTTGAAGAGGTTTAAAGTGTACATGTTGGGCTAGCCGTCATAAAGAAAGCTGGCCAAAGTGACATGCTCACTTTAAACTGGAGTGGGCAGCACTCCTCCCCTGCTGCTAATCAGCAGCAATGGCCCCGCCCTTGCACTCGGCTAATTTAATTTTTCACTTTGCTGTACTGTCAGCAGTGGAGTGACCCTCCCCCACCCTAATGGAGGAGCCGCGGCTTCTTGTTACCCTGTCAAGAACAAAAAGGTGCATGGTAGGGATACTCTTATTTCCTAGCCCTTGTGGGAAAGTCCTAGGGGGTCCCCAAAATAAAATAAAAAAATTGACCGTTTAGAGGTCCCACTTTACTCCTGCTGGCACATTTTGTTATTTTCAAAAAAGAAAGTAGAAAGTAGGGAGAGGATGTCGGTTGGCCCCCTTCCCTGAGCCACCTTTTGCCCCTGGGGACCTCGGCACCCACACAAAAAAGTACAAAAAAAGAAATGTGGCTGTTATTGGGCACACCATATGGTGGGTGCTTTATGGGGAGGTGATGGGTCCACAGGGGCACTGGGGCTCCTACTGGGGCTCCTCCAATATGCACCCAACAATGTAGCAAGTTGTGGGTGTCCCAGGTGCGACCAAGGCACCCACAAATAAACTAAAAGAATGCCTGCAAAAATTAGTCCATTGTTCTCGGCAAGGAGCGCCTCATAATGCCATTGAGATGTCATCAATAATGTAATTTGTAAGGTCATACGCAGTCCATGGCAGGGGCAGAAACTATAATTAGCTCAGAAAACTAAAACTTATTAATTTCGGTGTTTGTTTAATTTAAAACAGTATTTTTTAACTGACATTTTCACCAAACCATAAATAATTTCATCAATAAAAAACAATGTGATTCATACTGAAGACAAACTAATTTCAAACAAACGGATGTCATAAGAAAATGAAAAAACTAAATAAAGTGAAATGATCATAGTAGATGAACCTAATTAGCTGCAAGAGTAAATGCCACCCAGATCCTTACTGCATATGTCTTTACTGAAAAACATGATAACCATGTAGCTATATTATTTAGCATAAGGGACACATTTCTACATGAGACATAAGGGCACACTCTCTGCATAGTCTGTATAAAAGTCAAATATCACCTTTGAACCACAGAGAGACTGTGCCACTTACATGGCGAGCGAATCTAGTCACATGAGCTGGGAGGCTGGTATGACACACTGCAGATTAGGCCTGGAAGCTTAAATTGATAAATTAAACCATCTTTACACAAGTGATACAGAATTACATTCTAAATAAGTTAACTGACTTTGTGCCCAGTAAAACTGTCGCAACTTTGTGCTCAAATACATAACATGTTATCTCTATGCAATTATATGTTTGAAGGAATAATAACACAAACTGCAACGCAGCAAGAATCTAATGTCTATTTAACCAGTGGCGGCTCACAGAGGGAGTGCTGCGGGGCGGTGCGGCGGGCCGGGGGAGGGGCTGGGTGGGGGGTAGTGGAGTTGGACATACAACGGGCAGGAGTAAGGTAAGTAAATAAATAAATAAAACTATTTATCTTGCTCTCGCTGCATCGCCAACTCGGTGATGCAGCGAGCGCAAGGTAAATAGTTTTATTTATTTATTTACTTACCTTACTCCTGCCCGTCGTATGTCCGACTCCACTACCCCCCCACCCAGCCCCTCCCCCGCCTCACCGCCCGCAGCACTCCCTCTGCGAGCCGCCAGTGTATTTAACATCATATTTGCTAGGGAATAAGTCAGAAAGTTGTTTCCATAACATTTCATTATTTAGGAAAAATCAAAGTAATTAGTGAGTATGAATTTTGATTGTATCTGATGTAAAAAAAAGTGGCTTTTATAAAATTACTGGAACCAGTTCACCACTTGACTTTGATCCCAGTTCTCTGCTTCGGTTCTGTGAAATTCACTAGTAGTTTGTTCTTTTCACATAAAGAATCCAAGCTGTCATTGCATTTTGTCTCAGCAGCCCCTTGTCCAAGAAAGTGAAAGTCTTAAAAGCCCTGCCAGCACAAGGGGAGTGTACAACTAGAAGCCAAAAAGAAGACACAACAGTACCATCCTTTGAAGATCACTTCTCCGACACACTGTCAGCGCCATTGATCTTCGTGAGGGGGAATGGAGAGGTGCCTAGAAGCAGTGGGTTTAGGTTTGATCCTATCAGTGCTGGAGGAGGTAGACTTTTTACATCTGTTAAAGCTGGTAAGTAAGGTACTTTGGGATGGAATTTACTGTAAGTTAAGGGTGGGAACCAGGAACTCAGTCATACTGTTGAAAAAGAAAGGAGGAGAATGTGTAGTGACCTAGTTTTGTTCAGGAATTCTGCCAATGACTGCTGGGACACCCTTATTAAACATTCGTACTACTACTCTCGAGTCAGTGCTGCTAAGACTGAAAATTTAATAAAAGACTGTGAAACATGCAGTGTTCTTATTTGCCTGGTGAGTGACTGGTGAGTGTGTGACTTCTGCTGCCCTTTTAATTTATATCTCTGAAAAGCTATTCTCTGGGTCAGAACTCACCTCCTCTAGAACCACTAGCAGAAGAGTGCCTAAAATCTCTTCGGTAGAAGTCTGCCTGCTGTGTATCTACTTTTCCTGGACGAGTAGTATGAACAAACCAAGATACATCTTTGTTTTCAGGGAATAAAACCAGAAAGACCAGATGAAAATAAATATTCTGCTGTGGTCTTGACTCAAAGTGAAGAAACTCTTTCCCACTTGAATCCGTTGTCTGGTTTACAAAGTACTTCTCCCGGAATTTGGGTTAGTTTGGAGTACCCGAACATAAGCAAAATAATTTTTGCTACATGTACTATCGATCCTGACATTTGCTTTTAATTTTTACTTTTCAACATGGCCAATTTGTAAGAAAGTGCCTCTTTTGACCTTGCTTGATGCCTCATGTGATTTCAAACAATAGGTGCACTAGGTCCTTGCTAATCAGGCTCCCAGTGCCATATCTCTTTCCCAAAACTGTACCTTGATTGGCACAACTTCAGCCACCCTTGAAAGTCCCTGGTAAATGGTACCCCTGGTACTTAAGGCATGGGTACTGAAGAGGGTCCACTGGGGCTGCAGCACAAATTGTGCCGCCCCAGAGACCCCTCACCAAGACCATGCAAACTGCCACTGCATGCTGCATGTCTTGGTGCAGAGATAACAGAGAACTCGACATGGCACTTACATACGGCATGAGATAAAGGTAAGTCACCCCTACTGCAGGCCTTACAGCCCTAAGGCAGGGTGCACTATACCCCATGTGTGGACATATCGGCATGAGCAGATATGACCCTACAATATCTGAGCCATTCTTGGATATTGTGAGTGAATAGGTAAGCCATAAAGAGTACATATGCTGGATACTTGTCATTACGAGTTTCCGAGCTCCATGAAGGCTTCCCTGTACCCAAAACATCTTGTCTTAACAAATCCTCACTGATGCCAGTGAGGGATTTATTAATAAATGCACACAGGAGACCCTTTAGAGGGTCCCCTGAAAACCTACCAAGCACTGGTGTGGTCTCTGACTAGTCATAGCCAGTCTGCCACCACCAGACATGTTTCTGACCTCAGATGGTGAAAGCCTGCATTCTCAGAGGCCAGAAACAAAGCCTGCTTTAGGCAGAGGTGCTTCACACCTCCTCCAGGCCAGAATGGCCTTCTAGAGCAGGATCTTCAAAGGGGTTGATGTCTTTAAAGTTCAGCACAGGCTTACCAAGATAGTGGGGATGCCAATCCCACCTGTCCTGCTCCACATTTCACAGGAGGACAGGTGGGAAAATTAGGTAGACGAGGTGGAGGGTCCACACTCAACCAGCACCACCCCTAGGGTGGGGAAGGCAATGTGAATCCCTCTCCTGAAATCCACCATCTTGGGATGGTGGAGAAACAACCTATCAGGGCTAGGGTAGTGCCTCTCCCCACAGGAAGTTGTCACTTAGAAGTTGTACACACCCTAAAGGTAGGTAGCCCATTGGCTACTACCTGTCTCCCCCTGCAACATCCCTAAATGCAGTATTTAGGTGGCATCCCTAGACCTGGAACCTAGATTCAACAGCAAGAAGAAGACCAGGACAAAGAAGTCTCGATTCCCAAGAACTGAAGCCCTGCTGTAGAAGAAATCTGGTGCCAAACCCTGTCTGCTGCATCTAGAACTTTGACAATTGTGGTGAGCCGTGTCGTCCTGAACCTGTGAAAACTACAAAAACCCCGGAGGTCCTCCAGCTTTTGCAGAATCACCAAGAACCTCCCTTGGAGTGAAGGTATCACTCCCCTGCACACCGCAGGCATTGATCCCGCTGAATCTGGTTTGTCGACGTGCTGCTCTCTGACAACTTTGATGCAGCACCTACACCAAAAGACGCGCACCAGTTCCAGAGAGTCAGATCTGTCTCCCCCCCATGTTTGGAGACACCAGGACCTACCAGAGTTGCACTGTACCAATACCCGGGGTACCGGACCCCCCTACAGCAAACAGAAAAAAGAAGAGTCTGTGCTAGACTCCAATGATATCAGAAGCAAGCACCCATCGAGGGACATTAAGACCCCTGAGATCCACATCTTGAGTGGCCCAGCTGTTATGAAATCACCTCTCCAAGTTGCCTGCTCCTGACCATGAGGACATCTCGACGCACGACGCCCTGCTGACCTATCTGCTCTGCACCCGGCCCCACGGACCCCGGTAACAATGAACCAGTTTTTCTCCCATTGTTCTGCGACTCTTGTGACCTCCTCCCTCCAGTGGGACCCACTGGACTTACCTTTAAGTCCTCCTGTGCATTGTCTTTCCAGGTGGCCACCTACGTCATGGTGATATTATTTTTATAAATTGATCTCGGATTTATTCTTGAGTGTTTGTCTCATTTATTACCTCTGTGAGTCGAACAAATGCTTAGCACAACCCTCTGAGAAGCCTAACTGCTCTCCCACACTGCCACAAAACGAGCATTAGTGTTATCTACTTTAACCTCTGTGTACCAGTAAGGGATCCACTGGACTCTCTGCATAGTGTACTTCGTTTTAGTACACTATATAGAGAGCCAGCTTACTACACAATTGCTGCAAGTAAGTGTAACTGTGTTTTTGAAAGAAAACATTTTATTAACCACTATTTCGATTTAAAACTGCTTGCAGAATTGCTTTTTCTCAGTGCAAAAATCAAACTCTACTGCTGCCTAAGTCATTTTTTGAAAATCAAGGCCTGTTTATTTTGTGTGTTTTTTTGGTTTAATATTTTGTAATTCATTCCTACATAAGAATTACTGTTGTGTGCAATTGTAATCAAATTGTATTCCTAAATGTGTTTTGAAATGTTATCTTGTTTATTTCTTAACTGTAATCTTGTTTCAATGTTGTTGTTTGGGTGCAGCATGCACTTATCTTTAACCCCTTCGATGCTCATGACGAGCTGGACTCGTCATGGCACACAGTGGTCGTGTGCTCATGACGAGTCCAGCTCGTCATAAGACCACCCACGGGGGAAGAGCTGGCGCTCCCCCCGTGGGAATCCGATCGTCGGGTTTTTTGGGGGGAAGGCAGGGGAAGGGCTTCCCCCGCCTCCCCCGCCCCTCCTCAATGACGTCAGCGCGCGGCGCGCTGGCGTCATTGAGGGTTTCCTTTGTTCCCCGACGCGCTGGAAGCCATTTGCTTCCAGCGCGTCGCGAGAATAAGTTAGTTTTGGCTCCGGGGAGGGGGATTTGAAACAGAAGAGGCATCGAGGGAAAGGAAAACCCTTTCCTTTCCCTCGATGCCTCTTTTGTGCATTCCTGCTGCACGATCATGCGATCATGCAGCAGGAATGCCCACTAGACGCCAGGGAATTTTTAAAAAAAATGGAAATACTGTTTTGGGGAGCGGCCCCTTGGGCAAGGGTCGCTCCCCTTTTGAGGCCTTATGTTTTTGGTGCTCTGCCCCCTGGGGGGGCAGTTTTATTTATATAGCGCGGGGCTTTACCCGAAGGTGTGAGAGCACTTCACAATAGGAACAGTAACATTACATGGATGAGAAGGTTACACGTGAGCATAATACAAAAGCAAGCGTTACATTACATGAGGAAAAAGTGACAATTGTGCATGATACATGAGATACAAAATACAAATAGAGGTATAATACTGCAATAAGTGGCAGAACACACTGGGAAGGCACTTCTATAGGCATGGAGTACAGAATTTCCTATAGTGGAAGTACTTCCTTGAGGGGGTAGAGAGGGCGTGAATTAAATGAAGGGTACACAAATCCAGCACAGCACGCAAGGGTGAGGAATGTACAGGAAAAAGTACAAATTTACAATGAAGAGCGAACTTCCTAGAGGGGGCTGAGAGTGAAAGTATTAGTTCTGAAAGTGTCTCTGGAAGAGAAGAGATTTGAGGTCAGCTTAGAAGATCCGGGTAGAGGAGGTGGCACGGAGCAATGGGGAAGCGAGTTCCAGATTCTCACCGCATTGCCTGAGAAGGATTGCGCCATCGATCTTTCCCTTTTGAAGACGGGGGGGGCTCAAGCAGAAGCTTTTCGCATTGCGAGAAGGGCGAGAGCCACCGGACAATTTCAATTTATTCGCCAGGTAACGAGGGAGGACGTGTGTAAGGCTTTGTGTGTGATGCAGGCAGTTTTGTAAACAGATCTTGCCTCGATCGGAAGCCATCGAAGAGAGGACAGGATAGGAGTGACGTGGTCGCTTCGTTTAGACCCTGAAATGAAGCGAGCTGCTGAATGGAGGATGGATTTGAGAGGGGAGAGGTGGGATTTGGCTAGGCCCGTCAGAAGAGAATTGCAATAATCCAGTCTTGAGAGAACCAGAGATTGTACCAAGGTTTTTAAGTCTTTCTCCGGGAAGAACCGACGGATCCCCCATAGAAGGCGCAACTGGTAACGTGCATTCTTAGCAATAGAGTTGATGTGGGAGATTAGGTTGAGTCTTTTTGTCAAGAATGACACCTAGGGATTTAGCACTGTCGACAATGATGGGTTTGTTGTTGAGTAGGTTCAGCTGATCCATCCAAGATTGAACAGGAGGAGGTGAGAGAGAGGTAGAGAGGAGGAGGAATTCAGTTTTGGCGGGATTCAGAATGAGTTGGTGAGCTAACATCCAGTTGTGAATAGAGTTGAGAGTAGAGTTGAGTAGTGAGAGATCGTGTGCGGAAGATAAAGGTATCTTCCCACTAGTCCACCAGGCATTTATTTGTGGAGAGTGACCCCTTGGGTGGCAGAATAGCAGTATGTTTTTAGGCCCATCTGCCCCCAAGGAGGTCAGAAGTCACTAGACACCAGGGTTTTTAATTTTTGTGTTGGGGAGTGGCCAAAAGGGCAAGGGTTGCTCCCCTTTTACGGGGGTGAATATTTTATTTATACTCTTTGGCCCACCTACCCCTTAGCTTGGCTGGTGGATTGTGTGTGGACTGGTGCATTATTTGCATATGTGATTGTAATGTTTTTTTCTCCTTTTTATTCTAGTGTAAAGCTTTTGATTCCTGTTTGCGGTTTCGGCAGTGGTTGTTCTGCAGTTTTGCGTAATTGCATTTATTTGGTAAGAAAAATATTTTTGTAGTGTGTACTCCAAATGAGTATTATTGTCATGCATGAATGAATTTTTTTGTAAGTGGTGTCATAATGGCAGCATATTTGTTAGTGTTCAGAGCATGAAATTCTTTGCGATGTTTTGCATTGTCTTATGTGTAATTTTTTTCTTCTTTTTTAGTGGGATATTGTTGATCCTTACTGTGTCTGTGCAGAGTAGGTGGTGGTGAGTCTAGCTGCTTCTGTCACGTGAGTGGTATAGTGTTGGAGTATATAGGTCTTTGTGATAAAGCTACATTTTGTTTATTTCTTTTTTTTACAAAGGGTTTGTTGTTGTTGACTTGTTTGACAAGTAACCTTTATTAGTAAGCATTATGGCTAGCCGTAGAATTACTGCTCAGCAGGTGGTTGGTTTGCTTCTTGAATCTTCCTCTGAGCAGAATTATGAGACTGACAGTGCGTCTGAGGGAGAGGAGGGAGGGGAAGATTCAGGCAGTGAGTTTTATCTCCACATGGAATCATCGGATGATGAAGGTACTCTCAGTGCAGATGAAGTGCCTGTTTTAGAGGAGGATACAACTGTGCCGATGGTGCAAGAGGCATCTGGATTGCAGCCTGGGGCTGCTAGGCTTCCTACTGGAAGTGCTGGACTCTGGGTTGATCCAAACATGGTGCAGCCGGTGTTGCCTGCCTTTAGTAGTTATGCAGGGTGTAGAGTGGATTGTGAACATTATTTGCCTATACAGTATTTTCAGTTGTTTATGGATGATGTATTTTTGGGTGAGATTGTTGAGCAGACTAATTTGTATGCTGAACAGTTTTTGAAGGACAACAGTGCCAGACTTAGGCCCCATTCTAGAGCTACCCGGTGGAGTCCCACAAATCTGGAAGAGATGAAGAAGTTTTTGGGTTTGACTTTTTTGATGGGTTTGATAAGGAAGCCGTCCATGGGTTCATATTGGTCTACCAGTCCCTTGATGGCAACGGCCATATTTCCTGCAGTTATGACTCGTGATCGGTATTTACTTTTGCTTCGGATGCTGCATTTTGTTGATAATGGTTTGGCGTTGCCACGAGATCACCCTGAATGTGACCGTCTTTTTAAGATTCGGCCTGTTCTTGATCACTTTGTAGATTGATTTTCAGAGATCTATACTCCAGGGAAAGAAATATCTATTGATGAGTCTTTGGTCCTGTTCAAGGGCCGTTTGGTTTTTAGGCAGTACATTCCTAGCAAGAGGGCACGCTATGGAATTAAGCTGTATATGTTGTCTGAGAGTAGGACAGGATATGTTTTTAATTTGCGTGTGTACACTGGTAGGGATTCCACTATTGACCCCCTGGTTGTCCGTCCACTTTTGGAGTTTCAGAGAAAATTGTGTGGGATCTTGCTAGAGGACTGTTTAACAGAGGCCACCATTTGTACCTTGATAACTTCTACACTGCTGTGCAATTGTTTAAGGAATTGTTCAAAGTGGACACTTTTGCTTGTGGCACAATCCGCTCTAACCGTAAAGGTTATCCAAAAGAGCTTGTTTGCAAAAAACTTCAGAGGGGACAGTGCAGTGCCTTGCGTAGTGAGGAACTGCTAGCTGTGAAATTTGTGGACAGGAGGGATGTGTACATGCTGACTACCATCCATGATGAGAGTACTTCACCTGTGGCTGTTTGGGGTCAGATTGCTGAAGTGCGCAAACCTGTGTGCATTTTAGACTACAATAAGCACATGGGTGGTGTTGATAGAGTAGATCAGAGGTTGGAACCTTACACTGCTATTCGTAAGGCTTACATTTGGTATAAGAAGTTGGCCATCCATCTCTTCAATTTAGCAACTTTCAATGCTTTTGTTGTGTTCAAGGAGTGGTCTCCTGCGTCAAAGTTGACTTTTGTTCAGTTTCAGCAGTCTGTCATAGGCAGCCTTGTTGTTGTGGAACAGGCAAGTGTTCCTAGAGTTGGAGTGGTGGAGGATGTGGCTCGATTGAAAGATCGCCACTTTCCTGATCACATTCTTCCTACACCCTCAAAAGACTTTCCCACTAGGAGATGTAGAGTCTGTTGGCGAAGAGGTACGCGGAAGGAGACTCGTATGTACTGCCCTGAGTGTCCTTCTAACCCTGGGCTGTGTGTGCCTGCTTGTTATAGAGCGTACCACAAGCAAAAGAATTATTGGGAGCAACCATGAGTGGTAAAGTGAACTGCCTGGTCTGTAATGTTTAAGAATTGTTGTTCTGTTTCAAGGTTGGCATTAGTGCAATGTATTTAGTTTCTGATTTTGTGTTAGTAGATTTGTATCTATTTGCAATTTGTTTGTGTTTTCTTTTTTGTATAAAAAAATCCTAAATGTGATGGTGGTGTGTGTAGGCTGGTGCTTGGCTGGCGGTGTGCATGGAGTGGCGCTTGGCTGGCGGTGTGCGTGGAGTGGCACTTGGCTGGCGGTGTGCGTGGAGTGGCTCTTGGCTGGCGGTGTGCGTGGAGTGGCGCTTGGCTGGCGGTGTGCGTGGAGTGGCGCTTGGCTGGTGGTGTGCGTGGAGTGGCTCTTGGCTGGCGGTGTGCGTGGAGTGGCGCTTGGCTGGCGGTGTGCGTGGAGTGGCGCTAGGCTGGCGGTGTGAGTGGCGCTTGGCTGGCGGTGTGCGTGGAGTGGCGCTTGGCTGGCGGTGTGCGTGGAGTGGCGCTTGGCTGGCGGTGTGCGTGGAGTGGCGCTTGGCTGGCGGTGTGCGTGGACTGGCGCTCGGCTGGCAGTGTGTGAGTAGTGACTTGCTGCTGGTCACTACACACACTGCTAGCCGAGCGACACTCCACGCAATCCATCAGCTTGTGTGGTTGCTGTGTTAGGAATGTGGGCGTGTGAAAGTGATGGGCCCTTGAATGGCGCTGTCTGCTGGTGTGAGTGTTGTAATGTGAGGGGCCGCGGCTGGTGGTGTGAATGGTTTTGTATTTGTCACACGTATGAAAGGTGTATGAATGGCCTGTAAAGAGGTTGGTGCCTTGTCGTGGCTTTACAGCTCACGAGCTGTGAGTCAATGGTTCAGTTTCTCGTCCTTTCAATTATTAACAGTGCATTTCATTTTTGTGAAATCACTTGTTAATACAATTGTATATACTGAACCATCACTCACCCTCGTGCCAAATCCAACCAGTATGTGTGTGTGCTTGAGGATTAGATGGCTGTGCAGTAATATTTTTTTTGTCTTTCTCAAGCAGGGTGTACCTTGTCCCTTTTTGTGAATGTTGTAATGTGTTTGTTTCGTGCCTGGGGATGTGAATGGTCTTGTGTGTATCACGTATGAAAGGTGTGTGAATGGCCTGTAAAGCGGTTGGGGCCTTGACGTGGCTTTACAGCTCACGAGCTGCGAGTCACTGGTTCAGTTATTTGTCCTTTCAATTATTGACGGTGCATTTCATTTTTGTGAAATCTCTTGTTAATAAAATTGTATATACTGAACCATCACTTGCCCTCGTGCCAAATCCAACCAGTATGTGTGTGTGCTTGAGGAATAGATGGCTGTGCAGTAATCTTTGTCTTTTTAGTCTGTCTGCCAAGGTGTACATTCCGTCTAAGAATAACCTACCAACTGTAGATATTGTCGTAAACGAAACACCCATGGGAGTACATGGTGATATCTCTCTTGTGGATCCCAACAAGTTATGGTACCCACAATGTCCTGCAAACCTCAAAATGTCTGTCACATTTTCCTTGCAATATTGTGCCAAAATTTTCACGCTGCAGAAATAAACAACACATTATCTCAAAATGACCTGGTTTTGCAAGGGGGTCACCTGGGTTTTTGGCCCGGGGCTCGGCGGCCACCTAGGAAACCTACCAACCCCACACATTTCTGAAAAGTAGACACCCGGGGGCTTCCAGGGAGGTATGGCTTGCATGGATCCCCAACGTTTCCTACCCAGAATCTCTGCAAACCTCAATTTTAGCTGAAAAAATCACTTTTTTCACACATTTTTGTGTGGGAAAGTGTGGCATCACCGGCTCACACAAATTTACTACCACCCAGCGTTCCCCCAGGTCTCCCGATAAAAATGGTGCCTCACTTGTGTGGGAGGCCCAAGTACGCGCGACAGGCAAGGGCCCAAAACGTAGTGAGGCGACATCAAAATTGCCTATCTCAAAACCACCTGGTTTTGCAAGGGAGTCACCTGGGTTTTTGGCCCTGTGCTCGGCGGCCATCTAGGGAAACCTACCAAACCCATACATTTCTGAAAAGTAGACACCCGGGGCTTCCAGGGAGGTATGGCTTGCGTGGATCCCCCAACGTTTCCTTACTCAGAATACCCTGCAAACCTCAATTTTAGCTGAAAAAATCACTTTTTCACACATTTTTGTGTGGGAAAGTGTGGCATCACCGGGCTCACACAAATTTCCTACCACCCAGCGTTCCCCAGGTCTCCCGATAAAAATGGTGCCTCACTTGTGTGGGAGGCCCAAGTACCCGCAACAGGCAAGGGCCCAAAACGTAGTGAGGCGACATCAAAATTGCCTATCTCAAAACCACCTGGTTTTGCAAGGGGGGTCACCTTGGTTTTTGGCCCCGTGCTCGGCGGCCATCTAGGGAAACCTACCAAACCCACACATTTCTGAAAAGTAGACACCCGGGGGCTTCCAGGGAGGTATGGCTTGCGTGGATCCCCCAACGTTTCCTTACCCAGAATCCCCTGCAAACCTCAATTTTAGCTGAAAAAATCACTTTTTTCACACATTTTTGTGTGGGAAAGTGTGGCATCACCGGGCTCACACAAATTTCCTACCACCCAGCGTTCCCCCAGGTCTCCCGATAAAAATGGTGCCTCACTTGTGTGGGAGGCCCAAGTACCCGCGACAGGCAAGGGCCCAAAACGTAGTGAGGCGACATCAAAATTGCCTATCTCAAAACCACCTGGTTTTGCAAGGGGGGTCTCCTGGGTTTTTGGCCCCGTGCTCGGCGGCCATCTAGGGAAACCTACCAAACCCACACATTTCTGAAAAGTAGACACCCGGGGGCTTCCAGGGAGATATGGCTTGCGTGGATCCCCCAACGTTTCCTTACCCAGAATCCCCTGCAAACCTCAATTTTAGCTGAAAAAATCACTTTTTTCACACATTTTTGTGTGGGAAAGTGTGGCATCACTGGCCTCACACAAATTTCCTACCACCCAGCGTTCCCCCAGGTCTCCCGATAAAAATGGTGCCTCACTTGTGTGGGAGGCCCAAGTAACCGCGACAGGCAAGGGCCCAAAACGTAGTGAGGAGACATCAAAATTGCCTATCTCAAAACCACCTGGTTTTGCAAGGAAGTCACCTGGATTTTTGGCCCCGTGCTCGGCGGCCATCTAGGAAACCTACCAAACCCACACATTTCTGAAAAGTAGACACCCGGGGGCTTCCAGGGAGGTATGGCTTGCGTGGATCCCCCAACGGTTCCTTACCCAGAATCCCCTGCAAACCTCAATTTTAGCTGAAAAAATCACTTTTTTCACACATTTTTTTGTGGGAAAGTGTGGCATCACTGGCCTCACACAAATTTCCTACCACCCAGCGTTCCCCAGGTCTCCCGATAAAAATGGTGCCTCACTTGTGTGGGAGGCCCAAGTACCCGCGACATGCAAGGACACAAAACGTTTTGAGGCAACATCAACATTGCCTATCAAAAAATGTTTTGGGCCCTTGCCTGTTGCGGGTGATTTTTTCAGCTAAAATTGAGGTTTGCAGGGGATTCTGGGTAAGGAAAGGTTGGGGGATCCATGCAAGCCATACCTCCCTGGAAGCCCCCGGGTGTCTACTTTTCATAAATGTGTGTGTTTGGTAGGTTTCCCTAGGTGCCGGCAGAGCTAGGGTTCACAAACTACAGCTAGGCACTTTGCCAAAAAAGGGTCATTTTTCACTGCGAAATTGAGGTGTGACCACGTTGCGTTTTGCGCCGTTTCCTGTCGCGGGCACTAGGCCGACCCACACAAGTGAGGTAATATTTTTCTCGTAAGACTTTGGGGAACGCGGGGTGGGCGGAAATTTGTGGATCCACGCAGATTCCAGAACTTTCCAGCACAGAAATGTGGGGGAAATGTGTTTTTTTTGGACAATGTTTTAGGTTTGCAAGGGATTCTGGGTAACAGAACCTGGTGGGAGGAAGTCAAGTCACCCCATCCTGGATTCCCTGGGTGTCTAGTTTTCAAAAATGTATAGGTTTGCTAGGTTTCCCTAGGTGCCGGCAGAGCTAGGGTTCAAAATCTACAGCTAGGCACTTTGCCAAAAAAGTGTCATTTTTCACTGCGAAATTGAGGTGTGACCACGTTGCGTTTTGCGCCGTTTCCTGTCGCAGGCACTAGGCCGACCCACACAAGTGAGGTACCATTTTCTCGTAAGACTTTGGGAAACGCGGGGTGGGTGGAAATTTGTGGATCCACGCAGATTCCAGAACTTTCCACCACAGAAATGTGGGGAAAATGTGGTTTTTTTGACAATTTTTTAGGTTTGCAAGGGATTCTGGGTAACAGAACCTGGTGGGAGGCAGTCCAGTCACCCCATCCTGGATTCCCCTGGGTGTCTAGTTTTCAAAAATGTATAGGTTTGCTAGGTTTCCCTAGGTGCCGGCAGAGGTAGGGTTCAAAAACTACAGCTAGGCACTTTGCCAAAAAAGGGTCATTTTTCACTGCGAAATTGAGGTGTGACCACGTTGCGTTTTGCGCCGTTTTCTGTCGCAGGCACTAGGCCGACCCACACAAGTGAGGTACCATTTTTCTCATAAGACTTTGGGGAACGCGGGGTGCATGGAAATTTGTGGATCCACGCAGATTCCAGAACTTTCCACCACAGAAATATGGGGAAAATGTGGTTTTTTTGAAATTTGTTTAGGTTTGCAAGGGATTCTGGGTAACAGAACCTGGTGGGAGGCAGTCCAGTCACCCCATCCTGGATTCCCCTGGGTGTCTAGTTTTCAAAAATGTATAGGTTTGCTAGGTTTCCCTAGGTGCCGGCAGAGGTAGGGTTAAAAAACTACAGCTAGGCACTTTGCCAAAAAAGGGTCATTTTTCACTGCGAAATTGAGGTGTGACCACGTTGCGTTTTGTGCAGTTTCCTGTCGCAGGCACTAGGCCGACCCACACAAGTGAGGTACCATTTTTCTCGTAAGACTTTGGGGAACGCGGGGTGGGCAGAAATTTGTGGATCCACGCAGATTGCAGAACTTTCCACCACAGAAATGTGGGGAAAATGTGTTTTTTTGGACAATTATTTAGGTTTGCAAGGGATTCTGGGTAACAGAACCTGGTGGGAGGCAGTCAAGTCACCCCATCCTGGATTCCCCTGGGTGTCTAGTTTTCAAAAATGTATAGGTTTGCTAGGTTTCCCTAGGTGCCGGCAGAGGTAGGGTTCAAAAACTACAGCTAGGCACTTTGCCAAAAAGGGTCATTTTTCACTGCGAAATTGAGGTGTGACCACGTTGCGTTTTGCGCCGTTTCCTGTCGCGGGCACTAGGCCGCCCCACACAAGTGAGGTACCATTTTTCTCGTAAGACTTTGGGGAACGCGGGGTGCGTGGAAATTTGTGGATCCACGCAGATTCCAGAACTTTCCACCACAGAAATGTGGGGAAAATGTGGTTTTTTTGACAATTTTTTAGGTTTGCAAGGGATTCTGGATAACAGAACCTGGTGGGAGGCAGTCAAGTCACCCCATCCTGGATTCCCCTCGGTGTCTAGTTTTCAAAAATGTATAGTTTTGCTAGGTTTCCCTAGGTGCCGGCAGAGGTAGGGTTCAAAAACTACAGCTAGGCACTTTGCCAAAAAAGGGTCATTTTTCACTGCGAAATTGAGGTGTGACCACGTTGCGTTTTGCGCCGTTTCCTGTCACAGGCACTAGGCCGACCCACACAAGTGAGGAACCATTTTTCTCGTAAGACTTTGGAGAACGCGGGGTGGGCGGAAATTTGTGGATCCACGCAGATTCCAGAACTTTCCACCACAGAAATGTGGGGAAAATTTGTTTTTTTGGACAATTTTTAGGTTTGCAAGGGATTCTGGGTAACAGAACCTGGTGGGAGGCAGTCAAGGCACCCCATCCTGGATTCCCCTGGGTGTCTAGTTTTCAAAAATGTATAGGTTTGCTAGGTTTCCCTAGGTGCCGGCAGAGGTAGGGTTCAAAAACTACAGCTAGGCACTTTGCCAAAAAAGGGTCATTTTTCACTGCGAAATTGAGGTGTGACCACGTTGCGTTTTGCGCCGTTTCCTGTCGCAGGCAGAAAGCCGACCAACACAAGTGAGGTACCATTTTTCTCGTAAGACTTTGGAGAACGCAGGGTGGGCAGAAATTTGTGGATCCATGCAGATTCCAGAACTTTTCACCACAGAAATGTGGGGAAAATGAGTTTTTTTGGACAATTTTTTAGGTTTGCAAGGGATTTTGGGTAACAGAACCTGGTGGGAGGCAGTCAAGTCACCCCATCCTGGATACCCCTGGGTGTCTAGTTTTAAAAAATGTATAGGTTTGCTAGGTTTCCCTAGGTGCCGGCAGAGCTAGGGTTCAAAAACTACAGCTAGGCACTTTGCCAAAAAAGTGTCATTTTTCACTGCGAAATTGAGGTGTGACCACGTTGCGTTTTGCGCCGTTTCCTGTCGCAGGCACTAGGCCGACCCACACAAGTGAGGTACCATTTTTCTCGTAAGACTTTGGGGAACGCGGGGTGGGTGGAAATTTGTGGATCCACGCAGATTCCAGAACTTTCCACCACAGAAATGTGGGGAAAATGTGGTTTTTTGATAATTTTTTAGGTTTGCGAGGGATTCTGGGTAACAGAACCTGGTGGGAGGCAGTCAAGTCACCCCATCCTGGATTCCCCTGGGTGTCTAGTTTAAAAAAATGTATAGGTTTGCTACGTTTCCCTAGGTGCCGGCAGAAGGTCATTTTTCACTGCGAAATTGAGGTGTGACCACGTTGCGTTTTGCGCCGTTTCCTGTCGCAGGCACTAGGCCGACCCACACAAGTGAGGTACCATTTTTCTCGTAAGACTTTGGGGAACGCGGGGTGGGTGGAAATTTGTGGATCCACGCAGATTACAGAACTTTCCACCACAGAAATGTGGGGAAAATGTGTTTTTTTGGACAATTTTTTAGGTTTGCGAGGAATTCTGGGTAACAGAACCTGGTGAGAGCCAGTCAAGTCACCCCGTCCTGAATTCCCCTGGGTGTCTAGTTTTCAAAAATGTTTAGGTTTGCTAGGTTTCCCTAAGTGCCCGCAGAGCTAGGGTTCAAAAACTACAGCTAGGCACTTTTCAAAAAAAGGGTAATTTTTCATTGTGAAAATGTGGTACGTCCACGTTGCATTTTGAGCCATTTCCTGTTGTGGGCACAAGGCCTACCCACACAAGTGAGGTACCATTTTTATCGGGAGACTTAGTGTAACACAGAATTGTAGAGCAACTGTTATTACCTATTGACTTTCGATGCATTTCTGCCTTCCAAATGAAAGACAATGTGTAAAAAATAAGTCATTTTGAAAAATGACCTATAATTCTCATGCTAGTATGGGTACTCCCAATTTCGGAAATGTGCAAATACCTACTGTTTCTAAAATCTACATGTTGTTCCCATTTCAGAAATACATAGGTGTCTTTCATAACAATTTTTCCATGTATACATTTTCCCAAAATAATTGCTATATAGCCGGTACATAATAAAAAACCATTGCAAGATGCTGCTCAGTTATTGGCTCTGGGTTCGTCGGGTTCTTGGTGAACCTACAAGTCCTATATATCCCCACAACCAGAAAGGTCCCGCGGATATAACGGTATATTGCTTTCAAATAGCTGTCATAATTAGAAGAAGTTACAGGTGAAAACGTTGACACAAATGCCTGTTTTTTTCAACTAATTTTCAATTTTTCCTTCATTTAACTGTTAGTTTCTATAAGGAAAACTTTAAGGATCTACACAAATGACCCCTTGCTGAATTCAGAATTTTGTCTACTTTTCAGAAATGTATGGCTTTTCAGGATCCATTATTGGTTTCATACCCATTTCTACCATTAACTGGAAAGAGGTTGAAAGCACAAAAAATAGCAAAAATAGGCTATGTCCCAGAAAAATGCCAAAACTGTGTAAAAAAGTTGGTTTTCTGACAAAAGTCTGCTTGTCCCTGAAAGCTGGGAAGATGGTGATTTCAGCACCACAACCCATTTTTGATGCCATTTGCAGGGAAAAAACAAGACGCTTTCATCTGTAGCCCTTTTTTTGCATTTTTCCCAAAAAAAACAAAATCTTGCTGTATTTTGGCTAATTTCTGGGTCCCCTCCAGGGGAATCCACAAACCCTGGGTACCTTTACAATCCCCATGATGTTGGAAGAAAAGGACGCAAATTTGGCGTGGATACCTTATGTGGTCAAAAAGTTACAGGGGCCTAAGCGCGCACTACCCCAAATAGCCAAAAAAAGGCTTAGCACAGGGGGGGAAAAGGCCTAGCAGCGAAGGGGTTAAGGAAGTTCTTGTTCTTCAGCAATTTAACATAGGAAAGCTAAGTATTCCTCACAGAAACTGATTTTGCTCTTATGTGGCAGATTGCTTTGAGAATGTGGGCTCTCAGCCACAGCTTTGAGTCCTCTTTCTCTCCAATTGTCTAAAAATCCAGTTTCCTACATAAAAAATGAAGACGTGAATTGCTTTCAAGTATGATTTTTATGATCTCTCCACCCATCTTATTATCTGCCACATTAATTATATATTCTTCATATTGAGAGTATACTTTTATATAATAAACTTAAAACATATGTGCATGCCCAATTAAAAGCATTTATTTTCTGTCTTTGAGGACAAATAGCAAGGCCAGCTCAGTTGAGAACTGCCTGGAGAAACCTATATTGTTATCGTTAAACAGATTAGTAAACACCCTGCATTTGTTCAATGACAACAACATTAAAAGAAATTGTGAGCATTTCTCCTATTTTTTAATATAAAGTAAAAAAAGGTGGAAATCTGTGTCTGTACTAAATGCTTCTTACTGGAAATCTTTTAATTTCAACAATTCACCTCAAAGACACCAGCACCTCTATCACAACTTAGCTGATAAATTTGATTAATACCTTGCTGGCATAAACAATAGCCATTATTTGTCTGAAAATAGGGCAATTAGCCCCACTGCTAACATAAAGTCTGATGTGGATCCAGATTCAGACCTTCTGAACAATGTCTGCCATTTGTCTCATTTCCCCTCCCAGCCAAAGCCTTTTACAGTTTTTTGCAACATATTTTATTATTGTTTCAAGACAATAAGGTGATGCAACCAAAATCTTAGGGGGTTATTACAATGGCGGGCGGAGTCGAGTCCCCCTGTCATCATTGCGGTGACTAGGACCGCCCGCCTGTAAGATGGCGGTCCGCACCACAGATTACGATGCGACCGCCACCATGGCGGTCGCATCCAGGCCGTTTAACATTGCAGTGGGTGCTGCTGGCTGCAGCACCCGCCGCAATGCTAAACAGCCATGTCGTGCATTTCCCTGCACTACGTGGCAGGCACCAGGTGCCTGCCACTCAGTGCAGGGAAATGTAGGGGGGTACCACGGGTACCCCCCCAGTGCACCCTCCCACCCAACACAAGGGGGGCCCGCAACGGGGCCCCAAATGCAATCCCCGCCAGCCTATGAATGGCGATTTCACCACCATACACCGGCTGGCGGGGATGCAGCATTGTAATTTGGCGGACGGTGCCTGCCACCATTTCACAGATGCTGACTGCTCCGCCAGGCAATCGGAACGATTGCCTGTGGCGGATCCGTGGCAGGCGGTCTTTGCGCCCTCTACGATCGCGGTCCGATTCCCCCCACCATCCTAATTTGGCGGGGGGAAAAGTGCTGTCCAATGGCAGAGGGACCACCACCGCACAGCTGGCGGTGGCGGACCCTCCGCCATCATAATGAGGCCCTTAGTCTGAATAATAGTGACCCATGTTTCAATGTGGCTATGAAAAGAAGTCTGTATCTTTCTTTACTCTCCTGAGAAATGACAGCTCGGAATAATAACAGTTTTGACAATATCCAAAGCAGAGAAAAAGAACAAACAATAATAATACTCAATGCACATTATCCAACTATACCGTCTACTTACCACCAGCAGTAGAAAAAATAAATAAAATTAAATTAAACATCATAAGGAGTCAAGAAAAGGAAACAGATTCAAACATCCAAACTCCACTGGAGACCCATCACAATTAATGCATTGCAATAACAATGCTGAACGAGGGGGTACAGAGCAGGAGTACTATCCAGCTATACCGTTACCCTGTGCAGTACAAACGACCAGCGAGACAGCAAGTCACACATGTTTGTTGTCACTCACTTACAACAACTTCAAGAGAGGGGAGGAGCCGACCATCATCATCCATGAGATGGCAGTCCTGTAATATAGTGTCACAGGCCTGCCCACAGTCCTGCTTCCTCAGCCATCATTTAACTTTTTTTCCCCCAGAATCGCTCCCTTGCATTTTGTCTATTTAAGCGGCTCCTTCCTCCATCCCCGTAGACAAGGTCCATTCAGGGCTTTCCAACACATAGAAATTTAGTGCCCGTCTGTAGCAATGCTAAGTCTACGAACCTTGATGTGCCCACCAATCTTAATGCTAAATCTATGACTCTTGATGTGACAGCATTCGTCTTTACAGGGGAAAAAGCCCAAGAAGACAGGTCGCCAAGGTTCTAACAATCTTTCTATCTGTGGATTCATTAATGGAGTGTATCACTGTTTCCCAATAAGATGTGAGTACAGGGCACCCCCATATCATGTGATAAAGTCAGCTCTCTCAAACTTACACCGAGAGCATGCAGTGTCTGTATGTGAAAGATAAAATTAATATGTTTGAGGGTAATGTGCACTCTGTGTAAGTACTAATACTGAATAAGCTTAAATCTGGCATTCCTAAAGGTGCGAGGAACAACCCGAAGGATGGCCCAGGTCCTCCTCTGTAGTCGGTATCCCCATATCCGAAGCCCATTGTTCTCGCAGTGCCAACAGCTCACATTTAGATTTCGTGAGAAATGCTTAATATATAAAATGTTATTGCTTTATCTTTAACGTCAATCACACAAAGTGCTTTCAAACAGTGTTTGGATGGGGGTTTAATATCCCACTCTTCCACCGCGTACATACTATAGCCACCAGTGCCCCATATAATAGAAAATGCTACATGAGGTTCCCATAGTCCCTGGCCAAGGTCTGGAAGTCCACTAATCGTCCATTGTCAAACAAGTTGCTCACCAAGGTCACCCCTCTCTCTTCCCAGATATGCAGGCCACTTCAGTTTCCCTCATGACGTTCCTGAAACAAATTTGCTTTCAGTAATCCACCTGTGTATGAGAAACCTTTGCGCATTTTTTGTAGGGCTCTAGCCCATACATATTCTAATGTCCCAACAAAGAGGCCTTTGCCAACAAATTGCGTTTTCCTAAATTGGGTAATTAACAAAGTCATAAAGACGCTCCTAGAAGGGACCTCCCACCGCAGTGGTTCTGTAGCACCCCAACACAAATCTCTCCATCTTTCTGCTCTCTGCAATTGTGCTGCTGCATAGTATAATACCACGTCAGGGACTGCCATCGCTCCCTCATCTGATGGGAGTTCAAGTTTCTCTAGTGTGATTCTACGTTCCTGCGCCCCTCCATATTAAAGTTCGGCGCAAGCTATCAATCGCCTAGAAATCAGTTCTGGATATCTGGATCAGGAGAGCAGCAAAGCAATACAACAACTGCAGGAGAAACAATATTTTTTAGAGTAATATTCTGCACATCACTGACAAGGGGAGCATGAGCCAAAAGGAAACTGACTGTTGTAGGGAGCACAGAGTTACTCTAATGTTGCCATCAAGTAGATGCTCCTTAGAGTGAAAAACACCCACCCCCCCCCAGGTATCTGAAGTGCCGCAATCAGCTCCCATCGAAGATCATCCCCAAAGTCGAGAGGCCTAGGCCCCCCCATTAACCGCATGCAGTGAATACGCATTGGACTTCCTCCGGTTCAGCCGCAGGCATGTTAATTTTCCCTCTCTATATCTGGGCACTCCCTAGTAGATAAAGTAATATATTGTCTGCATAAAGTGATACATCCAGTGGACAACCATTCATGAAGAGGCCTTGGTAACAGCTCCCCTGCCAGAGCAATAGAGCCAATGGCTCAATCACTAGGGGACACAATACCAGCCAGAGTGGGCAGCCCGGTCCAGTTGCTATACTCACTGGACACTTCTCCGATATGACCTTACCAGTTTTGATACGATCTGTTGGACCATAGTACAATAACTGTTTCCATTCAATCTATCAACAGCCAAAACCCATGCTGGTCATATATAAAAATTTCCACTGCAAGGAATCCAAAGGCTTTTCTTATATCTATTGAGAACACCAATGCCTTTGGATAATCTTGCAGTAGGTTGTTTGGTACCAGCCTCCATAGGTTAGGAACTGTGCTACAGGTTGGGACAAAGCCTGATTGATTGGGGTTGATGAAGTGTAAAAGTTCAGAGACTGTTGCATTCTCATCCGTAGATGTGTTTTACTAATACAATTTAACAAACTGTGTAAAATAGAATGATGACGAAAACATGAGATCTTATACTGCATCGTAAAAGCATGCAGAAATGTTCTGAAACGTAAAAATGTGAAAAACGTGAACAAAGAATGAAGAGAAATAGTTATATGTTCATGAAATGTAGAAACGTGTTTAAGCAAAGAAAACTTGGTTAACTTAGAAATGTACTGCTGATTACCTAATGTGCCATAATAAAAAGAATGCATAAATAGTAAAACATAATGAATACGATTAATTGTTTAGCTTGAAGATGCTTAACAGAAAACGTTTTGCTGCATTTTATTAAAATATGTAGATTTCAAATGGGAATAACAAGGTGACATGTATGTTAAGCCTGCTGAAAAAATAGAAATGTGTGATGTATTTCTTTTTAGTAGTGTCAAATTTTGACATGTAACATTAGAAGAGAAGAATAATGAGTGAATTTACTAAGAGAAACTAAGGGGCCCATTACGATGTCGGGCGGAAGCACTACCGCCGTGCTGTCGGAGGCAAAAAACGCTAGTTACCGTCCGCCAGCAATGGCCCACACGCCCGTCAAATTAGGATGTGAAAAGTCAGCCAAACACCGCCCGTAAGCCTGCGACGCCGCCCGCCATCAAAGTGCGCCCGTCTACGTAGCGGCGCGAGCCAATGGACACACACCGTCTGACAAAATGACGTTACTCCCGGCGTACAAATTACGATGCCACAACCAAACAGCCTCACCGGCAAAGAGACACCGCACGAGATACCAAGGCGGAAACCCGACTGTTGAGTACGGAAACCAAAAAGGCGGCCCACCCCGAAATGAATCCTGCTCTCCAGGCCATCCCCATGCTGTACCTGATGCACCACCTAGGAGTGAACGCGCCACGACGACGCAGGTAGGCAGACACACAACAAGGGTACGCAAACACTGCACACAATGCAAGGGCGGAAAAACTGTACATGGCCCCCCCAGACACCCCTGTGTGGACAGGACACATCCACCACTGTACCCACACATGTCCCACCTGTTAAAATAAAACAACTCGCAACATCCTGGGCACCCACTACCCGGGACCAGGAAGTGACATCCCCGTCACGGCACCGCAGCGCAGCGGCGATGATGCAGGTACACATGCGCACAACGCAGAGGCCAACGACAGCGCCACGCATGGGCTGCACACAAACACCACAGGGTCACAACTACACATCCCACACACCAGCCCCACCCTGAAGGCACATGTCACGTGGCCTTCCTGCATCAATCATGTCCCCAACCGACAGCTCACAGTTGTCAACTGGATGTCACACAAGTGTCCCGAACAGGGGAGTAATGTGATGGCAAAATAGGACACACCCTTGTGTGCAAAACATGGAGAAGCACACGGCTGCTGCTACATAACAGCGCAGAATATGGGCATTGTCCGCAAAAGGCACGCCAGTCTCATCCAAAAATATCTTTTCCATCCTGCTCGCAAGATCAAGCCATGCAATGTACAAAATAGAAAAACCCTGCTGCCTGAGAACAGGTGTTCCCAATTACTACACCCACACAGAAGCCTCAATGTATAGCGGAAACGGAGTGTCCCGCCCACACACAGGAGAGTAGATAGCACTGAATGGCCTTCCATTCCTACTCTGAAATCACATTGCAACAAATTATGCAGGAGAATGGAGCCATTGTACCAACAAGAAGCCAAACATAGCCATGCAGAGTAAAACTTCCACTGTCAGATAGCGCCTAACATGAAAGAAAGATAATACACACAAAATACAATTATACCACTCCTCCCTGTGGGTCAAATGCAAGTAATCTGCAAAGAGTCAGACACCACTGTCCTTGACCATTCATTGAAGCATGTGGGATGAGGGCCTGTGTCCTCCACCCAAGCTATACCCCAAGTCCTGCCGCCGTACATCCATTCCAGAATTCCCAGCATCGTCGGAGAATGCACTCTGCTGACTGCTCAGGCAGCCGGAGCACGCCATCACATCACCCTGTAGCAAAATGGCTGTTGCACCAGTGCTTCTCAACTACGCCGGACAGATACAGCTGTACAGTGACAGCTTGCTACAGATAGTGGGCTGTTCAAATCTGGCTATGCTGAAAGTAAGTTACCGAGTAACTTACCGCATTACAATGTTCAGCTGCGTCATCCCCGTATTCTACTGTCGGAGGTGTCCGTTCCACTGGCCTGTGGATTTATGTCTCTCCAACCCGGCATGTCCAAAGGCGGACTTGGTACACTTGTTTGCACCCCTGGACGCCCACGAAAGGAGCTGTTCAGTGGATGTGGGCATGGCGTTTGTGGCTGCAATCGGACACACACTGCAATGGGACCAGTGTGCCTCCACACAACGTATTCTGGATCACAGTTTCATCGAATGTCATCCAACATGTCCCATCATGCTTCTACAAGGGACAACTTACGATGAACACGTTGCTACCCACCATCCGCTTCATTGGATGGCATCCATGTTTACCACCAATGCCAGTGATGCTCTGCTGGAAGGTATCGCATACCTGACAACTTGTCAATTCATGGGTCCCCGACTCAATACCCCCAATTGAACATTGATGTTCAACACCGTACCTATGCTTGGCTTTCGCACGGAGTGGGCAGTTAGCTGTACAACAACTATACCTTACAATCTGCAACAAACACCTTACCATCAACTCCACTGCCATGACATTTGACATTCTCGGGACATGCACTCTGTTCCTCACCACATCCCGTGTCTCTGCATGAACAGGGGGAGGCAGAGGTATGGGACTTGTGTACAGTAACCACATGGCCAATACTGCACGAAGAACTATGCTATAATATGCATTCTGCGCACCTGAACACATGCACCTGTCAGTGCACACTTATCTGTCTGCTGTATTACGTGAGAACTGTCACCTCACCTTTGTCTGTACTTCCGTGCCAGGACCTTTGCATGGACAACAAATGCAACCCCCTACAACATGGCCCTAGTTATTGTGTCATGTTCAGTAGCCACCACATTGCAACAACTAGTGAGACGCTGCTGCATGCATGTAGGCTCATGCTCTGATGTCACCTCTGACGCAGGTGTGTCGGAGTCACTATTGTAGTAATCCTGTACCATGGAACTGAGATGTACTGTGCCTATGATGGCAAGCTGTCTGGTAGGCAAAATGAATACTGTCTGTGTCAAAGTCTAGAGCTCTTCAGTAATGAGCAAATGTACTTTAGCATAGCAAGGGCAAGGCAGTTGTAACTCTGAAGCCTTTATTCCACAATCAACAACTAATCACATCTACCTGTACCCACTTTTGTATGTGTAATCATGCTAAGTATATCCTCCACATGCATTTTGCTGCCAGTAGTGTCCACTACACTGCATCACAGAGGAAGTAAGTTCAAATACATGCCTTGAAGCAAATATGTGACTCTGTAGAATTATTTATCGAAGACAAGTACGAATGAGAGAGGATGAGAGTGTGTGAAGTACACAAGAGTCGTGAGATGACCATGTAGTCTAGTGTCATTGGATGTCAATGCATATGAGTTGACGCCATAGTGGACCTAGTGAAATACCAGAGGTCGTGGGCCTTGGCTTGTCAGACTCTGACGTGGCCCAACAGATCATCACATTAACACTGACGGCCTGGTCACTACAAAGCACAGTCCTACATATGTGTACAATTACCTTCACAGTCTGACATCACACTCATCAAGCAAAATTAGGAGCCACGCAAGAAGCATGCTACAGCAATGCATGACAAAACACACACACGATATCAGTGTGGGTGGGCAGGTCTGCACAGTGAGTACGAACTGCAGAAATTCACATACATGCTTAATCAAACAAGGCACAATCTTGACAGTCACACACCCTGCAGACCCACAATGGCCAAAACATACAAGTAGGAGTCATCCTGAACTGCAAGGACACACCCACACACTGCACACTGTGCAACATACAATACACACATGTGCTCACATTCACAGTCCTGAACACGGATACAAACACCCACCATGCCCCTGGGTAAGACATGTGTGTAGTCGACATTGCCAGAGCGCACACACACACACCAACACTACCCCAAAGTCACACCCTTCACACCACACACACCTACACCTCCCAAATGCACACATTGAAAGTAAGCCATGTGCCCAGGCTCAATGTTCATCACAAGATTAACATACACCTACACTGCTGGCCACACAGAAAGTAAGCTCACACATACCCGCACACTCTGCACATGCTACCTGTCATCCTGTGGCTAGACTCACACCCTGTGCTTTGCTTGCACGCAAACATGACACATATACATTTTCCCAGAAATACCACCAAATACATGCAGACAATCCGTGTCACAAAAATACTTCGTCATCACACACACAAGTAGCAGAGTCCGAAAGAAATGAAGTCCCTGCCACGTGTAAAACACATTGGAATGTGAGACCAGACATTGCAATTGTTGAGGTACCATACACTGCATGTGCCTCACTTAACTATGCACACACAGTAACAACTGCAATCAGCAACCACACAGACACAACCGACTACAGGAACAACAGCATCCAGTCACAGATTACATAGACAGGCGGCAATAGTGCTCAACACCAGGGACAGTGGCCAGTCCGATGTGCAGAGTTGTGATACGAAAAGCTGCGTATGCAATGTGTGTGAGTGTACCCTGCCATGGCCAGCAACACTGCCATGGCAGTCACAATAGCCATTACAGCCACCACTGTGTCACAGGTAGTTGTGTGAGGGTGCCTACCATTCAAACAGGATGCCAGTCCGACTCGGTGCTGTCTGTGTGCTACGGGACAGTTGGAGGTCCGCCCCTGAGAGAGAAGCACAACTGTGGAAGACACACATGTGGCATGTGAAGCGGGAGGGCTGCGTGGCCCAGGTGGGTGGGTGGCATGGGTAGGTGCACTCATGCAGTGTTGAAACACACTGTGTGGGGCGGATTCCGGAGGGGTAGATTTCCATTGTGTTGGGTATTTGGAAAGCCTACCTGTCTGGGGATGAATGTGAACTTGTGTGGGCACAACAGGCGGGCACACGATTAATGATGCATCAGGTGTAGACGTTAGCCCTCCCTCTGGGGACATGCTGGATACTGCAGTGCGTCTGCCAGGCCCTTGCCAAGGCACTTACATCCCCTGTCCTCCAGGTGTCCCCCCTACATTGTCCACCTGCACAGGCTACCCAGGGCACGGGATGGCAGTGGAGCTTGGTGGGTGAGAGGTCATGGCGCCCTTCTCCTGGTCACATCTCGCAGGCAACACATTCTCAGTGTGCACTACAGGCAAAGTGTCCTATTGTTTTGCGATATGTGTGAGTTGCATGACACTCGTTGGCGGGGGATGGCTCAGAGGCCCGTCACCCTGAGGCCCATATCTCACTCTATGGGTCCATTGTCAATGGCAGCGGATGTAATGACTATGCGTGCCGGGGTGGTCTACCTTTCGTCTGGGATGGTGTGTGTGGCCTGGCCCGCTAGGGCAGCTACAGCTTCTGTGTGTTGCATGTGGTGTATCCGGACTCCGGAGACTGTCATGCATTGTCACTGTTGTCCAGGGCTCGAGTCGGGGTACCACGCGGGTGGACGGCGTCCCCCCACTTATTTTACCGCAAACTCGATAACTGGAGCAAATGGAGCCACACATTCACTCTTTGGCCTCTCTGGGGCGAGATCGGAGCTGCTGGTGCACGCGCTGGCTTCTCTGATGCAATCGCATATAAGGGGTGAGCGAGGGGAGGCAATGAGTCTGACGGTGCAAGCCACCTTTCGTGATGTCACTTCCTGTCGTGACGTCAGCGTCCCCCTACTTCTTTTTTTAGGACTAGTGCCCTGCTGTTGTCAGATGTGCCACTTTCCAGGGGGGTGGAGAAAGGGTCAGGAATGTCAGCCTGAGATTGGCCTAGTTGAAGGCCCACCTTGACTGGGGAGGACAACCATTGGACAGTCTGGTGTAGCCCACCCACGCGTACATGTAGGCCCTCCATGAACTATGTCACCTGCGGCAAGGTGATGTCATGGGCAATGAAGTAATTGAGGAGAGCTGTCTGCCCCACGCAGAGATGCCGCACAAGCTCAACAGACCCAGCACTGAGGGCAGCAGGGGTCACATGTGCAGGGGCAGCTGTGCCTGGTGTGAAGGACACTCTATCCTTCATCCTTGTGCCGACACGTGTTGCACCAGTGGAAGTAGATGGGAGGGCGGGCATTGGCCTCAGCGTGGCTGAAGAGGAGCCAGAGTCCACGTCCCCTGTGCTAGCAAACATGGATGCATCACCTCTGTCCTCAGATGACCATGAAATTGCCGTCTCGGCCTGTGATTCATCCAGCACACGTCTGGCCCCTCCGAGGCGCTGGTCACATCTGTCTCACTCAGCTCCTGTGCAGCTGCTTCATCCGATGCCTCACCACTGTTGACCGTCCCCTGTCCCTCAGCGCCCACGGGAGATGCCACATGAGAGAGAGCGAGGTGGCCTCACTCATTTGGCATCAATTAAACAGACATGTGCAAGGGAAGCAGCACAGAACATTTCCAAATCCACATGTTGCACGATACCTGTGCAATTGTATACAGCCACCACAATCAACACGTAATGGCTGGCGTACAGAAAATGAAGCCGCTAATAAGTGGCACATGTGTTGTGCACATAGCACAACACCCGGCCTGTGTCACCCTGCGACCATAGCCACAAATCGCTGTGTGCACACCCACTGTCCTGATGGTGGCAAGGATGACCACTACGTAATTAGGCCAAGGACATACCTGCATGGAGCAGAATGGGACACCACTCACACAGACTGCAACATGACAGTCCACAATGGTCATGAGCCCATGCCATCCACCTGTCGTTCGCACGAGCACAACTACTGTTGCACAGTGTGCCGGATGTGTAAGTACCAGGAATATGAGGTGAGGCATCGCACACATATGTCCGAACGAAATCAGAGTAGGCACAGTGCCTCAAACATACATGTGAATTGCCACTCCAGCCTAATACAGGTTGTTCCTGAGGGCTACGACTCTGAATGCATTGACAATGCAGAGTGCTCAAATTACATCTTGACCCTCAGGAATCGCATATGCATGTCAGATGCACCCAGCACAGAGTACACTTACAACCCACTGCATCACACAACAAACATCACATCACCCAGATTATGGGTAGGCTGTGGACACATGCTGCCTCTCACAGCAAAAGACACCATCCCACAATACTGTACACTTGCTTGCTGCTGATGCCCCTACAAACGTGCATCCGGCACAGGCTGTGTGACTGTCAAGATGCAGACCATTAGTGGTGAAATGCAGCGCCGTGCTAACCTGACAATACGAGGGGGCATCCCCCGATTCGTGTCCGCCACGTAGTCGCTCATCCGGCAGATGACGTCACACCCTTTGTGGAATTGGCTGCACTGTCGGTTACACATACACAGAGGCATCAACTTGGATGCAATGGCTCATCACAAGGCCTTGGGCTGGAGGACTTCCAACTGCAGGGATGGTACATAAGAGGGTTGGAATATCACTCATACACTTCTCATCATCACCCACATCCATCAATCACAGTGGCATGATGCTGACCCATCCAAAATACTCAGAGATGTGTAACAAAGCCAAGAAGTAATCGGACATGGCCTAACAGCATGTGTACACCACACGTGAATGCATGCTGGTGGGAGTGTGTACACAGTACCTGTCCATCCCATTCACATGCAGGATGCCAGCACATTGAGCAATGTGTAGTCTGCCCACATCTACTGTCCATTGTCAGGTGGACCAACACATAGATCACAAGGCAACACATCTTTGTGGGTGGACTCACTGTGTCCAACACTGCGCAGCCCTCAACGTACTCGCCCTGTGAATGGCTCACCCCGCAATGGAGGTCCCATTCAGTGCCACTATCTCTCACACACATCCCTATCACAAGGCCTGGAGTGTTCAATCGACAGGGCTGAGTTTGCGCATTTCCGGAGAGTTGTGAACAAAAGACACATGTAACCCACTGTACAGTCAGTGTTGTTCCATTCTAGGATTGGGTGGTCAATGTGCAGCCCAGGTCTGCTGAGACTGAGAAGGCCAGCAGGGACCCAGCCAGCCATTCACACAAGCAATAACTGCCCTGAGTCCTGCATTGCCAAGTGGCTGCGTCACTGGATGTCTGACATGAAAATGCCATGTACCACCACTCGGGAGGGACATGCATGGGAAAGCGCCAGAGAGCCTACATACCCCTTCCACCTGTAGTAAGCATGGTAAGCAGTGCATGTTGGAACCCACAGGCTCAGACTCATAGTGCTGCGGATCAACGACATGTGTGTCCCCCACATGCACTCCCACACACACTGTAATTGTCTTACACACACAACGTTTGCAAGAAATAGCCTTGGGCAGTGTGCGTGGAGCTCGGAATACAGGATCTCCAGCTCCTCGCTGGTGAGTGGACCTGGACATATCTTCAGAGTCGTCGACATGAAGGTGGACAGGTGGCAGCAGCAGCAGGTGTTGTTGAGGGATGCCAGGCAGCAGTCCCTGGAAGCTGTGGTAATGCCGGTCTCCCTCCCACACTCATATAGCCCCCTGGGGCTGTTTCAGTGGGTCCAAGCTGCTGCAATTGGTTTACCATGTCTGCCTACTTCAAATGCACACAATGGCCTGCTCCGAGCTGTCCCGGTACGCTTACCTGTATAGTCGAACACGCAGGATGCAACGGCGAGGGCCATTAGAGTTGGCCTCAAGGGCCTGGTCCATGGTGGGTACAGTCCGCTGGTGCCATGTGGATTCCACAGTTTAATGTGTGCCATGCATTTGCAGGTGTGGCCATGATTTGTGTGTGGGAGCATGTCCACACTAGACAGGGCCACTTCATGCTGTGTGCATAGGCATTGACGGCCAGTGCTCAGCCTCCACATGTCTGTTGGCACATCATCATGTACACATTAGCATGGGAGCATGGGATGTGCATATGCACACACATGCCATATTTCTCAATGTACATCTCGCACTTGGCACGTGCAACGTTACTTGTCACTTGTGATGTGTATTTGCATTCACACAGCTGTGTTGTCATGGAGTTGTCAATGTGCACACCTGTCAATGTGTGTTGGAGGTGTGATACGTACAGTGCTGTACATTGGGTGAACTAGGGACATCATTGACTGTCACATATCCCGTTGTGCAACAGGACCCACTTGTTTGGGCCGCTCAGCCTGTGTACATTGTGTTGTTGGTGTGTGCCATACTCACCCAGCCTCGGAAGCTGTGTCAGGCACAGCAGCTAGGTATATTGCCGTGGTGTTGCCGCTTCCCACATATGCAGTCTGAAATCATCATCATGCCTTTCAAGCTATTATGGCCTAAATCCCCATGTGCATGCTCATAGCAATGGTTTGTGTCAGTGGTCATTGCTATTGGTAAGGGGACCTGTGTAAGAGTATTGTAGCTGTGCTGTCCCTACTTGTCAGCTGTTCTGTGATTCTATTGCTTTGTCAGTAATTTTAGGTTTGTGTATGTGAAAATGCCATGTGGTGTGTTGCATTGACATGCGTCCACTTCCATCTGTCCTAGGAGGAGACCAAACATACATCGCCCCTACCAATTGCTGGCAGACATGGAGGATGTGGAGGTTATACGGAAATTCCGTCTGGACCGACCCACCCTGCATCACCTACGTGCAATGTTGGAAGCCCACCTTCGTCCTCGCAGGGTGTATCCTACAGCATTCACCCCCACGGCTAAGGTGATGGCTGCACTGTATTTTTTCGCAATCGGATCTTTCCAACACACGGTGGGCAGTGGAGGTGGGATGTCCCAGCCCATGTTCAGCATGGTGCTACGGGATGTCCTGTCAGCTATGATGCTCTACAGGAACCGGTACATCCGATTCCCCAGGGCTCGTGATTTGGCGGCAGTGAAGGGTGCTTTCTATGCCCTTGGGCGCATCCCCCACGTTGTTGGTGCAATTGATTGCACCCATGTTGGCCTTGTTGCACCACAGGCCATGGAGCACATCTATAGGAACCGGAAACATTTCCACTCCCTGAATGTGCAAGTGGTGTGCCTGGCGGACATGATCATCACACACGTGTGTGCGAAGTTTCCCGGATCCGCCCATGACTCGCACATCATGCCCCACAGCATCCTCCCATGAATGATGACCAATCTTCAACCGGACCGTGCATGGATTGTTGGTGAGTATGCATACTCGTGTAGCGTGCTGGGTGTGACATGCTGTCTTGTATCCTGTTGGAATTGCAACGATTCTCTGTGTTTCTCACACCCAGGTGACTCTGCATATCCTAACGGGCCTTGGCTGCTGAGCCCACTACGTAATCCTAGGACACCAGCTGATGTCAGATACAATGAGGCACATGGGAGGACCAGACGTGTGGTGGAGCGGACTTTTGGACTCCTGAAGTCCAGATTCAGATGCCTGGACCGCACCAGGGGTGCACTGGCATACTCCCCACAGAAGGTGTGCCAGATAGTTGTGGCATGCTGCATGCTGCACAATCTTGCGATTCGCAGGCAGATCCCCCTGATAGTGGATGACGGTGATCAGCCAGGGCCTCCGCCTGCAGACCAAGCCGTGTCCAGTGATGAGGACAGTGGAGAGGAGGAAGCAGTGAATGAGCGTCAGCAGCTCATCGCCCGCTACTTCACTTGACGGTGAGTGACCATGTACAACGGCTGATGTTGCTGTAGTTGTGTAGGTGTATGTGTGCATTGTCACGGCGGCCTATTGTTCACTGTGTGCTGTGTGGCAAATGGTCCATGTCCAGGGTAGTATGCCACTGACAGTGGCTGTAGCATTGTGCCCTGTTGCTCTGTGAGATGTGTGTACATTGCTTAAACTTGATGAGAAGTACTGTGTGATGAGTGTGTGAAACACACAATCAATGGACTCTTGTTCTGTTTTTCACCCCTAGGTCCCTACAGCCTCTCCTGGCCTATCGACATACCACACTCCAGATGCATTTCTGATCATGGTGACCTTGATTAAACACAGAGCAGATAAAACAGAATGTGATCCAGGTGTATTTATTTTAAGCGGTGACGTGATTGTGGGCAAGGTGATCACAAAAGTGGTGCATGCTGAAACAATGAGTTGACGGACATGTCCGCATGATGGTCAAGGTGTACCCATGTTGTTCTGGGTCCACAGTCCGACAGACACATGCCATTCACATGGCAGTGTGGGGTAGGATAGTAGTCCAAGTGAATGCAGTAGATGGCCACAGTGGCTGGCTGACTCACTGGCGTTTGGAGCGTGCGAAGTCATCTCTGGACACCTGTTTCCTCTTCGGACGACCCCTTCCACGTTTGAGAGAGGGGGGTTGTGTTTTCGGGCTGCTGGTGGTGGCTGAGGATTGCCCACTCGCTGTGGACACAGGGGAACTGGATGTTGCACGACCCTGCGCCCCAGCAGGTGGTGGCGGAGGTGGTGTGGTTGGCCTTGATTGGGCCCTCACCGCCACCACTAGCTGGCCCATGAGGTCGACAAGTTTGCCCATACGTGTCATGAATTGGCCCATACGGGCGTCCATGGACCTCAACACCCCAAGGACTTCCCGCGTATCGGCAGCTGACCGGGCCCATTGTCCCTGGGCCTCTTCATAGGCCCCAAGGACTCTGATGGCGTTGGCCTGACCCTGCTCCTCCCACCTGAACTGCTGCCACCGGCCTGCCCACTCGCCACATTGGTCACCCGGGGCCTCGTTGTGGCTCCCAGGGTCGGTGTCGACGTGCGTACCACCCCTGGCGCAGGGTGAGTGGTCAGGGAGGCCCTGGTGGTGGTGATGGTGGTGGTGGTGGTTGCGGCAGTGGTGGTGGTCGCAATGACCGTGGCAGCAGGGGCCTGGGACTGGTCACCAGCCCTGGGAGATGGGTTGGTGGGTAGGAGGGGTCCTGGGGAGCGGTTGCACCCTGCCACACCAGATGTGCCTGGTCGGGAGTCCTCGTCCGAAGAGGTGTCCAGGTCTTCCACATCCGTGAGTCCGGGTGGAGGGCTTGTGGACTGGCTGTGATGGCTGCTGTTTCCCTCTCCAGCATCATGCTGTTCGTCACCTGTGGGGCGGAGACGAAAGGTTATTGTGTTACACCTTGCAAGGTTTGTGTTAGATGTCTGACATTCACAGTTGGTGCACAGTTGTGCACTGATTTCCCAGATGCGTGTGTATGGCTCTACAATGTGTGTGTGTGATCAAGGCAATGGAATAGTGTGATGGGTGCATATGGCATGGGACGGATTTGGAATGCCAATCGGTGTGTGTTGCAGTACCCCTACATTTTGTGGCTTTGGTGGAAACGGGGTACAGCCCCATGAACGCTTTGGAGATGAAATATGTTTTTGGGGTTCAAATGAAACAATTAGAAACGCAGATGGCAAAAGGGGTACAGCCCCATCAATGCTTTTGAGGTGAAATATGGTTTTGGGGTTCAAATGAAACGCTTAGAAACGCAGATGGGATAAGGAGTACAGCTCCATCAACGCTTTTGAGATGAAATATGTTTTTGTGGTACATACTGTGAGATATGGGTGCAGAAGGGGACATGTGTTTTGGCCACACGACACTGCAGAGACAAAGGTGTGTGTATGTCTGACATACCCAGCATATCTGCTCACTGTTATCATTTAGGGACATTACACTGCAAGCATTGTAGTGAGTGAGTAATGGTTGTGTGCCACACAACGTATTGCAGATGGGACAATTCCTTGGTGTGCGTGCTACCCTCAGCCATGTGCAGCAATGCAGTGCTCTTGGGGTGTTGACTATATTAGGTATGTTGTAAATCACAGTGTGACGTGCGCTTCAGACACTGCAGACACATTTTTGGTCATCGGCAGGAATCTTTGCTGAACTACTGTATATGGGACAACTGTTTAGATGATATACCTTTCATGACACTGGGGCTGAATGATGAGATGGATGAGATTTTGAATGTGTATTGTGTAGCTGTGTGGTTCATGGGTCCAGTGGTGTATGTGACATTACTGGGGTTCCACTCTGTTACATTGAGACAAGATAGACTTACATGGGTGATGTTGTACAATGTCAACGGAACAAGCAGACACGACTACATGGACAAGACTTCGATGGTGTTGCTGATGTGTGTGATGATTGGCACAGTGCACGCCATGTGGGTCAGTAGTCCAGTGAGACGTGTGCATGCAGACGTGACTCCATACGTGTTACTGTATTTGAGATGGCTCATGTGGGCTATGACTCTGTAATTCATGTCCGTGTGCACATTAGTCATATTATTATGACAGGGAGCAGTGCTACCTGTTCCTCTGCTACGTGACATTTCCCAAATGTTAGTCGTAGTACAGTCCCCATGCCTACAGACACCCCGCCCTGTACAGTAGTCTACCTACTTGTTGGTTTGGAGGGAGCAATGCAATGGCTACCACATGGTTATGAGAGGGAGGGGTGCTCCATCTTGCTGGTCTGTGGGAGTGGGGGACTGTGTTGTGAGTTGTGGTGATGGCTTACCACCCACAGACACCCCTCCATGTAGGGAAACATATCTACCTGTCGGGTGAAGGTGTGCACTGCAATGGCTGACACATGGGTGTGGGGAGTGCTCCATCTTGCTGCGCTGTAGGACTAGGGGCCTGGTGGGAGTTGTACTTCTGCAGTCCCCCCTCCGATACACAGACTTTGTGGTAAGGCTACTTACCTGTTACTTGTTGGTTAGTGCAGCTATGGCTGACGCATGAGTGTGGGTGTGGGGAGTGCTTCTTCCGGCGCATCTGGGGTACAAGGCGACCTGGTGGGAGTTGTGGTGCTGGCTGACTGTACACATGCCCCCATGGTTTTGTTTGTTGGTACCTTTGGGCTGAGTGTGTGGGAGTGTCTGTTGCATGTGTGAGAGATGTCTTGTGTATTGTGTACTGGACATGGGGGTGTTTGGCCCTCGGAGCTATGGCATTCTGGTAGTGCATGACAGTACATAGCGGTGTGCTGGTATACATTTGTTTGTACTTACCAGCCTCCACTCCCCTGGTATTCCGGTGAGACTCTCCGGATGTAGAATGCCTCGCACCTTCTCCTCCCACGCCTTGAAGGTCTTGAATGGCACGGGATTTCCGCCGCCAGTCCTGTCAGCCAGCTCACGATTCTTGGCCTCCTTCTTCCTGACCACGCTTTTCAGGTTGTGCCACCTCTTTGTAATTTTACCCCGGTTGCGTGGCACGTTCCCAACTGCATTCACCTGGTCTACGATCCTGCTCCACATTCTGTTTCTGGTGGCTACTGGTGTCTGTTGGACCTGGTTCCCATAGATTTGTGGGTGCACCTTCATGATCTCGTCGACCATGACCGTCAACTCAGTGGCAGTGTACTTAGGCCTTCTTTGTGTTGCCATGGTGTGTGTCTTGGTATTTGTGGTGCTGGTGTGGTGGGTGTGTGGTGTGTGGTGTGTGATGTGCAGGGGTTAGTGGTGCCGTGTTTCAGTGGTGATGGTGGTGGTGTTGTTGGTGATGAGTGTGATGTGTGCGTGCGTGTGGTATGCTGCTTTCCTTTTAGGCTCTCTGGGTTCTCTGCTGTCGTCTTCGCTTTGTAGTAGTGCAAGGGATTGTGGTCTGTGAAGGGGCTGCTTTTGTACTTACCTATGTGGGTGTGTCATGATGGGCTGTCGTTTTCAGGTGTGTTGTGCCTGGTGTCCTGGTATTTGTAGTTTTTTGGTTTTGCCAGGGGGGATGTGTCTTTGGGATGTGTTCTGTGTTTGGGTATTTTGGCGTAGTTTGCTGTGTGGACTTGTTGGCCATGTTGTGTGTCTTTCTTTGGTCCGCCAATGATTTCCGTGCACGGACGTGGCCGCCATGCCTTCCACCGTGTCAGTTATTCATCTCTGTTGTTAACCGTGGCGGGCGGGAAATATGTAGTTTTTCCGCGCTCATGTCGGTGTGATCCTGATTTCACGGCCGGTGTCCCTGTCGTCAGAGCGGGCGGATTTGGGTTGTCGGGCGGGATTGCGTCCGTGGCGGATGGATAATCTTCTACTCTGACATGGACGGGTGGAATTTTGTGTGTTTTTACCGCCGTGGGCGGAGGTTGCTTCGCGACTTCATAATTGCTTGGTCGGTATTCCCATGGTGCAGGTGGGCGGTTTTTTCAGGCTATAGTAGATGGCGGATTTTTTAACGCCGGTTATCGTAATGGGCCCCTAAATTATTCATGTTAATTTGTTTTATATTAATTTTAATGTGCTAATGATTTTAGTGAGTTTTCATGTAGGCCTCGAATGTTTCTTTTCCTCATTCAGAAAGGCAAGATCTAGCTGAATTTGATATTTTAGATGCAATAAGAACGTTTCTGAAAGTTTCCTTTTCTTGATTGGGAACAAAAGGTCCTATTCTCATTCAACAACACTTTTGACAGAAATGTATCAATATAATTGCAAACCAGAGAGAGCATCTGGGAATGGACAGACAGTGAACAAATTGAATTTTCTTACTTCCGAGGAGAGGATGAAAATTATAAAATTGTTGAAATTGATGATTCGACAAAAGGATTACTTAATGTTTCCGGATTTCATAGTGAGGTATTGAGCACACCATGACATACGACTTAAATGATACTTTGCGGGCTTGAACTGAGAACATTTGGAAGTATAATTGCCCACATGGAGGACGAGTTGTTGCTGGCTATCATTTTCAATTTCCCTGCCTGGCATGCTGTCGGACTGAACTTTGATTTCCTAAGTCTATCCCATATTGAACTGAACTTTCGAACTGACTCAACCTGTACTTTACCGGCTGGTAAAGTGTGCAGGTATAACTCTTCGGCTGGAGAGTTATGGACTCAATTCTGTGACTCCTTACCTGTTCTTCACTGCATTTTTGGTTTGTTTAAACTAAATGATGAACTTGATATTTGCCATGTTTTCTCTCTCTCTTATTCCTTAGGTAATCAGCAAATGTTTATTCATCTGTATTGACTGATGTTGTGTGACTACTTGAACTAAATGATTTCATTACCTAAAAGACTAAGGGGCATATTCTCAAGGAGCTATCGCCGAGTTATCGGCACTTTATCGCAGCCAAAGTCACGCTAAATTACCGCCCCATTCACAAGCTGGTGCTAACAGCCCATAACACCAGTTTGCCTGCGAAAGCACTCGCAAAAAACATCGCCACAGATGACCCCGGCAACTAACGCTAATGAGATGCAGAGTAGGCGTTCCCGAGCAAAAACCTGCGACAACACCACACCTCAACATTCTCAACGACCAGCCACATCGCCGATAAGACCACAAAACAGGCGATAAGGCGCGTTAGCAGCAGGAAACTAACACCTGCTCTGACCTGGTGTAAAGTCGGACGACAAGCAGCACCATCAAAGGGAGCCCAGCCCAGAGCCACACAGGAAGAACAACAGATGCCATGGAGCCACTCACCATGCATCCCGGAGCCCCGAGGGGGCAACAACACCCACCGCCACCACCCCCAGGACCGCCAACCCCCCCAACGGACCCACCCCGCCCCCCCGGACCACCACAGAGGCAGTGCAGACAAAGACAGCGGACATACAGGAAATGCACCACCCCTACAGACCTAACACCAGACAATGCCAATGCCCACTACAGGCCCAAAAGGACAACCATCCTCCACATCCTGAACATCATTGCCCACAGGCTGACGGTACCAACACAGCAGACAACCAACATCCCTCCGCAGACAAAGCTGCTGGCTGTGCTGCACCTGTTGGCCTCTGGTATCCTCCCAAACAACAGTCGGAGGAGTCTCACAGCCAGCCCCATCCAAGTTCCTCACACCTGGCCTGGATGCCCTCATGAGCTAGGGACCCCAGCACCCATACGTCCCCCACAATGCGCAGGAACAGCTGGAGACCAAGCAAGGACTATACGCCCTAGCTGGATCCCCGCACGTGTTGGGGGCAATCGACTGCACACTTGTCCCACTTGTGCCCCCTGCCAACACCGCACACAATACCCCAACAGAAAGCACATGCATCCCAACAACATGCAGGCAATAGTGGACCACAGGGGACTCCTCACCAATGTCATAGCCAACTACCCAGGCAGTGCGCATGATCCCTTCATCTTCCGACAGTCCAACATCAACCAGCGCTTCCAGGATGGCACCTATGGAAATGCAGTGCACGTTGGCAAGTACCAAATGAACACACCACCCACCTCAACTTCACAATCATGCAACTCACAACTCTGGCACTGCCCACATCACAAAATCACATAGAACATGCCAAACAACATGCCCCCCCACCAGACACGACAGCACAACTTACTGTGGCAACCTTGGTTAGCCATGTACATGAGCCATCAACAGCATGGCACCTCAGCCACACAATACCGGAATGTGGGGAGAGGTGGGAAGCAGGCATGTGCGAAGAAGGAGGCAAGTGAACCATGAATGAGAATGTACACAATGCCAAGTGTTGCGGGGATGTGCTGGACAGACTGCAGTATGCAGACCACAGACATAGCCATGTCTACATGCACTGCTGGTGTTTGGAGTGTATTGGACAGTGGACGCAACCATGTCACCCCAGCCAGTGGGGAAGATCGTGGAAATGTAGCTTGTGACGTCCCCCCTGTAAGCGTGTGCAGAGTGGGCTGGCCCGGAGGACGCCAGGCCAGCGTAGGGGTGTGAATAAAAAGCACATAGCCCTGGGCGTGGTTCTCTTCTGGAATGCCCAACATGCCTGCCAGGGTGGCGCCTCCCACCCCACCACGAGGCCGACGCCGTCGCCATGAGCGGTGTGGCCTGCGATCCTGTGCGCCTGCTGCACCCCGGGCCGATGGTCCCCGAACCCGTCGTGCCCGCCCCTGCGCAGCCTGGCCTCATTGCTCACCTGCCAACACCGGCGTGTGTCGAAGAGGGCCCACCACGTGCCGGCGCAAGCTCCAAGCCCGAAGCCCGCGACCTTGGCAGCCTCCTCAGACCATCACGGCCTCCGCGACACAGGCCCGCATTACTCCTTTCTCGTTGACGTACTCCACCGCTGCCTCCGGCCTACGCTACGGTCAAGTAGGTCACACATTTGGAACTGAGTCTTGATTACACAATGGCCGAGTACACACTTCATGGCTGAGTTTAACTCACTATACTCCCTTCGATGTGGTGACACAAAGTATGTGCTGGGCATCCCTACCACACGTGCCTGTGGGCCCTTGATGTCTACGCCTTCGGACTACACTGCGGTCCTGCAGGCCCCACACAAATCCATGCCAGTACGTACCAGGCAGGACACTGCATTGTCGCTGGCTAAACACCCGCTCAGCTCTGTCGCTACTGCCTCGGTCAACCACGAGTCATCCCCACATGCCATTTCAACGCCATGTGTCAGTGTTCCAGGAGGAGCTCGCTGAACAGCGGTTGGCCCACGCTGGCCGCTGCCTCCGGACTACACATCTGTCGAGTAGGGCACACATTGGGAACTCAGTCATGATTCATTTATGGCAGACCTGATATCATTGTACTGGCCTCGTCGCAGACTGCATCCCCTTCCAGCTCCGGGGCCACTAAGTCTGTTCCCCGACAACCACGGACACTTTCTTCTTGAGATTTGTTGGCGACTGAGTCCATGGACTGGGGGTTGTCTTCATCATCATGTCGGTGATACTGACTATGTGGCCAAAACGAGGCAGTAGCATTGCACTCCTCCATTTGCCGCTTCCGACCGGCTCCTGCCCTCTGCATCATGCCCTGGAGGACACCTTCCACTGTCCCCCACAAACCTCCGCTACATTCACCTTCGACATCGACGTGTGCTCACCTCGCGTGGCCCTATCTCACTGCACCGCAAGTCACCGTCCCGTGGCGGTGTGCCTGTGCAGGCCGCAGTGCATCCGGGGCCACTGACTCTGTGCAGCTCAAATCATGGCCCCAGTCTGGTGGCATGTTGGATGGCCTCTGGGTCGATGGCCTGGGGGTCATCAACGCCATGTGTCTGTGGCCCTGCACTGTCTGCTGCCTCCGCCCTCAACTGCAGTCCACCTGGGCTCACACATCAAATCGAGTCCTGACCTGCCTGGACGTCGCATCACCGCAGGATGCACAAGCCACCACTGCCAGGAACAAGTCCAGACAACAGGTGCCAGAGTCAGAAGTGTCTTACTGCCAGACTTTCAGAGTAGCTCACACCAGTCGTGGGTGCCATCATCAGCTTGATACCCTGCTCAGCTCCTCAGGTGCCACTAACTCAGTGCACCACTAATCAAGGACCATTCTGCTTGCATGTAGGGTAAACACTGTACTCTCTCCGGCAACCACCATGATGCTTCACAGTTCTTTCTGTTATGCTGATGTTTTATGTTTCTGCTTCAATTGTGATCACTGTTCAAGTTGTTGCAAGCACCAACGACTCCCTGCAGGCTGGCTTACACTCACCCCACACACATCCAGCACATGCGTCACTGTACATGTGACCATGCCAATAAAGGTGTTGAGCGCACGTGCTCGGGGTAGGCCTGGGCGGTAAATTCCGTTCCGCTTGCGGAATTTGCGGAATTTGGGTAATTTAGCGTTCCGCGGAGAACGCGGAATTACCAAAAATTCCGCGATCCGCGGCTTCGCAGAATTTTTTGCTTGTTCGTGCTTTCAAAATGCGTGTTCGCAAGATATTTCTCCCCGAGCATGCAAACAGCGTTCGCGAACAGGAAAAAAGCATCGCGAACGGGCGGAACAAGCAATTCCGTGTGTTCGCGGAACTTTTGCGTGCTCGTGGAGATTTTTTACCGTTTCGCAGAGCTTTGCATAGCGCGACTACGCAAATTCCGCCCACCCCTAGCTCGTGGCCAGTTCAACGAACTATCTGAGTGTGTCCGTGTGCTCATGATGTATGCATTAGGGCCCCGGCCCCACAACAACCTTACATTGTGCCGTGAGCAGAGGACACAGCCATGTCACCGCAGGCAGAGGGTGGGACATTGCACATGTAGCTTTTTCGTCCCCCACCCAATACGTAGGAGGAGTGAACTTGGCCGGCGTACGCCAGTCCGGCGTGGGGGTGTGGGTGATTATCACGTGGCTCTGGGTGTGGTTCAGTACTGGAAATGTGCAAAGGCATGTGTCCCTCTCGCAGTGTGGGTCTCCGTTGGGGTGTGTAGGTGGTCCATGATGGGACTTTGACACCCACGTATGGGATCTAATTCGTCTCCCATGAGGTAGTACCCCACCCGCACATGTTCGGCCAGCCCCTTCTGGCAGTCTGACAGCTGGCCTTGTAATGGGATGTGTGCTTAGGTGGGCTGCTGTGAGCCAGCCGAGGTGGTGGGTGCGTCCAGCTGTGTTGTCCGTGCAGGGAGTGGTGTGTCCTCGGTGCAGCGGGCTGCCCTGCTCCTGGAGCTCTATTGCCTGAGATGTCCATGGACTGTTGTAGGTCGTCGGTGTCGGAAGTGTGGAGGTCCTCTTCAGCATCACTGATGGGTTGTCTGGTCTGCTCTGCTGGAGGTGTTGTTTGTCCCTCTGCAATGTGAAGGGGTGATGCTTGTTGACATTGTGTTGGCATGTATGTTGACGCATTGTTCGGGTTTACATACAGACTGCATGACAATGTACATTGTGGCTGTTTTGGATTGGCAGACTATTTGATGCGGGATAGTGGACAATTGGACTACATGACGTAGGTGATGTTGTACACGTACATTTTCATCTCACAGTTTCCAGCTATGTCAGACGTGATTGGCCATTTTCTACGCACAGGCGGAGCCAGTTGTGTCCTCTGTTCTGCGGTGTAAGAGTTGCACTGTGTCCCACATTGCCGTCCAAGTGGATGTGCTGTGATTGCTATGTGTGTGTGCTGCTGTGATTTTGCTGCCCCTTATCCCTTGGAGGCGGTGTGCCTTTGGCTTTTGTGCTTTTGAGGTGCTGTGATGTTGGTGACTGGGGTCATTTGTGCTCCTGGACGGATTTTGTTCTCTTGTGCATTGTTTGTCTGCAGATGTATTGTTGACGTCAGTGGTTGTTTGTGCACGTGGATGTGTCAGGGTGTGACCTGCTCCTTCCGGATGTAGTCCACACTCAGCCACCTCAGTCTCGTGGCGTGCACAGTGTCACGGTGATTGTACTCCGGCCATCCTGCTCATCATGTGGTGTCACTTGCATTGTCAGTGTGGCTCTCGCATACGCATCTTTGCTGTGTTTTGCACTGGTGAATGTGTGTGTAGTGGAATTGGTGTTGTGTGGGGTGGGACCCCTTCGGGCACATGGTGGACGGAGGCCTACTTGGTGTTTGTATGTGTGCTGCAGTGTGCCACGGGGATCAGGGACATGACCCTGGGTCGTTGTGGGTCTGCGGTGTGCTACACATCGTTGTGCATGTGTGCCATTGTGCCCGTCCCCCCAGTCCCTGTTAGTTATTCACCCTGTTGATGTTTTGTCAAGTCATCTCGTGCAGTGTCTGGACTCCCGACTCCTTACACCGTCTCCACACTCATGACTGTGTCCGCCATTTGCTCCAGCTCCTCCTGTGGCGCAGGACTCCCACCTCCATTCGCCGTTGCTGCCTTCCGGGTGGCAGCAGGTTTCTGCTTGGTTTGGCTTTTGACTTCGTGCCAGCGCATCTTGGTCTCCTCGGCAGTCCGACTGCATTCACGATGGAATGCCATTTTTCCGTCTGTGTTGCCAATGACACGGTGGTGGAGACGGACAGTTGTTGTTAGTGATCTGTCACCTACGTGACGACGATCCGGTTGTCATGAGGACTGTACCCCGTTTTCCTCTTCCTCTTCTCCTTGGCCTTCCCCGACCCCGAGGTTCCTTGCTGGTGGTCTGTGGGGCTTGTGGGGTTCGCGTTGACCTGGGCACTCGTTCCGGGTGCGTCCATGTTGCTAAGCATTTTAATTTGTTTATGGTGTGTTTTTCTTGTTCGGCTTATATGGTGCATTTTCCCGCCAGGCTCCTGGGAATTGCAGGCCTGTCGCTGGTTATCGCTGTTTTTTTTTCGAGGTTGGCCTCATTGCAACTTTATTTGCGTTGGTGTTTCGCATTTTCTGGGCATCGCGTTGTTTTTTACGCAGTCATTTGGTGCGTTATCGTGGGACTATCGCATGGTGCCGCCAGGTTGAGAATGCTACGTTAACACGGCGTTGTTTTCCCGCGATGGACTGCGATGTGAGAAGTTGCGTTAAGCTAAACTTGCGGTGGTTATCACACGTTCTTGAGAATATGCCCCTAATTGTGATTAGTGTTTCTTGACCATTCAAATTGAGGCATAGATAAATGTTATCCGTGAGCAAAATTATCGTTTGAGTCATTCTTGGTGTGAAATCTCTTTTCATTAGTTTATCTACGTGGGATTAAAGGTATAATTGTTTATGTGTTTGCATGATTTTGGCATCTTCTTATTCCAGCTCCTCATAAGGATTAGTCCCATGTTCTCTTAATATCCAAGTCCCTGTTAGCTCACATAAAAGATTCATCGGAGGATCTAATGGTTTGTATGTATGTTTTGATAATGGGCCCAGGAGAGGAAATAGGATGAATGAGGTGATGTAAAGTAAATATATGTGTATAAAATTTGTTACAATTCGCTGCATCAGGGTGATAAGCCTATCAAGGTTAGACAGCAACCGGCGCACAAAAAGCTTGCTAAGTATCTTCTAATCCACATTAAGGATAGCTAAGGACCTATATGTCATTACCAGTTCTTCGTCTGTATCCTTTTTTGTAAAGTAATAATTAGTGTCTCATTCATTGTTGGCAGGAGATACCCTAGGGTTCTGGCTGCATTATATAATGTGGTCAGCACTGGAGCCAAATCGTCTAGGTAGTTAGCATAGTTTCAATGGTTAGCCCATCTGAGCTAGGAACCTTCCCTCTCGCAAAGGCCTTTATAACACCCCTCACTTCTTGAAGACTAATATCCCCTCCTAGGCAAAGTGCCACATCCCCTGGCAACCTAGGTGTCTCAGCAGCCAACACATATTAGAACATTGGATTGCTGAGCGCTCCATTGAAGACAATGGAGTGCTCCAAGATTCTAATGGCTGGTAGAAGCCCGGAGCATCAACATTCCAATGTTATGTTTGATCACAACATCAGCTGTGAACAAGGGCCACATGGAGCCCGAAGTGATTTCAACCCTCTTGGCTCTGTGAGGCCTTTGTGCATAATATTCTATAGCCGTAGAGCCAGATGTACGACCATTGAATTTTGCAACTCGCAAATTGCGAGTCACAAAATTCAATGTACAACAGTGTCTCAGACACTGTTTGCGATTCCCAATGGGGTCGCAAATTGCATGCCTCATGAATATTAATGAGGCTGTCGCAATTTGCGACCCCATTGGGAATGGCTGGCTCTCCCAGGGATGGTGGCCTGCTGGGGTCAGCAGACCACCATGTCTGGCACTGCTTTGTCAATAAAGCAGTTTTTAAATGCAGCCCATTTTCCTTAACCCCTTCGGTGCGCGGCCGATTTTCGCCCTGTGCGGGGCGTTTCATTGAGTGGGCGGGTTCATGACGAGCTCAGCTCGTCATGCGCACACGAGCACTGCGCAGCATGACGAGCTCAGCTCGTCATGAGCATAGAAGGGGTTAAAGGAAAACAAGATGCATTTAAAAAAGAAAAATTAAACTTTTCAGTTTCATTTTTTAAGGGCAGGCAGTGGTCCCTGGGACCACTACCTGCTTGTAAAAAATATTTGTGCATCCATTCTCGTTTGCGAGTGCTTACCACCCTTCTGAGAAGGGTGGTAAACTGTCAGTGTTTTGCGACCACAAAACAATCATACATTGGGTAAGGACTCGCTATTAGGAAGGGACGCCCTTGGCATGCCCCTTCCTAATAGCAAGTCGCTAACCCTATTTTGCGAGTCGCTAATAGGTTAGCGACTCTCAAAATAGGGTTAGTACATTGGGCTGACCTATTTTGCAGTCACAAAGGGGCCGAAATTTCCTTTGCGACCGCAGATAACGGTCGTACATCTGGCCCATAGAGCCTTAGAGCCTCCGTAGGGGGCTCTATCGGCCATTAAAGGCCTGCTCCCTTTTGAAGGTCCTCACCTTGGCCTTTAATAGCCGGTACAGTCTGCTACAGCGGGTTCTAAGACTACCACCAATCACAAAGTACCAAAGTGTCCCTTTCAGTATATATTTGTGTATAGTAAGCCCACAATGCCTCATTTATTTCAGCCTGCGTGTAAACCAAATGGCCTCTCTCACTGCGTATTTTGAGAAACAGACGGGGAGCATGTTCAATCTGCATTAACTAACCATGGAAGCAGTATCCCCATTTTGTACCCCTCATTGTGTGCCTCCACAATGTAAGGGCGATCATCATAGCCCTTCAGCCGATCTATCAATTCAAATGACTTATGTTTCTCCTTAGGGAACATACGACTGGTGTCTGGAGCGGCAACTGCCTTTCTCCCGCTCATTCAAGTGGTTTTCTTCTCTAATGATCTTGTCATTAATTTGTACTTGGACTGCCATTGATGTAAAGAAACAATGGCCCTAAATTACTGTCTTAAATGCTTCCTATTCAAATAGTGGTGAGGAAGCTGTGTCTCTATTTTCTGTAAAAATATTTTCTAATGGCTTCCCCAGAGAGGCTTGAAAAACTGGGTCCTCAAGCGCCTCTGTGTTTAATTTCCAAGGTAGGAATAGCTGATCTGACGATGTTCCAGTTAAGCATTAATAGAACTTCTCTATGCTCTGAGTGTTCTCTGACAAGATACTCACCCTGCTTAACTTTATCGCGGGTGAAGGTATTACATAACTTATCAATTTGTGCATGCCAGTCGGCTCACTTGCTTGCAGCTTTCCATGAGTCTATCAAGCTGCACTGCGTCATCCAACTGCCAAAGAACTGAGCTAGGCCATGGGTGGGTGAGGAAGACAAAGGAGGACGAGACCTGTCCAATGTCACCTCCCCACCCCTGAATCAGCAGATAATGCATTATGGCCATAAGAGGAGGGGCAGGGGTTGCATAAATATTAACAAGAGTTATGTCCTTCCCCTCCAGTCTGCCCCCGAGTACTATGTATCTACCTTGAATGTCAACAATCTCCAGATAAGGCTGGAACGGAGTACAAGGAAGAATTCAAATAAGCACTCTGCGAGCAAACGCAGAGTATGTAGTAAAATGAACTTTCCCAACCTACTGCTTTTGTAAGGCATGGCCCTCAGCTTTCGTGAGGTGTGTCACCTGCAAGAAAGCCACATGTACCCCACACCTCTTGAGGTATGCTTGCACCAGATCTCCCGTGGTAAACATTGATTCAACCAGAATAAAATGCTAAACACAAACTAGGCACCTTGACGCAAATCGTCCAAACAGTTCAACAGCACACAATATTGGCACCTTAGGTGTGACCCACAAGGGCCTACGTCTAATAGTGCTAATAAGGGGGGGAGGGAACAAGTGCCAAGATATAATAATAAACTATTCCCTTCGATGTTATTAAACAAATCCCTGTTTTTATACAGTCATACCAACATTTGAACCCCCCAGTAGAGATAAAGAGATAATAAAATCAGGAAATAAAGAATGAATTGCCTTGCCAGTACTATAAAAATAGCTCTTATTTATTAAAAATATCTCATATAATTCAAAGTTACAATTCTTCACATTTTAATTCATAATACAATTAAGTTAAACACATGATTTTTTCATGGTTTCAAAGATCTTTTGTCTTTTATGTGTCGTGAGTCATAGATGTTAAATAGTACACCACATTTCTTGAAATGCCAAATCTTTTAGCACATATCCACTGCTATATCATGTACACAGATTTCATTAAAATCACACTTGAAACAAAAATAATTAAAACAACAATACTCTAACGTGTCGACGCGGCGTTTCGGTGGTAAAGACTAGTTAACACCACCTTCTTCAGGACAGAAAAAGCAGTATTGCAGAATAGGTTTATTCGTAGTTTTGTTGTGACATCAATTTGGTTAGATGCATCACAGACTTTCTAGACATCTATGTTGCATGTCCGGGTGTCTATTTTAATGGAAACAACTATGGGGCCAATTCCGATCTCGGTCGGAGGCGCACCCAATACCATTCGGTCGGGAAAAAAGCCATGCGAAAGCCTGTTTCCCGACCGATCCGTACAGCACACCCAACGAGTAAGTACGATGCGCACAACAGCACAGAATCCGGCCGAGCCGTACTCACCCAAACCAGGACCTGTTCCCCGACCGAGGCGAATCCGGAAACGCTGAATCGAGTCACACGGAAGGAAAAATGCAGCTCCGTCCGGCCGAACAAGTACGATGCGCTTTCCGTACGCGCCGAACCCGTCGCTACGCACGGCACGTCAAAGCATCCGGGAGAGGCGCACATAAGCTCCGATTCGCGCCACAACACGATCCACGGCTACGAGACGAACACGCCAGCGACGAGGACGACGCGAAGCGACGAGGACGACGCGAAGCAACGAGAAGGACGAACGACACGAACCAACCATGAATCCCTTCGTCCCGATCATACCAATATTCTACATTTACTACCGGAACAGGCATGGACGCGTACGGCGCAGAAGGTAAGTCAGACACCAACCACAAAACACATACAACACGTACACGACACATCACACACACACAGAGGGATGCAGAATATACTTACAGCAGCAACAGCAGCACCATAGGGGCGGGATGCCCATCACCAATGCCACATATGCACACAGGGGCCTGAATGCGCACCACCACCCTCACCCAGGGGGGGCTGGATGCCTACCACCACCCTTAGCTAGGGGGCTGGATGCCTACCACTACTACCACCCTTAGCCAGGGGGGCTGGATGCCTACCACTACTACCACCCTTAGCCAGGGGGTGCCAGATGCCCACCACCACTACCACCCTTACCCAGGGGGCTGGATGCCTACCACTACTATCACCCTTAGCCAGGGGGTGCCAGATGCCTACCACTACTACCACCCTTAGCCAGGGGGTGCCAGATGCCCACCACCACTACCACCCTTAGCCATGGGGGTGCCAGATGCCTACCACTACTACCACCCTTAGCCAGGGGGGCTGGATGCCTACCACTACTACCACCCTCACCCAGGGGGGCTGGATGCCTACCACAACTACCACCCTCACCCAGGGGGGCTGGATGCCTACCACCACCCTTAGCCAGGGGGGCTGGATGCCTACCACTACTACCACCCTCACCCAGGGGGGCTGGATGCCTACCACTACTACCACCCTCACCCAGGGGGGCTGGATGCCTACCACCACCCTTAGCCAGGGGGGCTGGATGCCTACCACTACTACCACCCTCACCCAGGGGGGCTGGATGCCTACCACTACTACCACCCTCTCCCAGGGGGAGCTGGATGCCTACCACTACTACCACCCTCACCCAGGGGGGGCTGGATGCCAACCACTACTACCACCCCCACTCATAGGATGGACAATGCATGACACAACCAGCAAACCACAACCTAGGGAATGCAAGAAGAAGACATCCCCCCAACACCATGACAAGCGTGTGTAGACTGTGTCAAATGCCTACAACACCGAACATGACTTTGAACATACAATGTGACCCCCTAGCACATGTGCCACACATATATGTGTGTGGCACCCACAATGCAAGCAGGCCATGACCATTGTGGCAATGGGGTCCAAACCCCCATCATCACAGTGACCAAAATGTAAGTGTGGGGTCCATAGCTGAAGCACATTTTGAACATTGTGGCAATGGGGTCTAAACCCCCATCACCACAGTGACCAAAAGGTAAGTGTGGGGTCCATAGCTGAAGCACATTTTGAACATTGTGGCAATGAGGTCCAAACCCCCATCACCACAGTGACCAAAAGGTAAGTGTGGGGTCCATAGCTGAAGCACATTTTGAACATTGTGGCAATGGGGTCCAAACCCCCATCACCACAGTGACCAAAAGGTAAGTGTGGGGTCCATAGCTGAAGCACATTTTGAACATTGTGGCAATGGGGTCCAAACCCCCATCACCACAGTGACAAAAAGGTAAGTGTGGGGTCCATAGCTGAAGCACATTTTGAACATTGTGGCAATGGGGTCCAAACCCCCATCATCACAGTGACCAAAAGGTAAGTGTTGACAAAGAAAGAGGTGCAACTGCCAAACTGCATGGATGATTCCTGGTCACAGAACAAAAACACATCAGTGGCAAAGTAGTGTATGTGTCCCATTGCAACATAAATTGGGTGAGCCAAATACTGCAGTGCAAATAAGACATACCTTTGGCCATGTGCAGACAAACAACACCCATGGGGGCTGACACCGTCAACATTCATCAATGACACAATGACAGAAGTGACCATCAGAATGCAGATCCACATATTTGCACCAATTGGCACACAAATGCAGATACCCTGTGGAGACTGCAGATGTGAGGTGAACAGATACCATACCATGGCAGCAATGGGACACACAAACCATGATCATTGTGCTGACCGATGACCTAGGAGTCCCAGGGACAGCAGGGGAAACCCACAAAACTACATACAGGCAATGGCACACCCAAGATATGCCAATGCAGTAGTGCAGATGCACAAACACAAACAGGCAGACCCACACTGCACATCATACACAACAGGTGAGGGGGGGTGCCAGTGTCCCCAGGCAACCACACAACACATGAGGAGACCTGAATACCAATCATACAGATGTGCATACAGTGCCACACAAAGGTAACTCATGGATCCAAATCCCCTATGTGGGCAAGCAGGCATTGTCAGGTGAGAGGGAGCACAAATCACACATGTCACACAGGCACGTAGGGACAGCAACTGACACAGCAAGACACAGACACACCACAGCACCACCCCCAGGGCCCCCACAATGTGGTGACCCTGGGCTGCATTACAATCCCACTGTGATGACAAAGCTAAATGTGGTTCACACTGTGAACCACAGTCATGTGTCCTGAGCAACAAACTACCATCACACCTACACAAGCACAAATCAATCAGCATGGCCAGTAAGCCAAGGCCAACATGGAGGCAGGGGCCTAGCCGGGCAAGAACTCTCATCTGCACACACTCAACACCACACCCCTCGACCTCCAACAATGTGCAGCAGTGAAGTACACATGCACTGGTGACATTGCACATGCACCCATGACTATTCCATGGTGGTGGGTGGGAACCAAGGTGCAGAAACACATCACACATGGCCACCCAACAAGACTCCTGAATGTCTGACACACTGCACACTACGCTGTACATGGACATGACGGCAATACCACACCAACCAATGGGATCCCATCCACAGTCACACACCAATGAAGAAGCCAAGGTCACCCACAAAGAACACACATAGACAACAACCAACATTGCAGCCCGGACCCTGAGGAGTGCCAGCAGTCACACACACAACGTGTCACAATCACTGAAAGATAACACAAACTGGAAATCACATGACAGGGGCAAACAACAAGTGCCAAGGGGAAACCTGACTGTGACCCATCTGCGTCTGCACACAAACTCAGCCCTGACAGCAAACACACCTATGGGTGACACCCTGATGACCAGTAATGTGCCATGCACCCACATCACAGAGAACCCAGGGAGAAGACTTGGGGGGAACATAGGTCAACTCAGCTAGCATCACAAACAGGTACAACACTAGGGATCACAGCATGCACAGCTAAACAGAAGTGAACACACAGACATGCACATACAACACACATCTTGGGCGCAGGCAATGTCACAGGAGTACACACTGCCATGAGGGGACTCCACTCCTGTGTGAGGAAAGCTGTGCCATATGTTGCCTCAGTAGGGCCCCATCATGTCAGCTGAGCACTTGGTCACACAATCAACAATTAGCACCAAATGAGGGCTCCCGTAACATCAGCCTGGTCATGGAAGTGCCAACGGAATCATCAGCACAGATCCAACACACTTGTATAGCAATGTTGCACTGAGGTCATAGAGTTCGGGCAAAAACCCTCTGTCTGGAGTGAACTCTGGTGGCCGCCTGAAGCAGGAACTCTTCCGGTCACTGCTCTGAAGGCTAGAAATCTAGGGTTCCTGGTAGATAAGGACTTAACTCTTGCCTCCCAGATTAATCAAGTGACATCGGCCTGTTTCTTCACGCTGAAAATTTTACGGAAGATCCTTCCATTCATTCCATCTTCGTTAAGAAAAACGGTAGTTGGTGCATTGGTGTTGTCCCGAATAGACTATTGTAATTCGCTATACCTAGGGGCTGGCGTTAGACAACTCTCTAAACTACAGTCTCTACAAAATGCAGCTGCACGAGTATTGCTAGAATTACCTAAATACCACCCAACATCCGCAAGCCTTAAAAGTCTCCATTGGCTACCAGTTCGTCGAAGAATAGATTTCAAGGCTCTATGTATAGTCCATAAAGCCCTTTATGGAGGAGGGGCGTCAGCTATACAATCTCTATTCCCAAGATATCTACCAATACGCTGTCTCAGGTCAGCAAACACCGGATTGGTCCTGCTCTCTACTATAAGCAGAGCCAGATGGGGCGGCAGGGGGTTCTCCTACCAAGCGGCCAAGCTGTGGAATTCCCTCCCAATCCACATGAGACTGCAGTCAAGCAGGGATCTCTTTAGAAAGATGATCAAAACATGGCTCTTCACTAAGCCCTAGGCCTGTTAATTCTGGTGGTTGGCTATTTCCTCAGCGCCAAGACGCCTCGGCATTAGAGCGCTTTATAAATATCTCAGTCAGTCAGTCAGTCACAACACAGATGAGTCCTTCCCCATTGATGCCCAAACCTGCATGTCCAGTGGAGATGGCCACACGGTCAGGGAAGTAGACGAATTGAACAATGGCAGGCACAACAGATGTGCAGGGGTGGAAGCCACAGATGTGAAATAGCTAAACTAAGTAGGAAATTCCATTGCCAAATACTGAACACATGACACCCTCAGATGCTGCTATGGATGACATGGATACACCACAGGATAGGACACATTCCCCCTGGACCACATGGGTTCCTGCACAGTAACACTTCATTATCATGAGACCAAATATCACCATCACTGCAGCAAGGGCATGGTTAGCATCATCAACAACATGTACATCAGAAGCATAAGCACTAGAGAACAGAAAGTTGCTTTATTCAGCATATGTGTGGAATGAAAACAAAGTCCAGAAAAACACAAAGGCCAATGGCCAGTCCATTGTAAAAGTCCAAACAGGGTGACAGTGGCAGATGTCACCCTACGCATGCCTGCACAAAACCAGGGACAATCCACTAGGAGGGGCAACCGGGGGTAGGCCAGGCACCGCAGGGACAGGATCAGGGCTCACCAGGAGGAAGCAGGGAAGGGGTGGTGGGTGCTGGAGAGCCACTGACAACTGCAGTGGAGGTGTCTGACATGGTGTGTGCCGGCACAACTGGGGGCATGACTCAGATGTTGTGGGTGCCGGCACGACTGCAGTGGACCCTGCAGATGGAGTGGACAGGTCCGCCACTGCAGTGCCCAAGTCAGACAGGGTGGTAGTGGACTCCACTGCAGTGCCTACCACCAGGGGAGGAGAATGGGGAACAGGCAAGGTGGGCTGGACAGAGGGGGAGGACACCCTCACCACATCAGTGGCACAGACAAGCGTAGCGGGGGTGTGGTGCCGGGAGAGCAAGTGCCAGGGGGAGAAGGCCGGATCCTCTTGGGGATGGTATATCTGTGGGTGGGGGAACCTGGGGCAGGGTGTGGTGGGGGCACCTGTGGAGTGGGGGCCTGAGGGATGGAGGAAGGAGACCTGGTGCTTGAGCTGCAGGGCGGCGGCGGGGTCTTGCTCTTACCACTCCGGGGGACTTGCGGGTGGGGGCCTCAGTCTCTCTGCGCCTGGTGGAGGGTGTCCGGGGGCGAGGGGCACTCTGCTCCGTGTGGGGGCTTCCTCTTCCCCCTGGATGCTGGAGCAGCTGGATCGGAGGGGAAGAGGCCGAGGTCACTGAGGAAGAGGCGCTGGGTCTTTGGGGTTGCAGGTGAGGCAAGGGAGGGTGTTTTGGAGGGAGAGGCAACTGAGGACTGCGCAGTGCCCGTGGATGCATGTGTGTGTACCAGGGCCCCATCCCCTGTGAGTCTGGTTTCAGTCCCCTGACTGTGCGTGCGTGTGCGTTTTGTTTGTGGCGTGTGTGTCTGTGTGCTGGACGTGTGTGTGCTGGTGTGTGCCTGTGCCGGTGTGTGTGTGCTTGGGACGGGTAAGGTGCTGGGGAGTGTGGATGGAGCAGAGGCAGGAGGGGTGAGGGACTGTCTGAGGAGGGACACTGCTGCCGTCAGGGAGGAGTCCATGGACCTATTGCCCCTCTGTAGGTCAGACATGCCCGATGAGATGCCCTCCATGAACGACACCAGCTGAGTCAACAGAGCGGTGTGGGCATGGAGGACACTCAGCATGGCTGTCTGCCCTACATGGAGCTGGCGAAGGAGGTACACAGACTCCTCACTCAGGGCAGCAGGGGACACAGGGGCAGGGGGTGCGGTGCCTGGCCCAAAGGAGACACGCTCCCGAACATGGGAGCCTCCACGGACCTGGGGAATGGGAGCCGATGGGAGGGCGGTGGTGGTGCTGGTGGTGGCGGGGACAGCAACACTAGCTGGGGTGTGGTGGCTGCTGACACCCGCCTCCATAAGGGAGTCATCCTCTGAGTTGCTCTGGTCCTCAGCTGAGGTGGATGGTGCTGAGGACTCCTCGGTGTGGCTCCCTCGCCCTCCGTGCCACTGGGTCCCTCCGACCACTCTCGGCTGCTGACCCAGTCTGGCTCTCTGGCTCCTCCTGGTCCATGGAGCTGTCCCCTTCCGTGGCCGTGGATGTATCTGCAAACAATGGGGAAACAGACAGACATCAGTCACCTGCACCAAACACACACACCACTGTGAGCACAGCACATCACAGAGCAAGCCCTGGCATCATTAGTTGTACATTGCTAAAAGTGCCCTAACTGAACAGGAGAAGCCAATTGTCAGTCTGATGCCAAGCATGGCACTCACATCCCACATGGCCTTGCACCCATCTGTCTGGTGTCTGTTGGATTGCAACACCCCAGTGTGGACACATGCACCAAGTACACAGTAGTTGGACAGTGCAGAGGACACGGTGTGGCATGTGGACATGCACACATCACAGCTCTTGCCACTGAGTCAGTACAGGTTTCCGGATGAAAGGGATGCCCAGAGTCAAATAGGAAATGCATGTGATGCATACCAGCGACAGACACCATGATGCACCCATGTCCTGATAGCCATCGCCACAATGGTGTGCATGTAGCACATGTCACTCCCCTGCAGGATCACCAATAAGTAGACACATGCCATGGCAGAGGCATGCCTGCTAAGTCATACATCACTGTCTCAGTGATGTATGACTTGGCAGCCAGACAACAACACTATGCACTGTGTCTCAATAGTAGGTCATGGGGAATGCAAGTCCTGGAGCTGCACAAGTGCACATGTACATCCCCCACACAACACATCATCTTAACCCTCATCTGTCCAGGTCATACCTATTGGACATATGGGAGACCTGTGACACTACCCTCTGAACCTGAGCCACTCACAATCTGCTGTGAATGGGGAACAGCTGCCTGAACTTCACATTCGCATACCCCAGTCTGCACGGGCAGCTGATCAAACACCTATGTGACACACAAGTATCGTCTCCTATGGTCACATCTCCAGGGGCATGCTGAGCCCCTACCAAGAAACACCCCAGCAGTCCTGGCAACTAATCCACAGCACACTGACACAGAGGCAGACACCTGAGGGGTCAAATCACTGCGCACAATGTGTCAGCTGATACACGGGAGTGGGAGTACAGAGTGCATTGCATGGCCTGGAATAGGCATGACTGTCCTGCTCCACATGAATGAGGGATGTGCCCTGGACAGTGGATAGCTGGCTATGTATGTGTGACACACATAATCTGCACACTCCTGGGGCCCAAACATTGTTCCCACCCGCTGCATGGGCGTGTGCCACATACCCCAGGCACATGTGGTGGCTCAGCTCAGCAAGTGGACCGCATATCAAAGCAACACGCAGATTACATGTCCGAACACAGGCGTAGTGTGAACAATGGACCCACCCATGATGCCCACAACAGAGTTAGGGAAACAGATGCTGTCCCCCACCTTTAGTGAAGCAAACTGCAAGGACACAGTCCCAAGTGACACAATTCCCTGAATGTAAGGGCCACACCTGGGTATCATATGAGCAGTGGGCAGTGCACAATAGAGGGACATGGCTCCTGGACAACATGACTGCTGCACTGTGGCAGTTGAACCAGGCCAGAGGAGGGCACACAGCATGTAATACAGAGTTCACAGTGCAGTCTTTGACTCACCCCTCCTTGCTGCTGTCTGGCCTTCAGCTGCCCATCCAGGTCTGGAAACACCACCGCCAGGATCTGGAGCATGTGGGGGTCAGGGTCCGTGTTCCGCCCCTCCTGCGAGGAGGCGACAGCTTCAGCTGGACCCGTGCAATCCTCCGGGTCCAGCCCCGAAGGTCCTGCCACCTCTTCTGGCAGTTGCGGATCCGGCGCTTGTAGACCCCCACGGACCGGACAGCCCGGACGATGTCCTTCCAGATCTCCTGCTTCCGATGGGCATTAACCTGTCAGGATGACAAAGTGAAAAGGCCATTACTACACATGCAACATATCCGTGCATCACACAGTTGTATATACATGTCTCAATCACAGGGGCACATGATGTACACAGGCAGTGCAAAGCTGCCCATGGACAGTTTGCCAGACGTCACTACATGGTATCATTGCATGGGAAGTAAAACCTTGTTCAAATGCACTGTCACTGCACCATACCTGTCCAGTGCATGTCACTACACACTATGGGGGTGACAACTACTCAGTGAGCCTGCTAGCCAGTGGCGTGCAGACTTTCAGCCTTGCTAGTCAGACAATATGCACATTCAGAAAGGCAGTGCACAGAACACTCACCTGCTCCCCTGGTGTCCCATACAGCTTGCTGTACTGTGGAAGTAGGCTGTCCAGCAGGGCCTGGTTCTCCTCAAGGCTGAAGGCTGGGGCTCTCTCCACAGTACGTGCCATTGCAGGGTCCAGAGGGGCAGAGACAGCAGCAGTGCAGTGGCAGATGTCGTCCTGGAGCATGTAGTGCAGGCAAGTGAGCTCTCAGGGGAACAGCTAGCAATATATATGTGCTGGAGAGGCAGATACTGTCCCTTGTGTCCAAAGTGATAGGTCCAAGTCGTTTGCATCTTCTGAATCTGGCCAATCCATGGAATAGCAGCACCAAAACACGCCCACAGCATCCTTCAAATCTTCAACTTCATGACATACATGATTTTGCAACATTGTGGGTGACCAACTGAATTTCCAGCAACCGACTCGTTCGAAATTCGAAAACGCGTCCGTTGCCAGGCAAGGCCATTGTCAATGGGTGCACACCGATCGGTCCATTGCGGTACAACGCGTACAGGGGTACAACGCGTACCCGCACACATTGAATGCAATGGGCCGGCCGGGGCACCGATCGGTCCATTGCAGTACAACGCGCATAGGGGTACAACGCTGCACCCGACACATTGAATGCAATGGGCCGGCCGGGGCACCGATCGGTCCATTGCAGTACAACGCGTACAGGGGTACAACGCGTACAGGGGTACAACGCTGCACTCGCACACATTGAATGCAATGGGCCGGCCGGGGCACCGATCGGTCCATTGCAGTACAACGCGTACAGGGGTACAACGCGTACAGGGGTACAACGCATACCCGCACACATTGAATGCAATGGGCCGGCCGGGGGCACTGATCGGTCCATTGCAGTACAACGCGTACAGGGTACAACGCATACCCGCACACATTGAATGCAATGGGCCGGCCGGGGCACCGATCGGTCCATTGCAGTACAACGCGTACAGGGGTACAACGCGTACCTGCACACATTGAATGCAATGGGCCGGCCGGGGCACCGATCGGTCCATTGCAGTACAACGCGTACAGGGGTACAACGCTGCACTCGCGACACATTGAATGCAATGGGCCGGCCGAGGGCACCGATCGGTCCATTGCAGTACAACGCGCATAGGGGTACAACGCTGCACCGCACACATTGAATGCAATGGGCCGGCCGGGGGCACCGATTGGTCCATTGCAGTTCAACGCGCATAGGGGTATAACGCGTACCTGCACACATTGAATGCAATGGGCCGGCCGAGGGCACCGATCGGTCCATTGCAGTACAACGCGTACAGGGGTACAACGCGTGCACCGCGACACATTGAATGCAATGGGCCGGCCGGGGCACCGATCGGTCCATTGCTGTTCAACGCGTACAGGGGTACAACGCGTACAGGGGTACAACACGCACTCCGCACACATTGAATGCAATGGGCCGGCCGGGGCACCGATCAGTCCATTGCAGTACAACGCGTACAGGGGTACAACGCGTACAGGGGTACAACGCGTACCCGCACACATTGAATGCAATGGGCCGGCCGGGGCACCGATCGGTCCATTGCAGTTCAACGCATACAGGGGTACAACGCTGCACCGCACACATTGAATGCAATGGGCCGGCCGGGGGCACCGATCGGTCCATTGCAGTACAACGCGTACAGGGGTACAACGCGTACCCGCACACATTGAATGCAATGGGCCGGCCGGGGCACCGATCGGTCCATTGCTGTTCAACGCATCACTGTACATGTGACTGGCATATGTCAGCATGCCTGTCTCAGATGGACATATGCCAGCCACAGATAGCTCCCAGGGAGTGAGGGGCACACCTACATCACGACAGCCTGTCCAAACTTTATCATAAGGCATGTAAGGCTGTATTTCCTATTGTGTGTATGTTGGTATAGATGTTGTCCTGTGGGTGTCACCTGTGGGCAGCCACCCCCAGGCTGTGCACGTGTTCATGGGGACAGGATCCTGGGTGTTACGTGTACATGACCACTGTGATGTGCAACTGTTCATATCTGTGCATGTGCCATGGTCACATTTCACGGTGGTGTATGTGTATGTCATGTCACATACCCCGTGAGTCCCATGTGGGACGGTATGTTTGAGCCAGGGTGTCCCAGTGGCACAATAGTGATGGTCCTCCACAGTCTTTGTGCATGTAGTGTTTACAATGTCTCTGATTTCATGTGCACAATGGGAGACAGTCTCCACATCCACGTTGTGTGTGCATGGACTTTGATGTTGTGCGTGTGTGTGTCACAGACGTCCATGTCTGTCCTGACGTGGCAAGTGGGACCACTACCTGTGTGGGTCATGGTTGTTTTGCTGTGGTGTATACATGATACTCCATGTAATGCCAGTGTCCATGTGGCAATACAGGGTCCCTGGGAATGTACCTGTCGTTGAGCTGTGGTGCCTGGGGCACATCTGTCCTCACATGTCACTGTGGGGGGTGATTGTGACACGGCAGCAGGAGATGGGAACTGTGACACGGCCTCATGATATCCAATGGGCCAACCTGGGACTAATTGATGCCTCCTGTTGGACCGTGTTGACAGATGTTGGCCATGTATGTACCATACATGTCCTTACGGAACTGCACACTTCATGTAGTTGTGCCTCATAATGATGTATGTTGGGATATTGAGTGTGTTCAATGCCGCATATGTGGGGTGACTGACAATCTTGCTTACTTCTCCTCTGCACTGCAGGGCTCCTGCTGTCCATCGACCATTCCCAGACCTGGCAACGATGGTGGAACGGGACAGCATCCGACGGTACCGCTTCACCAGGCAGCTGATTGAGGATTTGGCAGTGCAGTTGTCCCCACATTTGCAGCCTGGCCGGCCGTATCCTACAGCGCTGACCCCCAAGGTGAAGGTGATGGCAGCCCTACACTTCTTTGCCACCGGTACCTTCCAACATACTGTGGCGACTGCTGGTGGGATGTCACAGACCATGTTGAGCCGTGTGCTCCGCGATGTTTTGGCGGCAATGTTGCTATTCCTGAACCGGTACATCTATTTCCCTAGACTGCGACGACTCACTGACGTGAAGAGTGACTTTTATGCCCTGGGGAGGATGCCGCATGTCATTGGCTCCATTGATGGGACACATGTGGCTTTGGTACCACCACAGGCCCAGGAGCAGGCCTACAGGAACCGCAAGCACTACCACTCGGTCAATGCACTGTTGGTGTGTCTTGCAGACATGACCATCACACACGTGTGTGCCCGTTTCCCTGGTTCAGCACACGGTGCCTTTGTGATGAGGAGTAGTCGCATCCCCAGGATGATGGCACAGATGCAGAACCAGCGTGCCTGGCTTGTCGGTGTGTACTGACTTTGTGCCATTGTGTGTGATCTGATCTGTAGTATTCCGCCCACTTTTCCAAGTCAGCTAATGTGCACTTGTCTGTCCGTAGGTGACTCGGGATACCCCAACATGCCGTGGTTGCTGACACCCCTCAGGAACCCTGTGACACCAGCCCAGATGCGCTACAATGAGGCACATGGTCGGACCAGGAGAGTGATTGAGCGGACATTTGGTCTCCTGAAGAGCCGCTTCCGCTGCCTGGACAAGACCGGAGGGTCCCTCCCATATGCCCCTGCGAAAGTGTGCAAGATTATCATCGTCTGCTGCATGCTCCACAACCTGGCAGTGCGGAAGGAGTTGCCTCTCATCCAGGATGACAATGACCAACATCCGCCACCTGTGGAGGATCCTGGCCTGGACCACGATGCCAGTGACGATGATGATGATGATGATGAGGGTGATGTCCGCACACAGCTCATCACCAACTTCTTTAGCTGAATGTGAGTATCCTGAGGTGTCATGTCAATGATGTGAGTTGGCATGATATGTGTAGGTGGTGCTCTGGTGCTGTTGGAGTGTGTCCATGGGCTACTTGACTGGATGTGTGTTGCGATGTGTGCTTACAGGTGGGCTGTACTCCCCAACAGTGTTGACATGCTAACTTGGTTCTGGGTGGGTATCTTGTAACATGTATTGTGCATGAGTTTTGCTGTTCTGTCCTGTACTCCATTGCTTTTGACTGTGTGTCATTTCTGTCCTTCACAGGGTACTTTCAGATTCGTTTGGTCAACTGTGTCCACCGACGACGTGATTGCACTTCCAGGCTGGTAGCTGTTGTGTCCCTACAGGTGATGTGCGCCACACCCATGGACTTCCTTCCGTCTACAGTTGTTGACTGTGTGCCCGCTGCCAGGTGGGATTACCTTGCATCTGTAGTGGTTACGACATGTTGCAACTGTGTAATAAACCTGTGCTTCACTTTGTGATGTGCGTTGTCTGTGGTCACACATTTGACTGCCATTTGCTTACTGCACCTGTGGGCTACTTGACTACAACTGGGAATGGGTGTGGTGTCTGTGCATTGCACCGTCTTCCCTGGCAACATCAGTGTAGGCAATGAGTCAGATGGCCTAGGTGTGTATGTGTTGTGTAGCCCTGGTGGTGTGTCTCCCTCATATGTGTCACGTTGCCTTTACTCACATGCCTGTGTTGTACTTGCTGTTGCAGTTCGCATACACAGTGTAATTTTGCAGTTCATCATCCCCATAACAGCACCCACGTTGGAATCACAACAGAGGCAAGTATGGTGTATTAGTGTGTTTATTGTGATACATTTGTGTGAATAGTGCATAGGATGGGTAGTGCTGTACATAAATCTTGCAATCAGAAGTTCCTAGGTGAATTGAAAGTCCTGGTAGACAGAATCCCCAGTATCGGGGCCACAGTTGTCTGACACATTGGTCCAACTTGTACTCCCCATGCAATGTGTGGAAGTAGTGTTGCCGTCAACAGGGTGAACAGTCTGTGCACAAAGGTGAACATCCAGAACAGGTTCAGGCTTCCTGGGAGTTGCGCTTGGCCATCGGCCTCTCACTTGCCCCTCTTTGGACGACCCCTCTTCTTGGGGGGGGGCCCCTCAAGTACAGGCTGCTGCGGTGCAGGGGACTCTCCGCCAGAGTCATCCTCCCTCCCTGTGGCAGTTGCAGTTTGGGCAGCACCAGATGTTGTTGGCACACAGGGAGGTGTGGACTCGTTGCTGTTCATCTGGCGGAGGCATTGTAAAATGTCCCTGTGCACCGCCGTCATCTCATGTAGTGCATCCCACTTGGATTCCACGCGGGACATGTGTGAGTCCACGCGGGACATGTGTGACTCCACGTGGGACATGTGAGAGTCCAAGCGGGCATGATGGGCAGCCTGCTGCTGTTTCATGTCTCTGAGGAGCCCCACTACCTGGCTTAGGTCTCCGGTGCTAGACTGGTACGCATCAGCTATGCGTACCAGTTGTGGGTCATCATGCACACCAGCAACCTCTGCAAGCAGCGACCTCTGTCTCCCACCCCTCCCACCACCCCTGCTGACATGTGCAGTGCGTGCAGTGGCACGCACAGATGACCCTGGTCCACCTTGGGGGTTGGTGGTGGTGGTGGTGTCCATGGCCCCAGGTTGGTCCAGGATCCCTGTGCTGGTGTTGCTCCTTGCTCTGTCCATGTCAGCAGGGATGGTATTTGTGGTGACAGTCGTTGGAGGGGTGGGTGCAGGGGGTGCAGCTGGTGATCCTGCTGGTGCTGCAGCTGGTGGTCCTGCTGGTGCTGCATGTAGACTTGCACCGGATGTGCCAGGTTGGTCTTCTTCGTCCGAGGAGGGCAGAGGCTGTACGACGCCAGTGAGCTCCGCATTCTCTTGAGCCTGGGACTGGGTCTCCTCAGCGTCTGCTGCTGTGTCCCCATCATCACCTGTTTTTGGGAGACACACACAATGTATGTTATGTTTCTGCAGGCATCAATGGTTGACACACATGACAGTTGTGACTGTGCCTCTGGGTGCGGGCCTGTACATTGCATTGTCCTAAGTCGTCACAGTCAGGGGTTGATATTGGTGTGGCACATTGTCCTGCATTATTTGGGCATTTCTATGTGTTTATTGGGGTGTGAACATGGTCTGCATTGGTTGTGTTTGGTTGACAGCCGGCCCTCCTTCCCACCCACCCAGCCAGTCAGTTATCCCACCATGGACTGTGCTTGCATTGCAGGGAGTGGAAGTTGTCTCTCAGGATGTCAGTCAGTGGTGTCCTGCTGTTTGTTGGTGCACAGTTGCCAGCAGGGCCTTGTGCTCCCCACAGCAGTAGCCAGTGTCAGCCATCTTGTGAGTCCTTCTCCACTCCCTGTGATGTGAGCATGGTTCAGGGTGGTGTTGATGGGACAGTTGTGGGGGTGACCAATATCAGTGACTACGACTCCCATCATGCTATTGCCTCCACCCCCTTCCCAGCATGCCCATGCTTCCTTCCTTTTGACTCTGCTTCCCTGTGGGGTGGGCTGGCTGTGCTGACAGGATGGCTGGGAGTGTTGTCCTGGCAGTTGTTTGGCTAAAAGTCCCAAGAGTGTCCCTGTGCTTCACACAACATAACCCAGGGTGGTGGTTCTTTGTGGGATCTTGTGTTAGGATGGGGGCATTGCATTCTACCAGGTGGGTTCTGTGGAGTTTGTGTTGGGGTGTGTGTGAGGGGAGGTGCTTGTGACTATGGTCAGTGCTGCAAGTCCTCCTTCCCACCCACCCAGCCAGCCAGTTATCCCACCATGGAACGTGCTTGCATTGCAGGGAGTGGAAGTTGTCTCTCAGGATGTCAGTCAGTGGTGTCCTGCTGTTTGTTGGTGCACAGTTGCCAGCAGGGCCTTGTGCTCCCCACAGCAGTAGCCAGTGTCAGCCATCTTGTGAGTCCTTCTCCACTCCCTGTGATGTGAGCATGGTTCAGGGTGGTGTTGATGGGACAGTTGTGGGGGTGACCAATATCAGTGACTACGACTCCCATCATGCTATTGCCTCCACCCCCTTCCCAGCATGCCCATGCTTCCTTCCTTTTGACTCTGCTTCCCTGTGGGGTGGGCTGGCTGTGCTGACAGGATGACTGGGAGTGTTGTCCTGGCAGTTGTTTGGCTAAAAGTCCCAAGAGTGTCCCTGTGCTTCACACAACATAACCCAGGGTGGTGGTTCTTTGTGGGATCTTGTGTTAGGATGGGGGCATTGCATTCTACCAGGTGGGTTCTGTGGAGTTTGTGTTGGGGTGTGTGTGAGGGGAGGTGCTTGTGACTATGGTCAGTGCTGCAAGTCCTCCTTCCCACCCACCCAGCCAGCCAGTTATCCCACCATGGAACGTGCTTGCATTGCAGGGAGTGGAAGTTGTCTCTCAGGATGTCAGTCAGTGGTGTCCTGCTGTTTGTTGGTGCACAGTTGCCAGCAGGGCCTTGTGCTCCCCACAGCAGTAGCCAGTGTCAGCCATCTTGTGAGTCCTTCTCCACTCCCTGTGATGTGAGCATGGTTCAGGGTGGTGTTGATGGGACAGTTGTGGGGGTGACCAATATCAGTGACTGCCACTCCCATCATGCTATTGCCTCCACCCCACTTGCCAGCATTCCCAAACTTACTTGCTTTTGTGGGGAGTTCAGTATGTGTGGGTGTGTGTGCAATGGCAAGATGGCTGACAGTGGTGTCCTGCTGTTGGTTGGTGTGCAGTTCCCACCATGCCCTTGTGCTCCCCACGACACAGCAACAGTGTCAGACATCTTTGATGGGCCTTTCCACTCTCTGTGGGATGTGCATGCGTGAGTGTGAGCTTGCTGGGCCATGTGGTGGGGGATGTGGAGCTGTGACTACGACTCCCATCATGCTATTGCCTCCACCCCCTTCCCAGCATGCCCATGCTTCCTTCCTTTTGACTCTGCTTCCTGTGGGGTGGGCTGGCTGTGCTGACAGGATGGCTGGGAGTGTTGTCCTGGCAGTTGTTTGGCTAAAAGTCCCAAGAGTGTCACTGTGCTTCACACAACATAACCCAGGGTGGTGGTTCTTTGTGGGATCTTGTGTTAGGATGGGGGCATTGCATTCTACCAGGTGGGTTCTGTGGAGTTTGTGTTGGGGTGTGTGTGAGGGGAGGTGCTTGTGACTATGGTCAGTGCTGCAAGTCCTCCTTCCCACCCAGCCAGCCAGATATCCCACCATGGAACGTGCTTGCATTGCAGGGAGTGGAAGTTGTCTCTCAGGATGTCAGTCAGTGGTGTCCTGCTGTTTGTTGGTGCACAGTTGCCAGCAGGGCCTTGTGCTCCCCACAGCAGTTGCCAGTGTCAGCCATCTTGTGAGTCCTTCTCCACTCCCTGTGATGTACGCATGGTTCATGGTGGTGTTGATGGGACAGTTGTGGGGGGGGCAATATGTGTGACTGCGACTCCCATGATGCTATTGGCTACACTGACTTGGGCAGCATACACAGAATTCCTTCCTTTGAGTGGTCTTCACTGTGTGTTGGTGTTGTTGTGGTGGCTACATGTCTGTATGTGTTTGTTAGTTCTATTTGTGCCACTGCCTAGCTGTAGTTGTAGTTGTGTTTGTACATGTGATGGCACAGTTGGATGTGACTTTTTTGATGGCATGTGTTGTGTTTATCTGACTGACATACACATTTTGGGATGATTCTGTTCTGGTTGCTGTGTAATTGCTATGAGTGCATGGTTTGACTCTCCCCTTGACAGTGATGTGTGTGTGTTTTGTGGCAGTATATTGTGTACATTTGTTGTGTACTCACCAGGCTCTGGGATGTTCTCTAGTCCATATACGCTCACTGGCGGAAGGATGGCCCGCACCTTCTCCTCCCAGGACCTGAGGTATATTGGCTTGGCAGGAGGGCCACTGCCGGTGTATTGGCTGTTGATGTAGTCTTTCTTGAGCAGGTCCCGTACCCTCCTGCGCACGTCATACCACCTGTTCTGGATGTCGCTCTTTGTGCGCCGACATGGTGATAGTGCGTTCACCCTGTTGATGATCCTCTCCCACATCTTGGTTTTCTGGGAGATGGGGGTCTGTTGGACCAGTGTGCCAAACAGCTGTGGCTCTACCCTGAGGATCTCGTCTACCATGACTTCCAATTCACAATCTAGGAACTTGTGATTCTTCTTGGGGGGCATGGTGATGGGTGGTGATGGTGAGTGATGTGTGTGTTGGTGTGCAGGTGAGGGTGTGTGAGTGTGTGTTTTGCTGGGTGTATGTGAGGTAGGTATTTGTTGGTGTGCTGATGGTGTGTGGCTTGTGTGAGGGATGAGCTGTGGGTGTGTGGTTGCTTTCTCTTGGGTGCTGGCAGTGGAATGGCATTTGCAAAGGATCATGGTTGTGATTTGTGTCCTTTATATGGGTGGAGTTGTGGGTGTGTCTTTGTTCTCTGTCCCCACCCCCCAGTATTTATTGGCTTAGTAATTGCTTGTTTGGCCTTTTTTGTGTGATTTTTCCTTTTACTGTCTGTGTATGTTGGAAACGTTCTTGTGACCGAGTCGGACCCTACATTTGTCTCGTACGGTATTCTCCGTTTCGTTCACGCTGTGTTTGTGCAGTTTTCTATGCTGCGTACGCGTCGGTCGCGGTGTTTTGTGTTGCTTCGGCTCGGTTTTGTATGCGTGTCGGTCGTACGGCTTGGCCTCCGTCCGACTCGCTCGTGGTTTTCGCGCCTTGCATCGTACTTTGCGGTTTGGAGTTCGCGTGTACGTTTCGGTCGGATTTGTTCCGGGTGCGTGTCGGTCGGTTGGATTCGCGTGTTTTTCCGACCGGATTGCTGTTTTCCGTGCGGCTCAGTCGTTCGACTTGGGTTCGGTACGTGTCGGTCGGATTTTGCACGCATTGCATCGTACTTGGCGTGTCGGGCGCCACAGGTACGTGTCGGTCGGTATAATTTCCGGATCCGAGTCGGTCGGTGCTTTTTCCGGCCCGAATCGGAATCGACCCCTGTATGTTCATTCTGAGGTTAATCAATTCCTCACTATTTATGTATTTGTTTGAAGAGTATAATCACTTCTGATCATTGGAAATACGTCCGTGAGTGGTGGCATGCGGAGCGCACTATGCTAATGAAGTTGTGATTAAGGCGAGAAGAAGTTAAAGGAAGTTATTTCACCTCACATATGGAACATTTATTCCAACATTAGCTGTAAAAGAACACTCCGGGGAAGAAACTTGACATTACTAAATGGTCTTTTAACTAAAGTCACCATAGAGAAAGTGAGTAACCTCTAGGATAACATATACCTTGAGACCAAAAAAGTGAATAAGGATACACCACGATCCGGGGACACAACCAGAAGTGATTAAACTCTTCAAACAAATACATAAATAGTGAGGAATTGATTAACCTTCAAATGAACATATAGTTGTTTCCATTAAAATAGACAACCGGACATGCAACATAGATGTCAAGAAAGTCTGTGATACATCTAACAAAATTAATGTCACAACAAAACTACGAATAAACCTATTCTGCAATACTGCTTTTTCTGTCCTGAAGAAGGTGGTGTTAACCAGTCTTTCCCACCGAAACGCCGCGTCCACACGTTAGAGTATTGTTGTTTTAATTATTTTTGTTTCAAGTGTGATTTTAATTAAATCTGTGTACATGATATAGCAGTGGATATGTGCTAAAAGATTTGGCATTTCAAGAAATGTGGTGTACTATTTAACATCTATGACTCATGACACATAAAAGACAAAAGATCTTTGTATCCATGAAAAAATCATGTTTTTAACTTAATTGTATTATGAATTAAAATGTGAAGAATTGTAACTTTGAATTATATGAGATATTTTTAATAAATAAAAGCTATTTTTATAGTACTGGCAAGGCAATTCATTCTTTATTTCCTGATTTTATTATCTCTTTATCTCTACTAGGGGGTTCAAATGTTGGTATGACTGTATAAAAATAGGGATTTGTTTAATAACATCGAAGGGAATAGTTTATTATTATAGGTTTCAACCCAGTTCCCTTTGTTCTGAAGGGTTACTCTCTATAGTTTCAATAAAATAAAACAAGTGCCAATATGCCATAACAGCCCCTGGCCAGCCCAGAGGGTCAAGTCATCAATATAGCGGATATTGAGCCGCCCAGGCCAATCAGTGCAATAGGAGGACCTGAAAGGGAAACAGCAATTAAAGCACAGACACAACTATATTATATAATCTATCGAACTATGAGTAATTTTAAGTAGATCCACACTAGCATCAGATCCCATAAGACTCTCTGCTCCAGAACCAGAAACCATATTGGAGGGCGGCCCACTCTCCTCCTGCCCCCCCAGGACCTGCAACTTCAGTGGTTGCTGTAAGAGCTTGGTCCTGTTCAATCTGGACCTGCTGCTGTGTGGGCCATGGCCCCCTCCTTCTAGACCTGGTACTTTTCTAACCCTGGAATTTGGTGTCCACAGCTTTCTGATGCAGTTGACTCCAAGGTGTCAATCCTGTCTCAAATGTCCTGAGGCACAGTCAAAAAAAAAGATTTTCTTTCATGTTGAGCAGGGAACTGTAGGGCATTGGATAATTCAAGCTCCCACAATTATTATTTTTTTGATGGAAATAAATGAGGCCTGTTGTCTCTGGGCTTCCACTGTGAAATCCAGGAAACATCGACATCATTGAGTTCTTGACCATGTAGGGACTGGCCATACGTGCTTGGTGCAAGATGAAGTCACGATTCCTATGATGAAGTAAGCATATTACCACAGATTATGGAGGTGCTCCCAGTCTAGGGGGACGGAGGGCACTCTTTAGAGTCCATAAAATGTGGATAACCCCTCAGGAGCCACAACTTCCTGGAGCCAGTCCGGTAGAAAGGTTACTGTAGATACCCCTTTGATTTTCTCTGGCAGACCCACTGCTCTAATGTTATTCCTCTTAGCCCTGCCCTCTGTCCTGATCTTCAATTCGATTCGCCAGCATTTTGATATGATCAGATATGGATATCAATTTAGCTGAATGAACTTTGGAGGCTGGGGTAAGTTAAGCTAGGGTCGATTCGACCTTATGCACTCCCTCCACCATCATCCTATAATTGTTTCCCAAGAAGTCAAAATTACCCACTAAAGTGTCAATTTTAGTTTTGAGGGCATCCTTGGTGGAGCCGATTGCAGCCAATACACAACAAGCGTATCTTCTGATATCAGTACTGCGGTACTACCGGTGCCCTTGCATCCTGATCAACCCTGCCTGTCATGGCTGGCATTCCCAATTGTGCCTTCACCCTGAGTTTGTGCGTTTGTCCCATGATTCAAGCAAGCTATAGTTTGATGGAGACCTCCGGCATCAGGGCACGGCAGAGCAACTGCTCGGCGGACCACTATGACAGAACACTATATGCCTGCAATAGTACGTTGAGTTTAAGCACCGACTCCACATGCTGTGGTGTCCCCTTAAGCAGCAATCAGGATTGCAGGCAATGACACAACTCAATCCCTTCAAGACGAGCAGCTACAGTGGCATCTCTGCATCCCACAGTAATGCTAAAGACTATGAAGTTCTAGAAGAGTGAGTGAAAGAAGGAGGAAGGCACAGCGATCATTCAGCAGTCAAGCCAGGAGCATGATCGACTGGCTAAGAGAGGAGAGGGATAAAGGCCCCCCCAACGTAGCAGCCCAGTGGTCCCTAGCAACAAGAAACCTACTGTTCTCAAGTTCTTGCTTCTAAAACAATGTTCCGCTGGCCAAAGAAATGCCTAACTCAATCCTTGGCCAACAACCAATTGTCCTCATAAGCCATGACCACAGGTCAGTAGGGGGTCTACAATTCGCAGATTCTGATTCTCCAGTTTGTCATTGCTATGCTGTACGCAAGCACCGCGGAGATCTGAGTGAGACGCGTGGCTCCGACCAGGGTCTCGAATGCCGCCTATGTCGCAGTCTCACAACCATCGTGCCTGCGCTTCAGCCGACAGGGCCAGACCCTGCACACCGGCAAGGAAGGCAATGTCAGCTCCCTTCAAGTGGCTCCCACGGTTCACTGATAGAACATAGATGACATAAATATCGATGTTCTAAATATCGAGAAAAAAAATATAGACTACAAAAATATCGACTACCATACCTAAACAGGTAAGTACGAAAATATCGAATCAAAATTATTGATGTAAAAAATATAGATGTAAAAAACATTGATTTTAATATATAAATAAAAACAAATAATATATACTAAATATGTTAAATATTAATATTAATTTTAACAAAATAAATTACATTTAATATACATTTTAACAAAATATAACAAATAAACTTAATTAAAAAAATAAACACACAAACATAATAATTTATACATATATATATATATGTAACCAAAAACGCCCAGAAGCTTGAGGCCGCACACAACTGCAGGTGAGTTACAAACTCCATTTGAACCAAGCAGGCAGCTTAACATCCCTTTGAAGTCCATGGCCTGACGCGTTTCGATGCCGCTGTTTGCATCTCCTCAGAGGCCGTGTATATATATTTACTTTAAAATAATTAATAAACTATTATCTTTAATTTATTTTAAAACTTTAATATTATATAAAAATAATATATATATATCAATAATTTAAAATATAAAAAAAACATTCTACAATAATTTAAAACATTAAACTATTAAAAAATATTTAAACTTAAATTTCCCAATACAATCAGTGCAACAGTAGGGAAGGTGAATTGATGGATAGCAAAGTAATAAAATGTACTATTCCAACTCCAGTGAGTGCAACAGTAGGAAAAGTGTTGGATCGCAGAGGGGTAAAAATTACTATTCCCACTCCAAAGAATGCAACAGTAGGGAAAGTATTGGATAGGGGAGGAGTAAAAATTACTATTCCCACTCGAAAGAGTGCAACAGTAGGGAAAGTGTTGGATAGTGGAGGGGTAAAAATGACTATTCCCACTCCAAACAGAGCAACAGTAGGGAAAGTGTTGGATAGCGGAGGGAAAAGAATTACTATTCCCACTCCAAAACGTGCAACAGTAGAATAACAGTTGGATAGCAGAGGGGTAAAAATTTGTATTCCCACTCCAGTGAATGCAACAGTAGGGAAAGTGTTGGATAGCGGATGGTAAAAATTACTATTCCCACTCCAGTGAGTGCAACAGTAGGGCAAGTGTTGAATAGTGGAGGGGTAGAAATTACTATTCCCACTCCAAAGAGTGCAACAGTAGGGAAAAAGTTGGATAGCGGAGGGGTAAAAATTACTATTCCCACTCCGCTGAATGCAACAGTAGGATAACTGTTGGATAGCAGAGGGGTAACATTTTTTTATTCCCACTCCAGTAGGGAAAGTGTTGGATAGCGGAGAGGTAAAAATTACTATTCCCACTCCAGTGAGTGCAACAGTAGGGAAATTGTTGGATAGCGGAGGTGTAAAAATTACTATTCCCACTCCAGTGAGTACAACAGTAGGGAAAGTGTTGGATAGTGAAGAAACAAAAATTACTAATCACACTCAAACAGTTAAATCAAAAATAAAAAACATTAAACATTATAAGAAATTATAAAAATAAATAAACAATATTTAGAAATGAAAAATCTAATATATTAAATATATAAAAATTAAAAATAATATGATATCAATTACGTATAAAAAACCTACAAATAATATATAATATAAAATAATAAATACATTTATTAAAAGAAATTCTTTTAAACTAGAAAATATTTACAAATAAATGAATTAATACATACATTTATTTATTGTATTTCCTACCCTATAACACCACACCAATAACAAAACACTTCAACATTTTTAATTACATGTTTCCAAAATTAACATAATTAATAATCAATTTAAAAAATAGTATTAATTAAAAAAAACTAATAAACATTAATTGACTACACACACTTTAACATTATGATAGCCACAACACACACCTAAATTAAACTCTAAAATAATAAAACACAATTAAAACTTATTTATAAATTAAAAACTATTACTATTTACAACTAAAAATAAAGTAATTGAAATGTATTTAATACCCATCCTTTACCCCTTTAAAAGTAAAAACACCAGACAAAAAAATGAAACAATTACCCAAAATACATATCAAATAATTAACATTAATTAACAGCTATATATTAATTAATTGAATACAAATTACTTCCCACCCTTTACTCCTATAATCACCAAAATAAACACCTAAAATTAATTACACAATTGCCATAATTAATTAACAATTAATTAATTAAAATTAATTAACATCCGATTATTAATTCATCAATTAAAAATAAAATACTCCCCACCCTTAACACCTATAAACACCACAACACACACCTAAAATTAATTACACAATTACCATAATTAATTACCAATTAATTAATTAAAATTAATTAACAACCAATTATTAATGAATTAATAATACATTTATTTACACATTTAGCACTATAACATCTCAATAAAGCAAATGCTAATAAATAAAAAACAATTAATAAATGTAATTTAATTAAATTACTTCCCACCCTATTCTCTTTTAAACCCACAACCCGCTACGGAACTAAAAACACAAAATTCAAAGAATTTTTTTTTATAACTACTAAAAATGTAACACATATATTAAAAATACAAACAATTCTTTATACAAAAAAAATACATATAAAATATATACTAAAATATACTATATTGTTGCAAACGATATTAAATACTTCGATATTTTTAACATCGATATTACTTACCTAAAATCGATATTCTTGACCACGAGAATCTGTATGTCGATATTTCTGACCCACGATATTTGCAACTCGATATTTGTGCAAGTCGATATTTTTGATTTGATATTCTGTCTCTGCACCGGCTTCCACAGCACATGTGTGTGAGGGCATTCTGTGCCTCTCTGCTCTGCCCACGATTCTGGTGCCAAGGTGGTAAAAGCAACCAATAGGACCCAGGAAGGCCAGGGAGCCTGACAGCATGGTGGATGGCTCCGGCCCCAACCCTAAGCCTGATGAATACTAATTCATTGATAAAAATAAACCTTCAAACAACTTTTAATCAGGCTTCAAATGGAGCTGTAGCTCCCAGGCTGCTGTGTGGCAAATAGTGAATGATGCTTTGCGCATGTTAGATAAAGGATCATTTGTAATCATACAATTTTGTCTTCTTCATGCTCCCTCCAGACACTTACAGTGGATATCGTTAGAATCGTGCAACTCCCAATTTGTAAACCAGCCCATGAGGTCACAAATTACTCGCACAAAAGAAGCCACTAAAAGAGGTGTCTATAATGTTGCTTGCACTTCTTTTTGGCATTTGACTGCACAATCTCTCCAAAAAGAAGGGTATGGTGGTAATTTCTGTTGTTTGTGAGTGTCAGGCGTTTGCTTATGGTCCCAAAAACGTACATCAGAAGGACATCGAAAAGACTGCCTTGTGCTTCCATCATCTGTGCCTGACTGTACTAGCATGTGGCTAGATGTGGGAGTTCTAAGATACACTGGGCAGTGGGAACTGTTATCAAGATGGGAGATCCAACGTGCAGTCTGGTCTCAGGGGCTGGGGGGAGTCAGAAGTGTGGAGAAATGTGCAGTTGTATTTGCCAATCAAGAGATAAGAAAGAGGCACTACAAAGTATGGTTTGCCTTGGAAGCCTGGGAACGCCAACAAACATGGATATTTGTGGGCGTTTCAGATCTCTAATCTGACCCTCTTATACCCTTGAAATGAGTGCAGTTGGAATTACACCCCTTGAATGATGGTAATTAGGCCAGTTCAACCCCAGGTTTGCTAGGAGTCTAAGGACAAGCTTTTTCTATGGAAAACAATGTGTTCCCTTGGAGAGAATAAAAGTTAAATTCTATGTATTTGTATGGGGGCTCTATCGTCCAGTGCAGAGTTCTATACCTTGCTGAAGTCTGCACAGTGGGAATAGTAGCACGTGTGAAGGGTCACATAACATTCCCACAGTGCAGCTTTCCAGGCATACATCTGAGAATGTTTCTGCATTGCATAAATGACAAAAATATGGTCTGACGGAGATTCTTTTACCTTTGTAACAGAGAATAGGCTCCCATATGTGGGACAGACTTCTCACAACAAAATCTGTTATTTTATTACAATGTAACCAGCCTTCAGAGAGCTGGAACTCATGAAAGGGTGAGAGCTTCCCCTTTCCCCCAAGTAGAAGTCTATACTATGTTAAAGTCTGCACTCTGGGAATAAGAACCCATCTGAATTGTCACATAACATTCCTATACTTTCCAGGCATACATCTGGAACATTATGTGGATTGAATAAAGCATAGAAGTACGTTCGGGTGGAGATGTAGGTCTCCACCCATTCTTTTATGTTTGTAATGGTGACTTTCAATTTGACCATCTATCTGATAGCTGGAACTCATGAGAGGGTGGGAGCTTCTGTCCTGTTTAGACAACCTACTGATTGGTTGGGTGTCTTCTTCCGCTTAAGTAGGATTGTTTGACATAGAATTTGTGGTTGGAAACCATTCAGGTGCTAGTGACAAGTCCCCCCACCACTTAACGTGACCACAGCCACCGAGGCGTAGTGAGTGAGTAGCCCTTGATAGAAGACAGTGAAAATAGCACCACAAAGCGCAAGCTGTGGCTATCTGGTTGCGCTAGACAGGGACAAATGCACTGCGATGGAGTATGGGTAGGTGACAGGGACACAGTTAGGCCTGCTGAACAAGAATATCTTAAAGCCTGAGTGCGAAGAGTTGCGGAGTCCCAAGTCAAGGATGCATCGCACAGCTGAGGATATGGAAGGTCCTGGTTGGAGATGTGTTGTGCAGCGCCATGTCTGAGGAGCTGCGAGGTTGTGATGCAAGGTTCTGCATTGTCATTGAGAAAGCCGTCAATGAGAGGGCTTGTGATGTGAAGTCCTGTGTCAAGGATGCATTGCGCTCCAGCTGGTTCAGAAGCTGCGGGGCTTGCGAAGCAGATTCCTGCATCATCTTCGAGGCTGCTGTTGACCAGATGCGTGCAAGGGCCTGCATCGGGGATGTGTCATGCAGCGGCAGTTCTGATGAGGCTGCAGGCTGCGAGGGCGAGGCAACATCCTTGTGCCAGGAAAATCCACGCAGCAGAGGCGATGTGTCGGTTCTTCTTGAGCCACAGATAGGCTGGCAGAGCACCTTTAGGCCCACTTCCAATGGTCCACGACTGTGCTAGCAGCACTTGGCAGTGTAGGACTCACAAACGGCAGAGTCCACATCTTGGGATCAAGGTAGTTGGAGCCTTCTGTCCCTGAGGATCTAGTCAGGAGGCCATCCAACTAGCCCTTGGAGTCACTCT